>OY728166.1:352005816-352752262 GCA_963277665.1 Viscum album
AATTGTTAATTTTTTAATTAAGTATATTTTATTTAAAAATTAAATTAATAATATTTAGAAAATTATTTCAAAAAATGGACTTCATTTTTCAATTCTACATGTTGATAAATGGTTAGGGTGAATTTTGGGAATTTTTTTGAAATAGTTGATTTTTTGGTGAATGGTATAAAATATAGTTTTTCGTTTCGGTGTGTTAATGACATCATTAATGATATAATAATGATGTCATAAACATGGTCTACTTGTGTATAGTTAAATAATATGTGAGGTGTCCCAAGTGTCTTATACCATGGGCAAATACCATGGGAAAGCCCATGGTTTTGCAAATACCACTCATGAGGTGTCCATTAAAAATTATTAAAATAATCCCTCACTTTTCTATAAATACCAACTCTTACCTTCATAGAATTCATTCCCGATTCACCCTCAATAAAGATATGGCCTCCTTACCTTCATAGTAGTCCTCCAAAGGTTTCCTCAATCCCCCAAGGCCCTAACCTTCATGTTCTAAGAGTTACTCTACAAGGTAAGAAAATTCTCAATTTCTTTCTTTTCCCATTCAAGTTCTCTTTTATGTGGTATAACATTCAATTTTCCAAACCATGTTCTTATTTCCTTATTACTATTGATATAATATATATTATGATTCATTTCTGGATGGATGACCCTTTTCCACTCTATTTGTAATATTTTCTAAAACCATGTTGTGTAGCCGTTAGGCTGCCGAATTTTTTTTAAGGGATTTCTTAATTATTCTTTTATTTTCAGTTCATTTGTCATTCTTTCTTCATCTATTCTTACCCAAGTGGCATGAAATCTGTCACGACCCGCCCTCGGGGTCCGTTCCGTGACTACCCCAAGCCCACCTTCCATAGGCCAGGGGCTGGCGACTAGCACCAAGGCGTAAATCCCGGTAAAAAGGGAAGGCATTGCCTTTGTAAAGTAAACAAACACCACAGAGAAGCAAGCGGAAAGTAAACACTAAACAAAAGCAGAGTACAACTGAAAGTGCGGAAAAGTAAATGGGCCAGTATACAAACCCAAACTGAAAGTAAAGTACAACTCGAAAGGGAAAACATCAACTGAAAAGTAAAGCCGCTACACCGAGCTGTCCACTGGAAATCCCACCTGAAGGGTGGGTACAGATAGCTTCACTGCTCCACGGGTCCCGCCGTCCGCCCCGAGCACGTTCCGCCTGGTGGTCCACCTCCGGGTACCGTCCCGCTCTGCAAGCCTCAGCTAAGGTCAATGCTGTCCGTCGTCTGCAACCAACACAACGTAGTGCGGGCAAAGCCCGTGCAGGGGTGAGTATAAGCTACTCAGTAGGGACCCCGAGACCCCTGAAGGTCTCTCAAATCCACAAAGGATAAACCACGAAGAAAAGTACAATCACGAAGTAACAATCGACACTGCTTAGGTATATGCCCATACATATACCTAATCATCAATTTCAAATACGCTCAAACCTCCGAGCCCAAGTACAACTCAGTCCACACAGGAAAGTAAACGTATTCCACACAGGAAAGTAAAACATAATCCACATAGGATTGCAAAACAAAATCCACACAGGAAAGCAACAGGATTCAGCTCAAACCAGGATTTTCATTAACGAAACCAGAACTGTTGAAGAGCCCCATCTCTGAAGTGTACAGTGGTCCTGTCACGACTCCGAGGTACTGCTCACTAACCTAAGACTGCTAAAGTACTCCTCCTGTCGAGTACCGCGGGTCTGCTGCCAACTACCGGGCGCTCCGTCCGCTGAGGGTCTGCTGCCAAATACCGGGCGCTCACCCAATTAGCCTTAAGAGGTACTCCTCCAGTCGAGTACCGCGGGTCTGCTGCCAACTACTAGGCGCTCCGTCCGCCGTGGGTCTGCCGCCAAATACCGGGCGCTCCGTCCACTGGGCTAGTCGACTCACTCCAAGTCGAGTCGGTCGAGCAGTCTTCAGGTCTCAGCCGGCTACACGGTCTCCGTACTCCGTACGCTCGTCTCCAGTATCGCAGGCCTGCCGCTACAACCAAGCACACCACCTCTATCGAGTAACACAGAAGATTCAGCTCATACGAATATACTTCTTCGGATGACGATAAAGATGATCACTGAACCATCTATGTCGTCGGACCCACGAAGGATCGTTAGGTACTAACCTTGCAGTGACCCACACAGGATCGGGCCCACACAGGACCGGGCCCACGCAGGACCTGTAGCACTGATCCACGTAGGATCGCTGAGTGCAGTAGTCGTCGTCGTCGAATCCACACAGGATCTCTGTACTGTCTTCGTCGCAGTCACAGTAGCAGTAGTAGCAGTAGTAGTCACAGTAACAGTCGCAGCCAGCACTAGGGTTCCCGCACACAGCAAGCTCGTTCGGAGGGTCCGCTCCACGAGCCGAGAGGCTGATACATCAACTGTCACGAAGACCAGAGTTGATGTATCCAAAAGTTCTGTATCGTCAACAGGAACTCAACGCAACAGTCGGCGCGTCGATCGGACGCCCGGTCTGAGAGTTATTGGCATTTTCGTCCCCGGGGCCCGGTTGGTTTTTAAGGAAAAACCAACCCGACCATACTCCACCTGCGTCCAAACCTCGGGCGGAGTATTCCAAAAGATCTGTCTCACTAAGAGGAACACAACGCGACTGACGGCACGTCAATCGGACGTCCGTAGCTCAAGATATGAGCGTTTCCGCTCCGAAGGCCCGGTTGGTTTCGTGAACGAACCAATCCGGCTGAACTCAAAGTGATCCGAAACCTTGAGTGCGATATACCAAAACGACCGTCTCGATCCAAGGATCGTGTTGCCGCAGACGGTTCGTCGAACGGAGGTCCGAGGCTCAAGTTATGGCCAAAAGACCGGAACTGGTTCGAAACGGGGGGGTCCGGGTCCGGGCCGACCCGGCCCGACCCCCCCCTGGGGCGGCCGGCAGCGCGGCGGCGCGGAGGCGGCGCGGCGGCGCGGCGGCGCGGCCGCCACGGCGGCCTGGCGGCCTGGCGCCGCACGAGGGCGGCACGCGGGGGGATCAATTCCCTCGCTTCTTCAAATGGCGGCGCGGCAAAGCCGCGCCGTTTTTGTCAATCAACGGCCCCCCTCCTGGGGGCCCGCTTTGAAGTGGATCCGGGGGAGCCGCCTTCCCCCCCCCCCTCATGGAAACCGCCCCCCCTCATTAAGAAGGGGGTTTTTATGAGCCGGCCGGGGAATTAATTTCCCCGGTTTACTGCCTTCCGGCCGGCCAGCTGGCCGGCCGGTTTTCTCCAACGGGACCGGAAAATCCGGTCCCTTCTTCGGCTTCCGACGCCGGCGGCCCGGCCGCCGGTCTTCTCAAATCACCGCGGCCCGGAACCGGCCGCGGAATTCGTCATCCGGCGCGGTGCGACGGCACCGCGCCCCTCCGCCGCACCTCGATATTCATTCAACGCGGCGCGACAGCGTCGCGTTCTTGTTGTTTCTTCCATGGTGTGCGCGCGACGGCGTCGCGTAAGTTAAACGTACAATTATCCGCGTGGTGCGACGGCACCACGCCACCTTGCTTCCGCCCGCAAGAATAAACAACATGAACGATGGAGGGGGTTCGGCCGTGTTCATGCGGTCCGCCCCCCCCCCCCCCCCCCCCTCACGTTAAATAATAACACAACTAAAGAATATCCAGTTGCCTCACGTTTAGACATGCTAAAATCCACGATCAAGAATGGAATAAATAATCAATAAATCAACAACCCCTACCTTGGTATAAGGTTCGAAGATTTGTCTACGTTCCGCGGAAGACGACGTCGCGGAGGTCGGGCGTCGCGGTCGTCGTTCGTCAAATTCGATGACGAAGAGGTGCGTCCGATGTGATATGTCGTTGGCGAATCCTTGTACGCCGACGAAGGTTGTCCGAGGAAGAAGTGGTGTTCTCTCTCGTTGACACGGAAGACGAAGAAGAGCGGAGCGGCGTTCTTCGTCGGAACTTGAGCGTTCTTCGTCAAGTCTTGAGGAATGTCAAATAAAAAGAAAACAACGAACTCAAGAACCCCTACCTCGATAGTCGTACGTTGACGTAGTCGTGGAATATCGGTGTCGATTCCTTTGACGTCGGAGGAAGAGTCGTTGTCGATGGCGTTCGTCGCGGAAAACCGTCGCGGAAGAGATGATGCGGAAGAAGAACGTCACGTCGCGGATATGGCGTCGCGGAAGAACCGTGTTCTTCGGTGGAGAAGTTCTTCCTTGAAGAACGGCGTTCTTCGCGTTCTTTGTTGAGTTTGAAGAAGATGAAGAAGACTTCCCTACTCTCTCAAGGAGATAAAATTCTAACAAAATAAAATAAGACTCTTTCTTATTTTATTCACACAACCCAACCTCTTTGAATTTCAAAGGTTTGAAATTCAATAACCACACACAACTCACCTCATTAACTCATTACATTTAAGTCATAGGTTTATAACTTAAGTTAACATAATTTAAGTGGGAGTTGAGGGGGTTTTTAGAGGATATGAAGGGGTGGGGTTCGTGTGGGCCCCACCACCCTCATAACCTCCCATGGGAGGTTGGGTGGTTACCCAACTTCCAACAAGAGATATCACTTAGAGTAAAATAATAAAAATTGTAGTGTAATTACAAAGTAAGCATCCACAATTTTTATTATCAACACTCGCATGAACGCAACTCCAGAACAGGAGTTCCTAAGCGTATACCGGCGCTACGGTTCCATCGGTGCCCTCGGATTTCAATTCCAAGCACCGGATCAAAAGTTAGAAATTTCCGCTCGTTCGTTCACTGAACGTACCCGAGCCAAACTTCGGAAATTAATTCCGGGCACTCCGGGCCTCGGAATCAGGTGCCGTCTGAAACCGCGCTCTTTTAAAATTCTAAAGAAAATTAAGAAAAAAATTTCCTTGAATTTTACGGGTCTTTACATTACTCCCACCTCAGGGCTTTACGTCCCCGTAAAGATACATCAAAAACTAGGGAAACAAATGAGGGTACTGAGCACGCATCTGAGTCTCCCGCTCCCATGTGCTCTCCTGGAGATTCACGTGCTGCCATCTGATGCGCACAAGAGGAATCGATCGCCCACGCAGGACCCGCTCCCGTCGATCCTCTATCTCCACCGGGACCTCCGTAAAAGTCGCCCCATCGTCAACGTCAAGCTCCCCATGGTCAATGATGTGTGTCAGGTCGTGCACGTATCTCCTCAGCTGAGACACGTGGAAGACGTCGTGCACCCGGTGCAACTGAGGTGGTAGAGCCAGGCGATAAGCCACCTCACCAACCCTGCTGAGGACCTGGAAGGGTCCGATGAAGCGCGGAGATAACTTGCCACCTTGGCCAAATCTCCGAATACCACGTCGAGGTGAGACCCGTAAGAAGACGTGGTCACCACCCTCGAACTCCAGTGGCCTCTACCTCCTGTCAGCATAAGGTTTCTGCCGGCTCTGAGCTGCACTCATCCGCCCCTGGATGACCTGGACCATCTCAGGTCCCACAAGAGCTGCAAGATTTCTTCTTTTCCGATAAGAGAAGTCTGGTCCCATCCCCTGGATGAACCACATTCTTTGCCTAAAACAGTCAATCCTAACATGGATGATACAAATCCATACTAAGGATGACGTCGTAAGGCCTCGACGCTACTACTAAGAGATTCAACCATTACTCTCGCCTCCAAGGGTTGAGTCACACTGTCGGCATCAGTGTGTGGTAACTGGGTCTCCTCCAGTAGATGTCTCACAAGTGAGGGTCAAGTCAACAGCCAAAACTGGAACCTCTTAGTAACATCACGAAAGAGGACAGGAACGAAAATATCACAAAGGTGTGCGTCTTTTATTATTGCAGCTCATAATACAAGACGCTACACAAAAGCAACAAGGAACCAGAAGTACAAAGGATGTTATCCACTAGTTCTGCTCCTGCCCATCGGCTCCCAGAGCTCCATGATCGAAGGCCTCGGCTGCCTGAAGCTGAGCTCTCCCCTGCGGTCGGGGTGGACCTCCTGGTGGTGGTGGTGGTAGAGCCTCAAAGCGTCGTCCACCACCTGCTGCTCGGCCAGCTCCTCTGCCTCGTCCGCCTCCTCCCTGCAGACTGCCACGGTCGAACCTCTGCCTCTGCCTAGGTGGTTCCTCAACCGTCTGCTGCTCCTCCGCATGGCGGGTCGGGCAGTCACGATCCATGTGGCTTTTCCCGCCGCATGCAAAGCACTGTCTTCCACTCAAAAGACTGGCTCCGCGCTGTGTGCCCTGCACTGCTGAGCCAGTGCCCTGAGGTCGTCTGCCTGAAGGTCTGGTCTGTCTGGACCCCTGAGTCATCTGTCGGCTACCTGCTACCGAAGACTCCGCTACGTGCCGCCCTGCGGTGGGTCTCTGTGCTGGTGTAGACTCAGCAAGGAAGCTCTCGATCAGAAGAGCCCGCTCCAGTACTCCTGTCTGAGTCGGTATGCTGAGGGAGATCAGCGATGCCCTGATCTCGTGTCTCAAACCCTGCTCGAAGGTCCGGGCCCGGAAGAATGGGTCCCGTACCATGTCGGTCGAGTAGCGCGAGAGATCGGTAAATCTCGCCGAGTACTGAGCGACCGTCATGCTGCCCTGCCGCAGCTGAAGAAGCTCCTGGATACGCACCGCACGAAGGGTGGCTGGGACGAACTCCGAGCGGAAGAGGCTCTCAAAGTCCGTCCAAAGAAGAGATGCCTCATCGTGCACCTAGAGCATCAGGCTCCACCATCATCCTGCTGCTACGTGTAGTAGGCTCGCAGCGAGGATCACCATGAGGTCTGCTAGTGTCCTCACTAGCCTAAACACTCGAACCACTGCCTCCAGCCAGTCCTCTGCTGCCTGGGGATCTGTCTCGCCGCGAAACCTGGGCGGTCGCTGGCGCTGAAACTCATGCAGTGCAAGGAGCAAAATACTAACAATTAAAGGGTGAAATGATGTTATTAAATTATAATATAAGATGTTATAAACATTAACATGTTTCTTTAAACTACTAATAGCACTCTTTTAACCATTATACAGGAAGTTTAAACAATTTGGAAGTAAGACAAACCCAAGGTAAGGGAATTCTAAACCCAATTTCCATTCTTTGGGTTATCATTCTACTTCATTATTTATATCGTATTAATTTTTTTTTTTGATGAAAATTGTTTATATTATCATGATTTATGTGTATTTACAGTATATATACATATTCCATTTACTCTATTAAGTCACACTCCAATTATATGATGTTTGTAATGGAATTCTAAACCCGATTTCCATTCTTTGGGTTATCCTTCTACTTCATTATTTATGTGGTATTAAAATTGTTTGTTTGATGAAAATTGTTTATATTATCATTATTTATGTGTATACACAGTATATATACATATTCCATTTACTCTATTAAGTCTCACTTCAATTATATGATGTTTGTAAAGGAATACTTAACCCGATTTCCATTCATTGGGTTAACCTTCTACTTCATTATTTATGTGCTATTTAAATTGTTTGTGTGATGGGTTATATTTATATTATGTTTCATTATGTGTGTTTATAGTATATATACATACTCCATCCACTCTATTAAGTCTCCCTTCAATTGTATAATATTTATAAGGTGATTTTATTTAAAAATTCTCTTTTTAAATTCTTTTTTATGAAATTCCAAAGTAATGTTTATATGGAATTGTTCATGTTGTATGATTATGTTTTGGTTCTTGGGAATTATTTATGATGAAGGGTGGAACTTATATTTCCTTCCAATTAATTGGGTATGAGTAAGTTGTAGGTTGGCTGTATGGTTAATCCAAGTGTAACTGCGATGGTTACACAAAGTAAGGTAGTCGTGAGGGTTACAAATTATAATGTATCCAAGAATAGTTAAAAGATAATGTAAATGATGCCCCAAGATACCTTTATGATTATATTTATGTTATCATGTTTTGTGTGGATCTTTTGTAAATCTCATGTTACACAAATTAATTATATATGGGTGACAATAATGTCATTTGAAAATGCTTTTATACGTTACGAGTATTCATGGACTAATGAGATCTTTCCTTCTTTTCCTTCCCTTACTGAGATTTTCTGCTCATCACAAGTTTTTAAATGATTTCCACAGGTTAATGGATGTGTAATACAAGGAATTAATTCATGTTAAGTGTTGAATAATTTTCAAGGAGTCTTGTTTTATGTTTTAATGTTTTATATTTAAAAAAATAGAAATTGTTTTTATGGTATCCACTCTGTAATAATATGTAATGTTATGAATGTATGTCCTAATTATCTAAAGCTCTAAACTTGAAAATATAGTCAATGTAAATGGAAGTTTTTTCTTGACTAAATTAAAGATTATGTATGTAATAAGGTTGGTTCCTTATAGTTTAGTAAAAAAATATAGTTTTTAGCTTTGGTGTGTTAATGACATCATTAATGATATAATAATGATGTCATAAATCTGGTCAACTTGTGTATAATTAAATAAGATGTGAGGTTTACCTAGTGGCTTATACCATGGTAAAATACTATGGTCAAGCCCATGATTTTGCAAATACCACTCATGAGGTGTCCCTTGAAAATTATTAAAATAATCCCTCACTTTTCCTATAAATACCAACTCTTCCTTTCATTGAATTCATTCCCAATTCTCTCTAAAAGAATATCTGGCCTCCTTACCTTCATATTAGTCCTCTCAAGGTTTCCTAAATCCCCCGAGCCCCCAACCTTTATGTTCTAATAGTTACTCTAAAAGTTAAGAAAATTCTCAATTTCTTTCTTTTCCCATTCAAGTTCTCTTTTATGTGGTATAACTTTCAAGTTCCCCTAACATGTTCTTATTTCCTTCTTATTATTGATCTAATATATATTATTATTCATTTATATATGGGTGACACTTGTCCCCAAAATTTTTAATATTTTCTAAAACCATGTTGTGTAGCCGTTAGGCTGCCGAATTTTTTGTAAGGGATTTCGCAATTATTTTTTTATTTTAAGTTCTGTTCTCATTATTTCTTCATCCATTCTTACCCAAGTGGCATGAAATCTCCAGAATCATGTATATTATTGATGTTCTCATGTTCATGGAAAATTCATCATCATTTTTCTTCTCCTCTCCCACTTTTTCAAATAATTAAAAACATTGTCCATGATGTATCGAATTACCGACATCATGGACGATGTGATTTCATTTTCCTTTAAATCCTTAAAGTATGGTCATGAAACCATTTTTATAGTTGAACCAGGTTATAATATATGTATTTATGTCTCATAAATGTTTCTAGAATTCTTTTCTATGCATGGTTTTAATTTATAAAACAAAATGAGGTCTTTATTATCAAAGAACCACTAAAATGATCTAAACGAACATCATTAATGTTTTAACTTATGAATCATACTCATATTAAACATCAAAATGACAAATGGTATAAATTATGGTACTATATATATGTAAATATATTTCCATTACAATTATGTAATTTCACTTCCCATCAACAAGAACATCCACCATGAACCAATCCCGGAAATCATGTTAAGAACTCAACCAAAAACAGTGCAAGGAGCAAAATACTAACAATTAAAGGGTGGAATGATGTTATGAAATTATAATATAAGATGTTATAAACATGAAAATTATTCTTTAAACTACTAATAACACTCTTTTAACCATTATAAAAAAAGTTTAAACAAGTTGGAAGTAAGACAAACCCGGGGTAAGGGAATTCTAAACCCGATTTCCATTCTTTTGGTTATCCTTCTACTTCATTATTTATGTGGTATTAAAATTGTTTATTTGATTAAAAAATTTTATATTTTCATTCGTTATGTGTATTTATAGTATATATAAATATTCTATTTACTCTATTAAATCTCACTTCAATTTAATGATGTTTACAAGGGAATTCTAAACCTGATTTCCATTCTTTGGGTTATCCTTCTACTTCATTATTTATGTGGTATTAAAAAAAATTTGATGAAAATTGTTTATATTATCAGTATTTATGTGTGTTTATGGTATATATATGTATTCCATTTACTCTATTAAGTCTCACTTCAATTATATGACGTTTTTAAGGGAATTCTAAACCTGATTTCCATTCATTGGTTTAACCTTATACTTCATTATTTATGTGCTATTTAAAATGTTTTTATGATGTTTTATGTTTATATTATATTTTATGATGTCTATTTAAATTATATATACATACTCCATCCACTATATTAAGTCTCTTTTCAGTTGTATGATATTTATAAGGGGATTTTCTTTTAAAATCATCTTTTTATGTTCTTTTTTACGAAATTCCAAAGTAATGTTTTGATGGAATTATTCATGTTGTATGATTATGTTTTGGTTCTTGGGAATTATATATGATGAAGTGTGGGACCTATATTTTCCTCCAATTCATTTGGAATGAGTAAGTTGGAGGTCAGCCGTATGGTTACTCCAAGTGTAACAGTAATGGTTACACAAAGTAAGGGAGCAGTGAGGGTTACAAATTATAAGGTAGCCAAGAATGGTTACAAGATTATGTAAGTAATTCTCCAAGATACCTTTATGATTATATTTATGTTATAATATTTTGTGTGGATCTTGTGTAAATCTCATGTTACACAAAGTAAGTATATAGGGGTGACAATAATGTCTTTTTAAAATGCTTTCATACGTTACGAGTATTCATGGACTAATGTGATCTTTCCTTCTTTTACTTCACTTAATAATATTTTGTGCTCATCCCATGTTTTTAAATTATTTTCACAAGTTAATGTATGTGTAAGACAACTAAGGAAGCCATTTTAAGTGTTGAAGAATTGTCAAGGAGTCTTGTTTTAAGTTTTTATTATTTATATTTTAAAAACAATGGAAACTGTTTTTATGGTATCCACTCTGTAATAATGTGTAATGTTATGAATGTATTGTCCTAATTCTCTAGATCTATAAACTTGAAAAGATATTCAATGTAAAACTAAGTTTTTTCTTGAATAAATTCAATATTATGTATGTAATAAGGCTGCGTCCTTATAGTTTAGTAAAAAATACAGTTTTTAGTTTCGGTGTGTTAATGACACCATTAATGATATAATAATGATTTCATAAATCTGGTCAACTTGTGTATAGTTAAATAAGATTTTAGGTGTCCCAAGTGACTTATACCATGGGAAAATACCATGGTAAAGCCCATGGTTTTTCAAATACCACTCATGAGGTGTCCCTTGAAAATTATTAAAATAATCCCTCACTTTTCCTATAAATACCAACTCTTCCCTTCATTAAATTCATTCCTAATTATCCCTCAACAAGGATCTGGAATCCTTACCTTCATAATAGTCCTCCCAAGGTTTCCTCAATCCCCTAAGGCCCCATCCTTCATGTTCTAAGAGTTACTCTACAAGGTAAGAAAATTCTCAATTTCTTTCTTTTCCCATTCAAGTTCTCTTTTATGTGGTATAACTTTCATGTTTCCATAACATGTTATTATTTACTTATTATTATTGATCTAATATATATTAAGATTCATTTCTGTATGGGTGACCCTTTTCCCCTCTATTTTTAATATTTTCTAAAACAATGTTGTGTAGTCGTTAGGCTGCTGAATTTTTTCTAAGGGATTTCTCAATTATTCTTTTGTTTTGAGTTCCTTTCTCATTCTTTCTTCATCTATTCTTACCCAAGTAGAATAAAATCTCCAAAATAATGTATATTCTGGATTTTCTCATGTTCATGGAAAATTCATCATCATTCTTCTTCTCCTCTCCCACTTTTTCAAATAATTAAAAACATTGTCCATGATGTGTCGAATTACCGACATCGTGGACGATGAGAATTCATTTTTCTTTAAATCCTTCAAGTTTGGTCATGAAACCATTTTTATGGTTGAACCAGGTTATAATATATGAATTTATCTCTCATCCATGGTTCTAGAATTCTTTTGTACTCATGGATTTAATTTATAAAACAAAATGAGGTCTTTATTATCAAAGAACCACATAAATAATCTAAACGAACATCATTAATGTTTTAACTTACGAATCATACTCATATTAAACATCAAAATGATAAATGGTATAAATTATGTTACTATAAATATTTAAATACCTTTACATTCCAATTCTGGAATTTCACTTCCAATCAACAAGAACATCCACCATGAACCAATCCTAGAAATCATGTTAAGAACTCACCCAAAAATAGTGCAAGGAGCAAAATACTAACAATTAAAGGGTGAAATAATGTTATGAAATTATAATATAAGATGTTATAAACACTAAAATGTTTCTTTAAACTACTAATAACACTATTTTAACCATTATACAAGAAGTTTAAACAATTTGGAAGTATGAAAAACCCAAGGTAAGGGAATTCTAAACACGATTTCCATTCTTTGGGTTATCCTTTTACTTCATTATTTATGGGGTATTAAAATTATTTTTTTGATGAAAATTGTTTATATTATCATGATTTATGTGTATTTATAGTATATATACATATACCATTTACTCTATTAAGTCTCACTTCAATTATATGTTGTTTGTAAGGGAATTCTAAACCTGATTTCTATTCTTTGGGTTATCCTTCTACTTCATTATTTATGTGGTATTAAAATTGTTTTTTTGATGAAAATTGTTTATATTATCTTGAGTTATGTGTATTTACAGTACATATACATATTCCATTTACTCTATTAAGTCTCACTTTAATTATATGATGTTTTTAAGGGAATTCTTAACCCGATTTCCATTCATTAGGTTAACCTTCTACTTCATTATTTATGTTCTATTTAAATTGTTTGTGTGATTGTTTCTGTTTATATTATGTTTTATTATGTGTATTTACAGTATATATACATACTCCATAAACTCTATTAAGTCTCCCTTCAATTGTATGATATTTATAAGGGACTTTTCTTTAAAAATCCTCTTTTTAAATTCTTTTTTACGTAATTCCAAAGTAATGTTTTTATGGAATTATTCATGTTGTATGATTATGTTTTGGTTCTTGGGAATTATTTATGATGAAGGTTGGGACCTATATTTACCTCCAATGCATTGGTTATGAGTAATTTGGAGGTCGGTCGTATGGTTACTCCAAGTGTAACTGCGATGGTTACACAAAGTAAGGTAGTCGTGAGGGTTACAAATTATAAGGTAGACAAGAATGGTTACAAGATTATGTAACTAATGCCCCAAGATACCTTTATGATTATATTTATGTTATCATTTTTTGTGTGGATCTTGTGTAAATCTCATGTTACACAAAGTAAATATATATTGGTGACAATAATGTCTTTTGAAAATGCTTTCATACTTTATGAGTATTCATGGAATAATGTGATCTTTCCTTATTTTCCTTCCCTTACTGGGATTTTGTGCTCATCCCAAGTTTTTAAATGATTTTAACATGTTAATGGATGTGTAAGATAAGGAAGGAACCCATGTTAAGTGTTGAATAATTTTCAAGGAGTCTTGTTTTATGTTTTAATGTTTTATATTTTTAAAAAAATGGAAACTATTTTTTTGGTATCCGCTCTGTAATAATGTGTAATGTTATGAATGTATTGTCCTAATTATATAAATCTTTAAACTTGAAAATATATTCAATGTAAAATTAAGTGTTTTCTTGACTGAATTCAAGATTATGTATGTAATAAGGTTGGGTCCTTATAGTTGTTATTAGAGGATATTTTAGATAACTTTAGGGGTTAGGGTGATGTTAATAGAATACCATAAATGATTTTCAATCTATGGTTAATTAGAAATGTTTTAGAATTTAAAGATTACCATGTTGCTTCATCTAAGAAATTTTTGTTCATAATGGTTTTCTGTAGAAGGAACAGGGATGTTGAAGAGGAGAGGCACTGACAGATTGACATCCTTCTGGAACTACAGCCCAGAATGGTAGGGATTGGAACCAAGAAGTTTGTGATAGTAATGGATCAACTAAAGTAGGAAATAAATGGTGGTGGAATCCATGAAAGAGAACCAATAGAGGTACCACAATGAAACATGACAGTAGTGGAACATTTTATGAGATAACATCCTCCTACATTCAATGGATCTTCTGACCCAGTAGCAGCTGAAGGATGGATTAAGCCCTTGAAAAGATATTCTATGTTATGGGATGTTCAAAAAATCAAAAGGTAAGTATTATCATTTATCATTTTGAAGGGGAAGCTGACCAGTGGTGGTCAATGGTAAGGAATATCAGGGGTAGAGAGGATTTTGATGCCTTATAGTGGGATGAATTTAAAAGTCTTTTCCTTGAAAAATATTTTCCTAAGGTGGTACGACTTAGGATGGAGAAGATATTCCTTGAATTGAAATAGGAGGAAGGTTTAGTGGATGTTTATGAAGAGAACTTCACCTAACTGGCGAGGTATGTTCCAAATCTTATTCTGGATCTTGATAGAAAAATCAACCGATTTTACTCAGGATTTAAGTCAAGGTATCAAAGGGTGTTTCCCTCCTGTATATTCAAAAGTTATGAGAAACTTGTCTGATGTGATGAGAGGGTAGAGATGGAGTTTTTTGATGATCACGTGCATTTTGGAAACAAAGAGAAGAAGAGGTACAGTTGTCAAGAAATGGGTAATAATCAACCAAAGAAATCTGATGGTAAGAAAATCCAATTTCCAGTTTGTGAAAAGTGTGGCAAGAAACACCCTGGGGAATGTCCTAGAAAAACTGGGAAGTGTTTTAAATTTAGTAAGTTTGGACATATGGTTTGAGATTATAGTGAAAATGATCCTAATAATAATATTGAAAAGAAAATTTTAAAGTGTTTTAAATGTGGTGAGATGGGTCATTATGAAGATTCCTACCCAAAGATAGATCCCAATGATTCAAAAAATCCAGACTACAAACAGAAAGGTATAGTGAGATACTTTGCAACTATGTCAGCAGATGTCAGGTCATCCAATGAAGTTGTATCAGGTACTTTGTTTGTTCACTCATATTTTTCTAAAGTTTTGTTTGATATGGGGTCTACACATTCCTCCATCTCTGAGAAATTTTCTAGTAATTTGGAAATATCACCTCAACAAATGAGACTCGAACTTGTTGTTAAAACACCAGGGGTAAATTTTATAGTAAATAGGAATTATAAGAATCTTTCTATTATGGTCTGTGGAAAGACTTTACCTGAAAACTTTTTTGTTTTACCCTTAGTCAAGTTTGATGTTATTCTAGGGATGGATTGGCTTTATGATTATCATGATAAGATTGACTGTAGAGATAAAGAAGTTTTTTTTTTAAGAAATAGGTTTAGTTTGTATACAATAATGAACCCATAAAATTGATAACATATCAGGAAGTTGAGAAACTACTGAAAGATGTAAAATGAAAGTTATCTTGCTAATATTTTTGAAAACAAGGGAACTATTCAAATTAATGATGTGACAGTGGTAAATGAATACCTTGATGTTTTTCTTGATGAGCTACCCAGTGTTATACCTAATCGAGAAGTCAAATTCACAATTGACTTAGTTCCTGATGCTAAGCTAATTTCAAAACTCCCATATCGTATGGCTCCAATAGAACTTCTTGAATTGAAAAATCAATTGCAGGATTTTCTTGACTAATGATTCATTCATCCTAGCACTTCACCATGGGGAGACCCTATTTTGTTTGTTAAAAATAAATATGGTTCCATGAGACTTTGCATTGATTATAGAGCTTTGAATAACATCACTGTTAAAAACAAGTATCCTTTTTCTCATATCGATGACTTTTTGATCAGCTCTAGGGAGCTCAGTACTTTTCCAAGATTGACTTGAGATCTGGATACCATCAGCTGAAGGTGAAGGAGGATGAAATTCCGAAAACAGACTTTCGTACTAGATATGGGTATTATGAATATGTTGTTATGCCATTTGTATTAACTAATGCACCCGATGTATTCATGAATATTATGAATAAAGTATTTCATGAGTTCTTGGATAATTCTGTGGTTATATTTATTGATGAAATTATAGTATTTTCTAAAAACAAATAGGATCATAAAAAACATCTAAGGGTTGTTTTGAAAACTTTAAAATAAAATAAACTATATGGAAAATTCAGAAAGTGTAATTTTTGGTTGGAACATATTTATTTTCTTGGGAAAATTGTAAATAAGGATGGAATAACAATTGATCCTTACAAAACAAAAGTATTTGATGAATGGCCAAGACGCACAAATGTTACAGAGATTCGTAGTTTTGTTAGGTTAGTAGGTTATTACAGACAGTTTGTTAAGAACTTTTCACGGTTATTTAGCCTGATAACTAAGTTAACACGGAAAGGGGTTAAATTTGTTTGGACAGAGGAATGTGATGTTTGTTTTCAGGAACTAAAGAAGAGATTGGTGAATGCTACAGTTTTGGCCTTACCTTCCTGAAATGGTGAGTTTTTCATATATAGTGATGCTTCTTTGAAGGGACTTGGTTGTGTTTTAATGAAAAAAGTTCAGTTAATTGCCTATGCTTTGAGACAACTTAAAACTCATGGGCTAAATTATCCCACACATGATTTGGAATTGGCAACTGTGGTTTTTTATTTGAAAATTTGGAGGCATCATTTATACGGAACCAAATTCAAAATACATACTGAATATAAAAGTATGAAGTATATATTCACTCAGAAAGAATTAAACATGAGGTAGAGAATATGGCTTGAACTGATAAAGGATTATGACTGCACAATCAATTACCATCCTGAAAAAGCAAACAAAGTGGTGGATGCCTTAAGCCGGAAACATGATGCATCATTAACCATGCAACATTTGGAACATGATCCCTTGATTAATGATTTGATGAATTTTGGCTTAGAAGTTTTTGGTGAAGGGAATAACTCTATTTTGTTTCAGGTTTCAGTGCAGTCTTTGTTGTCAGACAAAATTAAGCAAGCATAGAAGGAAGACCGTGAGCAACAAAAAAAGGTAGAATTGGTTAAAATGGATAAGTTTCCAGAATTTAAAATTGATAAATATTGTGTTTTAAGATTTGGAAAAAGGTTGTGTGTGCCTAGTGATTCTCAGTTGAAGAAATATTTTTTGTGTGAAGCTCATAGTTCTCCATTTTATATTCATCCTGGTAGTACTAAGATGTACAAAGACCTTCGGGAGTATTATTAGTGGGATGGAATGAAAAGAGATATTGGTAATTTTACTATGAAATGTTTGACATGTCAACACGTTAAAGCAGAGTGGCAGTTACCGAAGGGGATGCTTCAGCCCTTACCAGTGCCAGAGTGGAAATGGGAGAATGTATCCATGGACTTTGTGGTGGGACTACCAAGGACTTATTGAGGTAACAATGTGATTTGGGTTATTGTTGATAAGCTAACAAAGTCTAAAAAATTTCTTTCTATTCGAGATACAATGACTTTGAATCAGCTTTCTTGATTGTACCTCAAGGAGATTTTCAGGTTACATGGAGTTCCTATTTCCATTGTATCATACCGAGATCCCAGGTTCACTTAGACTTTTGGAAGGGACTTCAGAAGTCATTGGGAACATAGTTAAATTTCAGTACAGCTTTTCATCCTCAATCAGATGGCCAATCAGAACGAATGATTCAAACATTGGAGGATATGCTTCGAGCTTGTTCAATGGATTATACGGGAAGTTGGGATCAACATCTTTCTTTATTTGATTTTTCTTATAATAACAGTTTTCGTTTTAGTATTCAGATGGCACCTTTTGAGGCCTTGTATGGGAAGGGATTTCAGACTCCAGCGTTTTGGGATGAAGTTGGTGAAAAAAGGTTGATGGGGCTAGAATTAGTTGAAGAAGTGGCTGAGAAAGTAAGGATGGTCCAGCAGCACATTAGGATAGCTCTGAGCAGGTAGAAAATTTATGTAGATAACAGAAGGAAAGACTTCTATTTCGAGGTAGCTGACTATGTTTTCCTTAAAATCTCTACTTGGAAAATTTTGATGTGTTTCTGTAAGAAAGGGAAGTTAAGTCCATGGTTCATCAGTCCTTTTGAAATCTTGGATAAAGTTGGAACAGTTTCATATCACATAGCTTAGCCTCCGAGCTTGTTTCAGGTACACAATGTTTTTCATGTTTCGATGTTGAGAAAGTATGTGCCAGATTCATCACATGTCTTGAGCCTAGAAGTAGTTCAGCTGCAAGAGAACCTTTCTTATGAAGAGAAACCAGTTTAGATTCTTGATTGAAGGGAATAGGTATTGCAGAATAAGGTAATCCACCAGGTAAAGGTTTTGTGGTCAAATCACATGGTTGAAGAAGCAACATGGGAGTCTGAAAATGTTGTGAGAGAAAAATATCCACCGTTGTTTAATAAGTAAATAAAATTTTGAGGATGCAATTTCAAGAAGGTGGGGATAATATAACACCCCATGTTTTTCTAAAAATAAATAAAAATGCATGGAGCTTTGTTTTAAGTAGATATTTATAACTAGCCTATAAACATAATATTTCCACTTCTATGTTTTGAATTTCAAGAAATTGTCATCTACAATTGTGTTCAGTATGTTATTTGGACTATATTGGGACCAACTTGTTTTTTTGGTGAATAGTAACATACCATTATGAATAGTAATATGACCCTAATGAATAGTAAATTTTATTATTATTTTATTTTATTAAGGCTTTAAGATAATATCATCTAGGTTAATTTTTCATTATGATATAGAAGTAGTTACAGAATTAGAATTGTTAATTTTTGAATTAAGTATGATTTTATTTAAGAATTAAATTAATAATATTTAGAAAATTATTTTCAAAAAATGGACTTCATTTTTTAATTATACACATCAATAAATAGTTCAGGTGAATTTTGGGAATTTTTCAGAAACAGTTGACTTTTCAGTGAATAGTAAAAAATACAGTTTTTAGTTTTGATGTGTTAATGACATCATTAATGATATAATAATGATGTCATAAATCTAGTCAACTTGTGTACAGTTAAATAAGATGTGAGGTGTTTCAAGTGGCTTGTACCATTGGAAAACACCATGTGCAAGCCCATGGTTTTGCAAATACCACTCATGAGGTGTCCCTTGAAAATTATTAAAATAATCCCTCACTTTTCCTATAAATACCATCTCTTCCCTTAATTGAATTCATTCCCAATAATCCCTTAATAAAGATCTGGCCTCCTTACCTTCATATTAGTCCTCCCAAGGTTTCCTCAAGCCCCCAAGGCCCCAACCTTCATGTTTTAATAGTTACTCTACAAGTTAAGAAAATTCTCAATTTCTTTCTTTCCCATTCAAGTTCTCTTTTATATGGTATAACTTTCAAGTCTTTATACTATGTTCTTATTTCCATATTATTATTGATCTAATATATATTATGATTCATTTCAGTATGGGTGATCCTTGTCCCCTCTATTTTTAATTTTTTTCTTAAACCATGTTGTGTAGCCGTTAGGGTGCCGAATTTTTTATAAGGGATTTCTCAATTATTATTTTATTTTGAGTTCATTTCTCATTATTTCTTCATATCTTCTTACATAAGTGGCATGAAATATCTATAATCATGTATATTCTGGATGTTCTCATGTTCATGGAAAATACATCATCATTGTTCTTATCCTCTCCCACTTTTTCAAAGAATTAAAAACATTGTCCATGATGTGTCCAATTACCTACATCGTGGACGATGTGATTTCATTTTTCATTAAATCATTCAAATCTGGTCATGAAACCATTTTTATGGTTGAAAAAGGTTATAATATATGTATTTATGTCTCATCCATGGTGCTGGAATTATTTTTTACTCATGGTTTTAATTTATAAAACAAAATGAGGTCTTTATTATCAAAGAACCACTAAAATGATCTAAATGAACATCATTAATGTTTTAACTTATGAATCATACTCATATTAAACATCAAAATGATAAATGTTATAAATTTTGGTACTATAAATATGTAAATACCTTTCCATTCCAATTCTGTAATTTCACTTCCAATCAACAAGAACATCCACCATGAACTAATCCCAGAAATCATGTTAAGAACTCACCCAAAAACAGTGCAAGGATAAAAATACTAACAATTAAAGGGTGAAATTATAATATAAGATGTTATAAACATGAACATGTTTATTTAAACTAATAATAACACTCTTTTAACCATTATACAAGAAGTTGAAACAAGTTTTAAGTAAGACAAACCCGAGGTAAGGGAATTCTAAACGCGATTTCCATTCTTTGGGTTATCCTTTTACTTCATTATTTGTGTGTTATTAAAAAAAATGATGAAAATTGTTTATATTATCATGATTTATGTGTATTTATAGTATATATACATATTCCATTTACTCTATTAAGTCTCACTTCAATTATATGATGTTTGTAAGGGAATTCTAAACCCGATTTCCATTCTTTGGGTAATCCTTCTACTTCATTATTTATGTGGTATTAAAATTGTTTTTTGGATGAAAATTTTTTATATTATCATGAGTTATGTGTATTTACAGTATATATACATATTTCATTTACTCTATTAAGTCTCACTTCAATTATATGATGTTTTTAAGGGAATTATTAACCTGATATCCATTCATTGTGTTAACCATCTACTTCATTATTTATGTGCTATTTAAATTGTTTGTGTGATGGTTTCTATTTATATTATGTATTATTATGTGTATTTACAGTATATATAAATAATATATCCACTCTATTAAGTCTCCCTTCAATTGTATGATATATATAAGGGGCTTTTATTTAAAAATCCTCTTTTTAAATTCTTTTTTACGAAATTCCAAAGTAATATTTTTATGGAATTATTCATGTTGTATGATTATGTTTTGGTTCTGGGGAATTATTTATGATGAATTGTGGGACCTATATTTATCTCCAATGCATTGGGTATGAGTAAGCTGGAGGTCGGCTTTATGGTTACTCCAAGTGTAACTGTGATGGTTACACAAAGTAAGGTAGCCGTGAGGGTTACAAATTATAAGGTAGCCAAGAATGGTTACAAGATTATATAAGTAATTCCCCAAGATACCTTTATGATTATATTTATGTTATCATGTTTTGAGTGGATCTTTTGTAAATATCATTTTACACAAAGTAAGTATATATGGGTGACAATAATGTCTTTTGAAAATGATTTCATACGTTACGAGTATTCATGGACTAATGTGATCTTTCCTTCTTTTCCTTCCCTTACTGAGCTTTTGTGCTCATCTCAGGTTTTTAAATGATTTTCACTAGTTAATGGATGTGTAAGACAAGGAAGGAAGCCAAGTTAAGTGTTGAAGAATTTTCAAGGAGTCTTGTTTTAAGTTTTAATGTTTTATATTTTAAAAAGAATGGAAACTGTTTTTATGGTATCGACTCTATAATAATGTGCAATGTTATGAATGTATTGTCCTAATTCTCTAAATCTCTAAACTTGAAAATGTCTTCAATGTAAAAGGAATTGTTTTCTTGACTAAATTCAAGATTATGTATGTAATAAGGTTGGGTCCTTATGGAGGAATACTAGGAAATTATTTGGGAAACACTTCAATATATTCCCTCAGAATGGTCATGTCTTCAAGGATGGTATTTTACTTAGAATTAATCATTTAATCCATATATTATTATTCATAGGAAAATAATATCCATTCTTGAGATGTTGGTGATATATAAGATTCATTCATCTCCTTTTAGTTATATATAATTGGAGGACAATTCTCAATATATAGAGTGATTTCCTTCTCACAAAACTTTATTTTGGATATATATAGGGAAATCTAATCCATACCTATAATTACATAAAATTAATCTAAAGGGAGTATCACAAGGTTCACTGGGAATTTCAGCCAAAAATTTTTGATAGGGGAGGAGTTATATACTTGTGATGCAATAATTTACCCATTTTTAATTTTCACTGAAATCTCTACTTCCATGCTTTATAGTGGTGTTTTAATAGTTATACTAAAATTTCATGATATAAAGGAATGCATAGAACCTAAATCAAATAGTACATTCACTATTATTGAATGAATAACTAAAGTACCTATCACCACTTCATTGTCAATATCCACCTCAAAAGTTGTGATGGAAAAATCTCTCCCTTTCTACCTTAGAGGTTGTTGGTTGCCTCTAAAAACCTTTGTCTTAGTGCATTGGTTTGAAAAGTATCATAGTTCGTTATAATTGAAAAAATGAACAAGGTTTTGCAGGTTGACTAGAGCTTTCCTTTTCTCCAACACATTATTGGGTTTCTCCTATCAATTATTTCTAGCTATGTGTCCTTCATTCCCACACCTAAATCATTTTCTCATTCCCCTTATTCAATTTCTAGGGTGCTCCTTTCCAAGATTTTGATGAGTTGGATGTTGAAATTTCTTAGCACTATTAGATTTATCCATCAGACAGCTATAATTAAACATCACTTTCCACTTCTTATCCCCAAGATAGCACTGAGATTCAATAATCTCCATTTTAAATTTGAGGGCACATTGGAAAATTTCTATATAGCGATCAAAGTCTAGGATCACCAGGGATTTTTGTAGACCAGGTTTTATCCTACCAAAGAAGTAGTAAACCTTGAATTTGGGGGTAAAGATAAATTTAGAGGCATATTAAAGAATTTTTAAGTTTTCCTCATATGCACCAAGCGATTCACTGCCTTTTTTATTTAGGGTAAGGAAATACATTTCCATTATAATTTGAAGAGTTCGAGGAAAATATTTATTGGAAAAAAATTCTTGAATTCCTTCCACCACATCACTTTGATCTATTCCTAGGGCTTTGTATTCTTGATCAATGTACACCATTGATTAGATTATCTGTCCATATGATAAATATCCAGTAGAACCTTATCTTATTTGTAACATTGAAGGATGGAGAATATATTATCAATGGAGTTAATCCATTTTTTCATGATTAAGGGATCAAATGATCCATTGAAATTAGAAATCAATTGTCATATAAATCCCTTAATTGAAGCTTGTTCTTTCTTAGGGGGATTTGGGTTCTCCTCCTAGTCGAGGTTTCAATTCAGAACCTAAGTTAGCTGAGAGATTATCATCACAAAGTACATGATTCTCTCTCCCATTGGGTTTGGAATCTCATCAGGGCAGTCATCACATTTCCCTTTACATTGATTGTTTAACTAATTCCTCATATTTTTTGTCATTGAATAGAATAAAGAGAAAATTAAGGATGAGTATTTTTAAACTAGTAAACACATAAATGGTAATCCAATGACTCTAAAGGGATAACTTATAAATTACATGTATTTCCTTAACATATGAATTTCTAGGCATCAATCTATTATATCCATGATATATTTCTTAACATACATTAATATGGGAATTTTTTTGGTCCCTTAATAATGTATTATAATGAGATTATGAAGTTACCAAATCATGTCCCCTGGGAGTGTCAAACCAAGTGTACAGCAATTCCCATTATTGTTTACTAGTTCCCGATCAAGTCTAGCTCAATCCTATGTTTTTAGGTTTTAACCCTATGTACATCTGTTCCAAAGCCACATACACTTGTAGTATCCAAAAAGGGATCTATTTTCTTAAAAACACACTTAATCTATACTTAAAAATATTCAAGGATGTCTTCTTATACTTTGTATTATCCCTAAGTATTTTGCTATAGTTTTCTAATCCTAATCTTGAATGTAACTAAACTTTTATTTTCATACCAACTATAGAAAATGTTCTCTTTATTACACATTAATTCATGATTTATTACATAAGATTACACATAATAAAACCTCTAAGATCAAGAAGTATAATTTATTTTGGAATTAGGTACATTAAATAACAACTTAAATTGTAAAAACATTGTCTTTATTGAAAACTCCCATAATATGCTCGTACTTAAAACTATATGGGATAACCTGGGGACATACATAAAAAAGTAGTGAGTTATAAAGCCCAAAAAGGGAATAAAAACTGAATATCATGAAGAAATTCATAAATTTTAGACAAATATAAATATAAATGGGGCATAAAAGGAGTGAGAATCATAAACATGAACAATGAGACATGATATAGCATGATAATCATAAAAGGAAACATGGTAAATTTTGTAACAACTTAAAACAATGCATCATAAACATAGGTAAAGGATAACTTCTAAGAAATCGTGATGTAAAAAGTCTCATGATAGATTAGTTTCACTCCCTAATATCTTGAATGAGGAATAATGAGATTAAAAAATTTCCTAATTCATTGGATTACTATATAATTTTGGGCTCACCCATCACATTCATTTTATTCTCATGCTTAACTGTTCCACAAAGATCATACAACAAGGATTAATTCATCATAAAATTTTATTCCATGATCAAGGAGTGTGGAATAAATAAATTTAAATCCCTAATAAAATAATTATAATTTTGTAAAGGTGAACACCCTTGACAAGAAATGGGTATGGTATTCACTATACAACTATTTTGGCATGGAAATCATGGTGAAATTTTGACAACATAACGGTGTTACATGAAGATTCATAAAAAGGGTTAATGAGAGTAAAATAGGTATCTCCTAATTTTTATATCAAAATTATAGTAATAGGGACATGAAAAAACATATACTAACGTTATTAATTGGAAATAGAAGGCGTAAAATAATGAAGAAACTTGAATAAATAGGAGAAAGAAAAGAACCCTTACCTTGAGAGTGTGACTCCAAATGCAAGGTATTAGCTTATTGAGAGCTTAGGGAACCTTGGGAAGACTATAGAGAGGGGAGTGAAGATTAAGGACATAATCCAAATATTTTAGTAAATATAAATGGGATCTTGGGTGGTTTTATATAGGAAAAGATAGAGGAGTTATCTATTATTTTCCAAACACAGGTTTTGCAATCTATATAATAAAATAACCAAAAACATGTCCTTGGTTTTTTTTCATGGTTTCTGCAAAATAGGGGTGTTTTTAATTATTTTATAAGAACAAGGTATGAAATTATTAAAATAATATCCTTTTTGATGTGGAAGTGAGTCATGCTCTTAATGAATTGATTTTAAATTCTTAAAATATATTATAGGTTTTGGAGGACTCATAAATGCTTTATAAAATTAATCAAATAAACTTAAAATCAAACTATTTTAAATTTAAAACATATTTTTTTCATTTATAACCTTTATATTATTTATTAAATTACTTGTGGGTCATTATAATGTCATTATATACACTGTATATTTATACGGTATTTAATTTTTACCTGAAAATTAGATTGTCTCAAAAAATTATGAAAAAATAACCATTAGATAATTTCAATGTTTTTATTCCAAAAATATTATTCATTTTATCTAAATAAATTTATATATATATGAATTTTCACTTTTAAAATATAATTGACATTCATTGAGAAATTATGGGTTTTATGATAATAACAATTTTCAAAACCTTATAAAAATTACATTTGAATTAATAAAAATTATGTGATCAATTATATTTAATAAACATTATTTAATAATAATATTTAATTAAAATATTATTTATTTCAAAAATATATTATTTTATCAAAATGATTTTCTTAATTGAATTTGAATATTACCCAAAAATATAATTTTTGTTTTATTGTATCAAAATCAATATCATTTATAAGACGTAAATATATTCATTCATATATTGAAAATAAAATATACATGTTCATATTATTATTTTATTGATATATATCCCTTTAATACACCACTAAACACCCTAAGGTTAAGGTGCACGATGGAGATATTTTCATGGGGTGGTTCAGTGTATATGGTTTGGGCCATGATCTAAATGAGCTTCAACTTCTCCTGTAAAGGGTTTTGTTCATGCTTAAGTTATTGGATAACAGTTTCGGATTGGTTGAGGTAAAATCACATTGATGATATCTCTATTTGAATCTTTGATAAATGTTCTTTGTAGGGTATGATCCTACTTATTGAGACAATTACTTCCTTTGTATGTGTCAATTAGATTTGTTAAAACCATATATTTATACTAATCATATGATCAATGTTCAACAGTTATATTATCAATGCTAATGATACTTAAAGGTCTTTTATATCTGAAAGGATATAATAAAACCAAATAAGCAGATGTATTTCCTATAACCATATTACATAATAAGACATTTAATTTAATAATAAGGGGAATTTTATTTATAATAGTTTGGGTCGTTATAGTGATTTCCATCTTCATATTTTCTCACCAAAATTGATCTCATAAATATCTATAGATATTTGTTCTTCTATGGTATATATTTAATATTATGTTATGATTATAATCTAATAGATCCTTCTTTATGTTAGGTTGTATGGTACACATAATCATGGCTCAAAACATAAAAATTTTCTTTTATTTTTATTGAACACTGAGACTTACCTCAAAATTATCCCTTGTAGCTTCCTTAATATTAGAAAATATATATGGTTAATTAATATTTTCTGAAATATATAATTTTGTATCTCTATTTATGATTTCAATATCAATTCATTTCTTTTCTAGGAATATCATATCCTTTTTAAGCATTATCATGGATAAGATTGCAAGATAATAGCTACATAGATCATTTACTACTTTATATTACATTATTTGATAGTAAGTATTGAGTAGTTAATGTCATTTATTATCTCTAAACATCATTATTATAGAATGATAGAATTTTTCTATATGAATTTATACATTAGGACATTATGAATAATACATACATAATTCTTCTCACTATATATATAATGTCTCTAAATATTCAATGTTTATATTACTACCACTAACACCCTCTCATAGAAAATATTATTTTTCTCATAATACTTCATCTGTATGGATGAATTTTATTTTAATTTATAATTTTTCATGAATACAATATAAAATAGTTTTCTCTAGAATAGTTGTATATCACAATCTGTCCTTCACATGTGGGCAGTGTGAGTCCATGTGCAGTTACTATACTCTTATTAAAATTTGTGTAAAATGATTCATATTCAGTTCACTAGAAATTCATTACAAAATTATATGTTAATATAGATCATGGGATTTAAAATTGGGTGATTTTCCTCACAAACCATTGAGTGTTCACTAATAATTTATGTAAACTACACATCATTATCTGGTTTGTTGGTCTAGGATATTCAAAAATCATCTTTTCTTTTTAAGGATCAATAGATTTCCTAATTATTTTGATTAAATTCTCTAAGAACAAAACATACTCCATATATAATTCACATATATCATCTATAATTAATAAAATCTTCTCAATTTTTATAGAATATTAATAACTATGAACTTATAGTGTCTATATCTTATAAGAAGTTCATTATTTGGAATTTATTTTTTCTCACTATAAATTATTGATATAGTAACCGAATATCCAACATTGAGTAGTACTAGGCCCCACCTAGTTGATTGAAACTGTTATTAATATATGGTAGTGTATACTTTCTCCTTTCATGATATTGTGAATATTAAAAAATCTATATTCAGATTCATTAACAAATCCTTTATTTTTAAAATTAATCTTGGATAACCCAAAGTGAAGCACTATGGAAAATAAAACCCTTAACCATATTATCATTTAGTTTCTTATTCAATTATTCAATCTGAATGAGGGATGATATATAAGTACACATTGATATATTTAGATCTTTGTATATATTTTCTATATATAACTCAACAACATTCCAAGTAGTAAGGCCAACAAACTTTATTGTAAATACATCAACATATTCCAATATAATGTTCACATATTTATGGATAATCCATTCCTTTGTATAAATAATTTGAATATGATATTATTTTTTTAAGGAAATAATATAAATAGTAGTTTAGAATTTACTATATGATATTAATAAATCCCCTTTTACATGTATATAATAAAATGATGGTTGATGATATGGAAGGTTATTTACCACTCCTAATGGTTAATAATGGCTCCATATAATGACAACTAGTTCAAGCCCAATACAAAATTATGATATAGAAAATGAAGTATAACAAGATTTTATAGGAGATTCATCCCAATAATTATAACAAGGAAACATTTATATACTTATGATTAAATTATTTCACAATTTTTTATTTTCATTGATATCTCACATGCCATGTCTTAAAGTTTTGTATGAATATTTCTAATGATCTTTCAAAATATCAAAGAATGTGTAAAAATATAATTAAATAAAATATTAATTATTTATTAAACAATAACAAGTATATTTTTTACCACATAATTTTTATGACCCACCTTAAAAATAGTTATAGATTAATCCATTCCATTTATCCCTTAGATTTGGTGTTTCTTAATGTTAATTATCCTTGATATCCCTTTTCTTGGTGCATTGACTTGTATAGTATCCATATTTTATATAGATGAAATATTTTTCCATGTTTGGGGGTTTAGTGGAACCCTATATTATTTTATCATAATAATTAGATTATTAATATACCTATGGATTTTTATAACAGTATTTCTTTAATTTCATACTTGAAACATCTTCTTGTACCTTTCAAATAGTTCCCAGGGTTCTTCTTTCCATAAATTTATCATGATGTTAGTTGAATAATTTTTATATCATGAGGTTTATCAATTGAACCCTAGTATTTAAACTCAATTAATCTCTTCTTGACACAAATTCCATTAAGTAAATACAAATAAAAAATCATTTCTACCTTGAGTGTATATCAAACTTTTCCGTGTAGTAATCAATCTCTAAAATCCCTAATGGGTTTTTAATAATTTTTGATAAAATATAATGAAATGATCTAGATTTAATTTAGTTAAATGAAAAATATGGAATGATAACCTATATGACTTGTGATTTTTACATATTAATACCCAAATTATTCATCTTCTCTTTTCATGATTCCTTAAAATTATGTCTCCATTTTAATATGGAGAGTTCATGAAAAATATTTTAAAAAAAATATATTCATTAAATCAAATCATTTGATTGATTTAATATCTTCATTGAAGGTAGTATTCCAAATTAATTTACAACACTAATTATCTTTCCCTTAAATGAAAAAAAATTATTGAGATCATTCTCTCCATCTTTGAGAATTGAATCATGGAATATATCTTTTTAATTGAATTTATACAACACTTTGTGATTAAGAGATTAAAATATCCAAAAATACAAGGTGTCATTTATGTAAATGATTTGATAAATTATTACTGTGTGATATAAGTAGTTTTATTGATATTTTTCTAGTGGTTATCCATAACATGAGTCAGTTGAGTGAGTACCACCATAACATTTTTGAATCCTACTCCTACCATATTGTGAATCATATCCAATAAATAATTAAATCATTCATCATATTGGTTATTAAAATGATTGTTCTTATTTATATTTATTTAATGAATTAAAGGGACATTATTAATGTGAATAATATAATTAATAATAATATAAAATGAAAATTATGAACATAGAATGAATAACTCATAGATCACTAGTATATACATGGTTAAGACTATCGATGTTTCTATCTATGTTATTTATAGTGTATTTCGTTTTATGTTCTCTAAAAAAATCCACAAATGTAACTATAAAATTATTTGGTGATAACTATAAAAACCCTATAACAAAAGAATTTTATATTACTTATTATTTGATACATAAATATATATAAATACAAAATAATATCTTGAGGGACATAATTTTCTTCAGGACTACCTATATAATATATCACTATAATGATAAATTATATTATCACATATTTTTATCTTCATAATTAGATCATAAATATCATCAATTTATTATCACTATATATGAAATACTATGGATATATATAAAATGAAAAGGTGAGGTATAAAAACTAGAAAGGTGATAATTAACTTGGGAATGATATTTAAATTCTAGGTATCATAACACAGGTTCATAAAAGTATAAATTCATAAATGATAAAATAAGATAATAGAATTTATGTAATGACATCATATGAAATTATGAAGCAATTAAATATTATAAATAATATACAAACATAATTAATTTAATCATAAACATATATCAAGTAATATTTCCAAGAGAATATAATATAATGGTATAGGATCATAATAGGTTCACTATAAATAATATATCATGAGATGTATAAATTTTCCATTTTATTGGGGTAAATATAATCCTAATTCCACACCTCACATCATAAAAAGTCATCCATATGTGTTTCAAAAATAAATAAATGATACATAAATCATAAAGATGAGAAAAAAATATATTAAAAAAATGGGTTATATATAACTATCATAAGGAAAAATCAATATAAGAATGATATTGGTAGACAAAATAAATATAAATATTTATATATATATATATCATATTAGATGTTCAATGGATAGAATAAGTATGTTACAAATGTTAATAGGACAATGTGATAAGAATAATGGTTAAGAAAACATTATAAGAAGAATCAATGAGTGGTTTCTAAAATAAATTATATATTGAAATGCATGGATACATGTTTAGATCTATATCAAGAAGATAATGATGTGTAAATAATCTAAAAACAATATTGAAAGTTATGTAAAAGAAATTAGATGGGCTACAAATATATTTTTGAACAAACATAGGGTGAATTTTGAGAAAGAGTGAACAAAACCTCAATGAAAATAAAAAAAATCAAAATTCCCCATACCCAAGTCTCGACATGATTTGGAATATTATCCACCACCCTAAATTGTTAAATTATATATTTTAATTTAATAATTCACCTTATTATAAATGTTTATTTTCTTTATAATAAGTTATTTATTATCCAAGACCTTTTATTTATTAGATTAATTATATTGAATAGATTTTTTAGGTTAATTTATATTTTTAATTGATAATGGGTATCTTTATTTTATTACCATGCTAGCTTTCTACAAGCCCTGAGGCACATTCCATAACACAATGGGCTGAAAACTGGTGTTGGGGAATCAAAATATAAATTGTTGGGAATTATTTCTCCCAAATAATCAATATCTATAAGGGGACTTCCGAAATAAATTTCAGTAATACCTCACTATATATAGAATAATAATACACATCCAATAAATAGTTTTGAAATCAAACTATTAACAAATGAGTCATACAAAGAACTAAATACTCCAAAAATATATAAAAAATAAAATAAATATAACCAACTATCACAATATTTACCTAAATTCACATTAATATGTGTTCAAAAATAAACCTTTAATAATAATAATAATAGGCATAGGAGTCTTTGGTAGAAATATAAAAAACATTAAACAAAAAAAGGAAAATCTAAACCAAAAAAATGAAATTTCAAAATAACCATATACTTGTGTCAAATGATTGATTTTATATTTTCACCTTAGAAATACATCATCCAAAATTCATCAATCATATACAACATCTATGCAGTATCCATCCTAAATATGCATAATTGATCATAAGGACAACATACACATACTAGGTGTGGGGGGGTTGTGTGTGATAGTGACTTAGAGTTATCCTCCACATTCCCAATGAATATCCATTAAAAAAATTTCCATGTAAATCTAGTTTGAATTATATACAGATAAATAACATTTTTCATATACAAAGGTGGAAAGGGGAATGATGTCATTGCATTAAATCATTTATTTCAACATGTAAATGTTATTATATTTAAGAAAAATATATTTTTTATTTATAAATAAGAAGTGACATTAACATTGTGAAAAATTGAAATAATTATTTGGAAGAGTCCTTGTTTTAATAAAATAAAGAAAACATCCCAAGAATTAATAATTATCTCAATTATTTTATTCAAATTTATCTTGAATTATTACTAAACCATTATTTGAATTATCCCCCAAGAATATAGATCAAAATGTAAGGGTGATTGTCTACCTTTTAAGTAATTATGACTATGTTATTAAATAAACCATATCATTGATGTAAAATTTAAATAACCTTTTTAAAACTCTTAAATAAAATATACCTTTCATAACATATTATAAGGGTAGGAAAATAAAAAAATAATATCAATAATGTAACTATATGAAGTTAATCATAACAACCATAACAGGAACAACTAAGATCCTTGGAGACAATCTATGGAAACACAATAACAAAATCTATCTATTTGGAATTTCATATTTGATCCAACATCTTAAAGATATATTTTAATAGTATTGTCCATAATGAGAGGAAAACTCACCTATGCTGAGGAAATTCCAATACTTGGGGCTACTATACATTATCTCAGTATTTATAGTGGAGTACTTATTCTAAGTTTTCTCATCTATAAACCCAAGGTTTAACAATGTTATATAAATAGATATTATAAAGTACAATATATTACATATCAATATAACTAGAATAAATAACCATCAACTATCACCCTTACCTCATAACACTATTCATAAATATAACCCCTTTAGGTAACAACATAAATGCTATAATAACCATAACACTCTATTCCTATATTCATCCACATTAAAATTTATATATCACATTTTTATACATAATCAATATAATAGTGCTCACATTAAGGGTTAAATAGTGGTCAAAATCAATAAAATATTTAAAATAATCCAATAAATTCATAATATTTTTAAAGATGAAATTAATAGTATGAAATTAATTCCTAATAAACATGAAAAATATTTTACTAAATCACTGAGTGAAGATGAGATAACAAGGTAGTATTATTGAAAATGTCAACATTGAAGGAATCAAATGTTTCATTAAACATTAAGAAAATTGTTAAAAAATTATTTTAACTAATTAAAAACCATATGAAATAAATAAATGTATGCATCATTAATTATTTCATGAAAAAATAATGGTGACATTTAATCAAACACCTTGAGTTCATAAATTTATTGGTAAGTGGTATTAAGATTTTGAAAATGGAAACAACCATTTTTTATCACTAAAATTTAATATAAATGTCATGAAATCCGATTAATTTACCTTAATAATTATTATAACATCTATCATGTTTCAAAATATGGATTAAAAATTATTCAAGAACTCATGGATTCATGTTAAATGGATGTTGAATCAGACCTTCAACAAGATTCAATGTAAGATGGATGCAAAATATATATTCCACCTCAAGATCATTTAAAACCCTAATAAATTAAAACCCACAAATAAATTAAATCAATTAATAAACCCTATATAGGAAGATCATGAAGAAAATTAACATAAATAAAGAAAAAATAATATTAATAATGAAGCGGAGAGAAATAAATTACATAATTAATCTCATGATTCAGTGAGGAAATGTCAACATGAATCCAATAATATAGGGATATGATAAAAGGATTTAATGGTATAGAGCCATATACACTCATTTATATCCATGAAAAATAATTAATAATCATAAATTTAACCCAAATTTCATAATATAAAAAATATACAAATTTAATTCATATGAATTATCATCCTACACAATATTCCAAAACATTATTGACTATCTAGAGTATACTTATTCAAACTATCTCTACTTATAAATTATTTAATCCATGGTCCTTAAAGTTTATTCATCAAATATTAATAAATTATTTTCACCCAATACATGACTCAAAAGGTTGGATTTTATAGTCCTGGGACTATACACCACAACCCTGAATCTTTTGAAACTACTTAAAAAATTTAATTCTAATAGAAAATCTAAAGATAGAATATATAACAAATAAATGATAAAATATTCACCCAAATCTAACATATTGAGTGTAAAATTATCACCTACATACTAATTTATAAACCAAAATGTCTTTATAGGGATGATAAATCATTAAAGGGTTGTGTATTATCTTCCGTATTAAATACCTAACTATAACATAGGTGGAAATCATTAACCAACATAGGTAGTGGTCATTGAGGCAATTTCAAATAAAAAATGATATCTGTATAAAAAAGTATATTTATTAAAATGATATGTTTTAGTATAAATTGGTGAGAAGGCCATGAAAAAATATCCAAAAAATTTCCTTTCCAAATTATAATTAATTTATGAAAATATAAATCATAATAATTTATTTATAACACCTAGAAGAGATTTCATGATCACAAAAATGAATTATATATCTAATTACTACTATAAATGGTAAGTGTATAATAAAAATCCTTAACTCTTTGTATTCTGGTGACTTTAGGATACTCGAAACCTGATTACCCAAGTTGTCATAAAATCATTCTAGCATATGAATCATATAATTGCAAGACCTTAACATAAAGGGTTTACTGATCCTATTTTAGTTTGGGACCGGTCAAGAGTAAAATATATGTACCTATGTATGCATTAAATAATGAAATCACATAAAACTATTTCCAACACATCCTAGATCATGAGTAACTATGTTCATGTAATGAATATAGAATCACACAAATAGGTTTCACACATAATAGAATGATCATCTTACATAACATCCCTTATGTAAAAAGAAGTGACACACACCAACACATATTACCATTGACACCACTAAAAGAGGAATATCTATCTAATATTGTCTCCAAACCATTTAAAAAATGTTATTATATATTTAAATTAGTATATTATAACTACCCTTTATGAATTAATACATGGAATGAATGTTAAATAGTCACCACCACATATTATGTTACATAATCACTCAACTAGAAAATTGTTTGTTGAGGAAACTGATGACACTAAATTTTTGAGAATATTTTTTAAATTCATTCATCGGGAATCAACAACATCATAAAATAATATGAGGATTTCATCTAGAACTCTCTCCATATTTAACACCTTGTATATACTATTAAAACAATACACATCACCTTAAATTTTTTAAGGTCCAACAATATTTAATATGAAAATATAAAACATATAATTAGATATCCATATGGTGAACATAAGGAATACCATAAATAACCAAAATTTCAAAAAAATCATATAGTTTAACACTCCTTCACCAATAACTAAAGCACGTTGGGTTGAACCAACGATCTTATTAAAGGATAAAACTAAATCCACTATAATTTTATAAATTAACTTTCTAGAAACTTTTTAAAATTATTCAACTAGACACAGTTATGAATTTTCATAAGTTATTCATGCCATGATAATTTATTATGCCTTAGAATACCACATTAATAGAACAAAAACTATTTAATTTTGGAAGAATTCAAAGTGACAAGAATGGATAGTCTTATTATAATACCACCTCTATGGATAGATTCCACTAGTATCCCCATTACAACTTTGTAACTTTGTTCTCCACTTCTATGTGTAGAGGAAAAATCACCCAACTCAGACTATCCTACCATAATAACATTGATTCTAACATCTTACTTTAGTACCTCAATGGAATATGTTACACCGAAAACAGTCACCTCACACTATATATATAGATGATGACCCATTTTTAATCATTTAGTTTTCAAAAATCACATGATACTAAATTTGGTGTGTATAGTGAAATCTAAACAAAATTTTAATCATACACCAACATTGGATAATGGTTCTAATCAATATAATATACACCCATGGGTATAGAAACTTTCATTGAATCAAGGGAATAATAGTGATTGAAAAATTTAATCAAACTATTCCATGAATTGATCACTTATAGATTAAAAATAACTATGGAATCCCATCACATCTATCCAAAACCTTTGATTTTAAACGTGGAAATCATGATCATGAAGACCTCAATAATTTTGATAAGGTTAAAATCCCATCAATATTTTTTAACCACTCTTTTTCTTTATCATTTCTATGAACTAATCAAATTATAAAAGGTTTTTGTTAAAAATTTTGTAATGTCTAGAGTAATTTATTTATGTTAGTTTAATAGAAGGATTGGTTCTAGAAGATCTTAGGTTCATTAAATTTGGGGAAATGACATTTTTTCCTTAACATTTCTTAAAGGAGTTTCTATAAGGAGGTTGGTTTAAAATGGACTTCTTCTAATGTTATTAGATCTTACTGATCTTGTTCCAAATGTTTATATGGGACTTCATAAAGATATTGGATCTTGGTTTACTATTAGGAGTTTTCTTATTTTCATTATATATTTTTTAAATAGAGGATTATAATAATGTATTGATTGTTAAAATAGTTTAACAGATGGACAATTTCATTTCTCATAGGTTGGTGTAACTAGATGATTGGCCATCACACTTCCTTAATAAGAGTGTGGGACCTCCATTACAATAAATAGTGGAATATCAACATTTCTAGATGTAATAATAAGCATGACTAATTAGTCACAAGTGGTAATATTTTTTATTCTAGATCAATGGAATACTATATTTTTTCTCCCATAGATGTTTTAATTTCAGTATGATACTCAAATAAACAAAGGTTTGTTTCTTTATTTAATTTTAAATTAATTTTATGAATGTTTTGGGTATTTTTGGTTGAACAATATTTTTGATTTTTTGATAGTGTAGTGATTTTGGTGAAAATATTTCTTCAATGTTCCAGAATAATAATGTTCAAAGAGTTCCTTCTGGAATCTTTTTTCACCAGAGTTGTTCAAGATTTACTTATTCTAGTTTATAGGTAAGATAGTGGGGTGGAATTATTTTTAATTGGTATTATAGGGTTTTTTCATAGGAGGTTCAAATTTTTACTCACTAGTTCAGGTAAAATTTACTTACTCATGTATTTTTTGAATTTTAGACAAATCCATTGTTTTTATAAGGATGATATCATATTATATAATAGTTTGTATTGATATATTTTTTAGAATATAAATTAGTTTCATGAAAATATATATTGAATAAAATCACATTCATAGATATATGGAGTATACATTGAAGGGTGTTATACCTAAATCAATATATAATGATTAATGGAAAAATATTGATTGGAAGGCACTTATTGTTAAAAAAATATCATTTTTAAAGAATGTGGCTTTAAAAATTAAAGAGAATAAGACAAAAATAGTTCTGATGTTTTCCCTTGTTGTTATGTATAATAAATATATAATACTATATAAATTTTACTTGATGCATCATTCATTCAACTTGATGTTATTAAAAGGTAGATTTGTATCAGACATTTTTATTGATTTCAACTTAATCTAGACACACCTTGAGTCTTTGAAGGTTATATTTTATGATGATGTTTAGGTAATTTAATTTCTTCATATCAACAATAATCTTGGTTATCCATAGTTATAGTTTTGTGTAGTTAAAATTAAAATTATAATTAGGTTGTCACTAATGTTTGGAACTCGATTCTCAATGAGGATATCCAAAGGAATGGGACTGTATCTTCATCTAGTGATGTATTGAATATTGATATCAGAGGATGATCACACCATTTTAAGAATAAAAAAATAATATAAGAGATAAATGGAGAATAAAACAGGGAATTATTTCAAAACAATGCTTGTTTATTATCATTCTAGAAAGAAAATTCATCTGAAGAATGATTTTCTTGTAAGAAAGTAAACCTCTGGAAGAACTATATTTGGATACTTGTGTGTATAAACATAGTGTAGTGTAAATATAATTTCTAGTGAATATACTCAAATAGAATGTTGGAAAAATTATTCTGGAAATTCATTCCATTCTATAAGAGAAAAGGATGTATGTTAAATTATTTATTTTGAATTTTTATTAAATTGTATCATGTTTATGATGAATCTCTTGAAAATGTGGGGAATGGAGAAGTGAATGATCAGTTTAAAATGGATGACTCTTTATAATTAATGAAGTACGGCATGTTCTAAGTCTTCATAGGAATATAATTTCTATTCTCCAATTGGATAAAGTATGCTTTTGAACACATTTTTAAGGAGTATTGGAGAATAATTTTGGGTATCTTGTCATATACATAGTTGTAATAATTGGGACATTTTCCCTCAATGAAAGATTAGGGGGATCTTTAACTTCAAGAATTTCATTATACAGGTGATCAGAAATTTCCCATAGTAGTTTATGGCTCCTTAATGATAATAGAATGAATATTCTAAAAGATACCGGTACATTGAATAAAGATAATTCAAGCATTGGATGATTCGAGATCAGTATAATTAGTAACTAATGAAAGGTGACATTCAATTTACCTATAAAAAATCCAAAAATATAGAAATATGAATTGGTACATATAGATGTTTGGAGTCCTACCCTAGTTAATTATTCTAGATGATAAAGGTGCATTTTTTACATTCATTATTGATTAGAAAATAAAATTATAAGTATACTTTATAAAATAAAAAAGTGATGTGTTTGGAATCATTGTTCAATTGATGGTTATAATATAAAGTTAAATAGGAATCAATCTAAAATCTATGAGGTTAAAAAATGGTTGTGAGTATTATGAAAGGAGTTTCAATAATTACAATGGACACCGAGGGATCCATAATGAGAATTATATTCTAGGAACAACTAAATAAAATGGTGTATCCAAAATAATTATCCATATATTGTTGGATAGAATAAAATTTATATTGATAAATTATGGTATTCCTAAGATATTTTTGGTAAAAGAAGTGAGAAAAACATACATATATAAATGAATTAATACCAGTCATATATTAGAAGTCAATAGAGGTCCCCATAAGAAGATAATCAATATCAATATTAATAATGAAGAAAGATAATATATTAATAGAAATACTAAATGATCCCAAGATTTTTCTTAGTATCACTCACATCCATATCTCACTCCAACAGCTCAAGCTCCAAATATATATCCATTACCTTTAGATAGATCTCTAAAAATAAAGCATCCATGCACACTAAGGTTCCCATATAGTGTTATACTATTAAACCCAGTGGGACATGATCAATGTGTCCTTAGAATAAGTGTGATAAATATTTGTCAATGGATACACTATTAGAAAATAAATAAATAATAATCAATAATGGAATCATTTCAAGACATTGTGTAGTTATGAGACAACTATGAAAACCAACCATACCTGAAGCATTCAATTCTTTAAAGAGAAAGTATTCATATACCATAAACATAAATTACATCATAGAAAGCGATCTAAGAAGGGAATAACATATCTATCCTCTCACATAGGATGAAATATTCCTATAAGGTGTGGTCATATATCAATGTTTGTATCCATAAAACTCATATGAAGTCATCTGAGGAGTAAATAACATTGAGACAATTTCAATAAATCCAATCCTACGCCACCTTGGATGTAAGGAATTATGGATGAGTAACATATAAACCCAACATAATATTTATGTTATGAGGATTGAATAACATATATAACCTCACATTATATCCAAAACATATTATTGGGTTAAGGTATAATGGTTAATCCCATTAATACATTACTTACAATAGAAAACATCATCACCAAATTAAATACCAATATTCCAAGATAAAACATATTCTCTAACACACCATCCAACATCATAAACCTAAAGAGATAGACCCCTTTATCATCCATAGACTCAATAAATAATTAAATTCTCATATGAAACTCCCCCAATAATTAACACCATAAAATTTTAAGTATTACAACACTCGTATACATAATCTATGTTATAAGGTTACCCAATCCAATATAAAGGTCATAAAACAAACTTAATTCTTAAAAAAACTAGGTATATGACCTTATACTATGATATCATCACTAGTTGGGATCAACATTCCAAACCATGAAACACCTATCTACCATACCAAATGTTAATTTAATCAACTGTAACCCAAAAATACATTGAAATAACTTAGTAAAAAAATTCCATGCATAAAAAATCACTCTAGTGCATGAATAAAATAAAAATCATACCAATACTAAAACATAGAAAAGGCTTATTACCTCAATAATTAATTATCTCACTCATTAATACAAGTATCAAAAATAAATTCAAATCCACCACATACAAAAAATTATCCAAAACCCACTAAATTTATGATTTTTAATTAACATAGTAGAAATAATTATAGGAGTTATCACTTATTGTTTCCCTAGAATTAGACTGAAAAAAATGAGAAGCCACTAATGATGCCACTTAAAACATAGAGAAATTGAGATGATAGGTGTTTAAGAGTTATAATGGAGAAGAAATGTGGGTATAGTTAAGTAGGGTTGAGGAAGGGATAAGAAATTGGTAAAATGGGGTCTAAGGGGGAATTCAAGGAAAGACCAAAAAAACATCAGAATCCTCTAGGTTCCCATTCATCCTATATAGGGTGCTCGTTAGTCCACTAGCCACCTAGAACACACCCACTAATATACCACGATACTCATCTATGAAACTCTCTTAGGCCCAAATACCAACCAAACTCTTCCAAAATAAGTTAGTAAAAAATAATTTTAATCTAAAAAATCCATGATTTCATAACTAAAATTTAAGTGTCATTGTAACATTGATGTTTATTCTATAATCCCCATCATCATATTGCTTCACCATATTTTCTATTAGAGATGGATATATATCTTTGTTCTATGATGGTAGATATTTAATTTTGAGGAATGATAATATTATAATTGATCCTTATTTATGTTAGGCTCTATGGTTCACATAATCATGTCTCAAATCATAAAATTATTCTATATTATAATTGAATAATAACATTTACTTACATATAATCCCTTTTAGACTCCTTAATATTATCATATATATGTGGTTAATAAATCATTTTATAAATATATTTTATAATATATCCATTTATTATTCCAATAACAATTCATTTTTTGTATAAGAATATTAGATCCTTTCAAGACTAATCAAAGATAAGGTTGCATGTTCATTTCTACATATATTTTTTATACTTTGTATTCCTTTATAATATATTAATGGATTGATTTGTTATTTTCATTTGATTATATCTAACCATAATTGTTGGCACATGATGTTCTTTTGAAGTGTGAATATATAAATTAATTCGTTATGAATATTATAGATGAAATATGTCTCTCTATAGAGATAATTCCACCAAATCTTTATTGTTTATATTATTAACACTAACACCATCACATTAATTAGTTGTTTTTTCAAATGAAACTTAAAATGTATTGAGGCATTTTGATTTATTTATAATATTTCATGAATACAATACCCATGCCATTGTTTAAGGAGTAATTTTATATAACAATATATTATTTAATTGTAGGTAGTGTGAGTATAATTGGAAAGAATATTCTCTTCATAAACTATTTGATATGTGAAACACATTAATTTATCAATAAAACCATTACTCATTTCTAAGTTAATAAGGAATTTAGGTTTCAAAATTGTAATTTTTTCATCAAAAACATAAATTGTTCTATATTAATTGAAGGAAAAAAAGATCATTATCAGGTTTTTTGGTTTGGCTCATTCTGTTATCATCATTGTGACAATATTTTTGATGATAATGTGAAACTTTAATTATTTTAAAAACCTAAAAAAACTATTAAAGTTGTAGCAGGACTATCCTATCTGAATGAAAGGATTAATATGAGTATACAACCAAAAAAACAAACAAAATAAAATAAATAAATAAATAAAAAAGTTAGAAATTGTGTTGGTAATGATGAAGAAATGGTGGAATTGTGAAATCAAGGTGGTGAAAAGGATGATAGGAATGAGATAAAGAGTACTAAATAGTATAAAATTAGGTATATTGGATAGCTTTAAATTGAATTAAAAATTATTTATATTCTAATTTCATGGAAATCAATTATCTCAGTGCTTAAGAGTATATGTGAAGATTCATTGAGATTTTTCTTCAATGAAAATTCACAGGTCAGTGATCTCTACTTTGAAAAAATATCTCAATCACTTAAGAGTAAATTTTTTCATTAACGGATAATAAAACACTAACCTTTTCCACTTCTTGGTACATTAGTTATCATTCAAAAGAGTAATGATTCAATATTTTCACCTCTTAGTACTAAGAATGATGATAATTGATACTCATTGAGAATATAAAAATGATCTCCAAACTAAAATTCAACAGAAATAAATTCCTTAATATAATTATAAAAAATATTGAAATTTCAATTTTTTACAGCCTAAATACACTAAGAAATTTATTTACAAGTGTTAATACATATATAGATCCTAAATTTGAGAAGAATGAAAAGAGTAAACTTATATGGTGAGTTTTCCTCATTTCTTATACCTCAGTTTAGAATCAAGTTCTGGTCTAGCTCTATAGTCATCTATCCACTGTTTATTAAGATGAATGTTTGGTTCATTATCTATTTTATCCTGAAATGATATTTTTTTATTAGATTTATATCATAGTTACTTGATAAAAAACTTGCCTTGTCTATTGCTTTAGAAGCTTCCACATTGAATTATTGATTATCCATTATCAACCCATCATAACATGAGCTAAACTTCCATATTAATGCCTGGAAATCCATGAAATTTTTTTTGAAAAATGAATCTGTATATGATTTGGGATTTTTATAAGAATATATATTTCTCTATAAATTTATAGAATAATTCTATTTAAAATTTTAATTCTCTACACTCGAATTAGTTACTCCTCTCTGTGCCTTTATGAAAATGGATTCAAGGATGATTGTACCCTTATATAATGTTACCCTTATTAATGGATAACTGTATATAGTGTAAAACTTTATGAAAGTAAGGCCCCTTTTAAATAACTAGATGAATATAGTGTTAGAGTCCTGATTTTAAAAAAAATCTTCAATTCATTCATCAACTTTGATAATGGAATAGATTTGATCTTAGGTCTATAGAAAATCATTCATACATCTTCCCTAATATATTCTGTTCATTTGAAAAGATTTTATAACTCTATTGGTCACTACTCTCAATTTGGAATTAGTAACCATCAAATCCAAGGATCCAAAATCCCTCTTCATTCTCGGTGTAGGTTCAGACCTATCATCATCTCCCCAACAACACACCAAAATATTATTTCTAATCCTCAAAATATATTCGAGCTCAGCATGAATTATTCACTAATTTTTTATGAATCTGATATCTAATATAATTATATTTCAATATCAAAATTAAATTAACCTTATAGTTTTTTGGATGCTTGATATCCTATCATTCAAGATTGTAACGTCCCGATTCCGGAAACCACCTAGAGGCACCCCGTACCCGATTGGTCACATGGTCTCAAGCGCATTTCCCTAAATACCAGAGGTTGCCGACTAGCAGCAAGGGACTTGGGTGTGATAGTGGGGAAACTATGCCCTCATTGGCATAGTAACACAGCGGAAGAAAGCAATAGAGAAAGCGGAAGTAGGAATAATCCATACAAATGTAAATAGCAGAAGATTGGAAAATAAAAAACTAGAGCACATACACACACACACACACATATATATATATATATATGAATGATGCATGATACATATGTCTAGGAAAGAATCCAAACAAATCACAATGTTGTAATAAAACAGTATTAAACCTAAGTACAAAAGAAATCAAGTAAACAACTCCTCAGTATCGCAATCCATAGGTTGGTCCCATGCTCTCCAGCTCTACAGCAAATCAAGTACTTGAAGTAGAAGGGTACTTTCCCTTATCTATACGTACAACAATATAATCTGTTTGGGCCCAAAAACATGGCCCAAAAATGGTGTGAGACTAAATCCCAATAGGCAACCACCATGAGATCTGTGCCAAATAGTCATTGAATATATGGAAAGCAGTAAGCAAATAAATGCAGTAAACAAGGAATTACCCTAGGTAAACAATTCACAGTTTCAATGCATTCAGTATCATATATCAAGAAATAGATAACAAAGAATGTAATAAAAAATAGGTAAGCCTCTGAAAAGTACTCACAACCTATCCCCTTTGGTCCTACATAGCAACACAAGAAACCCTCTGGGTAGTATACTCGGTCTAACCCCTGTAGTTCAGCTTGAGCTTAGACTCTCTGAGAAAGCACTCACCGTCAATTCCTCTTATAGTCTTGTATCAATAACTAAAGTCACTCTAGGGAATCACTCAACGTCTATTCCCCCTATGTATCATGTTGAGGATCTACAGACACACTGAGTAATCACTTACGTTCATTCCCCTTATGGTCTCGCATCGTAAGTAAAACAGACACTCTGGAGAAGCCCTTATGTACATTCTCCCTATGGTCTATACACCAGGTTCTCACGGCCCTATATAATTCAATAAAGCATAATAGTGCATATAGGCCAAAGTAAACCTCAAGAACTACTTGGCTAGCAGTCTCCAGCATAACAACATGTAAGGATACAAACACCTCATCCTACAATACTAGGCATGGGAGGTAAACAGCAGCCTAATAGGAAACCAAGACCCAACGATCAAAACAGGAAATCATGCATGGGAAAGCACATCCAAAGCATAATAATTAACCCTATTCACATTCGTTATCATCAAATCAAGCATAGAAGAATATAAGGCAAACAATAGGGATAAAACGGTAAATGTGCAATACCCCGTTCATGGGTATTAGAGATTTTGCACATATAACTCAAAGAAATTTTATAGAAAGGCACAAACCACCTACCTCAGTGTTGGTAGATTTATATACTTGAGTCCTAGGGATTAAATCACCTTAAAACATTTAAGATCTACAAAAATTTCTAAAATGTTCAACAGAGGATAACTTGAGAAGGAGGAGGAATTGGGAAATGAAGATTAAGAAAAAGATAGATCTTACCAAGGTGATCCTAATGCAATCAATGGCAGTCGAATCGGAGTTCAGATGCTCGATTGGGGGATCATAGGAAGAACATGGTAGCATGAGAGCTCTCGGCCGAATGAAACCTAGAAGAAGACCTTTCTAGTGATTATACCCAACCCCAGTACATTTAATGGAAAAAAATAAAATACACGGCGTGTACTTTTGAAGTAAACAATGTGTACTTTCCTTCTCCATAGTCCACATTAAGCGGCCTCTAGGTCACCCCCACATGGCTGTGTATGTGGCCATCACATGGCCAGCACACGGCCTCCTGAGGTGACCTGGTACACAGCGTGTACTCATAAAGTACACGGCTTGTACTTTAGAAATTTCCAAAAATTCCCCTTTTCTCAAAAAATACCAGAAGAAAGAAAACATAATTGAAAAGAAGATAGGTTTCTTACAAACTTCACCCCTTAAAGAAATTTTTCCCCAAATTTCCCTAGGAAGGCGGCATAGAAGAAGAAACCCCAAATAGCTCCGGCCACTATGCTCGTACGTCGGCCTCCCTCTCCCAAGTCTCGTCTTGTACTCTCCTGTGCTACCATAGCACTCATACTAGAGGGACAGACCAGCCATAGAGAACCTTCATACATCGATCAACGATCCGGATAGGATGCTCCTCGAATAATGCATCCACTTCCAACTCAACCTCCTCAGGTTGGAAAACTTGAGACAAGTTTGAGAAGTAACGTCGAGGCAGAGAAACATGGAAGATGTTGTGCATAACCCAGTACCTCTGAGGTAACTACAACTGATAGGCAACTGGCCCAACTCTCTCCAACACCTCAAATGGCTCGACATACCTTGGAGAAATCTTACCCTATCTCCTAATCCTATTGTGTCCCAACCTCAGTGTGACACATAGAAAAACCTGATCCCTGACCTCGAACTCCAGAGGTCATCTTTGTTGATCAGCATAAGACTTTGGTCAAGACTGTGCAGTATCCATCCTCTTCCGAATCAACTCAATCTACTCTAAGGTATTCTGAATAAGATGAGGTTCTAGAATAGATTCCTATCCTTCCTCTAAAAAACATAAGGGTTATCAGCATGGCCTACCGTACAAAGCCTCATAAGGTTCCATCTGAATAGATGCTTGAAAACTATTGTTGTATGGAAACTCTACAAGAGGTATGTACTTCTCACAAGAACCTCCAAAATCCAAAATACATGCTTGAATAATGTCCTCAAGCACATGAATTGTACGCTCGGACTGGCCATCTGTCTGGGGGTGGTAAGATGTACACAAAAGTACATGTGTACCCAAAGAATTATGAAGCCCCTGCTAGACCCGAGAAGTAAAACATGCATATATATCTGAAACAATGGATTGTGGAACTCCATGTAAGTTCACAATCTCATAGATGTTCAACCATCCCATCTCATCAACACTGAAGGTATCCTTGATCAGTAAAAAGTGTGAAACCTTCATGATTCTGTCAATGACAACCCAAACTACATCATTCACTCAAGGTGACCTTAGTAAACCTATCACAAAATCCATCACGACATCATTCCACTTCCACTTGGGAATGGGTAATTGTTGTAAAATCCCTGTTGGTCACTGATGCTTCACCTTCACTTGCTGATAGGTATAACACCTCATGAAGAAACTAGCAACATGTCTCTTCATACCTGGCCACCAATACTGACGGTGTAGATCACGATACATCTTGGTGACACCTGGATGAACTGCCCAAACTGAGGAATGAAAGTCCCTCATCAGATCATCTCATATGTCTTATAGCACCCATACACACCCCTAGAAATGTAAAATTTCATCCTCACCTATGGTCCATCCAATAATAGGGTCCTCTCCTGACACGCTTTCCCGCATGACTAGGCCTTCAGAATCTAATAGCTGCCTCATTCACACTCAATCTAGAAGAGTAGAGGTAATAGTTATAGAAGAAAGAAACGACTGCCCCTGTCTATCTCACACCTCCAAATGTGTCTCAAAGAACATAGACATAAGATTCCACTCACTACCGGTCTCCTCAACTACCTGTATATGAGTCCTCCTACTGAGAGCATCATCCACTGCGTTGCCTTTCTTAGGCGTATAGGCAAGTTCAAAGTCAAAAGACTGAAGGTACTCACCCCACCTTTGCTGTCTCAAATTCAGATCATGCTAAGTGAAGATGTACTTAAGACTCTTGTGTTTGGTGAAAACCAAAAAATTCTCTCCTAAAATATAATGTCTTCAACAGCGTAAGGCATAAACAACTGCATCCAACTCAAGATCATGTGTTGGGTAATTCCTCTCATGTGGTCTCAACTGCCGAGACCCATACGCAATGACTCCTTCTCCCTGCATAAGTAAAACTCCCATCCCAATACCTAAAGCATCATATTACAACGTATAGCTCTTTCCCAGCTATGGAAACACTAGTATCAGTGCTGAAGTCAACCTCCCTTTCAGCTTCTGAAAGGCTGACTCACAACAATTTGACCATAAGAACTTTGCACCCTTCTTAGTCAGACCTGTCAGTGGTGCTGATAAGTTTGAAAAGTCCTGAATGAAACATTTGTAGTATACATCCAACCCTATAAAACTTTGTACCTCAAATACATTCTTCAACTTCTCCCAGGAAACTACTGCTCTCACTTTTTCTGGGTCGACTAATACTCCTGTCTCTAAGATAACATGACCTAAGAAATGAATCTGGACCATCCAAAAGTGGAATTTTGAGAGCTCAGCATATAACCGATGCTCTCCCAGTGTACTCAAAATTATCTCAAGATGGGTAGCATGGTTGTGTCGAGTGTGAGAGTACACCAAGATATCGTCCACGAAGACCACTATTAAAGAATCCAAGTATGGATGGAACACTCGGTTAATCAGTGCCATGAAAACTATAGGTATGTTCATGAGACCGAATGACATAACCATATACTCATATAGACCATACCTGCTCAGGAAGGTTGTGAGAGGTATATCAAATGGTCTAACATGCAACTGATGATAACCGGACCTTAATTCAATCTTTGAGAACACCTGGGCTCCTCGAAGTTTATCAAAGAGATCATCAATCCTTGGTAATGGATATCATTTATTGACTGTCAACTGGTTAAACTTCTGATAATCCACACAAAGCATGAGGGTACCATCTGCCTTCTTCGCAAAAAGGATAGGCGAACCCCAAGGAGAAGTATTGTGTCAGATGAAACCATTTTCTTGTAACTCCTCCAACTACCTCTTGAGCTCATGTAACTTTGGTGTAGTCATCCTATAAGGATGAATGAACACCGGTTCTTCCCCTGGAATAAGCTCAATAAAAAAGTCAACCTCACGCTCTTGAGGAAAACCTGAAAAGTAATATGGAAAGAAATATCTGAAACGATCCACCACTGGAGGAAATTATATCTGTGAAATCCCCTGGTCATCTAGATATAGACTATCAATCTGGGTTGTAACTCCTCCCAACCCATGATGCTCGGGTCCCACTCTGCTCGCCTGGACACCCCACTCGCCCTTATGAAGAAACGATCCACCTTCTGGTGATGTGAAACTCACCCTATGGTGGTAGCAATCGACAACTGCCTGGAAGGGAACCAACAAGTCCATTATGGGAATGACATCATAGCCTATCATCTCTAGGGCATAGAGGTCCCATAAATAGTGACACCCACAAACCTCTAGAGGGAACTCCTTTCACTGACGTACACTCGTCTTTCTAGTCCCCAATGGAGTGTCTAGTGTCAAGATTTTAGCAAAAGAAAAGATGCAGAGCCCAAGGATCTCCATAACCTCAACAGATATAAAGTTATGGGAAGATCCTGTATCAAAAAGAGCAGAATCTAAAACTAAGGCTATTAAGATCGTACTTCACACTGTAGAGGGTCCTAGATCCTACTTCTATTGGGTCTGCTCCACTATAAAATTCTGACCAGTACCGCAGCCCTGTGACCCTGTCTAGCCACCCTGAGCCGATCCACCCTGTTGTTGCTGAAAACCGGGTGACTGGCTACCACGGTCACGACCTCCACCTCGTCTTGAACGAACAGAAGAAATCCAGTTCCCAGACTGGTGAGAAACTGGTGGTGCTACTCCTGAACGAGGAGTCATAGAAGAACCCATATCACTAGCTGCTGGTGAGAATATCTGACAAAAGATCTGAAGATAAGCCATCTTTTCAAAAGATTGGCACTCCACTAGGTCTCTCGGGAAATGTGGCTTCGTATTCCTACTCTTCCCGCACTGGTAGCACACCACCTGGCTACCAAAAGAAGTGTCTCACCTCCTCGGATCACCGTGCTAAGACTACCTATGGAACTTCTTTCTATCATTAGTAGGGATACTAACTCCAGATGCCAAGCCGCCCTGGCTCACAACTCTAGAATCTCTCAGATTGCGCTCAGTGATCAGCACCTGGTTGACGATAGAAGTGATAGAGTTCAACCAGAAGATGCTCACCTGCGATTGGATGTCGTGCCTTAGACCATCCCTGAACTTACTTGCTAGGAATAACTGATCACCTCCTGAAATAGGAATGAAACACTGTAGCTTGGTAAAATGAGAGGAATACTCCATAACCTAAATAGTACCCTGATCCAAAGTCATAAACTCTCGGGATTGATCGGACCTCAAGATCTCTGGGTAGAAGTAGTCATAGAAGATATGTCAGAACTCCTAAAAAGTCATAACTTTCTGGCATCCCATCTGTGAGATCATATCCCACCACCTCTTGGAGGAATCCCGAAGCATAGACGTGGAGATCTTGACCCTCCTCTCTAGAGGCATATTCAGATGCTTGAATATAGACAGAATGGCTTCTAACCATGACTTTTCAGCCTGGGGTCCTCCTTCCCCTATGGAAGTGGGAGGATTTTGCTACTAAAAGACCCGCGTCAACTCTACCATAGATGGGGCAGGTTGCGGTACTCTCTAGAAGGTATGCATGAACCTCATAAAGCCCTCCCTAAACTATGCATCAGCACCTGTATCAGGTATAACAGCTGGTGCCAAGACTGGCACAACTGGAGGATCTACTGGAAGTCCTTGACCAGTCACATCTGGTGTCTGATCATCACCTTGCAACTCGCATACAACTGGAGTACATCTCGATGGCATGACTTTGCAAGGTCAAGCGCACACCTTAGATCAAGATTATCAAGTACTGAAAACTGGAAGCGTAAGAAGGGAACAGGAGAAACAAAACCTTCAAGTTTTACGAAACATGACTACACGGCGTGTATAATTTCTACATGGTGTGTTCCCTTAAGCCTTTCACATGGGTGTGTACTTCTGCCAAAACTGGTCATGTAACACCCCAAACACATAGTGTGTTTTCCTTCAGCACAACGTGTACTTGAATTTTATTCCCCTGCCTGAGTCCTTCAACATGGCTAAGCCACACAGTTCTCCCTTAGAATGAGATTACATGTCATGTTTGTTCCAGACACGGTGTGTACTGGATGGGCTTCACCGACCCATGTTGTTCATGACACGACCGGACACTCGGCTAACACTACATGGCGTGTTCCATAAAAACACGGCGTGTACTAGGAAAGATAACACTGACCCATGTTGTTAGTTACATGACCGGATTCCAAGATTACACTACACGGCGTGTTACAGACGGACACGGCATGTATGAGAAAATATAACACTGACCTGTGTTGTTAGTTACACAGTCGGATTCCAAGATTACACTATATGATGTGTTTAGAACTAACACGGTGTGTATAACCTAAGATTTCTCCATCTGTGTTGTTAGTCACACAGGCGGACACAGGGTCATCATGACACGGTGTGTATAACTGGTACATAGCATGTCCCCACAAGAATTTCCCTATCCCATGTCTCTGCCCACATAGCCTATGAAATGGTTAGAGACTACACGGCATGTACATAAGGTACACGACATGTACTTAAGAAAAATAGTTTCCTACCGAACAGATGAACACATGGTGTGTAGTCAAAACTACACAGCATGTATTCTGGGTTTTTCGGGATAGTAAGCCCCAAAAGCTACTCCAGAGCCCAGAAAAACACTGAAACAAACACCAAAGTTCCAAATTCAAATCTGTGAGGGCCCATAATCCCCACGAATCAAATCTTGGCATCTTATACAATTTATAATAAGAAAAATAAGGAAATGATCCACCAAATTCCTGTCTATGAGTGCCTATAACACCTCAAGAACCAAAGTTTGGTGTTCATTCAAAAAAACCTTACACAAATGATACTCCGTCAAACAGTAGGTATTTTATCAAGGAAACTATCACAACAGCATGCATCTCTATCACAAAATCTATCACAACAATATGCAATCCCTAATGCACCCTATATGGAATGGAAAGAATGCATGACATGTTATTTCTAGCAAGTTCCTAAATGATGAATGAGATGGAATACCCTCTTTTCATCAGGTTTTAATAGAAATAGAACCTAAATAACATCAAAAATAACATCACAATACATGTGAGTCACCCAACAGTGAAAATCAGATTAACCGTAAACTTGCAAAACTAGAAAAATTGCAACAAACGAGTTAGATTGGCTTTTCCCTGTACACGGGTTAGCTAATACCAGGCACGGCTTATTACCAAGTACCTATTCCATCATATCCCTGACTATGGGCTCCAAATAGTAAGTCAAAGAAAATAAACTCCTCTAATACCACTTTGTAACGTCCCGGTTACGGAATCCACCTAGAGGTGCCCCATACCTGGTTGGTCACATGGACTCAAGCGCATTTCCCCAAACTCCAGAGGCTGTCGACTATTAGCGAGGGTCTTGGGTGTGATAGTGGGAAAACTATGCCCTCATTTGAAGAGTAAAAAAGTGTTATAAAGCAATAGTAAAAGCAGAATCATAAATAATCCATACAAAATTAAACAACAGAAGACTGGAAAATAATAAACTGGAGCACACATATATATATGAATGATACATGATACATGTGTTTAGGAAAGTAGCCAAACTAATCACAATTCTAGAATAAAAAGGTACTAAACCCAAGTACAAAATAAATCAAGTAAAAAACTCTTCATCATCGCAATCCATAGCTTGGTCCCATGCTCTCCATCTCCACAGCAAATCAAGTACCTGAAGTAGAAGGGTGTTTTCCCTTATCTATACTTGCAGTAATATAATATATTTGGGCCCAAAAACATGTCCCAAATAGGGTGTGAGACTAAATCCTAGTAGTTAACCACCAAAAGACATGTGTCTAACAGTCAGTGAATATATGGCAGGAAGAAATCAAATAAATTAAATAAACAAGGAAGTACCCTAGGTAAACAATTCACAGTTTCAATGCATTTAGTATCATATATCAAGCAACAGCTAACAAAGTAGGTAATCAAAAATAGGTAACCCTTTGGGAAGTACTCACAGCCTATCCCCTCTAGTCCTACCTAGAAACAAAATCAACCCTCTAGGAAGTACACTCAGTTTAACCCCTGTAGTTCAGCTTAAGATTAGACTCTCTGAGAAATCACTCACTATCAATTCCTCCTATAATCTCTTATTGGTAACTAAAGGCACTCTTGGGAATCACTAAATGTTTATTCCCCATGTGGATAGCATTGAGGATCTACAGACACTCTGAGGAAGAACTTACATCAATTCCGCATATGGTCTCGCATCATAAGTAAAATAGACACTCTAGAGAATCCCTTACGTCCATTCTCTCTATGGTCTATACACCAGGTTCACATGGACCTGTGTAAGTCAAGAAAGTATAGAAGCGCAAGTAAACCTTAAGAACTACTTAGATAGCAGTCTACATCATAACAACATGTAAGGATACAAACATATCATCCTAATATACTAAGCATGAAAGGTAAAAAGTAGCCTAACAGGCAACCTAGACCCAACAGTCAAAATAGGCAATCATGCATGGGAAAGCACTTCCAAATCATAAAAATTAACCCTATTCACATCAGTTATCATCAACTCAAGCATACAGGCATATCAGGAAAACAATATGGCTAAAACGGTAAACACACAATACCCCGTTCATGGGTATTGGCGATTTTTCACATATAACTCAAAGTCTTTTTAAAGAAAGTCACAAACCACATACCTTGGTGTTGGGAGATCGATATACTTGAGTCTTAGGTCTTCAATCACCTTAGAACTCTGAAGATATACAAAAACATCTAAAAATTTCAACAGAGGATAACTTGAGAAGGAGAATGAATTGGGAAATGAATCTCAAGCAGAAGAGAGAGCTTACTGAGGCGATCCCATCGAAATTGATGGTGGTTGAATCAGAGTTCGTATGCTCGGTCAGGGGCTCAGAGGAAGATCACAATTTTATGGGAGCTCTTGGTCGAACAAATCCTAGAAGAAGACCTTTCTATCAATTAGGCACAACCCCGGTACATTTAATAAAAAAATTAAAATACATGATGTGTACTTTTGAAGTACACAGTGTGTGCTTGCCTTTTTTGTACTCCACTTTAGGCAGCCTCTAGGTCACCCCCACATGGTCGTGTCTGTGTCCATCACACGACCAGCACACGGCCTCCTGAGGCGACCTGGTACATGGCATGTACTCATAAAGTACACAGTGTGTACTTTAGAAATTTCTAGAAATTCCCATTTTTCTCAAAAACAACTAGAAGAAAGAAAACATACCTAAAAAGAAGATCTGGTTCTTAAAAAGATCATTATAATTTTTGCATCGATCTATATTTCTCTAGAAAGAGATTTCATTATAGTCAATATCATCTTTGGAAATCACAAATCTATTTTTTGTGACATCTTTTCCATCCAAATCCACATTCTTAGAAGAAGAAAACTAAACTCTAGATCCATGATCATCATCACACAAATAATTAATTCATCTTTAGAAAGATCATGATTGAGTTTTTCTCACTTGTGCAATCATATTTCATTTTAAATCAAACTTTGATGGTGTTGAGTAATCATCTATAACCAATATTTTATTTTTTATGGAATTTTTTCATCATATCACTCAAGATTTGAACACAAATGGCCACACATAACTATTTTCTGAAACCACATATTCAACTTCCTAGTACCATCGATTTAATGATTGACCCTAGTTTTTTCTACACACATGAATTAGTTATCTTCCTTGTTCCGAAACAAGTCAAGATAGCTTCATCACCCTCAACCTCAAGGTAAAACTTACCATCTTGCTCAATAGAAAATCAAATGCATGCAATATATAACATATGTGGTCACTTATTATTTGGGCATGGTCGATCAAGATTTTATAAGGTATTTATTCATTTTTTACTTTTTCAAAAAAAATTCAGGCGATATTGTTTAAAATAATAAGGCACAACAGCTAGTTTCTCTCATACGGTCAATCCCAACCTTTGTAAAATTATCATCTTAGACATGAGGTCGATTGAAAATTTTATTATGTGGTATAAAAATTACATTGAAATAATTATTGCACATGTATCGACAATGCCATAAAAAATAAATTAAATTATCATAACATTTAAATATTTAAACATAAATAATTAAAACATCATTTAAACACTTTAATTAAATTCAAAAATGTAATGTAAAAACATCATAAAATTTAAAACAATTAAAATTAAGGATTTTAAATCAAAATTAATTAATTAATTACAAAAAATATATAAAATTAGTATATAATTGAACTGTAAAATTTATGCTACAAATTATTAAATATTTAAAGGTAGAGATTAAAAATAAAGATATAATTTTATTTAATAATTAACTAAATATAGATAAAAGAATAAAATAAAAAATAAAATTACTCAGAACACATTAATAAAAAATTCTATCAATGTTTCATATTTTAACTAAAAATTCTAATTTAAATAATAAACTCATAACTTAATACATGTTATAATTCAAACATAAAAAATATAGTAAATATAAAATTGTTTATTTTAATATTTTACTTAATTATTAACCAAAATACAATAATTTTCAAATTAGAGACATATTTTAACATTAAAAATATAATAAAACTTCAATAGTGATGTGTCATATAAAATTTGGTATGATTTTCATTGATAATGTAAAAATTTAATTATTTGTAAAATCTACTAGAACTAGTATAGTTGAATCAAGAGTATTTTATTGAAAAAAGGCTTAAGATGAGCATATGACCAAAAAAACAAAACAAAACAAATAAATTTGTCATAAACATTATGAGTAATGATGATGAAATGATGAAATTTTTTATACAAGCTATTGAGATGGATAATAAAAATATGAGTAGTATAAAATTTAGCCTATCATACTTATTTGAATTGAATTTTTTATACATTAATTAAATTTATTTTCCTTTGTGTATAAGAGTACAGGTGAAGATTTATTAATCCTGCACTTTAGTAAACTTTCACAACATAATGATCTCCCCATTGAAATGACCTCATGATCATCACTCAAGATAATATTTATTCTTTAATATGGAAGAGTACACAAAAAGTTTTTAATTTAAGGAACTTATAGTATTTTTAAAGAGTTTAATGATTCAATATAATCAACTCCTAGTATATAGAATAGTGATAATTAATAATCATTAATAATGGATGAAGGATCTTAAAATTATATTTTCATAGAAAAAATTACTTTAATAGTAATAGAAATTTTTTAAAAATATCTATCTAATATAGACTGAATCGACTAAGAAATTTAGTTAATGATTTTTCCATAAACATAGATATAAAAAGTAGGAAGAAAAAGATTAGGGGACTTCTATGGTGAGTTCATCTCCTTCCTCAGGATCTATCTCTAGATCATGTTCTAGACCAAGCTCATCCATCTACTCTCTATTGTGTGTTCCGATGAATGATTATTTGATTCCCAATTTTCAAGTGAAATGTTCTATTTTTATTAAATTTCTATCACAACACCACAAGAACTAACTTACCATGGTCATCACTTTAGCATCTTTCATGTAGAAAACTTGATTTTCCATGGTAACCTCAATGGGACTTGAGATAAGCTCCCCCAAATATGACAATAAATCCACATGGATTTTGTTTCAAAATAAATTTGGCTATGATTTGAGAATGATACCATATTCCCAAACTTCACTAAAATTTTATAAAACCATTATATTTAAAATTTTATGGCTCTAAACCCACATTAATTGAAAATCTATATACAATTTTTCAAAAAAATTCATTGTTTATTGTACACTTACACACTGTTTACCTTACACAGGGATGCCCTTACAAAATGTTAACCACTATACAAGTTGGCCTCCTTTAAAATCTCCATGTAAATTCAGTGTGGGAGTCCCGATTGAAGAATTTTATTCTTCAATTCCTTCATCTTAATTAGTAATTTATGGTATTTAGTATGAAATTTGGATAAATCCATTCATTCATCTTCCTCAAAAGATCTTGTTCATCAATGGAGATTTTGAATCTTAGTTAATATATCTTATGGAATTAGTGTTAGTAACCTTAAAATCCACAGATTTTATGTCCCTCTTCATCCTCGATTAAGTTTTGGAGCTATCTTAAGTTCTATATTAACATTCCAAAACATTATTTTTAGTCTTCAAAATTGGTTCAAGATCAGATGGAATTATTCACTCCTTTCAGGTGAATCCCATATCTAATCAACATAAAATTAATTACAGAAACTAGATTCAACTTCATAGTATTTCAACTATTGATATCCTTTCATCCATGTTCCTAAAATATTTGGAGTTGACCAGTATTGATATAGCTATAGATTTTATCCCGGTCGAGCTCATCTATGGAAAACAGATGTCTATTATTGGTGATATCTTTTCCAACCAGATCCATATTCTTTCAAGAACGCAAATCAACAATAGATCAATGCTCATTTACACACAATTCTTGGGTTCATATTTAGTATGATCTAGTACATATTTTATTCTAAATATCATTCATACTTCATCATCAACCAAACTCATATAGTATTTAGATTTTAAATATAATTGCATTTCAGTATTTTATGGGTGGAACTAGTTAATCATATCTCCCAATCCATGACCCCAAATAGATATACTCAATATTTTTAAAAATAATAATGTTCAATTTCTTATTTTATTGTAGAAAATGTTTTTCACTAGTTTTATCCATGTTCATGAAATAATCATCAACCTCATTCAAAAATGAGTTCAGGGGAATTCTTTAACCTTGATTTTACTGTAGATCCTCCCTTTATGGTCGACCAAAAAGTTATTTTAGTCAATATATAAGGCATATAGTCACTTTATCCTTGGGCATAATCGATCCATATTACATATGCAGTCAATTACTTTTTTACTTTTTAAAATTTTCATCTGGTATAGTCACAAAAAACAACAGGGTGGAGTTTATGAGTTCTCTAATATAGTTGAACTTAGCCTTTGTAAAATTATCATATTAATCTTACGGTCGATTTTAAATTCCTTCATGTAAAAGCTAAATTACATTTTCATAATTTCTACTCATGGATCAAAAATTTCTCAATAAAATTAAATGAAACATTTAAAACATTAAAATAATTAAAATTAAATATATAAAAAAATAGCTGAGCACTTTAATAAACTTAAGAATTAAATGTGAAAACAATTAAATTTTTAAAACAAATAAAAGTACATAATTAAATTAAAATTAAATAATTAATTAATAATAAGTAAAGATAAAATTTAGAAATAAATTAAAATATAAAATTAATGTTATAAATTATTATATCGTTAAAATGAAATAACTAAAAAATAAATTATTCTTTTTTGACTAATTAATTCTTTATAAAAAAAATCATAAAAATAAAAACATAAATTACTAATAACACATAAATAAATAATAGAATTAAAAATTAATATTTTAATATAAACATATATATTAAATAATAAAATAAAATCTTGGAACATTTTATAATTTAAACATTAAAAAATAAATAATTCATTAAATTATTTAATTTAAAATTTTACTTTAACCTTAACCACAATACAATAGTTAAACTATTAGATAAATATATATAAACATTAATAACATAATTAAACTTCATAAGTGATGTGTAAAATGATAATAAATAAAGGTTACATCATATTCCCTCACACTTGAGATGTTTCTTGTCCTAAATAAACCCCTTAGTATTGATTCATTGATTGAAAATGAATCTCATTTTTGAAAAATAGTAATTCTATAATGAATTGATTTTAAAAAAGGATATTCCTTCATGGATTCCCTCAAGAATTAAAATTTTAATGTCCACTCATATTAAATTAACTTAATTTCAATGTTGTTACTATTTTACATAAATTATTCAAAATTTAAAATTTTAATGTAAATTTTAAAAACATCAATTTGTAACCAACAAGAAGACCAAACATCTCTTTAACTTCAGGTGAATATACTCACATAATTTTATAATTTATAACATATATACACATTGTTGAATGGGGTGTATAGATAATTTATTAATGGAATTAATAACCAATCTAATGGTAATTGAATAAATAATAAATAGATGAATGAATAAGGATCTCAAAATGGATTAATATATTTATTTCATAATCCATTTGAATGTACATTTTTAGAGTTAAATACAAATTAAAAAGATTCAATATACATTATTATTATTTTATAACATTTTACAAAATTTTAACTAAAATCCAAAAAGAATCAATAGGACAATAAAAATGATTTACCAAATTAAATCTAATTGGATAAAAATATTAGTCTACTTAAAGTGGAATAAAAATAACATTTTCTAGAAAAACTATTACACGTTAAAATTATTACCAGATACTCAAAACACGTATTCTTGAAAAAAAATTAAGGGGTTTTTGATGGGTTTGGATAGAAAGTAAGATTATCATAATTAAAACCCCCACCCTAAATATAAAACTTATCATTGTTCCTAATGATTAATGTCAATGTGGTAGAAACAAGATATAGAATTCAATTCAAAAATATTTATATATAAACATAAGAAAATATATTTTAAGGGATAACATGAATTAACAATGTTGTTTTCCAAAACACTAAAACACTTTACAAACACGCCCAAGGTTCCTTTTATCTATTGCATAAAATAATTAATCACATAAAATTATTTTCTAGATTGTAGCATGCATCAATTGAGTTCATGAGTGAATTTTAAAGAATGATCAAAACTATCATTCAATTACAACACTACTATATTCAGTTATAATTTGGAAAATTAGAAGTGACCAATATAGATTTATGATGCAGTTTAAAATGAAAATAGTTCTCAAATAAAAAATCATCATTTAATTGAAATTAATAAATTTACAAAATCACTCTAAGGTTGAAGAAGATTTGACTATTATTGTACAATAAATGTACCTTCCTCAAAGACATTGAAATAGTACTCTGCTTAAAAAGTTAGATCAAGAACAATAAAAGATAGATCATAATGATTTTTGGAATTTTAAAGCAACTAGAGTTTGATTTTAGGGATATTTTATCAAATTGAATCTAATAAGTAACTACTTATTCATACCACAAATCAAATCATCCTAACACGTGACCACTTCAACCTAAGAAAATCACCTACCATGATAAAAGTTATCCCTAAATATTATACATCAGATTTTGAGAACCAAATGAATCAAGAGTAATGTTTTGTATGTTTCAACAATGGAGAACATCAAACAATGTATAGTTTCATTTATTCAAGTACAAAATATGAAAATAAAATCATAAAAACCATGGAATTCCACCCTTGAATAAGTATTCTTATAGTACCAAACCAGAATTAATCCCCTATAGTGTTCTATACATGATAATTAAATGGGTAGGATTTATTATTTAATTATCCCATAGTAATTTATTTGGAAAACTCACCAAGTTGACACAAGATATCTTGCAACTCAGCAGCTTGAAGGACTCTCCTCAAAAATAAAAAGGTTCTACGACTATGCCTCATTCCACCCTTAGGTTAACATATTTGATTATTATTAAAATAATCATAAAAAGTATAAATAAACTCATCATGGTACCCAATATGTCCAACCTCGCTACAAAATTTCTCCCTCACAATTTCTACCACACTTGTGTCATTCAATAGTTCAAAAAATGATTTGAAGTTACAATAAATAGTTTACTAACAACCTCATAATGACGCTCAAAAAAATTCCATGGTTGAAGTGGGGGATGCTTCCTTAAGATCTTATAAGAACTTCTCAATTTCATAAAAAAATCATCATCTAAGTAATACAAATAATAAATGAAATTCATGTTATTGGCATCTTTTAAAATGTTATGAAATTTATCTAACTCAATCTTAATAGATCCAGAAAAACTCATATTCAACCCCATGTTTAGAAAAACTAAATACAGGCTCATCATCAGTATTAGAACCGTCATTTCCAATAGAATATTCACCATGAACAAACTTTATCTCCTCAATTTGGTAGGAATAGTATGAAGAATCATTATTTGGTGTATATAAGATTTGTAAACATTGGAAAGTTTCATAAGAAATATCAGTAAGATAAAATTGTTTGGATAGATCAATTCATACTCATAAGTATTGTATTTCCTATATTAAATCCCAATTATCCTTATTTTTTCTATTTTTTTATAGACTCATATTCTACAAATAAATCATTAAAATGACCAGTGATAGATTTAATGATAAAATCATCAAAGGGGTAATGATTTTCCTTCATAACCTCAGCTCTAAAAATCTCATATATAATATCAATCAGAATAATAATTTCTATAAGAGGGGATACTTTGTAGACATGAAATTCAATTTGGTCCTCACCATTATGAAGGGCCAATTTACCCTTGGAAACATTAATAAAATCCCGGATTGTGACTAAAAATAGTCGACCTAAAATTATTGAAACTTTTTTATCACATTCCCTTTCATGAATTCAGGAGTGTGTGAGAAAAAATTGTTTATATAAATCAATTAATATTTCATACACACTCCAAAAAAGATGATCAAGTGACCTAATAGATGGTTGAAGAGAAATGGAAGTCATTTTCATCCCCCTAATACCTATCTTTTTGAATAGGGAGTAGGGAATAAGCTTAATGTAAGTACATAAGTCACCAAGGATCCTAATATACTCACTCCCACTAATTATACAATAAATGATGAAACTAAGTAATATTCTTTCATAACATGGAACTACACTCATCATTAATATTAATTATTAATAATTCACCTCAATCCATTTTATTTTCTAAAAAGGTTTCAAAAAAAATCATATAAGATGAAAATTTAATTAAGTATTTCAAAAAAATAAATATTGACATTAAAGAACCTAATAAATTTTAAAAAACTTGAGTTAATAAAGATACTTATTCTTTTTAGCTTTTTGGTAAAAGGGAAGGAAGTGGAACTATATGAAAAAATAGGTGGATAACTCTCCTTCTCCTCAAACCTCAATTTTCTATCTCCCTCTTTAATTATTTACCATTTCATTTTTCTTTGTTATTAGTATTTTTCATGTGAATTTTTATTATTTTTTCATGTCAAAAAAATATGTACAGATTTTCATATTAATGATTTTCAATATTTTTATTTCCATGCTCAACTTAAACATTTATTTCATATTTGATAAACTATTCCCTAACTAATTCGTCAGTTTTTAAACCTATCCTAATGGTAATTTCTATCACATTATCAAAGGATTACACTCCACCTCTCTCATCCACTGACCTCCATGCCATAGGTATTGATTTTCAATGCACCTAACCCTCCCACCTCAGTGGGGGAGGGTCTTCCAATTCCCATTGATAGAGGTCGACCATCGTTATTTCCCCCTTATTGAATTCAGAGTGCATCCCTCCCTTTCCTCTGATTTATCTAAGTTCAAAGGTTCTTGAGTTATTCATATAGCCCTACAATTGTATATTTCAAATATAGAGTTCACTAACGCATCCTCCTTGCTTTATCAAATGCTTATTGCAAGATTCAAACATCATCGGTCATTGATCGATGATTTTTATTGCTTCATCTTCGTATCCTGGGGTTTATAAGATCACTCAATAGTAGGGCTCCTCGACTCCAAACACATCATGATAAAGTTAAACTTAGAGGAATAATTGATACTGGCTTGGTTGACTACACCTCTAACCTGCAATGGATCTCGGTTTCTTCTCTAGAAATGGACATATTATTTCCATATGAAACACAACTCACCTACAATGGAGATATGGGTAATATTACCAAAACATTCAATTCTATTTCAAAATCCATACATTATTTATTTTCTTGTAAATATCATTTGTTGATATCTATGTTCAAATAGTAGGACTAGGGATATTTTCTATCTGATTTCTCCCAGAATATGTGTTGAAGTTGATATGTAGAAGACTCCTCTTGAGTTCTTTTGGATCACTATAGGTGAAGAGTTCTATTATAATAAGTCTATTATTTTTTGAATCCTAGAATGACTTTTATCCCCTATGAAAGAAAATGGGACATAGAATAGAGGTTTTCAGGAATGGGAAATTAATGTGGAAGAAGTCTAGCCTTAGCACTAAGAAGATGAGTCTGGTCATAGGTGAGGTTCCTATTGTTTGTGGAAAACCCTTAGTGGTGGATTGTAGTGGATCAATTGTAGTTTTTGAGTTGGTTGATCCTGATCAACCTTACAACCAGGATGTTGAGACAATTTGTGGGATGTAGTCAAGGGGTTTCAAAGCAATCCAAGGACACACCTCTGGACCTGAATTTTTTTGACATTTTTGGAAGGTTGAAACATGATATGAGAGTGGGGAGTTTTACCGGTACTATGGTGATTCAGGGTGCTGCAAAGGCTTTATGTGATTTAATTTCACAAGTTACTAATTCTAATACAAGTGTGGTGAATTCAGACACTCTAACTCCTAAGGGTTCTCAAAGTGGAGATGTCTGGTCTGGTAAAAACAATAACTCTAATGTGTAATTTCAAATGGAGGATGAGGTAGTACCCAGAACTCATATAGTTGCTTCATATATTGAGGTATTTTGTTTAGGGAAAGGTACCATTGATGGAGTTCAAGTATATGTCCATAAGAAACCAATCAGTTCAAGTCTTAGAAGGGAAGTGGTTGATATTGAGCTGGGTAACCATTTTCAAGGATTGTTTAATGATGATCCGGTGTAGGATCTTGAAATAAATATAGCCAGGTGCTCTATGTATGAGTAGAAGGTCCTTGGGAATGAGTCCAGTGATGAGAATTTCAGCCAATTATCTGAATATTTATATAAATATGGTCAGGGCAACAGGCTTCCAAGCCTGAGGCAAAGTAATAGCTACAGGAGAATTTGAAAATAGAGAAAGGACTAGTCATATTTTCCACTACCTATGGTGACTAGATCTGTGAATAAGTAAAAAAGCTAAGCTGGTGGATAGAAAACCCCTCAAGTCTTTTTTTAGTAGTTGGAGTCTAGGGTACTGATTGAGCAATCTTTGGAATTGCTTATGTAATCAATAGAATAGATGTTATAATCTATTTTGATGATTAAAACTACTGATGAAGATGTCAATAAGATGATGAGTATGTTATTGAAGGTGTATCCTAATGAGGATTAGTGTTCTTAGATCGAAAAGAAAGATCTGAAAATTGTAAAGGGGTTAAATGATGGGAATATAAATATAGATGAGTAAATCCAATCCTGGGACAAGCTGGAATTCTAGTTCTAAGATCTTTTAATGGATGAACCAGATAGGAAGGTAAACATTATCTCTAGGAAATTATTTAGGGAGATTAGATTAAGTATATTTAAGTTTTCATTTAATGGATCTGTTATTTCATTTTGTTGTTGAACATTTGGTTTCTCACTTTTTCCTCAAAAGTGTTTGATAATAAAAAAGTTAATTTTCAGTCGGTCTCTTGTATTTTTCAAAGTTGTGATGGAAAGTTTCCCTTTTTTGTCTTCCTTCCAATTCCTTATCCATTTATCCCATTTTATATTCCATTATAAGAATCCTAGATGTTGTATCATATTTAAAATTAAATTTCATCCAAAAACTAATGAAAAATTTCTTTAATATACTCTTTAGTGTTTAAATATTCATCCCCATATTGACTTGAATAATATATTCTGGGTTGAGATTAGTAACTTGGGAAAGATAACTATTTAATTACACCTCATTAACTCCATAATAGGTTGTGTTGATTATGTTATATAAACTTATACTAATTTTAGAATGAATCATGAACCTCTAATTCCTAGACCTATAATAAAAAATAGGAAAATTTCCTCATGATGGATTGGGAGATCAATTTTGTAGAAAATATTACTAAGAATGAACAATCATTCGAAAATGAAAAAACTTATTCATATTATTTTATTCTTTCAGAATTGAAGATTTTATAACAGCCTAGGTAATGATAGAATAAATGATTTTCATATTTATTATTATTAATTAGATTGATATTTATATTCATTATAAAAACATTATGTAATTATTTAAATCAAAAGATAAATATATTCATTAAACTATTTTATCATAAGGTTTTATTTAAAATTATAATTTTAAAAATTATAAATTTAAATTTTGAATTAATCATGTCAAAATTATCTTAGGATGAATATTTTAGAATATTTTCAAAAGATTTATTTTTAAATGATAGTGAAAATATTGATTTTTTTTAAATTGTATTTTATTTTTGATTATTTACAAATTAAAATTCTATTTTGGTTTAGTTATATAATTTCATTAGTTTAATTTGATTTAAAATAATCTAATTATAGTTTTCAAAATTAATCTTGTACTTGTATTTAGTATAACAACATTTCACACTTAAAAATAGAATTTTTCTAAAAACCTGTTCTTTATAATGTTTTTCTAGTTTAATTTTAAATTATATTCTAGTAATTATATGTTTTTAATTTTAAAAAATGGATCTCATATTTTGAATCAAGAGGTCAAATTTTTTTAAATAGGTCCCTTTTGTTTAAGGTCAATGTGAATAGTAACCTTAGTAATTTTAGTTATCACAATAAATGGAAAATCATATAATTAAAGTTAAATATGAAATGATAAGGACTAAAAAATTACCTTATTACTTAAATTATTTTTATAGGATTAGTATAACTCATCCATAATCATCCAATATTCAAATATATGACATTCCTTTCCCATTTTCTCATGATTTTTCCCTTTATAATATTTAAGTGAATATACAAAAAAATGTCACACTATTTCTTTTTAATAAATACAATATTTATAACATAGGGATAAATAGAGGATATGTTATATTCTAAGAATTATTTTTACTAATAAATTATTTTCATATCAGGGTAATTTATTATTATTATTTTTTTGTAGAAATAGTTTCCATAAAATTCAACCCAACTACGTCGCATTAATTATTAAAATAATAGAAAAATACAATAAATGATTTATTGAATATGAAAATTAATATAATTTGATTTAATTTTTGTCTCCCGTGATTTTTTTAGATAAAAATTTAATATCATAGAGGTTTTTATTCATTGGATTTTTTTTTCATTTTTGTCTTGTAGTTTTAAAAGTCAAATTAAATAAATTTTTCCAAAATTGAAATTATTTTTATTTTATAATAGATAATATTTTTTAAGATTTAAAATTCCTAAAAAATTATCTTTGGTAAATTTATTTTTTTATGGATGAAAATATTAACCATGGTCCATTTATGGTCCATTTTTCCTTTTATTGTAACTATATTATCCCTTAAGTTTGAAAAAAATTGATATGAGACTAATTTTTAAAAGGGTCAATGAAGGGTTAAAACAAAATGATAATGGTAAAAATATGGTCTAAAATTTTCTAAATTTTATTTGATGAGATTATATAAAATAATTATCATATTAAATTCTATTATTATCAATATTTATCCATTTTTATAACATAATAAATATATATTGATTTAATATTTTAAAAAATTCCTTGAGTGTCCCTCACATCTCTTATAAAATGAAGTTTCTTATGCTCATTTATTCACACTTAAAAATCCTTATTTATCCATGACCTACCCAAATACCTTATTTACATCCAAATAAACATCCAAAATGCCTTATTTTCTTAGAATATTTTCCTCAGATATCTTAATGTGTAAGGAAAATGAGGTTGTCTGAAGAAACGGTATGGTTCTTAATTAAGTGTTATTAATTTATTTCTTCATCTACCACCATCAAGATTTATTAAACCATGAAAAAATAATATATCCTACATATTATATATACTTATGTGTTTTTCTGTTAATTTTACAACCTATATCGATCTCCACATCCATCAAATGGGGAACAAAACCATTGTTCGTGTATACGGAGAACTACCACATCATGAATCGATGTTATTATTTTTCCATTACCATCTCTCATGAGTGGTTATATTTCTATAATTAATGTTTATATATGATACTAATGACATTTTTTTACTGGAAATATTTGGGCAGATCCCTCTTATTAAAAAGAGAAAACAAGTACAAGAGAGAGTTGGATGGGTTCATACAAATATCATGCCCTCATGCCAATTGATACTAAAGGATATCAAAACTCATAACCAACTGACAGTAGTCGTCATAATCACCATACCAGTTGGATTCATCTAATTGACCATGAGACCTAGTAACCATAGTCATCTTAAGATAGGAATAGTCTTCCCTCTCTCTCGCTTTCCTAGTAGGAACAGGTTGAAAACCTTCATCATCAACAGCATTTTTCCATTTTGACAATACCTGACTATATGATGATTTTTTTGGAGAATCATCCTCGATTTCCTCCTGCCTTCTATGGATGCTCTGAGTTTTACTTAATTTATTTATTTCATCTTGAATCCTTGAATTGTTCCTATCACATGGATTTTGTTGCCCTTCAATTGCATGATCAGACTTTTCCTCTAAAGCCACTACCTATATAAGGTCTCCCTCATCCATTTGGATCTTTAGGGCCATCCCCTATAACCCATGAGTCTCTTGTGTTGATTTCTTATCCACACCATCTATAATATGCTCATTAACTTTGTTAAGAGTAGGTTGTGTGTCACCAATCGGGTCCACATTATTTTATGTAGACTACATCCTCAACTTCTTCTTACAAGAAGCTTTAGGGTTCCCTTTTTAGGAATAAAAAAAGTAAAACATAGATTTTTGGAATTTATCTGTAAGAACCTGGATCTTCTTTTCAGGTATGTTTTTCCTTTTTTGGTCATTTTTGATAAAAAAGAAGAAATTCTGGAAATTTTCTAAGTACACGCCGTGTACTGCCTTGCCGTAGGAGGTTGTGTGCTGGTCGTGTAGTATCCACACACACGTTCATGTGGGAGTGACTTGGAGGCCTCTTAAAGCGGAGTATGGAAATGGCGAGTACACATCATGTACTTCAAAATTACACATTGTGTACTTTATCTTTTTTCATTAAACGCACTGAGGTCACGTATAATCGCCAGAATGATCTTCTTTTACGTCTTGTTCAACCGAGAGCTCCATACAACCATAGATTTTTTATGAGCCCCCGATCCTCTGTCCATCCTCCGAATCGAACATCGTTGGTTGAGTTGGAATCACATCAGTGAGTTCTCTCTTCTTCTCGAGCCTCGTTTCATGATTCCTCTTCTTTTCCAAGTTATTGTGGGTTGAATTTTTTATATTTTTTCTTAGATATATGGCGTTCTAAGTAAATTCAAGCCTTGAGGATCAAGTATATTGATCTCCCAACTCCAAGGTAGGTGGTTTGTGCCTTTCCATTCAAATTTGTTGAGTATTATGTGTAAATTCCACTAATACACTTGAATTGGGTATTGCGTATTTTCCATTTTACCTCTGTTGATTGCCTACCATTCTTGTATGATTGTGTAGAGGTAATTTCAATATGAATAGTGTTGATTGTTATTCTTTGGATGTATTTCCCTTGTGTGTTCTGTTTATGACTTTTTGGTCCTGTTTAGCCAGTTTGGCTGCTTTGCCTGTTTTCCATGCCTGTTGTTGTAGGATGGAGAGTTTGTATTCTAACATGCTTGATATGCTGTCGACTGGTTAGACAAGCAGTTCTGTAAGTTCAATTTGGCCATATTGCACTGCTATACTTGTTGACCTACACAGTTCCGTGATAACCTGGTTTAGTATACTATAAGGGTAATTCACCGAGTGATCTTCTTCAGAGAGACTTTGAGCACTTTAGGTTCTAAGGGAGATTTACCGAGTGAGCTTCCTCAAAGAGACTAGGACCACTTGGGGCTATAAGGGGAACTGACTGAGTGAGCTTCCTTAGAGAGTCCTTGTTTGCTTTATACTATAAGGGGAATTGATTGTGTGAGCTTCCTTAGAGAGTCTTTCTTTTAATTTAACGACCTGGTCTATAAGGGGAATTGATCATGTGAGATTTCTCAGAGAGTCCTAGACTTTGGGGCTATAAGGGGAATTGACTGTGTGAGCTTCCTCAAAGAGTACTTGACTACCTTAGACTATAAAGGGAATTTACTATGTGAGCTTCCTCAGAGAGTCTTGTTTTACCTTTGACTATAAGGGGAATTAACTGTGTGATCTTCCTTATAGAGTCTTTATGAATTCTTATAACTGAACCAAAGAGGACAGGCTATTTGCACTTCCTAGAGGGTTACTGTGCTTGATTGATTATGTTTGATTTGTGGAACTGTTTACTGCTGAGCACTTTCCTGTTTACTATTTTCTATAATTTTACCTGCCATATATTCACTGACTATTAGGCATAGATCTTCGAGTGGTTTCCTACTGGGATTTAGTCTCACACCCTATTTGGTTCATGCTTTTGGGCCCCAAAAAATTATATTGTTGTAGATATAGATAAGGGAAAGCGTCCTTCTACTTCAGGTACTTGATTTGTTATGGAGCTGGAGAGCATGGGACCAAGATATGGCTTGCAATGCTAAGGAGTTTATCTACTTTCTTTTTCACTTTGGTTTAGCACTGTTGTATTCCAGCATTGTGACTTGTCTGGCTGTTTTCCTAGAAATATATATCATGCATCATTATATATATGTTATCTAGTTTATACTTTCAGTTTTCTATTGTTACTGTTGCATGTCATTATTACTACTTCTGCTCTTGTATGTATCTGTTTACTTCCGTTGTGTACTCTGCCAATGAGGGCATAATTTCCCCACTATCACACCTAAGGCCCTCGCTGGTAGTCAATATCCTCTGGCGTTAGGGGAAATGCGCTTGAGTCCATGTGACCAACCGGGTATGGGGAACCTCTGGGTGGCTCCCGGAATAGGGATGTTACAAAGTGGTATCATAGGAATTATTTTATCTTGATTTACTATTTGGATCCTTTATCTAGGGATAATATGAAATAGGTACTTGGTAATAAGTTGTGCCTAGGAGTAGCTAACCCGTGTACAGGGAAAATCCAATCTACCTTGTTAATTTCAATTTTTCTTATTTTTCAATTATTACAGTTGATTTGATTTCACTTTGAGTGATTCACATGATTTTTTTTGTTGTTTTTGATATTACTAAGGTTCTATTTATTTTGAAACCCGATGAGATGAGGGTATATCATCTCATGCAACATATAAGCACTTTCTAGAAATCACATGTCATGCATTTCTTCCATGCCATCTAGGATGCATTAGTGATTGCATGTTGTTGTGATAGATGTTGTGTAAAGTATGCATGATGTTGTGATAGTTACCTTCAGAAAAATACCTATTGTTTGATAGGGTATTGTTTTTGGTAAGGTTTGGTTTGAATGAATGCCAAACTTTGGTTCTTAAGGTGTTATGGGTCCTCATGGACCCGAATTTGGTGGATTATTGCCTTGTTTTCCATGTTATAACATGTATGAGATGCCAAACTTTGATTTGTGGGGAGTATGGGCCCTTACGAATCGGAATTTGGCACTTTCAATGTTCATTTCAGTGTTTTTTCTGGGTTCTAGGGTAGTTTCTGAGGCTTTCTGTCCAGAAAAACCAAGAATACACATCGTGTAATGTTAAGTACACACCATGTGTTCTTCTGTTTGGGAAGAAACTATTTTTCTTAAGTACATGTCGTGTACATTATATAAACGTTGTGTAAGTCTCTAACCGTATCGTAGGCCGTGTGGGTAGAGACACGGTATGGGGAAAGTCTGGTGGGAACACGTCGTGTACTAGTCGAACACGCTATGTAGTGTTAACCTTGTGTCTGCCCGTGTAACTAACAACACAGACAGATAAAACCTTAATCTATACACGTTGTGTTAGGATTGAACACGTCGTGTAGTCTGACCTAGGTACCCAGTCGTGTCACGAACAACACGGGCCGGTGTTATCCTTACACGTACACACCGTGTCCATCTATAATACGTCGTGTAGTGTGAGTCGTGTGTCTGGCCATGTCACTAACAACAGGGGCCAGGTGAAGCTTGTCTAGTACATGTCGTGTCTACCTTGCACACACTGTGTAGTCTTGTCTTAGGAGAGTCGTGTTGCTTAACTGTGTAGAAGGACTCAGGTAGGGGAAGATGATTCAAGTACACGATGTGTGTCAAGACAACACACCGTGTGTTTGGGGTGCTACATGGCTAGTTTAGGCAGGAGTACACGCCCATGTAAATTACTTAAGGAAACACGTCGTGTAGTAAATGTACACATCGTGTAGTCATGTTTTTTAAAACTTGAGTGCTTTATTTATCCTGTTCCCTTCTTACACTCCTTGTTTTTAGTCCTTGATAATCTTTATCTAAGGTGTGTGCTTGACCTTGCAGAGTCATGACATCGAGATGTCCTCCGGTTGTCTTCCAGTTATAGGGAAGTGATCAGATGCCGGATATGGCTGATCAGGGACTTCCAGCAGATCCTCCTATTATGTCAGTATTGGCACCAGCAGTTATACCCGATACCAGTGCTGATGCACAGTTTAGGGAAGGCTTAGTGAGGATGATGCATACCTTTTAGGGAGCACCACCTCCTGCCCCGTTGTTGGATGATTTGACGTGGGTCTTCTATCAGCAGCATCCTCCCACTTTCTCAGGGGATGGAGAACCCCAGGCTGCAAAGTCATGGATTGAAGACACGCTAACGATTTTCGAGCATCTAGAGATACCTCTAGAGAAGAGGGTGAATCTTTCCACCTACATGCTTCGAGACTCCACCAAGAGGTGGTGGGATGTGATCTCATAGGCGGGAATCTAGTAGAGTATGGCTTGAGATGATTTTTGGCACATCTTCTATGATTACTTTTATCTAGAGACCTTGAGTTCCGATCGAGCATGAGAGTTCATGAGTCTGGAGCAGGGTACTCTTACTATTATGGAGTATTCCTCATGCTTCATTTAGCTATAGCATTTCACGCCTATTCCAGGAGGTGATGAGTTATTCCTTGCACAGAATTTTGAGGATGGTCTCAAGAACGACATCTGATCCCATGTGAACATCTTCAGGTTGACTTCGATATCTTCTATTGTCAACTAGGTGCTGATCAGAGAGCGCAGTATAAGGGATTCTAGAGCAGTGAGCTAGGGAGGTTCAGCATCCAGAGTTAGTGCTCTGCCATCTGATAGTAGGAAGTGCCACAGGGAGATTGTATGAGGAGATCAAAGTAGGCGGGATGCATCTTCTGGTATCCAGGTTATATGCTAACAGTGCAGGAAGAGCGGGCATACGATGCCATGTTTCCCGAGAGACCCAGTGGAGTACCGATCTTGCGACAAGATGGGTCACCTTCAGCGCTTTTGTCAGTTCTTCTCACCAGCAGCTGGTGACAGGGTTTCTTCTATGACTCCTCATCCCGGAGCAGTGCCACCAGTTTCTCACCAGTCTGGGAATTGGAGTTCTTCTAGCCATTTAGGCCGAGGTGGAGATCGTGGTCGTGGTAGTCAGTTGCTGGTTCTTCAGCGACAGCAGGGTGGATCAGCTCAGAGCGGTTAGGCAAGGTCACAGGGCCACAGCATAGGCCAAACTTTTTTAGTGGAGAAAACTTAGCAGGATCAGGATCTTGGACCCTCCACAGTTCGAGGTACAATCTTAGTATCCTCAGTTTTATCCTCTTCCCTTTTCGATATAGGGGCTTCCCATAGCTTTATATCTATTGCAACCATGTAAATCCTTGGGCTCTGCATCTTTTCTTTTGCTGATATCTTGATGCTAGACACTCCATTAGGGACTATAATGGCTAGTGTACGTCAGTTCAGAGAGTGACCTCTATAGTTTTGTGGATTTCACTTCTTATGGGACCTCTACATCCTAGAGATGACATGTTATGATGTCATTCTCGATATGTAATGGTTAGTTCCGTTCCAAGAAGTCGTTGGCTATTATCGCCACAGGGTGAGTTTCACATCACCTGAAGGTGAATCTTTTCTTCATAAGGGTGAATGGGATGTCCAGGTGAACAGACTGGGACCTGAGCATCATGGGTTGGGAGGAGTTACAGACCAGATTGTTAGTCTGTATCTGGATGACTAGGTGACTTCACAGTTAGACTTTCATCCAGTGGTGGATCGTTTCAGAGATGTCTTTCTATAGGACTTTTTAGGTTTTCCTCTGGAGCGTGAGGTAGACTTTTCTATTGAGATTATTCTAGGAGTGGCACCGGTGTCCATTCCTCTTTATAGGATGGATACACAAGAGTTGCAGGAGCTCAAGAAATAGTTGAAGGATTTGTAGGCAAAGGGTTTCATCTGACCCAGTACGTCTCCTTGGGGTTCGCTTGTCCTATTTGCAAAGAAGGTAGATGGCACCCTCAGGCTTTGTGTGGACTATCATAAGTTGAACCAGTTGATGGTCAAGAACTAGCATCCCTTGTCGAGGATTGATGATCTCTTTGTTCATCTTTGAGGAGCCTGGGTGTTCTCGAATATTTACTTGAGGTCTGGTTATCATCAGTTGCACGTTAGACCATCAGATATACCTCTTACAACCTTCTGGAGTAGATATGGTCAATACGAGTATATGTTTATGTCGTTTAGTCTCACAAATGTGCCTGCAGTTTTCATGTCCCAGATAAATCGAGTGTTCCATCCATACTTGGATTCCTTCGTGGTTGTTTTCATGGACGATATCTTGATGTACTTTCACACTCAACACGACCATGATACCCATCTTGAGATCATTTTGAGTACACTAAGGGAGTATCAGTTATATGCTAAGCTCTCAAAGTGCCACTTTTAGATGGATCAAATTCACTTCCTGAGTCATATTATCTCAGAGGCAAGAGTATCAGTAGACCCAGAGAAAGTGAGAGCTGTAGTTTCTTTGGAGAATTCGAAGAATGTCTTTGAGATGTGAAGTTTTCTAGGGCTAGCTAGATACTACAGATGTTTCATACAAGACATTTCACACTTAGAGGTACCACTAACAGGTTTGACTAAGAAGGGTGAAAAGTTCTTATGGTCAGATTCTTATGAGTCAGTCTTTCAGGAGATGAAAGGGAGGTTGAATTCAACACTAATACTAGTCTTTCCATAGTTGATCAAGATATATATTGTTTACTATGATGCGTCAGGTATTGGGATGGGAGTTGTGCTTATGCAGGGAGATGGATTCATTGCGTACGGGTCTCGACAGTTGAGGCCACATGAGAGGAATTACCCAACGCATGATATGGAGTTGGAAGTTGTTGTTCGTGCCTTACACTATTGAAGACATTATCTTCTAGAAGATCATTTTGTGGTTTTCACCAACCACAAAATTCTCAAGCACATCTTCACTCAGTGTGATCTGAATTTAAGACAACGGAGGTGGGTCGAGTACCTACAGTTCTTTGACTTTGAGCTTTCCTACACGCCTCAGAAGGGCAACGCAGGGACTAATTCTTTGAGTAGGAGGACTCAGATACAGGCAGTTCAATAGGCCAGTAGTGAGTGGTAGCTTATGTCTATATTCTCTAAGATACATTTGGAGGTGCATGACAGACAAGGGCATACTTTTATATCTTCTATAGCTATTACCTATACTCTTCTAGATCGAGTTTGGATGAGGCAGCTATCAGATTCTGAAGGCCTAGTCCTAAGGGAGAGTGTTCCAGGAGAGGACCCTTTTTTTGGATGGACCATAGGTGAGGATGAGATCTTACATTTCTAGGGGCACTTATGGGTGCCAGCAAATATACGTGAGGAGATTATGCGGGATTTTCATTCCTCAGTTTGGACAGTTCATCCTAGCATCGCCAACAAGTATCATGATCTACATCATCAGAATTGGTGACCAGGTATGAAGAGGGGCATTTCTGGTTTCATCATGAGGTGTTCCACTTATCAGCAGGTGAAGGCGGAGCATCAGTGACCAGTAGGGCTTTTACAACAATTACCCATTTTATAGTGGAAGTGGAATGATGTTGCGATAGACTTTGTGATTGGTTTTTTGCGGTCACCTCAAGGGAATGATGCAGTTTGGGTTTTCATTGACAAACTCACGAAGGTTTATCACTTCTTTCTGATCAAGGAAACCTTCGGTGTTGATGAGCTAAGACGGTTGTACATCCGAGATATTATACGTCTACATGGAGTTCCACACTCCATTGTTTCAGATAGGGATGCACATTTTAATTCACGTGTCTGGAAAGGGATTTAGAAGGCTTTGGGTACATAGGTACTTTTTGAGTACAGCCTACTACACTCAGATAGATGGCCAGTCCGAGCATACAATTCAGGTGCTTGAGGAAATGCTTCAAGCATGCATTCTGGATTTTGGAGGTTCTTTGGAGAATCATATACCTCTTGTGGAGTTTGCCTACAACAATAGTTTTCAATCAACTATTCAGATGACACCTTATGAGGCTTTGTATGGTAGGCCATGCTGATCACCCTTATGTTGGCTAGAGGCAGGAGAGGTAGCTTTATTGGGACCTCATCTTGTTTAGGAGACCACAGAGCAGATAGATTTGATTTAGAAGAGGATGGATATTGCACAGTCTTGTTATAAGTCTTATGCTAATCAGCGGAGACAAACTTTGGAGTTTGAGGTCAGGGATTAGGTTTTCTTACATGTCACACTGAGGTTGGGACACAAGAGGATTAGGAAACAGGGTAAGCTTTTGTCGAGGTACGTCGGGCCGTTTGAGGTATTAGAGAGAGTTGGGCTGATTACCTAGTGGTTTCAGTTACCTAAGAGGTACCAAGTTATGCATGAAGTCTTCCAAGTTTCTCATATTCAAAGTTACTTCTCATACCCATCTCATGTTTTCCAACCCAAGGAGGTTGAGTTGGAAGTGTATGCATCCTTTGAGGAGCCTACTATCCAGATTGTGGATCGAAGTACGAAGGTTCTCCATGGTCGGTCTGTTCCTGTGGTATGGGTGCTTTGGTAGCACGAGCGATTACAGGACGAGACTTGGGAAAGGGAGGCAGACGTACAATCACAGTGGCCTGAACTATTCAGGTTTTCTTCTTCTATGACATGCTAGGGAAATTTAGGGATGAATTTCTTTAAGGGGGGAAGTTTGTAAGAACCCGGATCTTATTTTCAGGTATGTTTTTCCTTTTCTGATAATTTTTTAGAAAAAGAGGAAATTCTGGAAATTGTCTAAGTACACGCTGTGTACTTTATGAGTACATGTTGTGTACTGCCTTTCCACAGGATGGTGTGTGATGGCCATGTATTATCCACACACACAGCCATGTGGGAGTGACTTGGAGGCCTCTTAAAGCGGAGTACGAAAATAGAGATTATATGTCATGTACTTCAAAATCACACACCGTGTACTTTCTTTTTTTTCATTAAATACACAGGGGTCACATATAATCGCCAGAATACTCTTCTTTTAGGTCTCTTTCAATCAAGAGCTCCATACATCTACAGATCTTCGACGAGCCCCCAAGCCTCCGTCTGTCCTCTGAATCAAACACCATTGGTTGCGTTGGAATTGAATCGGTGAGTTCTCTCTTCTACTTGAGCCTTGTTTAATGATTCCTCTTCTTTTCCAAGTTATCATGGGTTGAATGTTTTATACGTTTTCTTAGATCTATGAAATTCTAAAGTGATTCAAGCCTCGAGGTTAAATTATTTTGATCTCCCAATGCCAAGGTAGGTGGTTTGTGCCTTTCCATTCAAAGTCTTTGAGTATTATGTGAAAATTCAACCAATACCCTTGAACGGGGTATTGCGTGTTTACCATTTTACCTCTGTTGATTTCCTGACATGATTGTATACTTGTGTATACGTAATTTGGATATGAATAGGGTTGATTGTTATGCTTTGGATGTATTTCCCTTGCATTTTTTGTTTCAACCGTTTGGTCCTGTTTAGCCAGTTTGGATGCCTTGCCTGTTTTACATGCCTGTTGTTGTAGGATGGAGAGTTTGTATTCTGACATGATTGATATGTTGTAGATTGGTTAGACAAGTAGTTCTATAGGTTTACTTTGTCCATATTGAACTACTATGCTTGTTGACCTATATAGGGTCGTGAGAACTTGGTGTAGTAGACTATAGGGTGAATTGACCGAGTGAGCTTCCTCAGAGAGTCTTTGAGCACTTTAGGCTATAAGAGGGATTGACTGAGTGAGCTTCCTCAGAGAGCCTAGGACCACTTGGGACTATAAGGGGAATTGACCGAGTGAGATTCCTCAGAGAGTCCTTGTTTGCTTTAGACTATAAGGAGAATTGACTGAGTGAGCTTCTTCAGAGATTCCTAGACTTTGGGGATATAAGGGGAATTGACCATGTGAGCTTCCTCAGAGAGTCCTTGACTACCTTAGACTATAAGGGGAATTGACTATGTGAGATTCCTTAGAGAGTCTTGTTTTACCTTTGACTATAAGGGGAATTGACTATGTGATCTTCCTCAGAGAGTCTTTATGAATTATTATAACTGAACCAGAGAGGACAGGCTGTGTGCACTTCCTAGAGGGTTACTATGATTCATTGATTGTTTTTTATTTGTGGAACTGTTTACTACTAAGAACTTTCTTGTTTACTATTTTCTGTACTTTTACATGACATATATTCACTGACTATTAGGAATAGATCTTTGGGTGGTTGCCTACTGGGATTTAGTCTCACACCCTGTTTGGGTCATGCTTTTGGGCCCAAACTGATTATATTGTTGTAGGTATATATAAGGTCAAGCGCCCTTCTACTTCAGGTACTTGATTTGTTGTGGAGCTGGAGAGCATGGGACCAAGCTATGGCTTGTGATGCTGAGGAGTTTATTTGCTTTCTTTTTCACTTTGGTTTAGCACTGTTGTATTCCAGCATTGTGACTTGTCTAGCTATTTTCCTAGATATATATATCATGCATCATTATATATATGTTCTCAAGTTTATAAGTTTTCTGTTGTTACTGTTGTATGTCATTATTACTGCTTCCGCTCTTGTATGTGTCTATTTACTTCCACTGTGTACTCTGCCAATAAGGGCATAGTTTCCCCACTATCACACCCAAGACCCTCGCTGCTAGTTGGCATCCTCTGACATTCGGTGAAATGTGGTTGAGGCCATGTGACCAACCGGGTATGGGGAGCCTCTGGGTGGCTCTCGGAACCGGGACGTTACATTATCCTTAACATGACCAATTATTTAGAACTCTTTAAAAAAGTCATAAAGTCTTTCATATTACACTTTTAATAGAATATCATCATCAAGTGATGAAAAAACAACATTATAGATTAAGCTAGAGCTCAAATAAACCTTGACCAAAACCCTAGCATAGTGACTAAATTTGGCATTCTCAGTATTCCTATCCATTTTTATCAGAATTACCACATAAAATTCAATATCAAATAAGATTTTAGGATGCCAAAAAATCCAATTAAGGACCATAATTTTGATTCAAACTTGAGCTCTAGTGTTTTTTATGGTAAAAGGATTAAACTAAAAATCATACTCCTGAAAGCATATCATACCTGACCTTAAGGCGATTCATCCAATCCGCCATACCCTTTGCTTTAAATCCTCTGATGGAAAAATGATATGAAAGAAACCCTAACCCATGAGAATACACCTCTATTCAGATAAACCTCATATTGAGGTTAGCTTCAGAACAAAATCAACAAGCCTTCAAGGCTTTCCTTCTATAAGAAGAAGAAGCCTAGCGATTATGGAGTATTCACATATTTTAAATCTCTCAAGAATCTCTTCTCTATTGGAAGTCACATGGGTAGTGTCACCTTTATTTACCATTCGCTCTGGAGAAACATCTTTTACATGAGAAAAATATCTTATGTTGAGAGTATCATATCAAAACTCCTTGCCAATCTTTATATTTTTTGAGTTCTTAGTCCCATGGAAAAAACTAGATAGACGCATCACGGCAGCTTCAGCTGCTGCTATGTCAGGAAGATGATGAGGGTTTCCTACTTCACCCACCAAATCAGGTCATGGTCATTCAACCAAAGATATATCAATCATTTTTTCATCCACTACAACCACCTCAGATCTCACACCACCCGCACCGATAACCGCTGCTTCAAAAAACTCTCATGCTGTCGTGGATCTACGAATTTCATCTATTCTGGTAAAAAAAATCTTCATCCACCACTGAATATATTTTCTCACCGCTTGCGCCTCCCACACTGGTAATAACTTGTCTTGCACTACTCGCGCCGCCTACACCAGTCAGCACCGCAGTTCTGCTCGCACTACTCACGCCACACACACCGCTCACCAGGATCGCACCTATCTTTGTAGATCTACTCACTACAATCACACTGCCCATACCAGTCACCACTGAATTAGGTCTCCTCATGACACTCACTCTTCCCGCGCCAGTCACCATCGTTGTAGGTCTGATCATGCCATTCACACCGCCCGCACCGGTCACCATCGTCGTAGGTTCAGTCACCGATCTATGAACTCTAGTAACCACCACTTCAGCCACCCCACTAAGGTCGAAGCCATTTCCCACCTTACCAATAAAATATTTATAACCATCAAAGTGTCCATGAGGAAGAATAAAATCATCCAATGGTGGATCGTTTGAAGAATCTATTACAAACCCTAGTCGGCGTCCAAGATTGGAGAGAGAGAGTCTCACCCCATCTCCTAGTCTAATTGAAAATCATGATAATAATGACATATTTATCAATATTAAAACATAATATATCATTTAATTTTATACCTTTTCATTCACTGTAAATTGATAATGTTGTTTATGCATATATGTGGACTACCACCTCCAAAAAGCAATGTGATTCATTTCTCATCACTACATCACATGGATTATATATATATGTATTTTTAAAGAATTAATATTGTATTTATGATATAATGAACATTATATAATGATAAATTAATGCTTACCTTCTTTTTAAAATGATCTTTGAAAAATGGAATTCTTACTCATGTGTACCTACAACATACAATCACTGTGATTATAACATAGTTCATTTTTATAAAAATATTTCATGATTGGTTTTAAAATAATAATTGATGTATATAAATTATAATTATTTCATTATTAATATTCTGAATATGATGTAATAATGTTCTCATCAACCATAGTCAAACTATCGAAGTCATTTTGGACAAATGATTCAAATATCATCAAAACGTTGACATGAACATAATTGATTGAGTAATTTATTATAACATGGTAAAAGGAATAATAAATATGAAAAAAATCCTCAATTAAATAATTAACATAATTTTATTATTAAAGATAATAAAGAATATATGAGACAAGTCAAACTCAAAGTAAGGGGATTTCTTTATAAAATCATCATTTAAAGATTCATTTCCTATTAATTTTCTTTCATGACCATATTTTTTAAATTTATCATAATAATGAATTTGAGTGTACATAAAATAATTTTAAATATAATTTTATATTCCTTTTGAATATCATTCAATGGATTTTATAAGTAATATTTTAACATAATTTTTTAAATTTATTTATAAATTACAAAAAATGAATATTCGATTTTAACGTATAAGGTGATAATGACATTTCCCACCGTTGTTGAAGGTATTTGATGTTTGGATTTATTTACTATAATTAATGTTTAATTCAAAGAAAAACTATCTTTCTATTTTTCAAGTTATTTTTTATTGAAAATGTGTTTTGAAAAGAAAAGGGTATTTTGATTTATAAATGTGTTTTGTATATGGGTGTAAAGAAGTTTTTAAAATGTTTTATAATGAAAAAGAGAAAGCATAATATTTTTATTCATGATATGGTATTTAAGAATTATATATGAGAAATGGGTGATCCTGATATATCTTATTTCATGTTTTGATCCCCATTATAGCTCCTGAAAAATGGGTGAGCCCCATTATAGCTTCTCAATTCATTATATAATGTTCCCTATTATCAAAGGTTAGAAGAAGAGAGTTAAATGGTGTGGTTTTTCATACAAATTTAACTTGTCTCTAGTTATTTATATCATGAGTTTAAACATGTTATGAATATGATGCTCTGAGTTTCTTATAAAGAGTTTTCAATTTCTTACAATGGGGTTTAAAGGTTTTATTTGAGAAAAAGGAGTGTTTTTTTCATGTGGAAGTGATTTATTTAAAAATATAAAATAATAATATTATAAAGGTATATATTTTAAGGGTTTTAATGATTTTCACTTGACTAAATAATTTCTTTTTTTATGCCCATTATTGGGATTTTAGTGCACATCATAAATTTTAAAATGTTTTTCATGGGATTTTTAGAGACAAGGATGATGTGAAGATCATAATTAATGTGAAATTTCATGAAAATAATACATGTTTCTTTTTATAAGTTTTATATTATGATAAAATAGATACTAAGATTAAGATTCCACTTTTTAATGTAAAATTTATTTTTTTAAGGGTGATGACCAAATTCTCTAAAAATCTAAACCTAAAAGATCACCAAGAATGAAATAAAATTAAATCTTGTATAAAGATACAATAATATGTATTGCTTAATACTGGGTCCTTATAGTTGGTATCATAGTAAGGAAAATACAAATTTAGGGGGTAGGATAATGTTAATAGAATACCCTTATAAGATTTTACTTTATGGTTAAGTTAAAATGATATTGAATTTAAATATTTCCATGTTGATTTATCTAATTTATGTTTGTTTAGAATGGTTTTCTAAAGATGAAACCAGAAATATATAGAAGTAAGGTAGTAAGAGGATAATATCCTTCAAAATAATCTTCCTAAAATGGTTGTAATTGGAACTAAGTAGTTTGTTATAGTGATCGATCAGTTGGTGAAGGATATAAATAATGGTGGTATCCATTCAAGAGAGAATATAGATCTACCACAGAGGAACAAGATGATAGTTGTGCATTTCTTAATACAAAACCCTCCGATGTTTATTGGAACTTTAGATCCAGTAGTGATAGATGGATGGATCAATTCCTTGGATAATATATTTTATGTCATCAGGTGTTTGGAAAATTAAAAGGTAAACCTTTCCAATGATCATTTTGAAGGTGAATTTGATAAATAGTGACATTTTTTAAGAATACTAGAGAGATATATAATCTTGATACGATGTAATAGGTCAAATTTAAGAATGTTTTTATAGAGGAATATTTCTCTAAGGTTATTCATCTTAGGATGGAAAAAATATGAATTAAAGGAAAAAAGATAAAGATCCATTATCCACATGAAAAGTGAAATTTACAAGGATGTCTAGGAATGTACCAGATTTTATTTATCAACATGAGATCAAAATTAATAGATTTTACTCATAAGTAAAACTATGTTTAAGAAGAGCTTTTTCTGTATGATAATTTAGAATTTCTGAAAATGTTATTCATTGTGCTGAGAATGTTGAGATGGATTTTTCTAAAATTTATGTTCTCCTAGATGGAAAGAGTAAGAAACAATCAATGTGGAAGGAAATATAGAAGAAACCAACTAATAACTCTAGAGGAAATACCCCATAATATTATAAATGCAGTAAAAACCATTTTAGGTAATTTTTTATATGATATTTATAGATTTATTAGTGTGGTATGTTTGTTGACCAGGTTTTTAACTACAAAGAAAAGATTCCTGAAGAATCCAAAAATGGGGTAACAAATGACCATCTAGCAGTGACATGATTTAATTTCAATGATTTGGGAAATTATACTAGCATGTGTCCGAAGATAGTTACTCAAGATGTAAATAATCAAGATCAAAAAGAAAATAGTGTAGAAAATCTATTTTAAACTACAAAGGTTGATTCATTTCTATATAATGAAGTGGTGAAAGGTTTGTTACATGTTTATTCAAAATATGATAATACTTGATTTGACTTTGTACCATCACATTAATTAATTTCTAGTAAATTTCCCACAATTCATGGTAAATCACATCATGAAAATAAGACACAACTTTTGGAGAAAAATACATCTATAAATATTAATAAAACTAATATTTATTGGAATCTTCATATTATTATCAGTTGGATAGTCTTTCCCACAAATCTTGTTAAACTAACCATATTAGATTTTGATATTATTTTGGGTATAGACTAGATTCTAGTTTATCATTATAAAATATATTTCAGGGACAAGAATGTTTTATTCATTGATTTAATACATTTGATAAACTATCATGAAGCTAAAAAATTGATTAGATATGATAGAGAATGTTACTTAGCACATGATGTTGAAAAGAAAGAAACTATTAAAATTAGTGATTTCACTATAGTAAATGATTATATGGATTTATCTCTTAATAAATTTCCTACTATTATTCATGATCAATAGTTTGAGTTCACTTCCAACAAAACTTCTTGATTAAAAGACAATTTCAAAACCCCCTTATCTAATGGATCTAGTAAAATTTGGGAATTTAAAATGAAATTACAGAAGTTTCTTGCTAAAGGTTTCATTCAACCTAACCCTTCAACATGAGTTTCCACTATTTTGTTTGTCAACAAAATATGGTTTAATGAGACTTTTCACTGATTATAAATCCTTGAATAACATTTCTATTAAGAAAACGTATCATTTTCCTCATATCAATGATTTGTTTGATCAGATCCAGGGAGTATAATATTTTTCAAAGATTGATTATAATTCAGGGTAACATCAGTTCAAGCTAAAGGAGATAGATATTTAAAAGACTAAATTTTAGAATAGATATGAGAATTATGTGTTTGTAGTTATTACTATTGGGTTTTTTAATGCAGAAGTTATATTCATAGATCCTATGAATATATTTTTCAATCACTATTCACATAATTTTTTGGTTGTGTTATTGATGATATATTCATATATTCTAAAATTAATGATGTCCATGAATGAAACCTAAGGAGTTTTTTTTAAACCATAAAAAAAATAAACTTTGTGGAAAATTTAGTATTTTTGAATTTTGGTTGAAAAAAATTCTTTCCATATATATTGATTCTAAAGATGGAATAATTTTTTAAACTACTAAAACAAAAGTTTTTGAATAATGTACAAAACCTAAACAATTTGTGAAGATTAGTAGTTTTAATAGTTTATATAGTTACTACTAATGGTTTCTTTAAAAAATTTCTCAATTTTATAGATCACTAACTATGTTAACTAAAAAAGGAGTTAAATTCACCTATAGGAAAGAATGTGATGATTTTTTATAGGATATAAAATTATGATTAGTGAATGCTCTAGTTTTTTACTTTCCTTTATAAATTGTAATTTTTTCTTCTATAATGATTCTTTTTTAAAAGTAATTGGTTGTTTCTTGATGAAGAGTGATCCAGTAATTTCTTATGCTTCATTACAACTATAATACCATGATTTAAATTATCCTACACATGATTTCGAATTAGTTTTTGGGGTTCGGTAATAATAATTTAGAGGAATTATTTATATGTATTAATGTTTAAAAAATATACTAATCAAAAAAATTATGAGTATATATTTACTCATAAATGGTTGAACATGAGGTAGATAATATGAATGGAACTGATTAAGTATTATGTCAACATGATTTATTAGCATTTTAGAAAATAAAATAAAGGATCAGATGCTTTTAGTTAGAAAATGATGCTTCATTAAACATGATAAATTTGGAACATGACAATTTGGTTAATATTTTGAATAATTTTGGTATATAAGTTCTGGATATAGTAAATCCATCTATTTTATTTTAGGTGTCAGTATAATAGTCTCAATTAGAAATAATTAATAAATCTTATAAATAAGATTTTGATTTACATTAAAAGGTATAATTAGTTAAGGATGGTGCTTTTCATGAATTTAATGTTGGCAAAGAATATGTTTTTTATATTTGGAAATAGATTATGTATGCCTTGTGATTCTCAGTTGAAGAGAAAATTGTTGATTGAATCTTATAGATCCCCATTTTCCATTTATCTTGGTAGTAATAAGATATATATATATATATATACCTTTAGGAGTTTTACTAGTGGTTTTTAATGAAAAAAGATATTGACAACTTTACCATGAATTTTTTTTACTAATGAATAGGTTAAAGGAGAATGAAAATTATCGAAAGGGATGCGTCAAAAAAATTCAGTTCCTAAGTGGAAATGTTAAAATATATATATATGAATTTTTATAGTGGGATTTAAAAATACTTCTCAAGGTAATAATACGAATTGGGTTAATTTAGATTGATTCACTAAATCAGTTCATTTTATTCCCATTTGAGATACTATGTAATTAGATAAATATTATCAATTTTATTTGAAGAATATAGACAAGTTACATGGATTTATTCTATTCATAATATCTGACTGTGATCCTAATTTCTTATTAAATTATTAGAAATTACTTCATAAGTCAATGGATGAAAAATTAAATTTTACTATATATTTTTATCCTGGATCAGATGGAAAGTTTGAAAGAATGATTTAGACATTGGAAGACATGATTATTTCTTGTTCAGTGGATTAACAGGGATATTGGGATAAATATATTTCATTAAATTGGTTTTCTTATAATAAAAAATTCCATATTAGTATACATATGACACCTTTTGATGATTTATATGGAATGTGGTTATGGGTCGCTTCTTGTTTGGATAAAGTAAGAGAATGAAAGTTTATGGGACTACAGTTTTTCAAAGAAATTTTTGAATAGTTGAAGATGATTCAGTAGTATATAAGAATGGATAAATGTAAATATATAGGTTATATAGATAATTTTATGAAAGATATTTCTTTTAAGGTTGGAGATCATGGTTTTCTTGAAGTATCTCTATGGAAATTTGTGATGATTTTTTGAAAAAAGGGGATGTTATATCCATGGTTCATTGAACCATATGAAAGCCTAGATAATTTTGTATCATTATCTTACTGAGTATCCTTACCTCTTATTTTATACGAGGGACATAACATATTTCATGTTTCGATGTTAGGAAAATATTTGTCAGATTCTTCCCATGTTTTGATCCTTGAGGTAGTTTAGTTAGAAGAAAACATTTCATGTATGGAATTTCTAGTTCATATTTTTGACCATAGAGAGAAAGTGTTTCAGAATAATATAATTCACTAAGTTAATGTTTTGAGTAAAACCCACATGGTTGAAGAATAAACATAAGGATCTAAAAATCCAATGAGGGAAGGATAGCCCCACTTGTTTGATAAGTGAATAAAATTTAGAGGATTAAATTTTAAAAGGGGGGGAATAATGAAAAAGTAAAATAATTACTATTTAAATTATTTTCATATTTATTATTATTAATTATATAAATAGTTATATTCATTATAAAAACATTATGTAATTTTTTAAACCAAAAAAGAAATAGTTTTCTTAAACTCTTCTCTTATAAAGTTTTATTTAAAAGCATAATTTTCAAATTATAGAATTTGAATTTGAAAAAATAAATCTATTTCTTAAAATCATCATGTCAAAATTATCTTAGGATTTACTTTTGATAATTTCCTAAAAAAATTGATTTTTCAATGAATAGTAAAAAATGCTGATTTTTATTGAAAATTTTATTTTCTTTTAGATTATTTATAAATTTAAATTATATTCTATATTAGTTTTATAATATCATTAGTTTATTTTTATTTTAAAAAAAATCCAATTCTGGTTCTTTAAATTATTTTTATAATTGAATTAAGTATAAAAAATTTGTACTTAAAATAGGAATTTTTATAAAAAATAATTTTTCTTTGGGTTTTGTAAGTTTAATATTAAAATAAATTCTACCAATTATATGTTATGAATTTTTAAAATTTTATTCCATTTTTGGGATCATGGGGTCCAAATTTGGTAAATAGACCACTTATTTTTTGTCAATATGAATAGTAACATTAGAAAAAAAAATCACATTAAAGGGAATATCAAGTAATTAAAGTTAATAATAAAATGATAAGGACTAAAAAAAGACCTTAACACTTGACTTAATTTTATTGTATCATTATAACTCATCCATAATCATCTGAAAGTTGAATATATGGCCTTTTGTTTCCATTTGGACATGATTTTAAACTTTATAATATTTAATTGAATATAAATTCAAAAATGACACACTCTTGATTTTAATAACTACAATATTTTTAAAATAGGGATAAATATATAATATGTAAAACCATGATGCTTTTACTAAATTTTTCTCTTTAAATAATTTGTGTTTTGGTAGCTTATGTTGCATGAAACACTGAGTTTAAACAAACTACAGTATACAACTAAAATATTACTATTCTTATAAGACCATTATAACCAAGCCATTTAATTGTAGGGTATAAATATGAATAGCCACATTATGAAATATATTTATTTATTCTTTGGAAATAAACACATATCTTTTAATAAAGTCATTTTATTCTTCAAACATATGTTTTCTTCAAAAAACCATTTTATTAATTTTTATGAGAAAATAAATATAATTAATTTTGACACTTTTAGAAACTTTATTTGAAAAAATAATAATCTTTTTTTAATTAATCATTTAAAAATTATCTTATTATTATTTTTTTGTAATTTTCTTAAAAGTTTTAAATTTTAATGAATATTAAAAAAAATAATGATTTACATTGAAAACTGTATTTTCTTGTAAAGAAATTACAAAGTCAAATTCTATTTTTGATTAGTTTTAAACTATAATTAGTTCCATTTTATTATATATAATCTATTTTTTGTCTTTTATATTTATTTTATACATGAATTTAGTATAAAAACATTTTATACTTAGAAGGGGCATTTTTTAGAAAAAATGTTTCTCGTGGCATTATTTCGATTTAATATTAAATTTAATTCTGTGACTTCCTTATTTTTAATTTTTGAAAATTGATTACATATTTATAATCATGATTTCCAAATTTAGTAAATATAATCCTTTTATATTTTTTTCAATATGAATAGTAACCTTAGTGATTTTTGTTCTCATGGTTAAGGGTAAATCATGTAATTAAGGGTAAAAATAATATGATAAAGATTAAAAAATGGCCCTAAAACTTGCCCCAATTATATTTTATAAGTAATTTTATACCATAATCATCCATTTTCCTAATTTATAACCTTTTTTATTCTATTTTTTTAATTTAATTCTTTTATAGTATTTTATTTAAAGAAAAGTCAAACATTTCACACTATTGTTTTTAATAAGTATAATATTTTTAATATATGGTTATTCAGAATATATTTTCAACCATAAATATTTTTTATAAATTTAAAATATTTATCTTCATCCTGGTAATTTATTTTTAATTTTTAGGGAATAAATAATTACCTTAAATGCTTACACAATGATGATACAGTAATTATTAAATTAATGGAAAAATAAAATAAAATATATTAATAATATTAAAATAAATATAACTTGAGATTTTTAAGGTGATACAATAATTATCTATATGTCCATGAAATTTTCAAGATATAATTAAATATTTGGTTTGAATTTAAATTATTGTTTTGATGTTTATAATTTCAAAGTAATGAATAGTGTCAAGATTGAAAATAATGATATTTCTTGAATATAATATTTTATTAAATTATTTAAAAATAAAATATATATATATATATAATAAAAAATGGAATAATATATGGTCTAAAATTTCATCCCTTATTTATTTATGGTCTATTTGTAATCATTTTTATCTAGAATTGTCTTATTAAATTTTAATATTTTTTAGAAATTCCAAAAGTGTTCCTCACCTCAATTATAAATATGCACTCATTCCTTCAATTATTCACACCACATTGAGCCATATATCTTGAAAAAACACTAAATATTTCTCTTATAAAAATTATTATTTAATTTATTGTGGTTGTGGCCCTTCCAAAAGACCTACCTTAGGTCCCTTAAGAGAAGTTATAAATGAGATCCTTCATAGAAGAGGTAATCGTCTTTTCCGACTCTTTCAAATTTCTTTCTTATTCTACATCCTCTTAATTTTTTATACCCATAAAAAAATAATAAATCTAGTATAATATATATATAGGTATTATTATGATTATGATACAACCATATTCCACTATTTATCCATTCTATGGAAAACGAAAGCACTGCACGTGTGTACGCATGGCTTACCATCTCCATGTAGCGGTGTAATTCATTTTTCATCACCACTTTACTTGTATACTTATATTGATGTAAATATTGGATATATATGATAATTATTCATTTATATTTATTATTTAAAATTAATATATCATCTATTTCTCTACTCATTCACCATTAAGGTAATGATACTATCGCTTGCGCGTTCGTACGGCCTATTATCTTCACAAAGCAATGTGACTCATTTTACATAAACAAATTAAAATAATGGTTATAAAGATGTATTAAATAATTTTATATTATAATTATACCATTAATAATATTCTATATATTATTAATCTATATCCCATTCACAAGAACCAGATCTTATGTGATAAAAAAGGATAGAAAAATGAAGCTGTTAACACCCAAAACAATGTAATAATAAAATATTATTAATGAGTGGGTGGTAAGAGGTTATATAAGGAATATATATGATATAATAAATATCAATGTGGTTATTTTAAAAATTAATAACATTCTATAAACCATTATATATAATGCTATAACACATTCAACTAAAGGAAAGCGCAATGTAAGGGATCTCTTTGAACTTCCATATTTCTTTTGGGTTACGCTTTTTCACTCTTTCCTCAATATATCTCTTCGTTATTATTATATAATTATCATATATTATATTTATATGTTCTATAAATATTTATGTATCTCAATTCATCTTTATTTTTTGGTGAGTTATAAGTTTTATAAGATTCCATTCTCAATTTCTCTCGATAAGCAAACCCGATTAAAGGAAATTTATCTATTTCTTATCCATTTTCAAGTACACTCAATAAAATATTTTAAGACTCCAAATATTTTTTAAAATCATGTAATTTATCATGAAATTCAATTTTAGTTCATTTATGGTTTTATGCAAACAATTATGACTTTTTCCTGTTTAAAGAATCTTTATTTTTTTCCCTAAAAACCACACTTAAGTGGCATGTTTCTAATGTCACCTAACCACTCCTTTTTCTATTTTCAATTTAGTTGGACATCATTGTTCTTGATATATTATTTTTGTTCCTTTATGAATGACCAAGAATGATTTAAATCCCTTATTTCATGGATACCATTGTTATATGCACTTTGGTTATGTCATACGACATGATTATAATATCCATTTCTTTACATGGGTAACCCTTATGTTTATTCCTTATGTTTGATTATTTATGTGGAACACATATGAATGGAAATGTTATTATGGGTGTACCTAGATAGTTCTCCAATTCATTTGGTTATTTTTTTGTCTCATGATATGTTATTTATGGGATTAGGGAGTAAGCCAAATCCATTATGGGACTCTATCCACCCTATGATATAATCTTAGAAATTAGCCTTGGATCATGTTTATGTCATGTTATATATTTCTTCCCCTTTCCAATTTTTCCATTAACATGTGATTCCATGTTCTATATTTTATTATTCCATATGTTTATTCATTATCCAGAACTTTTAGGTTATCATGTTATTGTTTCTAACACATTTAATATGCTTCAATCCCCATGTTTATTACCTTACTGGTATTTTTAACTCATCCAATTTGTCTCTGCATTCCCCAGGTTATCCTATGAAGTTTTAGGATATCAAATAAAGTTAGGATCTCATTGTGGATATTGAATAAAATATGTTTTATTATAGTTTCATTTTTTTAATTATGTACCTAGTATTTCAAATACACTATAATTTTCTATCCCTGGTTTGTATTTAATTGATAAGTATGCCAAAAATCATTTAATAGTATGTGTAAAAGTCTTGGGTCAATATAGTTGGTATCATAGGATGTTATAGTTATTTTTGGGGATTAGGAATAGAAAACTTTAGTAAGAACCTTTAGGATAATTATATCACCCTAGATAACCTGGAATTAAACCTAGGGAATACAAAGTTAAGATATGATTTTCATTTATAATTTTATCCTACAATGTTCATAGTTCTATTTTTATATGCTCATTATATAAGTATTCAATCCCAATTAATTTTAATTTTTCTTTTTTTTAGTTAATAGATGGAAATATGAGAACCCTTTCTAACAACCAATGTGATAGGAAATGTGATGATTACCCTAATGAGCTGCCAACCCTAATGGGAATGGGAGCTTAGAACTTCATGATAGTACTTTCTCAACTGGCATAGGTTATGAATAATAACTTGAATCATGTGGAATGTTATCCTTCTCCTAAGAAATATCAAGCTGCGGTTAAATCCTTAATGTGATAAATTCCTCCTACCTTTAGTGGATCTTCTTAACATATCATCATGGAATAATGGATTAACTCCATTGAGAATATATTATCTATCCTATATTGCTCATAATAATATAAATTCATGCTGACAGTCTATCATTTTGATGGGGAAGCTCATCGGTGGTGAGAACTAATCAAAAAACACAAATTCTAAAGAGAAAATTAATTTCATGGATTGGAAGGGATTCAAGAAAATGTTTTTTAATAATTATTTTCCCTAACTCTGCATCTTAAGATAAATAGGAAGTTTCTCATAAGGAAGAAAAGGGAAGTTGAGTCTATCGAAGTGTATGAGGAAAACATAAAAAGGCTTGCACGATACACATCCATCTTTTTTGTGAATATAAAAATTAAGGTGGTATCTTCTTTAGTGGATTAAATCCAATTCTATTAAAGACTTTGAAATCTGTTAGGATTTTTTTTATGCTCTTAAGGTTTAGATATAGATTGGAGACTTTCAGTGGTTTCATGGGATTAGAGATAAAAAGAGAAATATGGAGTTTAATATAGTAGGATCAACAAAAAAATACCATAGAGGAATGAAAACCCAACATCTCACTTGTAAAAATTGTGGGAAGAATTATCTCATGAGATATCTAAAGGGAACCAGGAGATTCTTTAAATGTGGAAAAGAGGGGCATCAGACTAATCATTGATGAAGGGATATGAAGAATCCAACTAATTTAGAAGAATAAAGGAAGGTTCAGATAAAAAATAATCTTGTAGTACAGTGTTTTAAATACAAGTAACATGGGAATTATGTGATCTAATGCCCTAATCCAAGGGTTTTTTTGAGACAATCAACAACAACAACCTCTAAGGATGTAAGCAAGGGAGTATTCTATCACTACTATAGATGTGGATCTCAAAAATTATGTGGTGATAGGTACACTAGTTATTCATTTAATAATAACAAACATACTTTTTTATTCTAGTTTTACACATTCTTTCATATCTTGCATGTTTAATAGAACTATTCAATCACCACCTCAAAATATGGAGGTTGAGTTATCTGTGAGAACATAAAATAGGGTAATTATTGCATATAAAGTACATAACTCCTCCCATTCAATTTTTTATACTGAACCTCCATGAAAATATCATCTTAATTCCTTTGGTGGAGTTTGAATCTTTATTTGGAATGGAATATATACATTTATACAAAGACAAAATCAACTTTTAGGAGAGGGAGACCACCCCTCACATCTAGAGGCAACCTTCAATTCTATATAAGTGTAAGGAGGATTATGAAGCACCATTAGAATCATAAACTCAAGTGTGTATATTATTACCTTATAAGAAATAATATCTAGGTCAAATTATTGATACAAATTTAAGTATCATGCTTGAAGACATGCCCATTGTGAGGGACTACACTAATGTGTTCCCAAATGAGTTGACCAGTCTTACTCCTGACCAAGAGGTTGAGTTATCAATTGAACTTATACCTATATCTTTTTTCATATAAAATAATCCTTATAGGATGGCTTTAATTAAGTTAGAATAATTGAAGAAGAAGTTACAATAGAATATGGAAAGGGTTTCATATGCCTGATTACTTTACCATGGGGTGTGTCGGTCCTCTTAATCAAGAATAAGATGGTTAAATGTGCCTATGAATTTATTATCATGATCTCAAAAAAAATCACAATAAAGAACAAGTATCCCCTTCTATGAATATATAAATTGTTCGATCAACTCTATGGGGACAAGTATTTATATAAGGTGGAGCTTCGGTTGGGATATCACCAATTAAAGGTGAATAAGGAAGATATTCCCAACACTTCCTTTTAAATGAGGTATGGAAACTATGAGTTCATAGTGATTCCCTTTGAAATCACTAATCCTTTAGAAATATTCATAGAATTAATGAATATAGTCTTTAGATATTACCTTGACTTATTTTTGGTAGTCTTTATAGATTATATCCTGATATACTCCAAGTGGATGGAGGAGCATGAGAAGCATTTGAATATTGTGATAAAGACTTTTTGAAGGGAGAAATTGTATGAAAGTATAGTAAATGTGAGTTTTGTGTGGAGGAATTATCATTGTTGGGGAATTTTATCACCAATAAAGGGATATTTATGGACCATTCTAAGAAAAAGGAAATTCTAGAGTGACTCTGAACATCATCTATAATGGAGATACATAGTTTCCTTGGTCTAGATGGGTATTAACAACGATTTGTGAGGAACTTATCATAATTATCAAACCAAATGAACAATATGACTTGGAAGGGAATAAAGTATGTCTGGACTAGTGAATGTGAATATTTCTTCAAAGATTTGAAAATTAATCTTATCGCTACACTAGTAGTTACACTACCCCCAAGTGGGGAAATATTTGTGGTTAATAGCGATGAATCAAATAATTTATTGGGATTTTTAATGATTAAAAATGATAATATAATATCCTAAAATTCAAGGAAGATGAAATTTCCTGATAAAAACTATCCAAATCATAATCTGGAGTTGATGATTGTGATATTCATGTTGAGAATATGGTGGGATTGTCTCTATGGGGAGAAGTGTGAGATATATAATGATCATAAGGAACTCAAATATATATTCACAAACAAGGGGATTAATATTATACATTTAATATGGTTAGATCTCATCAAGGATTATGACTTTTGAATCCACTACCATCTTGGTATAGCAAATAAAGTGGCAGATGTTCTAAGCAGAAAGGGTTGTGCAATATTATCAGTGATGAAAATTGGGAAGGATCCAATATTCTTATATTTACAAAGGATGTACATGAGTATCATAAGATAATGAACATAAATATTTCACTCTTAAATTATTTCTCAACCATCCCTTATGGATAATATAAAGGATTATCAAATAAATGATATGGAAATTCAAAAGAAGGTTGAATCTATCATAAATGGGAAATCCTCAGAGTTCAAAATTGATGAGGAAGGAGTATTAAGATTTGGGTCATGAATATGTGTACCATAAAATCATATGATAAAGAGGTATACTTTGAATGATTAATATCAATAGACCTTCTCCATCCACCTAGGGATTATAGAGATATATTGAGATCTTATAAATCACTATTGGTGGGACAATATGAAGGAAATCCATGAATATAAATCAAAGTTCCTAGTATGTTATCAAGTGAAGGTTAAAAGGAAAAAATAATAATGAGATTATGTAACCATTACCTATACCAACATAAAAATGATAAAAAATCATCACAGACTTTCTCATGAGACATCTGAAGACATCTAGAGAAAATAATTCAATATGGGTTGTTGTGGATCATATTACAGAGATAACTCACTTTATTTAAATTCAAGAGGACCTAACACTCAATAAACTAGCACAAATATACAATAGAGAAGTTATGAGACTACATGGAGTACCATTATTGATTTCAATCGATCAATATCTAAGATTTACCTCCATGTTTTGGAAAATAATCCAACATTATCTAGACATTTATCTAAAAATCAGTACAGATTATTTCCCTCAAATTGATTTCCTTTCTGAACGGAACATTAATACACTGGAAGACATGTTGAGAGCATTCATAGTGGACTTAAAAGTATGATGGGATCATCATATTACACTGGTTGAGTAATCTTACAACAATATTTTCCAATCAAGCATCCAAATAGCCCCATATGATGCCCTTTATGGAAAGAGATGTAGAATGTCTGCATATTGGAAAGAAGTTAATGAAAATATACTACTAGGACCTGAAATGGTTGAGGATATGGTAGAAAATGTTAAGGATATTCACCAACACATATGGGATTCCCAAATTCAATAGAAGAATAGTGCAGACAATCATCGATGAGAATTGGAGTTTGATGTTACAGATAAGGTGTTCCTCTAAAAATCTTCATGGAAGAGATTCTTGTGATTTTGGAAAAAGGTAAAGTTATGTCCCTTATTGATATTCCCATTTTAGATCCTTTATTGCATTGGATCTATGTAATATTGACTATCACTTCCACTAACCATGTCTCAAGTACATTATGTATTCCACATATCCCTCCTAAAGAAGTACATACTAAATCCATCACATGTATTAAATTCAGAGGTGGTACAGTTGGAAAATGATATATATTATAAGGATAATTTAGTAAAGATCCTAGAATAAAGAGATAAATATCTATATAATAAGACCACCAACTTGGTTAAAGTACTTTTGAGGAACCACAAATAGGAATAGGTGGCATGGGATCTGGAGAAAGTGATAAAGGAGAAGTACCCTCACCTATTTTCACATTATTTTGTAAAATGGAATTTCTAGGTTAAAATTCCATAAGGTAAAAGAATATAAAACCTTTATATTTTTATGAAATATTTCTCTTTAAATAATTTTATTTATTCAATAGTTTGTGTTTCACACAACACCGAGTTTAAACGAACCACGATATAAAAATAAATATTATTATTCTAACATGATAGTTATAACCTATCCATTAAATTGGTGGGTATGAATAATAATAACCATATTATAAAATATTTTTATTAATTATAAGAAAATAAAACACTTAATTTTTAGAAAATTCATTATATTCTTCAAAAATATTTTTTCTTTAAAAAATAATTGTATTTATTTCTATGATAAAATAAATATAATTAATTTTGAAACTTTTAGAAAATTTATTTGGTTAAATAAAATTCATTTTCAAATTTATAATTTCAAAATTATCTTATGATTCATTTTTGGTAATCTTCTAAAAAGTTTTAAATTTTAATGAATTTTAAAAAAATATTTATTTGCATTGAAAACTACATTTTCTTTTAAATCATTTACTGTTGGATTTGGTTCCCTAGAAATAAATTCTATGTACTTTATTATAACCTCTATTAATTTTTTTTAATATTAATAAACCCCTTATCACATCATGATTGTTCTTTTTCATGAAATAGTACGTGATAATGTTCTAAGTGTAGTTGTTTTACTGAAAGGTCATAATAGTTCCCTACTTTGATGAGAACTTATAAGTGAAATGATATTATTATTAAATATATGTTCTATAGATGAATGAAATTATTTTAGGGAAAAAATTGATACAATATATCATGGGTGGAGACTCATAGGACTTTGAGTCACCTTGTCATGGTGTACTTCTGTGGTAATATCCAGTGTAGAATATTATAAGAATGTGACCCACTAGTAGGAAATCTACATTTATATGTTTCATTGGATGTTCCTATATATGGATATATGAATTTATCCTTATACTTTAATATTATTATTAATGAGTGTTATAAGTTGCATAATTTGATGCATTGACTAAAATCATGACAATATATGTTTGTGATGAGGTAGTATATGTTGGGTGTGTCACAAGTAATACTTTATTAAAGAATAATGTGAGAATGGATCTTTTTCTTATGTTCTTTAACTAAAGTTGATATCTCAATCCCTTTTATGGAAATGATATAGACTAAATAAATCCATGTCCACGGTATTCTATAGAAAAGTTCTATTTCCAGAAAGCCAAAGAAAGAGGCATCAGGCACATAGGTTGATGGCACCAACATACAACCTACTTGATTAAAGATATTGTGATAATGGGATTATATTACATATTAAATAGTCGTATGAGGTATTAAGTCATTGAAAGATTATCTTCTTTCTCTATGGGTGTCTTGGTGTGTCAGTAGATACTAACCTAGTACTTTTGCCTATTTCGCTTGATGCCACTGATAAAGAGGCATAGAGGGTCACATATTAAGTGTATCTAGAATATTAGTTAAATAATATATTATTATTTATTTATTTAAAAATTAGAATAATATTGTTCCCATGAATTTTTTGATAATTATTCATGTTTGATTGATCACATATATTCTGTCGCCACTTATCCAAGATAATATTATGTGAGAGAAATATTTAATAAATATTTATTTTCTCTTTACTGAATAAAATATTTATTTATTTATTTCCAAATAATGTAGTGATATTTATTTATTAAATAAATATTCATTATTCAAGTCTAGGTAAATATTATAGAGGAATAGTGGATTGAGTATAAATAGTCTGGTGAGAAATAATATATATTGAATATTTTTTATTAAATAATATTTAATTTAATTCGTGAGTTTAGAACATGTTAAGAAATAATAATAATAATGTTGTTATTATTATATACATGGGTTTTCATAAGTATTAAATAAATAATAAATGAAACTTGTGAAATTTTTTATTTCTAACCCTAATGGTATATAAACCCAATTATATTATTTTTTTCATTAGATCCAATTTCATTTTGTTGGGCATAATGACAATTGGAGAGAATCATATCTAACCCTAGAGCACTCCCTTTAAAATAATGCTCCTAATAACAGAGATTAATATTCCTCTACATTCCACTCTCAAGTCTAGAGAGATCAATGATAATCCTTTTGAATCAATTCTTGAGGCAATCAAAGGCGAACAACACAAGTGATAGGATCTACCATGCTAGCACCTGAGGATTCCTATGGAGATGTCTGGAGAATTGTGGACTATATGTGGATCACCTCTAGAGGAAGTATAATATTTATTCCTATAAAAAATTATGGTATGTCATAGATCCATTGTTATATCCATCAATTGGGAAATAATTTCAAGTAAGGCAATTCTTTAATTACTTAAATTAATTAAAATAATATGTGATAATCATTTTATTCAGTTACGATGTTTATCCATTGCCTATATTCATTAATTACTTCCATTGATCATGATGTTTATAATCATGTAAATATTTTATTAATCATTGATCATGGCATGAATAATATTTGGACACAACCCATCTTACGCTTCTACTGTCCCTGAAATCTTTAAGTGGTGTCAGATGGGTTGAATAATTATTTATAATTTTTTAAAGATCATTGATTGATTTATTCATTTATTATTGGTTTTAAATTATAGTTTAATTATTATTTAATCTAAAATATGATATCTTCTTTCTTCTTATTTGTTTCTCGTAAATATAATCAAATAGTTTAATTTTATAAAAAAATAAATTCAAAGATATCATCTGTAGGTGATAATAAGTTTGGTTGAATAACACAAGATTACATACCAAGTAACCCAAAGGTAAATGTCATGTACTAATGTTTAATTCATCAAGAATTAATTAGTAATTAATTTAATTCATGTGCATTTATTATACATGGTGAATCTAATTATACACCATATGTTGACGAGGCTAACCTGGTGCACAGTCAGCTAGAGTACACACTGTGTAACATCCATACACAGTGTATAGTTATTTAGTCATAGTCGGGATATGTATCTTCTTACATGACCTTAATTACTGGTATTTTTGTAACTCAGAAACCACACACTACGTAGCCCATGTACATGTCATATACTATAAAAATTTTCATGGCATAGTTACATGCTAAGTCCATAGGGGTGTACCATGGATGGATATTGAGAATAATACATGTCATGTATCTTAAATGTACACACCGTGTACTTTTACCAAATTATACAACATTAAAATTAATTTATTAAACTATGCATAACTTATCAATATGTATTATATGTGCATTGAAGCATACACTCTATGTAAAAATAAAATAAAAATCATGTTAGACATTTGATTGATAATTTGATAGTTCACATCATTATATTGCGTGATAATTCATGTATGTCACATGTCACAAGTGTAAAAAGTATATAAATATAACACATGTTGCATAGTTCAGACGGGTACTCACGGTGTTTCCTCCAACGTATATTTTTGTACACTGTTAATTTAAAATAAATTTATTTAATTTTTTTAAAATTATGATGGATGATAATCTTAAGGAAATTAATATGAGAATTTTGATTAAAATAATTGATTAATTAAATAAGTTAATTAGTTTATTTAATCATGATTTATCTTAAATAATAAATATTATAATTGAATACTTTTTTTATTAAATGCGTATTTTTTTGTGTGCATGAAGTTGATCATGAGACCATATCAAGCCATTATATGTGATTTGTTTCATTTAAGTTATTATTAAATTTAATTATTAGTTTGTATGTCATCTCGCATATCATTATATATGAGATTGTGTGTCCATGGTTTCTTTTATGTAAACCAATTAACCAATATTTTGGTTCCCCTCACCTATATTTGATTAAAATAATATGTAATGGATGGAGCTCCCAAGCTGGTGGAGGCGGTTCAAGTTTAGAGCTGAGTACAAACCAATCTAAGAGAGATACATAGGTGGATATATGGAAAGTTATAACATGAACCTTAAATAGTTTAAGGTGTTTTCCCCTAGGTCAATAGTTATTTTATCACCCACAAGATAAACTATCAATTAGTAAAATCTCATGATCATAAAAACTTATTATTTTATTTATATCAAGTTTCATGGTTATTTCATTATGGATGTATTTTCATGATCACATGAATTAATGAATTAAGAATCATTAAAGATAGAAATAAAATAAATTATCTTATGAATAATTATTATCTAATACATAGTTAATCACTTAAGTAAATCTAATTAATATTAACAAGCATATAATAAGGATAATAATTTTAAATTTATGCATATAAAACTACATCCCTCAATTATAAATATTAAGTTGGTATAGTCTTCCACTACTTCAGTTAAAATTATACCATAGTTCAAAGTGCCTAACCAGCCAATACTAGGATTCTTTTAATTATTAAGGAATTTTGACTTCATGTTTTGGGTTGGCATAACTTAGTTCACATCAAGTTTTGACTTCAAAATCAATACTTGTTATAAATGAGAGGCAAGGGTTGTGGAACTATAATTTCAAAAAAAATTGATTGGGTAGTCCAGTTAAAAGATAAAGGAATTGTGAGTTAATGTATTTGGAATTTGGAATGCCAACCTAAAACCCTTCAAATTGTGCAATCGAAAAAATTAGGGGTGATGAGAAGGGGAATATGGATCCTTTCCACTAGAATTTCCAAGAAACATGATATTCTTAAGGAAATGGTGAGAGATATAAATTTAAATAAAATAGTGGGAGATTAATAAATATAATATTTATTTATTTATCTAAATTTTATCAGATAAAGTACTAAAAATTTTCTCATATTATTTTCAGGAACAACAATAAAAATTACTTTAAACATATCATTGAAAATCATACTTTAGAAGGAAAAACTTTTCAGAACAAATTTCCAAGAATGGAAAAGGTGTTTACGTGTTATTCAATGCTATGAAAGGAAATTGTATGTACTGTAAAAACCTATTCTTGATTCACTTGGTAATGAAGATAGTGATTAAGAGTTATATCTCTATGAAAAAAATTGAATGATGATATAGATGTTCAATGTTTCCTGATATCATCCATGGAAAATGAGATTTTGAAGAAAAAATTGGATGTGGATATGTATAGAATGATGTATCATCTTTAGGATCTATATCAAGAGAAGGTGATACGGGAGAGATATTAGATCTCCAATTCTCTATTTACAACTATTCTTAGATACTCAGTGCTATCTGGTCCTCATGTATTCAATATTATTGGCTACATTAAATGCATAGACATATTAGAGATTAAATTCCTGGATGAGTTGTGTACATATCTCATACATTCCTCACTACTCAAGACCTTCTACAGTTTTATTTTTAATTATAACATGAGAAATAATGAGAAGAGTCTTTAAGAACTTCTTAATCTGATATTATAAGTGGATAAGGACATCAGGCATGAAAAACCCACAGTTCTTATAGTGAATATGAAAATAAAGAAAAAGGTGATGGGGACCAAGACTCATAATAAGTATAAATCTCCTATAATATCCCTTCAAAGAAGAGGAAGATCAAGATGTAGCGAAAGGAAAAGAGGTGGTATGTTTTGCATGTGGAAAGAAAGGCTGTTAGAATAAGAAATCCATTGGGAAGCAAGGGGAAGCTAAATGTGAATTCATTATCAAATGTAATATTTCAATATCTATACATTGGATATTAGATATAGATTATGGTTCTCAAATCTATATCCAAATGCAGGAACCATGTATTTTTAGAAATAATTCTAGAGGATAGGTGGATTTGCGAGCTGCCAATAGTGCAAGTTTGGATGCTCTAGCCATTAGTGACTACCACCTTTCATTTCCAATCGGCATGATACTGGTTTTAAGGGGTGGTTACATAGAACATAATTTCTATAAAATTCCTAGATACATATGGTTTTATTTTCAAGTTTGGAAATAAAAGTTGTTTCTTTTATAAATAAAACATATATTATAGTATGGCACAGTTAAATAACTGCCTTTCTATATTAAATTAGGAAAACAACGTATTGGAAATATATAACAAATCATGCTTACACTACTCATCCAACACGCAACTATAGAATCATCATCTTTGTCATGTATATGAGAAGATTTTAACAAAGATTTATCAAGATAGTTATTAATAATCTTTTGATCTAAAACCACTTGAAATATGTCATGTTTTTTTACAAGGAAAAATTATCAAACTTCCATTCAGTGGTAAAGGTGAAAGGGCCACATAACTTTTAGGATTGGTACACATTTATTTGTGTGTACCATTTCTAGTATAAGATATAGGTGGGTATTCTTACTTCATTAATTTTACTAATGATTTGATTAGATATGGCTATGTCTACTTTATGAGTTATATTTCTGATACATTTGGGAAATTCAAATAATTCAAGAATGAAGTAGAGAATCAACTTGGAAAAAAGATAAAGAAGATTTGATTGGATCAAGGTGGTGGATATCTTTATCGAGATTTCATCAACTTTATATGAGAGTTTGGAATTTTATCTCAAATCACTCTATCATACACTCCATAGTATAATGGTATTAGTGAAAGGAGGAACCATACCTTTTTATACATGGTAAGGTCAATGATGAGTCATATATATCTTCCATTATCCTTTTGGGGATATGCATTACAAACTGTAGCACACACTAAACTGAGTACCAACTAAAGTGTGAAATGGAATTCCCTTCGAGTAATAGATTGGAAAGAAACATGTTTGTCACATACATGTGTATGGGGTTGTAATTTGTTTGGTAAGGCCTTTTATAGAAAAAAATAGCACCTTAGAGCACAAATTTTATCTTCATAGGGAATTATAAGGAAACAAAGAGATGCTACCTATAAAACCCCTCATATAAGAAAATTATTGTCTCAAAAAAAATAATCTTTCCTAAGAGGTAGAACATCCTCATAAAGGATAGTGAGAGAAAGACTGAATTTAATGAATTTTATACTCAAGATACAAAAGAGTTGTTACAAAAAATGGAATTCACAATTCCCCATGGAAGAATTAGTTCTTGAAACACTAGTACCGCATATGAGCACTAAATAGGTAATAGAACCAGAGAGACATGGATTTATAGACACCGAAGATGATGACTCGTTATTGGTTGAAAATGATGAACCTCTATCCTATAAAGAGGAAGTAGAGATCTCAGAATCACTATGATGGAAAGAATCCATGAATTCTAAAATTGATTCCATGTATCAAAAACATGTTTAGGTTCTCATCAATTTTCTAGTTTATGTAAATACCATAGGGTGGAAATGTGTATTCCATAGAAAACTGTACATGAAAGGTAAGTTAAATACCTATAAAGTAATGATAGTGGATGAAGGTTTTAAATTGAATAAATTAATCAACTATGATGAAACCTTTTCACCAGTTTCCATGTTTAAATCCATTAGAATTATACTTACTATAGAATATTACCATGAATATGAAATTTTGAAGATGCATATCAAAACAACATTACTTAATGGGAACCTTTAGAAAGATGTCTACATGACACAACCAGAATGTTTTATGACTCTAGATGATTCCAAAACGATTTGAAAGTTGTAGAGATCCATTTATGTATTGAAGCAAGAATCTTGGTCATGGAACATTAGATTCGATAAAGTTAAAAAGTAATGTTTTCATTAAGAAAGAATGTGATCTATGTGTTTATAATAGGTTTAGTGTGATTGTGTTCATTATCCTTATAGTATACATTGATTACATACTACTTATTGGAAATGACATACCATTATTATAGTTTATTAAGGATAGGTTGAATAAGTTTTTTTCCATGAAGGGCTTAGGTGAAGCAGCCTATATTCTTGGGATAAATATCATTCGTGATATATTGAAGAGGCTTCTTGGAGTAAGTAAAAGTATATATATTGACCAAATACTAAATATATTTAGTATGGAACAATCCAAGAGGGGATTGGTTATAGTGTCACATGGTATACATCTATCTAAGAAAATGTTTCCTCATACATAACAGGAGAAAGAGAGAATGAGTAAGATCTCATACACTTTAGGGATAATATCAATAATGTATGCCATTTTTTGTACTAATCTTGTTGTTGACTATGCATTGAGTATGGTAAGAAAATATCATGCAAAACCAGGAGAGAAACATTGTTCTGCTATAAAAGATATCCTCAAGTATCTAAGAAGATCTAAGGATATATTCTTTGTGTATGGAGGAGAATAGGATTAGTTAATTAGGGGTTATACTGATTATAGTTTTCAAACATATTAGAATAATCTAAAGTCACATTCAGGATATGTTTTATCCCTCAACTGAGTAGTTGTGAGCTAGAATATTTCAAAGTAGCTAGTTTTCATTTATTCTACATTGGAGTCTGAGTATATAGTAGCTTCTAATGTAGCCAATGAATCCATTTGGATATTAAAAATTTTATTGGAGCTTGATGTGGTACCTAGTAGTAAATACCCCATCACATTGTATTGTGATAATATTTCAGTAGTGGCTCTTACAAAAGATTCATGGTCACACCAATGGAAACAACACACACTTTGGAAGTATCTCCTCTTGAGAGATTTTTGTCAAATGGGTGAAGTTTCAGTAAGAATATTTCCTACAAAATAAAACATTCCACACCCCATAACTAAAGGCCTATCTCGGTAGAATAATGAGTATCATGTGAGAGCTAGAGGGCGGAAGGTTGTTAGCAGTTGTCTCTAGTGAAAGTGAGAGTCTATTGGAGTCGGTTCCCTAGAACTGGCTTCTATATAATTTATGATAACCTTTATTAATTTTTTTGAATATTAATAAAATCATTATCACATAATTATTGTTCTTATGAATGATATAGTATGTGATAATGTCCTAAGATTAGTTTTTGCACTGAAAGGTCATAGTAGTTCTCAATTATGATGAGGACCTAGAAGTTTCATGATAGTATTCTTAAATATATTTTTAATTGATAGGTGAAGTAATTTTTTGAACATAATTGATACAGGATATCAAGGGGTAGGCTTATAGGACTTTGAGGAACCTTCTCATGGTGTATTCCATTGGTAATATCCAGTGTAGGATATTATAAGAATGATACCAGCCTATAAGAAATTCATATTTATATGTGTCATTGGATGATCCTATATGTGGACATGTGTATTGATCCTTAGACATTAATATTATTATTAATGAGTGTTAGAAGTCACATACATTGATGTATTGACAAAAACGGTGACAACATATGTTCACTGTAAGATAGGATATGTTAGGTGTGTCATGAGTAATACTTCATTAATGAATAATGTGAGAAATGATTTATCTCTTCTTTTATTTAACAGAATTTGATATCTCAGGCCCTTTTTTGGAAATTATATAGCCTAAATAAATCCATGGTCATTGTGTTACATAGGAAAGTTTGATTTTTGTACATCGAGCACATAGGTTGATGACACCAACATGCAAACAGATTTATTACAGATATCAAGAAAAAGAGATTATATTACACATTAAGTGTTTATATGAGGTGTTATGTCACTGTGTCATTAGATTATTTCTCTATCTATGTCTTGGCATGTTTTCAAATGATGACCTTGGACTTTAGGCTACTTTTCCTAATGCCACTAAGAAATAATCCTAGAGGGTCATACACAAAGTCTATCAAGAATCTTAGTTAAATAATAATTTATTATTTATTATTTAAAAATTAGAATAAATATTATTCCCTCATGTGGTTTGATAATTATTAATGTTTTCATGATCTCATGTATTTTGTCACCAGTTATTTGAGAGAATATTATGTGAGAGGAATATTTAATAAATATTTAATTTCTATTTAGTGAATATAATATTAATTTATATATTGGTGAATAATGCAGTGATATTTATTTATTAAATAAATAGTCATTATTCAAGGTCTAATAAATATTATGGAGGAATGGCGGACCGAGATTAAATGGTCTGGTGAGAAATAATATATATTTAATATTATTTGATTAAACAATATTTAATTTACTTCATGAGTTTAGAATATATCAAGAAATAATAATAATATTACATTTATAGACATGGATTTTCACAAGGATTAAATAAATAATAAAGTACACTTGTGTGATTATTTATTTTTAACCCTAGTGGTATATAAACCCAATTATATTTTTTTCATTAGAGATTATTTCATTTTTTTGTGCCCAACAACAACCAAAGAGATTCCTTGAAATCCATAGAGATATCCCTCTCTATGAATTCTCCTAACAATAGAGAGTGATCTTACTCTACCTTTCACTCTTGAGTCTAGAGAAATCAATGAAAATTCTTAGGAAGTGATTCTTGAGATGATCAAAGGTAAATGATGCAAGTGATAAGATCTATTATGCTAGCACCCAGAGATTCCTATAGTGATGTTCAAAAATTCATGGACCATGTGTGGATCACCTATAGTAATAATTATTTGATAAGGATTAGAAAATGACACTAAAACTTTACCCAATTCTATTTGATGAGTATTTTTATACAATATTAATCCATGTTTCAAATTTATAACCTTTTTTATCCACTTGGTTGACATTAATTTCTTTAAAGTATTTTATTTAAACAAAAATCAAACATGCCACACTCTTGTTTTTATGAGTATAGCATTTCTAATATGTAGTCATGTAGAAGATATGTTCGTCCATAAATAAACTTTTGAAATATAAAATATTTATCTTTATCATGGTAATTTTTTTAAACTTTTAGGAAATAAATAATTGCCTTAAATGATTACACAATGATGATGTTGTAATTATTAAATTAATGGAAAAATCAAATAAATGATATTGAAAATATTAAAATAAATATAATTTGAGATATTTATAGTGATCTATGAATTATATATATTTCCATTACATTTTTAGGATATAATAAAATAGTTGGTTCATATTTTACTTATTGTTTTGATTTTTTTAAAGTTAATGTAATGAAGACTGTCAAAATTGACAATAATGATATTTCATGAATATAATATTTTATTAAATTATTTATAAATTATGATAATATTATATAATCACAAATGGGATAAGATATGCTCTAAAATTTAATAACCTATGCATTTATGGTCCATTTAGAAGCATTTGGATCTAGAATAGTCTGATTATATTTTAATATTTTGAGAAATTCCAAAATTGCTCCTCACCTCAATTATAAAAGGGCACCCCCTCCTTCACTTATTCACACCCCATTGAGCCATATATATTGACCAAAATATACCTATTTATCTTATAAAAATCTTTATTTAAGTTATTTTGGTTATTTCCCTTCCAAAAGACCTACCCTAGGTCCCTTAAGAGAATTTATAAAGGAGCTCCTTTATAGAATATGTAATCGTCTTTACTGACTCTTTTAAATTTATTTCTTCTTCTACCTACTGTTAATATGTTATACCCATCATAAAATAATAAATCCAATATAATCTATATATTTATATTTAATTATGATTATGAGACAAGAAAAATTCCACCTTTTATCCATCCTATGAGAAATGAAAGCACTGTGCTTGCATACGCACGACATACTGTCTCTGTATAGTGGTGTAATTAGTTATTCATCGCCACTTTACTTAGATTGTTATAATTATGAATATAATTGATATATATGATACTTATGAAATTATATTTATTTTTTAAAATTAATATATCATCCATTTATCTACCCATTCATCATTAAAGGAATGATATTCTTGCTCATGTGTAAGTACAAAATATTGTCTTCACGAAATGACGTGACTAATTTTCCATATCCAACATTCAATAATGGTTATAAAAATGTATTAAATACTTAAATATTATACTTATATAATTAATAAAATTCTGGAGATGATGAATTTATATTCTATGCACATGAACTGAATCTTATGTGACAAAACATGCATAGAAAAATAAAGCATTTAACACCCAAAACAATAATAATAATGAAATATTATTAATGATATAGTGTTAATAGGTTATATAAGGATTATATAAGATATAATAAATATTAATATGGTTGTATTATAAATTAATAACATGATTTAAACCATTATATAGGAGTTTAAAGAATGTTCAACTAAAGGAAAGCGCAATGTGGGATCTCTCTGAACCTCCATATTTCCTTTAGATTATTATTTTTATCTATTGCCTCAATTTATCTATTAATTATTATTATATAATTATAAAATATTATTTTTTTTATGTGCCATTTATATGTAATTATCTCAATTCATCTCTCTTTTATGTGTAATTACATGTTTCATAAGGTTCCCTTCTCAATTCGTCTTGATAAGAAAACCCGATTAGAGGGAACTTCTCTATTTCTTACTCATTTTTAAGAACATTCCATAAAATATTGTAAGCCTTGAAATATTTTTCTAAAATAACTAAATTTATCAATAAAGACAATTTTAGTTCATTTCTGGTTTTATGAAAACTATGCATTTATCCTCTTTAAAGACTCTTTATTCTTTTACCTAAAAAAAACTTAAGTGGTACATTTCTAATGTTACCTAAACACTCCTTTTCATGTTTTCAATTTTGTTGGAAATCATTATTATTGATCTATGATTATGTTTCCTTTATTAATGACCAAGAATTACTTAAATCTCTTCTTTCATGGATACCATTATTATACCCCTTCGGTTATTCCTTATGATATTATTACGATACCATTATTATACCACTTGGTATGCACTTCTTTAGACCTCCCTAATACTAGGGTTTCCTATTGTCTTCCTTATTTGAATAAAAATTTGATTTGGATGGATGGATACTCATTTATTTCCATGGGTAAACCTTATGTTTATTCCTTACGTTTGATTCTTTATGTGGAACAAAAATTCATAAACATGTTATGATGGGTGCACCCAGATAGTTATCTAATACATTGGGCAATGTTTTAGTCATATGAGATGTTATTTATGGGATTAGGGAGTAAACCTGATCTAGTATAGGAATTTGTCTACCATGTGATATAGTCTTGGAAGTTATCCTTGAATCATGTTTATATCATGTTATATGTTATTGAAACTTTCCTATGTTTACATTATCATATGATTCCATTCTCTATACATTATTATTTCATATTTTTATTCACAATATATGTATTTTATGTTATCATGTCATGCCTTCTAACTCATGTATTTTGCTTCAATTCCCATGTTTATTTCTTTACTGAGATTTTTATCTTATCACGTTTATCTACATATTCCCTAGGTTATCCTATGTAGTTAAAGGAAATAAAAGGGATTTATAAGATTATTATGGATATTAAATAAAATATTTTTATTCTAGTTTCATGTTTTCTAATTATGTTCCTTGTCTTTCAAAGTCACTAGACTTTTCAATCCTTGGTTGGTATTTAGTCGATAATTATACCTGAAATCATGTAATAATATGTTTAAAATGCTTGGGTTTCTATATAATATGTTCTATTATAAATAGTATTTGGAAAAATAGATGATTTTTTATTGATTTTTAGTGAAGTAATAATTTCCTTAAAAGTTTACGCAATACTGATATTATAATTATTAAATTTATAGAAAAATAAATAAAATGGTTATGAAATTTTTAAAAAAAATATAATTTAAAAGAATTTTTGTATTATATGATTTTTTAGATAAATAAGAAAAATTATATATTTTTTGATTCATTGGATTTTATTTCCATTATTGTCTTGTGGTTTTAAAATTCAAATTAAATGTATAGTTACAAAATTGAAATTACTACTTTTCAGAAATAAATAATATTTTATTAAATGATTTAAAATTACTAAAAAACTTATAATTAGCTAAGTAATTTGGATAAGGTTTATAATATCATACATGGTTCATTTATGAGACGTTTTTTCTTTTATGGTAACTATATTAATCCCTTAAGAGTAAAAATATTAATATCACCGTAATTGTCCAAAGGGTTAACAAAGGGTTAAAACAAAATGATTAGTCTAAAAAAGTGATAAAAACTTGCCCAAATTTTATTGGATGAGATAATTTCCACTAATAATGATATTATATTAAAATATTATCAATTTTGATTAATTTTGACATCAAAATTAATTTATATTAATTTTATATTTTATGAAATTTGAAGAGTTCCCCTCAAATCTCTTATAAAAGGGAACCTCTTCTTCTTATTTATTCACAATTAAAATTTATTTTGGTTCTGAAAATACCAACCCTGATACCTTCCTTATACCCCTAAACACATCCTAAAGGCATTATTTTTTACATAATACCAACCATATTGGTCTTAAGGTGTAATGAAAATGATGTTTTTTGAAGAAGATGTATAGTTCTTAACCGAGTGTTTTTTGTTTTATTTTTCTTCTACCATCTTAAAATATTATTAAAACCTGATTAAATAATAACACCATTATTTTCCATAAACTAAGGTGTTTTTATGTTATTGTATAAACATATATACATCCCCTCTTCCATTAAATGGTAAATTAAACCATCGTTCCTCTGTATGACGGACTGCCACCTCGTGAAACGATGTAATTCTTTGTACATCACCTTTTATTACAAAAAAATAATGATATAATTAATATATATGTATAATATTAATTACATATTTATCATTCTAAAAATATAATATATCATTTACTTTTTTTACCATTCCATTCACCGGAAAATGATAATGTCGTTTGTGCGTACATGTGTACTACCACCTCCACAAAGCGATGCGATTCATTTTTCATCACCACATCTCATGAATGATATGTATGAGTATTTTAAAGAAATAATATGGTATTTATTATATAATTATAATTTTGTAAAGATAACATAATACTTACCTTATTTCCACTTTGATCAGTGAAAAATGGAAACTTTAATTATGCTTACGTATGGCAGACCATCTCCATGATTTTAACATAGTTAATTTTTCATAAATATTATTAATGATTGATTTTAAATTATTAATTTATCTATAAAATGATAATTATTTCATGATTATTATTCATAAGATAATGGTAAAATGTCCTCTTTGACCATAGTCATCTGACTGAATTCATTTTTTATATATGAGTCGAATATCATCAAAACTTATAACATGAACTTAAAAGATTAATTAATTTATTATAACATAGTAAATGGAATAATAAAAATGAATAAGGTTTTTATGAAAGTAAATAATTAACATAATTTTATTATTCATAATGACATAGAACATATGTGACAAGTCAAACTTTATTTAAGGGACTTTCTTTTATAAATCCTATTTTAAATATTCCCTTCTAACTCTTTTTCTTCCATGTCCATATATTCTAAAAATGTCATATTAATGAATTTATATGGATATAAAATAATTGTAAAGTAAATTTTAAGTTTAATTTAAATTTCATTCAATTTTTTGAAAAGTAATATTTTTAGGGAATTCTTTTGAATTTCTTTACAAAGGACATAAATAAATTTTTTATTTTAACAAATATGTAAACAACAACTTTTCCCACCGTTATAACTATTATTTGAATTTTTCCTTCCATTATAGGATTTCATGTTTTATTCAATGAAAACCATATTTCCCATTTTCTTGTTATTTTTGTATTGAAAATGATTTTTGAAAAGAAATGGTAGTTTTGATATATTAAAGTTTTTGCATACTGGTTTAAAGGTGTTTTTAAAACTTTTTATTATGAAAAAGTGAAAGAATAAATTATTTTATTCATGATATCACTACTGGAAAAGTGCCTTATACCCACAGTATGAAACTGTGGGTATAGCCCATTAAACTTTGGGTATAGTCTATATCCATGATTTGATGAATCGTGGGCTCCCGAGGCATCGGGATTTCCCTATACTCACGGTTTTACAGAAACCGTGGGTATATCCCACTGAAATTTTAACTTACCCACAGTTTTAGTGAACCGTGGGTATACATTTATGCCCATAGTTTATAGAACTGTGGGTATCCATTTTTACAGTAGAAATTAGATACCCACAGTTAAGTAAACTGTAGGTATAGAGGGTTCTACGGCAGCATATTTACCCACAATTTAAAAACTGTGGGTATAGAGGGTTCTGCAGTACCATATTTACCCACGGTTCTCAAACCGCGGGTATATATTGTTTTCCCAGAAATAGCAGATGCTCCGCTAGACATAAAACCTACATCCCCTCCCTTCCCCCTTGGACAGACCCCCCCAGCACATCCCCTCCCCCATTTCACACCCCCACTCTCCCCTATGGACAGAACCCCCTCGCACCACCCCCCGACACCCCTGGACACCCCCACTGGACACCCCCCTGGACCCCCCCCCCCCCACTAGACACCCCCTAGACCCCCCTACAGCCCCTCCCTTCCCCCTTGGACAGAACCCCCCCAGCACACCCCCACTCTCCCCTCTGGACAGAACCCCCTTGTACACACCCCCTCATTGACACCCCCACTGACCCCCCCCCCCCCCCGAACCCCCCTGGACAACCCCCTAGACCCCCCCCCCCCCCCCCACCACCACCACCACTAGAACCCCCTGGACACCCCCCTAGACACCCCCCGGATGCCCCCTCCCCCTACACCCCTTACCCCCCTCACCCCCACTACACCCTGCTCCCCTCACCCCAACTGCACCCCCCACCCAACCTTCACCCCACTACTGCCCCCCCACTTGCACCCACACTGTCCACCTCCCCCCCCCCCACATGAACCCCCACTTCCCCCCCCCCTCCTCCTGGAAACCCCCCCCCCCTACACCCCCAATACCACCTTCACCCAGAACCCCCTCCCCCTTACACCCAGCCCCACTACCCACTACACCCCCCCCCCATCCCCCCACTACCCCCTACACCCAGTCCCCCTCCCCTGCACCCCCACGACCACCTGCACCCATACCCCCCATCCCACCTACACCCAGCCCCCCTCCTTGCACCAATCCCCCTCCCCCATGTGAAACCACTGTGAAACAATGCAAACTAGAATGAAAAAACAATGGAACCACAATGCATTGTTTTCACCAGTTAATACATAAGCAGAGCTGGCCAAAGTGTTCAAAGAATAAAAAAGTTCTTATCAAAAAAGTCCTAAATAAATTTTTAATGACAAAGCATAAAAATGATTTATCTATTATTGAATCCAAATAAAGTTTGATAGAGGATGCAAAAAATACATCCTTCCTGCACTGCGTTGCTACAGTAACCCGAATTGGGTTGCTACAGTAACCAGAATTTATGGCCAGGGGGCTATGCTTGGATGCTTCTCCATGTTGTTCATCAGAGATGACTCTTGATAGAGCATCTTTTAAATAAATTACCTCATAGTATAGATGAAACACATCTACTATATCAGCCCATAAGATAGTATTTTTCACCTCCTCTTGAATAGGAAGAATAGGGCCACTAACCTCTCTACGAGAGGAAACTAATTTAAAAAAAGGATCATATAAAGGGCGGATTATTGCAACCAAGGCTTGATTGGTTGGATTTTTTAAAGATATATGAGGTATGAATGAGTTATGTTTGATTAAAGAGGCATGTTCTTTGTCAAGAACAATGTAATGAATATCTATTGCATGAAGATGTGTTGAAAATTTATATATGAAGAGTGCATTCGATGTGTTAACATAAAGAAGAAGTCTTGGAAGAGGAATGAGGGTGAAGGTATGCATGGAAGAATTTCATAATGAAATTACATTCATGATTTAGAGATATTGATATGTGTTTGGTTTCTCAAACAAGGGATTAATCACCCTACTTCTGGGCGCAATATGTTTGAAAGTTGAATGTCTTACAAGGGGAATTTAGTTTTTTCCTGTAGAGATTGACAAGTCAATCCAGAGAACCCAATTATCATGAGGAATTTACTGGTCATTTTCTAGATGAGTGAAATTCCCTAGAAAAACAAAACTATGTGGGGTAGCTCTAAGAATGAATGAAATCTTCATAGAAGAACCAGTGGGAAGATTCACCTTGTTTCTGACATTGTATCAGAGAATGAAGGTAGCTTCAGACAATCTCAGGTATTTATTTTGAGGATATTGTTGTATTTAGGGTTTTGTAGAACTTCACTTAGGGTATGTGATAAGGGAATAATTGTCTTGCCCTCGGTTGTGATCTTCTAACAAATCCTTATCCCTGCCATGAGGTCAATGAAGGTTTTACTGTGAATTTCAAAACAAAATATCTAGTGTATGATAGATTATTTTTTACACAATGGTATTTATATAGTTTCATTGGGATGGAGTCTAATCATTAACTCCAAAAATGTACAGTAGCTCATGATCTGATATTACATTATCAAATTGTTTATGAATGTGAATTTCCATTTATTAATCCCAGTGCATTATCATTTCACCACATTTTATACCCATAGAATTTTCAGAATCAATATATATTGCATATTCTCCCATATCTTCTCATTATAAATTTCAATGTCCTCGATCCTTATTCATGGGAATTCACAATTCTTTATAGACATTATCAATCCCTCCCTAATTATCCTTGTTTCCTAGGCCTTCCCATGGTTTATACATAGACTCTGATATAGGGATAATAGGATGGAATAAGGTGGATGGGCTACACCCACGGGCGGGAACAAGTGTCCGGGCATCAATGAATCACCACTCGGGAATGATTTCCCCCACAAAAAATTAATTAAAACTGAAGCAGAAAATAAATAAAATTTCAGCATGACCCATCCTTATGTCGAACATCTATGCCAATGGAAAAGAAAATAAACAGAACCAACACAGTAAAAGAAAAAAAATGAAACACACTATCAATCCCTCAACTACCCCGATCTCCCTCCCCTGTAAAGAAAACCGTGTAGCCACCACCAGTGCCCTTCTGGTCCCATTCATAGAATATAAGTACCCTCCATCTATAGAAAGTGGTAAAAGGCCTAAGTGGCCGATGAAATAAAGAAAATAAAATAAAAACTCAACTACAACATACATGTCTCCTGTGATTAAACAAGTCACCACCCAACATATAAGAACCACAATGCCTCATGGGTCCAATCATGTTCCTACAAGTATGGGGGGAACAGATCCAAGCTTCAAAATGATATTGTCAAATATTAGAGTCCTATTAATTAAGAATAACTCTTTCTATTAATGGTATATAATCATTTTGGCTTGATTTTCAATGACTCATGGGTCCTTCCCCCTAGACAGAACCCCCCCCCCCCAGCACACCCCCTCCCCCTTACACACCCCCTGCCCTCTTCCCCAGTACCATCCCCCCCCCTTGAATACTTGTAACCCCCCCCCCCACCCACCCACCCAGCACACCCCCTTCCCCCTAGACAGACCCCCCCCCCCAGTGCATCCCCTCCCCCTTTGCACACCCCCACTCTCCCCTCTAGACAGAACCCCCTTGAACACCCCCCCCCCCCACCAACACCCCACTGGATAGCCCCCCTCCCCCTACACCATGTCCCCTCCTTTCACACTCTTGGACTACCCCCCTCCCTACCCCCTGCACACTCCTAGACAACCCCTTCCCCCTGCACCCCCACACCCCTACCCCCTCCCCCCCACCCACCCACCCCTTGCACACACCCATGCCCTCTTCCCCAGCACCCCCCACCTTGCCCTCTTCCCCAGCACCCCCCTCTCCTTGAATACTTTTAACCCCCCCCCCCCCCACCACCACCCAGCACACCCCCTCCCCCATCACCCCTTTCCCACAGCACACACCCCTGACTTCTTCCCCAACACTATCCCCCCACCCCCCACATTAACACACACCCTCCCTAGCACACCCCCCTTTCCTCTTCCCCATCACCAGTGAGTGGGATGCTCGTGTCATTGCAGATAGGGCTTCAGTGGGATTCTTCCCATGTTTCCCAGATTTGTCACCCTTGTATTTCCCAGACATATGTATTATGAAAATGTGTTTGTATAGGTAATGTTTCTATGAACAGTTCTAATGTAATCATTTCTAGTCTAAGAACTAATAATTTAAGCAATGCTACTGTAATGATGTTAGTATAAACATTTCTAGTGTAAATACTACTCTTGTAAGAAATGATAGTGTAATTTTGATACTAATGAAGCCAAATGTGTAAATATGTAAACTTTTACAATGTAAACATTGTTTTTAGTATGGACCGTTAGTGTAAGAACTCCTAATATAAAGGTTACAGTAGAAGCTGTGCTAATGTAAGCAATGCTACTTAACCACTGCCAGTCTTATTCTAGTGATAATAATGTAAATATTTATTTGAACCTATTTTTGATGGTGTAAAATATTGGAATATTGGGATTGATCATCAATTTCCTTGTGTTTAATGATGCTACTAAAAATAAAAGAACCTGCATAATAAGATTGGGAAAATTATTAGATGTTTTATGTTATAGAAATTCAAATATTAAATAATACAAGATTAATAACTGCCTAATGTTTTAGCTCTCGTAAAAAATGCACCTTAAACATCCATGTCATACAAGCACAATAATTATGAGAATGATTTATTTAAATGAAATATTAGTAGATATAAAGATAAAATCATCTTTACTCACTAGCTTGTAATCATCATCATCAAAGCTTTATGTATCTGATTCATCGTTGGAATCCACTTTTATTTCAAGAAGACTTTATGGTTTACTTTTTATCACATTTCCAAGTGATTTCTTAGGTAATTTTTCCTACACAAACACTTAAAATGCACAATTAGTGACCAGAATTGCAAATATTATATAAAATATATCAAAATAAAAACCACTGGCACTATTTATATAATGTGTGAGCATTAATAAGAACCCTAACATCTTCATCATAATCACTTTAGATGAACCAGAGGAATCACTCTCAGAAACCTTAGCAGAAGAAAAAAATGACTTTTTTAGAGATTAGACTGCCCATTCAAAGTAGGAGAAGCTTTAGTAGGAGGCTCCTAAAATAGAACATAGTTTAATAATCATTAAAAATGAATGAAACAAAAAAAGTGCGGATTGGTATTGGTTTGTTAAAAGCATACCAAGAAATGAGAACCATAGACCACTCCTGTTCATATTTGATAAACGCTCACTCCTTCGGAAATGCATTCAAGGCCAATACACAATAGCCTCATCTAGACTTCCTTCATTGTAGTAAGTAGAAATCAATGGAGTAAACGAAAGAAAATTTAGTTTTTAGACCCATGGATAGAAGCAGCAGAAGGAACTCTGGCACCACTATAATTTGATTCAGTTTTTAGAGACATTTTATAATATTATTACAAGTAATACTACCTGGGGTAAAGCCACTTTCATTAATCATTCTTTGGAAATTAAATCCATGGTCTTATTTTCTTTTTCTAAGAAAATATTGCATGAAATGTTCATATATGTTGATATCAGCACACCCTTGTCTTCTTGTTGCCCTGCAAATATATATAATATAATTAATATGATTCGAATACAAATTGAAAGGTGTTTAAATTGTATGCATAATTCATTTCCATAGTTTAAACTGGTTGTAGAGTTAATTATGCACACACGTTCATTTGAATAAAAATTGAAAGGTGTTTCTTTTATTGTGATATGAGCAGTTTGAATGTAATATTCATTGTATTTTAAACAATATACACACATAGCTTACTAAATACAATCATAGATAGAAAACAACCCTGATAATTCTTTGAAAACACACGTAAAAACACACCTTAGTGAAACATACCTTCAGGCAAGACAAGATCCATGGAATCCCATACCTGCAACCCAGCTGCAAATAACATCATGAAACCAAAATCATTCAAAGCTCTAGTCATATATGAGCTTATAACATTTCCATGAACACTGAGTTGTGTAGCCAAAAAACACCAAAATGAAAAAAAGAAACCATGGCTGTATAAAAAGAATTACCTTGCATACTTTTTTGCCTCTAAATCTCATTTTTCCATCATAAACATCATGCTTCAAGGAATTGACAAGATCAAATGAACTGTCACAATATTTCAGACATCCTGAAAAATCATTGCATTTTTTGCTTAAATGATAAACAAAAGAAGCACATGATTATCATTGTATCAATGGCATCATATAACATGTTCCATGTTTTACACAAAGTGTGGGATTACATCTGATCTGGAATTATTTTAAACAATATCTTGTGTAACTTCATAAACCAATAAAAATCCAATGAAGAGTAAAACAAATTCAAGAGTACATGAAAGAATGCAGTGAGCTGGCCTAACTTTATTATTATTGATCATAGGCTTGTTAAACCAAATATGCATTATGTTGAAGCCAAGAATAATTATTTATAATGTGCCTGATATGCAATATTGTTCTATTTTTCTCCTCCTAAAGCCTTGGAATACAATATAAAAACATTCGGTGCATAACACCTTCCACATTTCAAACTAGGATCACATGTATGCTAGCACCAAGATGGAATGAAAATAAGCCTTATATTGGAAAGGTGGAGAAAATAAAATCATCTAGGAAAGATAATAATTGAATCATATGACATGTTCTACATTTTACTTTATGATAAATTTTATATAATGATCGGGTAAGTCCAATCCTTTTTATCATGAAACTACTATACAATTGAGCATTAAATTCAATTTATTTACATGTGATTTCATTACATAAGGTTCCATTAATGATCATTATATCCCATTTAATTAAAACTTACAAACATGGCCTAAATATTTGTATCAACATTCAAATAAAACACAAATGCAGGGAGTGGGGGTAAGAGGGGCATACAGGCATACAATTGATGAATGCTCAAGTAGCTTAGAAATTCACAATTAAGCAAAAAAATACATCTGCCCAAAAATTGATAGAAAAATATACATATGGATTACCTGATTTTAACTAGAAATATTTTGATCGCCTTTCTCACTGAATCTCCTAGCAGTGGGAAACCCACTACCCCCCCCCCCACCTGTACCCCCACTAACCCCAGCCCCACCCCCCAGCACCCATCCCCCCTACACCTAGCCCCCCATGTACCCAGCCCCCCTCCCCTTGCACCCAGCCCTACCCCCTGCACACCCCCCCCCCTCCCCCACCCCCCCTGCACCCACCCCCTACACCCACCCCCACCCCCCAACACCCAGCCCCCCCTGCACCCAGCCCCCCTACCCTTGCACCCAACCCCCCCCCCCCTCCCCCCTCCCCCCTCCCACTACACCCAGTCCCACCCCCTGCACCCATCCCCACCCCATGCACCCAACCCCCCCCCCCCCCCCCCCCGCACCCTTCTTACAAAGCTACCTATAAACCCAAAAAAATATCTAGCATGTACCATAGCATTCAGGGACTTGGGATCTCAAAAAACCCAACCATTTCAATCAATATAACAACTTCATATTTCACAAAATGTAAATTTTAGAAATTACAAGTAAGGAATATATTCCTTTTTTACCTACATTAATTTAGACTTTTCAATTCAAAAATTTATGAAAAATAAATAGATAATAAATGGAATCCAATGTCACTATATGGGATATCATTTAGAGATAAGTATTCTATGGTATTAAGGTAATTGCTTACCCATATGCATGATTAAGGATTATAATGTTAGCTTTATGTAAATGCATGCGAAAATTTATGCAGAACTTTTCAGAAGAAAACAAATTAACCATTCTCATCCATATAAAAATTCAATTAAAGTTCTTAAATTACATACATAAGTATACCTACTAAGTTAAAAATGGAGGGGATTAATATCCCCCCCATAACCAACATCCCCATCCCAATGTCCATTCCCATCATCATCAACCTCATCATCTTCAGCAGTAGCAACATCATCAGCAACCTCATCACCAACAGTAGCATCATCAACATCCTCACCACCAATAGCTCTATCATCATCGCCTTCGTTGCCACTATGACCCTCATTGGAATCACCCAACACGTCATTTAAAGATTCAATTGATGCTATATATGATTCAAAAGTAGCAACAACCTCCGATGTAAGCGATTGACTCAAAAATTCCATAGCTTTCATGAAATGTTTGGTCATCAGCTTACTTCTTTCACGCTCCTCTAAAACTATTTTCTTTTCCTAAGTTGCTTCAGCACGAGTGATTTCTAGCTCAAAGGTATGAGAGAATTGAGAGCAGCCCGATGAAGAGAAATACTTAGAGGGGACGATGTTTTTCCCTGGTTGACATCGTACTCTCCTTGGGTGCTCCTCACCTAATACCTGACTTAAATGATCATGTGGCCCAAAGTTTTCATCTTCTTTACCATCGAGGGCCTCCAAGGCAGACTGTTGAAATTATGAACATATTAAATTATGAATTTCTTATAAATATTCAAAATATAAATAAAAAACATTACAATTCTATCTTGTGTCTATGCATTTACTGCACTTCCATCCTTTTTCTTTCTACCGGAGCAAAATAATTTGGCATAAGGTACAGGACCTTCGATGCCCAATTTAGCTTACTGAAAATGAGAAATGCACAAATCTAGATTAGTACCATATATGAGAAATTCACAAATATGACCTATGTTTATTCAATAATATTTTTAGTATAACATCCTGTATAACATCACAATACCCGGTTAAAGTACCTGATGCTTTTCATGATTGAGCATTGTAGTGCACCCCAATGTGTGTAAATATGTCATTGAATCCTTATTCTTTATGTTTTTCTCTGACACTTCCTAAAAAATTCTAATACAAGTAATAAGAATCAAATTTTATATGTCAACTATTAAAGATTGAGATTACCTTAAACTTAGCAGTCTTCTAATGTGCAATCATTTTTTCATATTGACTTTTCGGACAGTCGGGGAATATGGGTACCCCCTCTAAGTCAGTACCAACCCTTCTCTTCCAACCAATATACAAATAATGCTTTTATGAGCTCTAGAACTCCCCAACATCCAAAAACCTTGCTATCTTAGAAGCTTCTCTGTTGGGAAAGTTAAACTGAATATGCAATGAACATGTTATTTCATTTAAATACACCAATAATATAGATATGACTTTATATAATTTTCTTACCCATATTTTCTCCCATGATTTGTCCTTAATATATTTAATGATACACCTCCCTTACACAGGTTCCACCGGAATGATATCGTGATACTTGGCCAAAGTGGCCATGAAACTTCTACACTGCATTGCAGTTGGACCTACCGTCTGATTTTATCAATTGTAATCCACCATTAGTTGTTTCTGGTGATTCCAAAATTCCTTCATCAGAGTGCACCCATGTATCCTAGCAAAAGATCCCACAGAATAAGAAAAATAGGGGGAAATAAGAATTAAGTCATGGTACAACACGACAAAAATAAAGTGATATAATTTGAAACATTTATAATCAAAAAAACATCTGCAGATTGCTCAATAGACTATGATGGATCTGTGGGATATCCTAACTTAGCAGCCTCTGTAGGAAGTGTCTATTCCAGTGAATGCTCTGGGTGACCTTCATGCACTGGAGTGGAAGCTAATGGAACAGACTCATTAGATGTTGGCTGGACGGTAGGAATTGGAGGCATTGTAGACATAGCAGCATATGGGTAGTAAAATGGGGGATACATCATCGGATATGGATATGGTAAAGGTGGAAACATCTGTGGAGGCGGTGTAGTCATAGTATGGGAAGAAGAGGCAAAATGAGATTATGGAAGAATCAGTGGGATCATCCCTGAAGGCGGCAAAGACATGGCATGTGAATAAGAGGGTAACTGAGATGATGATGGAGGCATGGATAAAAACATCCCCGAAGACTCAAGAGGAGGATGGAAAAGTGTGGTGGAAGGGGTGTCCGATGGTAGGTCAGTGTGGAAACGGGTATGACGGGTGCTCTTTCTAGGTCTAGGATCATCCCCACTCATACCCATGCTAACCGGATTATGAGTCAAATCTGGTGGAAATGAATGTCCCTAAAAATTTGATAAAGAATATTAACATGAAATTATATGTAATGAAGAAGAAAAAAACATTAAAATTATAATACTCATTGATATAAGCAAAGGCAACGCACGCTCACGCCCCGGTTGATCGGGATCAAATAGTTTATTCCTTCGACCTTTTGTAGTATTTTTCATAATCTACATAAGAATGAAATTTAAAGTTTTTAGAAATAGTTTTTACAAATCATGCATACACTTACATCAATCAGTAATTCATGAGAGGAACCAATTTTAATTTTTTTAATTACTAATTGTACAAATGATTACAAGTAAATGACTAACACAGTTTTTAAAATTACATTACCAAGTTATACATTTTTTAAAAACAAGATTTAAACTAAGTTTTTTATATTGAAATAAATCTGATTTAATGAAACAACACTAGAAAATATAAAAAACAAACATTTCATTCCAAACTAAAACATAATTAAAGTAATTACAGAAATACTAAACTAAGAAACTCATGTCAATATAAATTGAATTAATAGTGAACATATGTGGTTGCTTCTATATATTATCGACAACTACTTCAGGTTCAACATCAACTCTCACAATGGGACAATTTGATTCATCAAATACAATATTTTGGCCAACACCAACAGGGACTTTAATGGTGGAAATTTCATCACCAGCATCATGAAAAATATGTCTAGGGATTACGTCATTAATGACACCATAATCGGGTCTCATATGATCTTTCACATAAAACACTTGTTTATCCATTGATGTCAAAATGTATGGTTTATCGGTATGCAGGCATCGACTCATATCAATAACTTTGAATCCACTATCATCAATAAATGTACCATGACATCTCATTGAATCAAACCATTTACATTTCATAATAGTGACTCTACCTTGAGATTAGTAATTCAATAACAATATTTTATCAACTAGCCCATAATAATACACATCTTCATATCGAGGCCAACTATCTGATACACTGGCATAAAAATATGTTGTAGAGGTTAACATAATTCCATCATGTTGTGTTCTCATTTTCACCGCTCGATCCATTGTAACAAATTTATACCCATTGATTATTAAATATTTACATTCACGAACCAAAGAATTAGGACTAAAAGCCAAAGCTCTCAATTCTTGAGAAACAAAGGCAATAGGTAAACTCAGCACCTAAAATATATATGAATAATACAATTAAATAGAAATATATTTTTTAAACTAATTAAATTAATGGTAATACCTTTGATTTCAACCAAGCAGGAAACTCTAGGCTATGCAAATCCTCTCTCATTCTCAAAGAAAAAGATCGATGAACTCTACTTATAATTTGTTTATGTTCCCTAAATAAAATGATAATAAAAGTGTAAGGTATATGTGAAATTTCATAATATGAGATAACATATAAATATCCAAATTACTTACTTGATATAGTCATCGAACAAACCACAGTTAAACAAGACTATGCGATGTGCCATCTCCTGTTCTTCAAGGCTTAATGTAGCTAATATATAAGACCCAACAATTCCTCCTATTTAGGGAATATATGGAAACGAGGGCTCAATTTCCCCATACTGTTCATCTTCATTTCTCATTGGCCAATTATGTCTTGTGGTGACATTAGACAAATACATTGAACAAAAATCCAAACATTCTTGAGCCAGATAACCTATCACAATCAAACCTTCAGGATAATTCTTGTTTCGAATGTATGATTTCATTGTGCACATATTTCTTTCAGTAGGATACATCCACTGAAAAGCAACTGGTCCCCTAGGAAGTGTTTAAGTTGGAAGATGAACCGTTAAATGAATCATGCAAGTGAAAAAGGATGGAGGAAAAAACTTTTCCATCTCACATAAAATTAATGGTGCCTCCTTCTGCATTTTTATCAAGAATAAATTGGATAACCATTTAGCACAAAAGTCTCTAAAAATTGGCACAATCTAATCACTATCACCCTTACATTATTGGATAGAAAATGTCGAATTTTTATTGGAATCAATTCATTAAGAAGGATGTGATAATCATGAGTTTTCAAAAAAATTAGTTTCACGTCTCTTTTGTTGACTCATTTAGATATGTTGCTGGAATAGCCATCAGGAACCTTGATATTCTCTAATACTGCTAGAAATTGATCTTTCTCTTATGGTGTCATCACATAAGAATCACAAGGAACTTTCCATTTATTTTCACCGATACACACAGGATGCAGTTCTGGTCGAATACCCCAATCCAACAAGTCTCAACGAGATCGGAAGTCATCTTTGGTATTCCCCTTGATATTCAGAAGAATTGCAAGAAACATTTCACATATATTTTTCTCAATATTCATTACGTCTAAAAAATGACATAACAAATTGGTAGACCAATATTTCAATTCAAAAAAATACTTCTCGTTTGCCAATTTTAAGTGGTTTTAGTGTCAACATTATTCTCTTTTTAGATTTCAACTGACCTTTGCCTAATGAAAACTGAAATATTTTAATTCATTAAGCACATCACTTCCTAACATATGTTGAGGTGGTTGTTCAGTCTCAATGGTATTATCAAACCTCCAATGATTCATCCTGTATTGATGATCCATTAGCAAGAATCGTCAATTCCCCATGAACCTGAAACTACAATGATATTTAAGCCTTCTCGATCGTGTATCCTTCATACAAATAGGACATGATAGTTTTCCCTTAGTTCTCCACCCAAACATCATTGCATAAGTGGGGAAATAATTTATGGTCCATAGAAGGGAAACACGCATCTGAAACGTATTCTTTGAAGAAGCATCAAATGTTTGCACACCCAAATACCAAAGTTGTTTCAACTCTCTTATTAAAGGCTGCAAGTAGACATCTATATCATTACTAGGATTAGAAGGTCCAGATATCAGTATACCCAATAAAGTGAATGGTTTTTTCATACAAATCCATGGAGGAAGATTATAAACATGAATAAAAATTGGTCACGTGCTATGAGAAGTAAGAATCTGACCAAACGGATTTAAACCATCACAGGATAGACCCAACCTAACATTACGCACCTCAACTGCAAAACCGGGATGTTGTGCATAAAATGTCTTCCATGCCAATCCATCTTCAGGATGAACCAGGTCATCATTACCTTTAATTCTCTCAGCATCATGTCATCGCATATTGGCTGAGATTTATGCAGACATGAATAGATTTTGAATTTTGGGAATCAATGGAAAGTTCCACATGACATTCTATGCCACACGAGATGGTGTTCCATCTACATATATCTTTCATCGAGATGTACCACATTCTTTACAGTCATTACAGTCAGTTGTTTCCTCCCAAAATAAACTACAATCTTTCAGACAAGAATGAACTTTATTAGTATCAAATCCAAGCTGCTTAATTAACTTCCATGCCTTGTAATGATTTGAGGGAATATCTACATCATCAGAAAGAAAGTCCTTAAAAATGTAAGAATGTAATCAATAGTGGTATTAGAAATTCCATACATGGTTTTCCCATGATATAACTGCATTAAAAATTCCAACTTAGTCATTTTAGTACATTCCTGATATAATGGAGCTCTGGCATCATCTAATAAATTTTTCACTCTCTCAACATCATCTTCAGTATTTTCCTCATGTGTATTGATATCATTGTCTTCTTGCACTGGCATACTATCTCTCTTGAGATGATGGACAAATGAAAACTGATCAAATATCAAATTCTTCATGCCACTTCTTTTATTTTGTTCATGACCAGTAGAACATTGACTCGTCTCTCCATGGTGATACCAAACATAATAGTTTGTTTGAAATCCAAATTTCATTATATGGTAGATAAATTCTTCCCGGCTTAACCATGGTCTTCCAACACATTTATCGCATGGACACTATATACAACATCCATCTGAAGCATTTTCAAATGAAAAATCTAAAAAATTCTCCAAATTATTTTGAAACGCGATTGAAATCCTATCGGTACAAGACATCCAGCTTATATCCATTTTATAACAAGAAAAATAAAATTTATCTTCTAATCAATAATTTAAACCCTAATTAAAAAAGGGATATGTACTATAGAAAATAAAAATATTAGAACATAAAAACTTAATAGTTAATTCACATTTGTATTGCAAGTGCCTTTATTTTTATAACCAATTTCAACCCTTTCAGTATCATAGATAAAATTCTTACCTCTATCCTATAAAGGGATGATCAAAAAGGTAAACCATAATGGTCCAAGAAAGGTTTCATGTCTATGATAGAGTGGTATGTGTCATTATAGTTGAACTAAGGGAGAGATAAAAAAAAATTCCTCCCTTAGGTGTAACATAAATAAATCAACTTTTAACATTAAAAAACACCCTTAAACATGGGTTATTTCATTTAAAAAGCAAGGGAGAGATAAAAACATTCATCCATCATCAAAAATATTTTAAACGAGCCCCATATTTATGTAATTTAATATTTTCCATGGGTAAAATTTTAATTCAAAGAGGGAAAAAATTTAAAGAAAACCACTTCATCTCCAAGAATTAATGAAAATCATTTAGATAATTTATATAAAACAATCATGGGTATCAAATATTGGTATAAATATACTAGAATATGAATTTAATAAACTAAATCACTTCATGAATTTTTTTAATAAAATAATTACCTAGAAACACCTACTACATACAAAGTGGAACAAGTCACAACAAGACTCTTAAAAAGTAAAAGGTCATTTTGGTAAAATAAATTAATTTAAAAATCAAATACACGTTATTATATTAATATCGAACACTAAATTTTACACATACCGTGATTAGGGTTATCATAAGAAATGAAAATGAGGGAAATTGAAGTGAAATTGTAACATCCCAAGTAAGTAATGAATAATAGGTATTTTTATCTATGTCTATTAATGAATTAGATAGTGTTTTAGAGGCTTAAAAGGAGAATAAATCTAATCTTAAGCATGCAATACACTAATATTTTTAAAAGATTGTTTTAGTACCTTTTAATGGAAAACCATATTTTAAATATATATTTTGACAATTTTATAATCTCTATATATCAAAAAAAACTTATTCTTTATGATTGGGATATCAAAATTTACTTTGTGTAAATTTTTGGTATTTTTCTGACAATGTTCATTTTTTTAATGAATAGTGAAAAAATACTGCATTTTACATCAAAACTGCTTTTTAATCTAATTTATTTATATGATTAGATTATCTTTTGAATTGGTTTTAAAGTGAAATTAGAATATATTTTTACCATTTAATCCAATAGTGGTCGTTGGAATTAATTTCACTTTGAAATTGGACTTAAACTAGTGTCAATCTTTTGATACTTATTGTTTCATAAAAACACGCTATTTGCTCTGACAGTGGGAATTAATTATTAAATTAATTAATGCAACTTATATGTTTTTAATTTTGTAAAATATACATCATTTTTTAATTCGGAATATCAAATATAGCTTATGGTGAATTTTTGGTAATTTTCTGAAAAACTTCAATTTTTAATGAATAGTGAAATCACTAAGTGGTACTTATAAAAACTGATTTTCCGTTTAAATGAAATTTTGCCATCTTTGTGTTTTTAATTTCAAAAATCCGACATACATGGTTGTCATTAAGAAGTAAAATGTGGTTCAATGGTATTAAAATAATTTTTTGGTGAATAGTAACTTATTAAGTTTTTAATCGCGATTAGAGGTAATTAGTGTAGTTTAAGGTAAAAATAATGTTTTAATAATATGAGATGAGCTTGACACATTTTCTACCCTCATTGGATGTGTCATGGAAAACCAAGAAAATCCATGGGTCAACTTGGGGACCCCATGGAGCCACTTTGGTTGGAAAATGACATAAATAACTTTTTATTTAATATTAAAGTAAAAATGACACAAACATGAGTTATTTTACTAAAACAATTTTTACATGGGGTTATACAGGTCAGATTTTTTACTATAAATATTCATTGGAAAGATAAAAATATTTCCTTCATAATATTATTTTTTTTTATAATTTTTAGACATTAACCAAATTAAATTATTTATGACACCATGATGATGCAGCGATTACCTCATTATTTGATGATTTAAATAAAATGGAAAGATAATGTAAAATCTAAGACCTACACACGTCCAAAACCTATTGGATGGGTGGATTTCGAACCCTTATGACCTTATCCTCGAATTATATCATTGTGGGACCTTTTAAATCCGAAACGCATTTTAAAATAAAGTAACATTTCCTTACTTTCCAAGAGTGCCCCTCCTCTCCTCTTATAAAAGGCCCCCACCTCTACCTCCTTAACCACACTTCCAAAGCCTTTGGCTCGGCCAACCCCTACCCATTTTGTCTCTCCACATCCCTCTCTTACTCCTTGAAGCCTCACTTTGGGCAGAAGTCTTCCCAAGGAATCCTTTTATCTCAAACCAAAGGGAGTTACCCGATTTTAAGGTAATGCCTTCACTTGAGTCCTTTTGTTTTATTTTGCTTCTCCAACCCCCTAAACTCTTTTTATTCATTTATTTTGTAAAAACTCCAGTATCTTCAATATACTAGTATGTTATTATAATAAGTATTCGAGCTACACTTACACACACCTACATCTAATGGTTAAAGAACATATTGTTTCCGTGGATGGCGAATTTCTGCCTCCCGAAATGATGATTGTTAAACATTCTTTTAACACCTTAAAAGGTGGCCATTAAGATGAAACTATATTTATATATGATATATAATATGTTTTTTTCCCTTAAGCTTCTGTATTTTTCATTTTTGGCATACCTTTATGGTTTCCATTATGGGTAAACGCGATATCTTCATTTAAGGAAGTGCGGACTACTGCCCCCTCAAAGTGATTTGATTCATTAATACCATATGTGGGACATATAAAGGATTGATTTATGATATTATATATGATATTACACTGTAATTATAATATACCTTTATATCATTATGATTCCATTCTATAAAATACGAAATAGAAATGAAAGTAGCGTTCATGCGTACGTACAGCTTACCGTCTCCATGAACGGTGCATTTCATTTCTTACCTCTAAATGATTATGTAATATTATAAATGCATGTATATACTGGATATATATGATATATATGATATATACATCATGATTATACCTCTGGATATAATGGATAAATGAACAAATTGTAATTATAAAGAGCATATTTTGACTCAAGTACCAATGATCGTTAAAACGACCGTTATTAACTAAAATAGTTACATAGTGTTCATGACATGGTAATAAGTGATATAAAAGTAATAATGAACTTTAAGAAGGTTCTTAAGCAAGTAGAAATTAACTCAAGTTTATTATTCAGGAGATTAAAGAACGATCGAGTCAAGTCGGACCCGAGGTATGGGACTTCGTCTCAATCTCCTTTCATTGAGGCATATTTTGTTTTATACACAACCTTCTTTTATACAGTGTATAAACCCCTTTGACTTTTATTTTTATTCAAAAGGAATATTTTTTATATGAAGCGTTTACTAAATGACAAAAGGGAATGTTTTTTTTGTCGTACGTATGCGGTGACAACGACTTCTCCGCCGTCGTGACCATTATTTGAGTTTCGGCTTCCTCTACAAGCCATATTTTTTTTTAAGAAAAATAAATATCATGTTTTACTTTTCTTTTATTTTGGTATTGAAAATGGTTTTCATAATGTTTTTATATCAATGTGTTGTATTTATATCTTGTGATTGAAAGGTGGAAATGTTATGTTTCCTTTATGCATGTTTTATGTGATACGATTATGTTGTGGTTCTTGGGAATTATTATGAAAACGGGTGGTTCCGTGATAAACTAAGGGCGGGTGAGCCCAATATAGCTCTCCAATGCATTGGGTAACGCAAAGGAGTGAAACGTTAAGGTTTCTCCGAATAGATTTAGGGAATATACTATGATGGGTATTCTAAACGTAACCAAGAGGGTTACTCCCTACGTAAGAATGTTATGAATGCCTCAAGTTACCTTTATGTCTTATGATTTCTATGATTTATTCATGATTTGATGAGGTATTTTAAAGTGCTTATGTTTTATGGGTAAAGTATGATTTCATTCTTATGTATATATGAACTCATGTTTCCTTTCCATATTTTTATAACCCATACTGAGCTTTTTATGCTCATCCCAAGTTTTTTGAAATGTTTTTCACAGGTCAAGGGAATGGTACATGATATGATGATAGTGTCAAGGAAGTGTCAAGAAATAATCCATGTTTTATTTTAAATATGTTTCCGTTGATGGGAAAAATGAATATTATCTTTATGTAACCACTTTGTTTAAATGTGGAATGTAATGCAAGTTTTATGATCTAATTCTCTAAAACTCTAAACCTGAAAATATCCTCAATGTGTAATCTTGTAATAACTCAATATTAAGTAAGGTTTAAGGATGGGGCCTTATAGTTGGTATCAGAGGTCGGTTTAGATAACTTTAGGAGTTAGAATTCTATTAAATGATTATCCAAAAATATTTTTTTTATGGTCGAATTGAAATGATATAGCATTTGAAGATTACCATGTTGCTTTATCTAAGACATGTTTGTTCAGAATGGTTTTCCGCAGAGGAAACAGGGAAGCAGTACTAGGAAGGCATACAGAAGGAAATAACCTTCCGAATCAGCATCCTGAGATGGCCGGAATTGGAACTGAATAGTTTGTTGCAGTAATGGAATAGTTGACTCAAGTGATAAATGGTGGTGGTATCCATGCATGAGATCAGCCAGATCAACCGCAGAGGAACATGTCAGTGGTTGAACATTTCATGGGGCAACATCCCCTATCATTCAGAGGATCATCTGACCATGTGTTAGCTGAAGGGTGGATTAAAGCACTGGAGAATATTTTCGATGTCATGGGGTGTTCAGACAATCAAAAGGTTAATCTTTCTATTTACTATTTGGAGGGTGAAGCAGATCAGTGGTGGTCGATGGTTAAAAATATCAGGGACACTGATGAGATTGATGCTCTCGACTGGGATGAATTCAAAGGTATGTTTCTTGAAAAGTATTTTCCTAAGGCTGTTCGACTTAGGATGGAAAAACAATTCTTGGAATTGAGGCAAGAGGAAGACTCAGTGGCTGCCTATGAAGAGAGGTTCACTCGATTGGAAAGGTATGCTCCAAATTTTATCCGAGACCTTGATAGTAAAATCAATCGTTTTTACTCAGGATTAAAGCCAAAATATCGAAGGGCTTTATCTTCTCGTGAGTTCAAAAGTTATGAAAAGATTGTCCAATGTGATGAGAAGGTGGAAATGGAGTTTGCCGATGACCAAGTGTTCTATAACAACTAGCAGAAGAAGAGACCGAGGTGGCAGGAGAAAGGAAAGAATTCTTCAAAAAAGTCTGATGGTAAGAAAACTAAGTTTCCAGTTTGTGATAAATGTGGAAAAAGGCATGCTGGGGAATGTCTTCTGAATTCTGGAAAGTGCTACCGATGCGGTAAGATGGGACATAAGGCTCGTGATTGCACTGAAAAAGATCAAGGTGATGGTAAGTCCGAATTTTATTTACAGTTAGTGAAATGTTTTAAGTGCAATGAGATGGGTCACTATGCAAACGAGTGTCCGAAAAAGAGCTCGAGTGATGGGAAGCAGTTAGACTACAAGCAAAAAGGGGTGGTGAAATCCTTTGCAACTACTTCAGCAGATGTCGGGCCGTCAAATGAAGTTGTATCAGGTACTTTGTTTGTTTTTTCAGATTATTTCAGTGTGTTGTTTGATTCGGGTTCTACACATTCTTTCATCTCTGAAACCTTTTCTGGTAAAATGGGAATACCATCTTAAGAAATGACTCCTGAAATTGTGGTAAAAACTCCTGGGGGAAATGTTGAGGCAAAAAGAATTTATAAGAATCTTCTTATCCTTATCTGTGGAAAGAACCTACTTGTGAACCTTATTGTTTTACCTCTAGTAGAGTTTGATGTTATCCTGGGTATGGATTGGCTCTCTATTTACCATGCTAAGATTGACTGTAGAGCTAAAGAAGTTTCTTTCCAGAAAGACTTTCAGTTTGTGTACAAGAATGAACCCTTAATGTTGATAACATATCAAGAGGCCGAGAAACTTGTAAAAGATGGAAATAAATGTTACCTTGCACATATTATTGAAAACAAGGGAACTGTTCAGATTAATGATGTGTCAGTGGTAAATGAGTATCCTGATGTTTTTTTTGATGAGTTTCCTGGAATAATACCATATCAGGAAGTTGAGTTTACTGTTGACTTAGTTTCTGATGCTAAGCCAATTTCAAAACCCCCTTATTGAATGGCTCAAATTGAACTTTTAGAGTTGAAGGAGAAATTGCAAGATTTATTATAGAAAGGTTTCATTCGACCTAGCACATCACCATGGGGTGCTCCTATTTTATTTGTTAAAAATAAAGATGGTTCTATGAGACTTTGCATTGATTATAGATCCTTGAATAATATAACTGTTAAGAACAAATATCCTTTTCCTCATATCGATGATTTGTTTGATCAGCTCCAAGGAGCTTAGTATTTTTCAAAGATTGACCTGAGATCGGGGTACCATCAGTTGAAGGTAAAGGAAGCAGATGTTCCGAAGACTGCGTTTCGTACAAGATATGGCCATTATGAATTTTTAGTAATGCCTTTTGGGCTAACCAATGCACCTGCTGTATTCATGGACTTAATGAATAGAATTTTCCATGAGTTCTTGGATAAGTTTGTCGTTGTTTTCATTGATGATATTTTGGTGTTTTCTAAAAGTAAAGAAGAGCATGAAAGACATTTAAGGGTTATTTTTCAAACCTTGAAAGAAAAGAAATTGTATGGGAAATTCAGCAAGTGTGAGTTTTGGTTGCAACAAATTTCTTTCCTTGGTCATATTGTTTCTAAAGATGGGATAACTGTTGATCCTGCAAAAACAAAGGTTGTTGAAGAATGGCCAAGACCCACAAATGTAACTGAGATTCTTAGCTTCCTTGGTTTGGCAGGCTATTATCGAAGGTTTGTTAGAAATTTTTCACGGTTATCTAGTCCAATGACTAAGCTAACTCGGAAGGGTGTTAAGTTTATCTGGACAAAAGAATGTCATGATTGTTTTCAGGAGTTGAAAAGAAGATTGGTGAATGCTCAAGTTTTGGTACTTCCTTCCAGGAATGGTGAGTTTGTTATCTATAGTGATGCTTCATTGAAAGGACTTGGTTGTGTCCTTATGCAGAATGATCAGGTAATTTCTTATGCTTCACGTCAGTTGAAAACTCATGAGGTAAATTACCCTACACATGATTTGGAATTAGTTGCTGTTGTTTTCGCTTTAAAAATTTGGAGGCATCATTTTTATGGAGTAAAGTGTGAAATACATACTGATCACAGAATTTTAAATTATATATTCACTCAGAAAGAATTGAACATGAGACAGAGGAGATGGCTAGAATTAATCAAGGATTATGATTGTACAATTCATTACCATCTGGGAAAACCAAATAAAGTGGTCGATGCTTTGAGTTGAAAAAGTAATGCTTCATTAACAATGTTGCGTTTCGAACGTGATCCTTTGGTTAAGGATTTGATGAAATTTGGCATAGAAGTTGTTGGTGCAGGATGTCCTGTTTTATTTCAGGTATCAGTGAAATCTTCTCTATCAGACAGAATCAAGCAAGCACAGAAGCAAGACAGTGAGTTGTAGAAAAAAGTAGAGCTGGTTCAGAAAGGTATGTTGCATGAATTCAACATTGATAATGATTTTGTTTTGAGATTTGGGAAGAGATTGTGTGTGCCTTGTGATTCACAGTTGAAGAGAGAGTTGTTATGTGAAGCTCATAGTTCTCCGTTTTCAGTTCATCCTGGCAGTACTAAGATGTACAAAGATCTGCGGGAGTATTACTGGTGGGATGGAATGAAAAGAGATATTTCTGATTTTACTGTGAAGTGTTTGACTTGTCAGTAGGTTAAAGCAGAGCGGCAGTTACCGAAAGGGATGCTTCAGCCTTTACCAGTGCCAGAGTGGAAATGGGAGAATATATCCATGGACTTTGTTGTGGGATTACCGAAGACATCTCGAGGTAATAATGCAGTCTGGGTTATTGTTGATCGCTTGACTAAATCTGCTCATTTCCTTCCTATTCAAGATACTTTCTCTCTAGATCAACTTTCTCGATTGTACCTTAAAGAGATATTCAGGTTGCATGGAGTTCCTCTATCCATTGTATCTGATCGTGATCCCAGGTTTACTTCTAACTTTTGGAAGGGCCTTCAGAAGTCTTTGGGTACTGAATTAAATTTTAGTACAGCATTTCATCCTCAATCAGATGGGCAGTCAGAATGAACAATTCAGACTTTGAAAGATATGCTACGGGCTTGTTCGATGGATTATCAGGGAAGTTGGGACCAACTTCTTTCTTTGGTTGAGTTTTCATATAATAACAGTTTTCATTCCAATATACAGATGGCACCATTTGAGGGGTTATATGGTAAACAGTGTCGAACTCCAGCTTTTTGGGATGAAGTTGGTGAAAGGAAGTTGATAGGACCAGAATTGGTAGAAGAGTTGGTAGAAAAAGCTCAGCTGATACAGAAACACATGAGAACAGCTCAGAGTAGGCAGAAGAGTTATGCGGACAACAGGAGGAAAGATCTCTCTTTTGAGGTAGGTGATCATGTTTTTCTCAAAGTATCACCATGGAAAAGTGTGATGCGATTTGGTAAGAAAGGAAAGCTGAGTCCAAGGTTCATTGGACCATCTGAAATTCTAGAGAGAGTTGGATCAGTTGCTTACCGAGTGGCTTTACCTCCGAGTTTATCTCAGGTACACAATGTTTTTCATGTTTCGATGTTGAGAATGTATATGCCAGATCCATCTCATGTTTTGAGTCCAAATGTAGTTCAGTTGGAAGAGAATCTATCTTATGAGGAACAACCGGTTCATATTCTTGACCACATGGAGCAGGTGTTATGGAATAATTTGATTCATCGGGTAAAGGTTTTGTGGAAAAACCACATGATTGAAGAGGCAACATGGGAATCTGAAAATGCAATGAGGGCTAAATACCCCCACTTATTCGATAAGTAAATAAATTGCGGGGATGCAATTTTCTAAAGGGGGGAAGGATGTATCATCCCAAGTAAGTAATGAATAATAGATATTTTTATCTATGCCTATTAATGAATTAGATAGTGTTTTAGAGGCTTAAAAGGAGAATAAATCCAATCTTAAGCATGGAATACACTAATATTTTTAAAAGATTGTTTTACTGCCTTTTAATGGCAAACCATCTTTTAAATCTATATTTTGACAATTTTATAAGCTCTATATGTCAAAAAAAAATATTCTTTATGATTGGGATATCAAAATTTACTTTGTGTAAATTTTTTGTATTTTTCTGAAAATGTTCTTTTTTTAATGAATAGTGAAAAATACTGCATTTTACATCAAAACTGTTTTTTAATCTAATTTATTTATATGATTAGATTATCTTTTGAATTGGTTTTAAAGTGAAATTAGAATATATTTTTACCATTTAATCCAATAGTGGTCATTGGAATTAATTTCACTTTGAAATTGGACTTAAACTAGTGTCAATCTTTTGATACTTATTGTTTCATAAAAACACGCTATTTGCTCTGACAGCGGGAATTAATTATTAAAATAATTAATGCAACATATATGTTTTTAATTTTGTAAAATAGACATCATTTTTTAATTCAGAATATCAAATATAGCTTAGGGTGAATTTTTGGTAATTTTCTGAAAAACTTCAATTTTTGATGAATAGTGAAATCACTAAGTGGTACTTATAAAAACTGATTTTCTGTTTAAATGAAATTTTGCCATCTTTGTGTTTTAAATTTCAAAAATCCGACATACATGGTTTTCATTAAGAAGTAAAATGTGGTTCAATGGGATTAAAATAATTTTTTGGTGAATAGTAACTTATTAAGTTTTTAATCGCGATTAGAGGTAATTAGTGTAGTTTAAGGTAAAATAATATTTTAATAATATGAGATGAGCTTGACACATGTACTACCCTCATTGGATGTGTCATGGTCGACCAAGAAAATCCATGGGTCAACTTGGGGACCCCATGGAGCCACTTTGGTTGGGAAATGACATAAATAACTTTTTATTTAATGTTAAAGTAAAAATGACACAAACATGAGTTATTTTACTAAAACAATTTTTACATAGGGTTATACAGGTCAGATTTTTTACTATAAATATTCATTGGAAATATAAAAAGATTTCATTCATCATAGTATTTTTTTATAATTTTTAGACATTAACTAAATTAAATTATTTATGACACCATGATGATGCAGCAATTACCTCATTATTTGACGATTTAAATAAAATGGAAAGATAATGTAAAATCTAAGACCTAAACATGTCCAAAACCTATTGGATGGGTGGATTTCGAACCCTTATCAGCTTATCCTCGAATTATATCATTGTGGGACCTTTTAAATCTGAAACTCATTTTAAAATAAAGTAACATTTCCTTACTTTCCAAGAGTGCCCCTCCTCTCCTCTTATAAAAGGCCCCCACCTCTACCTCCTTACCCACACTTCCAAAGCCTTTGGCTCAGCCAACCCTTGCCCATTTTGTCTATCCACATCCCTATATTACTCCTTGAAGCCTCCCTTTGGGCATAAGTCTTCCCAAGGAAGCTTTTGAGCTCAAACCAAAGGGAGTTACCCGATTTTAAGGTAATGTCTTCACTTGAGTCCTTTTGTTTTATTTTGCTTCTCCAACCCCCTAAACTCTTTTTATTCATTTCTTTTGTAACAACTCCAGTATCTTCAATATACTAGTATGTTTTTATAAGAAGGATTTGAGCTACACTTACACACACCTACATCTAATGGTTAAAGAACATATTGTTTCCGTGGATGGCGAATTTTTGCCTCCCGAAACGATGATTGTTCAACATTCTTTTAACACCTTCAAAGGTGGCCATTAAGATGACACTATATTTATATATGATATATAATATGTTTTTGTTTTCCTTAAGCTTCTGTATTTTTCATTTTGGGAATACCTTTATGGTTTCCATTATGGGTAAACGCGATATCTTCATTTAAGGAAGTGCAGACTACCGCCCCCTCAAAGTGATTTGATTCGTTAATACCATATGTGGGACGTATAAAGGATGGAGTTATGATATTATATATTATATTACACTATAATTATAATATACCTTTATATAATTATGATTCCATTCTATAGAATACGAAATAGAAATGAAAGTAGCGTTCATTCGTACGTACGGCTTACCGTCTCCATGAACGGTGCATTTCATTTCTTACCTCTAAATGATTATTTAATATTATAAATGCATGTATATACTGGATATATATGATATATATGATATATACATCATGATTATAGCTCTGGATATAATGGATACATGAACAAATTGTAATTATAAAGAGCATATTTTGACTCAAGTACCAATGATCGTTAAAACGACCGTTATTAACTAAAATAGTTACATAATGTTCATGACATGGTAATAAGTGATATAAAAGGAATAATGAACTTAAAGAAGGTTCTTAAGAAAGTATAAATTAACTCAAGTTTATTATTCAGGAGATTAAAGAACGATCGAGTCAAGTCAGACCCGAGGTATGGGACTTCGTCTCAATCTCCTTTCATTGAGGCATATTTTGTTTTATACACAACCTTCTTTTATACGGTGTATAAACCCCTTTGACTTTTACGTTTATTCAAAAGGAATATTTTTTATACGAAGCGTTTACTAAACGACAAAAGGGAATTTTTTTTTTGTCGTACGTATGCGGCGACAACGACTTCTCCGCCGTCGTGACCATTATTTGAGTTTCGGCTTCCTCTACAAGCCATACTTTTTTTTAAAGAAAAATAAATACCATGTTTTACTTTTCTTTTATTTTGGTATTGAAAATGGTTTTCATAGTGTTTTTATATCAATGTGTTGTATTGATATCTTGTGATTGAAATGTGGAAATGTTATGTTTCCTTTATGCATATTTTATGTGATACGATTATGTTGTGGTTCTTGGGAATTATTATGAAGACGGGTGGTTCTGTGATAAACTAAGGGCGGGTGAGCCCGATATAGCTCTCCAATGCATTGGGTAATGCGAAGGAGTGAAACGTTAAGGTTTCTCCGAAGATATTTAGGGAATATACTGTGATGGGTATTCCAAACGTAACCAAGAGGGTTACTCCCTACGTAAGAATGTTATGAATGCCTCAAGTTACCTTTATGTCTTATGATTTCTATGATTTATTCATGATTTGATGAGGTATGTTAAAGTGCTTATGTTTTATGGGTAAAGTATGATTTCATTCTTATGTATATATGAACTCATGTTTCCTTTCCATATTTTTATAACCCATACTGAGCTTTTTATGCTCATCCCAAGTTTTTTGAAATGTTTTTCACAGGTCAAGGGAATGGTACATGATATGATGATAGTGTCAAGGAAGTGTCAAGAAAGAATCCATGTTTTATTTTAAATATGTTTCCGTTGATGGGAAAAATGAATATTATCTTTATGTAACCACTTTGTTTAAATGTGGAATGTAATGCAAGTTTTATGATCTAATTCTCTAAAACTCTAAACCTGAAAAGATCCTCAATGTGTAATCTTGTAATAACTCAAGATTAAGTAAGGTTTAAGGCTGGGGCCTTATAGAAATGACCAGGGGAATCTTCCTTGGGATTTAAGGAATGTTTTTTGTATCAAATTTCATCGATTATTGTTTTGTATTCTTATGGCATACCCTCATTTAATTTTGAATGATGAGTTAACTAGATTAGACTTGATCTATTTGGTTGGAATACCACCATCGCAAGCTATGGGTTATAATACTACCATTCTTCTAAATGTCAAGTATGGTTCCTTGAGTTTAGACTAGAATAATGGATTAGGAAGAATGGAAAGGCTCACCTATGAGTTTTATTGAGAGATAATGTTATATTTAGCCTTCACATAACTTTTTTCAAGTAACTCAAATAATTAACAAGTCATGATTCAAAATCATATATCCTTTGTCATCATTTTAATTTAATTAATATTTACCCATTTAATAAAGTCAAATGTTAACATGGTAAATCAACTAAAATAATTTAATAAATAATGAACATCTTAAATAAAATAATAATAATTTATAAACTTCTTTGAAATCTCACATTCTCATTTTTATAATAATTTCATAAAACAAAACATTATTAATCAAATAATTTCTTAATTATCTAATATTTATTTTCTCATATTATTCCCCTTCATTCAACCATCAATTAAATATTTTTTTATTTTTAGGAAGACCAGATTTATGGGTTTGGTGTTAACCCACATAGAAAGATAAATCCAGACATGAAATTAAATTATATAGGGCATCATTAGACCTGTCTAAAAAAATTAAAATATTGGAGTCTTACACCCTATATAATCTATATGTAATATAACTTACCCTATTTTTTGGATCATCCTTAATGAGGTCCTCAAAGAAATAGACCATCTTGTCCTATTGATAAAATCTTCCATGTTAATATTCCCTTCATTAAATACTCAAGGAAAAAAATTGATATTGTTTCTTGATCCACTATTTTTATTCCTCATATGTATCAAATTCTATCATTTTATTTTATATTTAATCAATATCCTCTGGTGAAGGATTGATGGTCAATGTCTCTATCTATTCTTTAAAGTGTATAATAAGATCCAAATTATATTTTGGATTAGTTCTATCTTTTCATCTGTGGTCCAACTAAAAACCCTTAAATGTGTTTACTGTAGTAGAATGCTTTCCCTTAGAGAAGAGTTTAAGTTCTTTGTATGTTATTGTCTTTGAAAATTGGAGTTAGGTGAACTTATATATTATCCTACCTACATATTCTCCCTTCATTCTCAGTTTGGATTTGATCTTCTAAGGCCACTGAATCTTCCTTAGGAACGTCACTTAGAATAGGGTGTCTGGGCTCAAGGGATTCTTTCTCCATCCCCTTAATGATAGTAAATGTTCCCATTGATATTATTACTATAGGTTTTGGGAAAGATAATAATCCTTACACCTCCATAAATTCTTCCCTTATTTATACATTTTTTATCATTTGATGGTTTTTTTATTCAAATTACACTTCTTCTTCATAATAAAACAACATCAGTGAAGTGTTTTCATCACCTAAGTGAGCCTCGTGGGAAGGAAATCCTTTAATATCTTGCTTCCCCACCCAAACTTGATCAAGAACTGAGCCTTCTAAAAATTAATTTTTCTTCTTCTTTCTGTATTATACCACTTTCCATTATTCCTTATCATTATCCAAATAGTCATCATACAATCCTTAGGATTGTTTCCTAAGATCGAGGCCTCTTGACATGACATGACCCATCAAGGCACTTCCCAATCCATTAGTAAGTCGGGAGTTTCACCTCATGCCTGATTCTAATAGGTCGGGGGATAGTTATTATAACTGATTAGGAATATATCATAATATGGGACTCCATATCCTATAAAACCTATAATAAAAACATATCTTCAAAACACTAGTAGGATATACATAAATGATCAACTAAAAAATAAATATAACATACATGAGACAAAAGGTGAAAGAGAATCCCACAAGGTAAAAGTGATGAAAATACATAGTATTACCTTCATAAACAATCTTAGGGATAAGACTAGTACCATAATCAAAACTAAACTAAATGAAATCTTGGAGAGTTTGATATAGTCTTGATTAAATACATAATCTAGCTTGAATGGGTTGCTTCCTTATCATTTCCAACTAATCAGCCTATAAGAACACCCTGAATGCATCACCAAAATGCTTAAGAACTCAGAAAGTCTTGGAATAGAGCTGAATTCTAGGGATCGAAATAAAGAAAATTCAAAAGGAATATATTTCAATGCATGAATCACTAAATTCCAACACATCAGAAAATAATATAGAGGCTGAAAAGCATGAAAGATGCGAGACCAAACAACCCCAAATTCCTCTTCATCCACTCATCTAATAGAAAAAGAGTGGGGCCTAATGCTCCCTAGCATCACCTTTTTACTCCAAACCTCACTCTAGGTTCACTTATTGATCAAACACATATGTTGAAGTTTGTCATAAGCTTCATACTGATAGCAGGATAAGTTTGAGAGATGATATCTCAAAAAACCAACTCAAAGGAAGAGATCTCAACCACTGGAAAAACAAGGATAAGAAATTTCATACCTGGATGTTGGAGCTGGGGGCAAGGAGGCGGAGGTCTGGACGGGACATTGCCGGAGCTGGTGGAAGTTGAGGCGGAGGCCAAGGCTGGGAGGAGAGGGAGCCGAGAGGGGGGACGTCGCTGGAGCTGGGGGCAAGGAGGCGGAGGCTGGGACATTGAGGCTGAGGCGAAGGTCGGGAGGGAGGTTGGGAGCGGAGGCGGAGGTCGGGGAGGGGAGGAGATGGCCAGGATGCGGTGGTCGGATGGCCGGGAGGCGGAGGTCGGCGAGGGGAGGAGAGGGCTGAGCGGTGGAGGTCGGAAGGTTGGGAGGCGGTGGTCGGGGAGGGGAGGAGAGGTTCGGGAGTCGGGGAAGCGAGGAAGAACGCGATGGAAGAGGGTGATGGAAGCGAGGGTAAGGAGGAGCGTGATGGAAGAGTGGAGGAGCACGATGGAAGAGGGAGGAGGAGTGCAATGGTATTCGGGGAATTGGGTATTGGTTTCCCATAGTTTTATTAAAATTGTGGGAATAAATAATAAAAAAGAGAGATATCCCCACGGTTTAGAAAAACCGTGGGGATAGATGCATGGGGAAAGATCCCTTTTCCAATAGTGTATGGTACTTGAGAATTATATATGAGAAACTTGTGAGCACGATACGGCTTATATGATGGTTTGAGCCCCATTATAGCTCATGAAACATGGGAGAGCCCGAAATAGATTATACAAATGGTGATCTCCATTATAGCTTATATGATGGTTTGAGCCCCATTATAGCTCATGAAACATGGGAGAGCCCGAAATAGATTATACAAATGGTGATCTCCATTATAGCTCCTCGATGCATTGGGTAATGTTCTTTGTCATCAAAAGAAAGAGTGGAGGAGTTAACCGATGTGGTTTATCCTATGTATATAACTGGGATCCGTTTATTTCTGATATGGGTTTAAACAGTTTATGAATATAACATTGTGAGTTTCCTAAATAAGGTTTTCAATGCGTTCTATGAGATTTAATTGTATTATTTGAGCAAAAGGTATTTGTTTTCATTTGGAAATGATTTATTTCATATGCGCAAAATTTAATGTGATAAAATTGTGAAGATATGTCATTAAACAAAAACATGTTTCATTTTAAATGTATTATTTTATAGGAAAATGGATACTAAGTGGAACTATCTACATTATAATGTAACATTTATTAATATAAGGGTGATAGCCTAATTTTATAATACTAAAAAGTTAATGATTTTCAGGATTGCAGGAAAATGAATTATTGTTTAAAGAAACTATAATATGTAATGTTTATGGTCGAGTCCTTATAGCATGGGTATTACTTTCACCCCTATGAATTTTTATCTTCCTAGTTCAATTATTATGTGACCTATGGGCTATCTTATCAAAATATTTCTTAAGTTCATCAAAATTCATATAAGAGAAGTCAACCCATGTGATTGGTCTACCATATTCCAGTTGTATAGAGTGAGGGAATTGTAAAATGTATCCATTAGTAGGTGGGGAGATAACTGATGGTTGGAACATTACTTAGGTAGAGTTTTAAATCTATCCCAAGCTTCATAAAACAACTCTCCCTCATCCTGGACAAAACCATTGATCTTATGACTTACCTTAAAAGTTGTGTTCCTAGGATAGTTTTTGGACACATTGGAATTAAAATGTTCATCCCATGTTTGAACGATTTAATTATCAAGGTTATGGAACAAGGACCTAGTCATCCCTTTATAAAAGAATGGAAAAATTATCAACCTCAACACCTCTTCACTAAAACCTCATAGAGGCAACTAATGGATATAACTATAAAAATCTATAGTAAACTCTATAGAATCGTCTACTGGAAGACCAGTAAATGATGGAAGCATGGATAAATGATATTTCTTAATCTCATAGTTCCTAGACCATAGAGGCACCAATATGCATAATGGATTACTTGACACTAGTGGAAGTTGAAACTCTCTAAGTCTAGGTCTCTCGGTGGTAAGAAGTATGGGTGGATAAAGTTCTCATTCTGGTTTTCATATATGTTTTCAACTATTTTATTTACCATGGCCATCGCTCCAGCAACTTACAAATGGAAAACTTGATTGTTCACTGTCATCCCCACATGACTCGTGTCTTGCTCCATCGCAGATGCTGGTAAATCGATGCGACTTCTATTAAAAAATGAATCTGAATGCAATTTGGGCTTGATGCTATCTTGGACTCATCCAAGAATTTCCAAAAGCATCATATTTAAAATGTCAAGGCTCCCACTTGAATTATATGAACTTCTCATTATCTTTGCAGAAATGGATTCAAGGTTGATTATACAATTGCACAATGTTACCTTTACATAGGGCTACCATGATGCAGAGTTAACCTTTACACAAGTCAGCTTCCATCGCAATCACAAGTTGAATGAAGCGTCAGAGTCTCAGTTTCAAATGGCCTTCTTCAATCGACTTCTATAATTGAGGAGCTTCGGTCTCGGGTCCGGATAAACTCGTTTATTCATCTTCCACAATAGATCATCTTCATCGACAGAGATTTCAACCATTTTATAGCGGCCACACTCGATTCAGCATCCGTAACCTTCGAATCCACAGATCCGACGTCGCTCTTCATCCTTGGTGGATGTTCGGATCTGTCTTCGGTTCTTCATCAACGCGCTGGAACATCATTTCAGATCATGAAAATTGGTTCGCGCTTGGATGGAATTCTTCACTCTTTTTCGGTGAATCCTTGATTTAATCAATTTCGATTTCATTACACACACTAGACTTGGATTTTTTATGCTCAATAGCCCTTCATCCAGGTTCATCGAATATTTACCATCGTCCGGTGTCAATCTGACCTTGGATTTCATCCCAATTGATCTCATCTTCGGCGAAAAAAATTCATCGTCGGTGGCATCTTTTCTGTCCAGATCCACAATCTTCAGTGAACGCAACTCAACTCCAGATCCGCGCACGTCTCCACAAAAGGCTCGGTTTCGGATTCGATAAGATTTTGTTCGAGTTGTCTTCCCAAGCTCGGTCGTCCATCATCTTCAATCGATCCTACATGGCGTCGAGATTTCAACTACAACCGATCTTCGGCGTTTTTCTGGCTGGATCTGGTTCATCATATCTCGCAAGCTTCGACCTCAGATCGCCGGACTCAACTTGTCCAGAAACCTCGCGTTCAACTTCATGATTCTTCTGAGCCAATGCTTGGGCCTGCTTTTATCGGATCCCTGAATAATTAAAAGGGGAATGACAATTGAGGACCAAAAGTCCCCTAAATATCGGAGAGTTCTATGAACAGTGTTTTTCACTGTTCAAATAACTGGCCATGGTCTTTATTTGATATTAAGGGTACTTTTGGTCCCGTTGTCATTCCCTCTAATTAAAACAACAATTCACCGTTTTAACTAAATTAAATTAAACTATCAAAACTTTTATATATTTAAATTATATAATTAAAACAACAATTCACCGCTTTAACTAAATCAAAAATTCAAAGTAAAAACAATAAAAATGAAAAAAAATGAAAATAAAGATTTAAAATAAAAATAGATCATTTAATTAATTTATTTATTAAAAACAAAGAATTTTAAAAATTAGTAAAGAATTAAACTGTAAAATTAATGTGACAAATTATTAAATAATTAATGACCGAGACTGAAATTTAAATTAAACTTTTATTAAGTGATTAATTAATTACAAACAAAAGTAAGAAAATTAAAAATTAAATTACTTGAAACACGTAAATAAACAATGACATCAAAAATTAATATTTTAAAGGGAACTTCTAAAATAAATAATAAAATCATAACTCGGCATATTTTATTTATTTTAACATAAAAACATTAATTAAACGTAATTTTTTTAATTTAATAATTTACTTAAACATTAACCACAGCATAATAAATAACCAATTAACGACACATTTTAACATTAAAAACATAATTAAACAACAAGAGTAATGTGGCAAAGGATATGAATTAAAAGCCATATAACTTTTCTTTTTAAGGACCAATAGATGTCCCCAATCTTGAAATTGAATTCCATGTGAATATAACATACTCAATTTAGTAGTCCCATTTACCACATCTTGTATACAACTTTTCCCCTTTCAATGTATTAAACATATTAATTAAATTCTACAAATTTTTTTCTTTCATTTTAAATTATATGATAATATCAACTATAATTTCCAATAAAAATTTATCATGGTAATCACGAAGGATTCTATTCAGCAATTTTATATAGATTAATGGGGCATTAACAAGTCTAAAATTAATAACTATGGAATCATAAATGTAGAGACCCAGTTTTTCACCCTGTAAGACTTTGGAATATTTCTACATATAATTCCAGAGTTAGGCGCGAAGACGGTGTGCGATTCCAAGACCCGGTGTGCCCGGAATAAATTTTATAAAAATGTTAAGTGTTTTTATACTATGCATGTGACGAGGTTGTGTTTCCTCCTAAACGGTAGCTCGGATCGGAAATCCGAGGGCACGATTGCGTCCGGAGCGTGTCGTTTACTCTAGGGGGTGTAAAAGTTGCGGGCGCGAGCCTGCTGTGAGAGATGTCACCCAGGGGCAAAATCGTCATTTTAAATTAATGACTTAGTGATTTTTATCGCTCGCGTTCTTTTCAAATAAATTTCGAACGAAGCCTCGGAATGGAAATCTGAGACTTCCGTTGAGTTCGAAATGGGGCGTTTTGCCTATACACGATATAAGATGAGAGGGCGCGGTGAATTCAGATTCTGCGCTGAGTGGAATTCCAATAAATAGAGTTAAGTGTTTAGGGTTAAGAAAAAAACCCCAATTCACACACTCTCTCTCTCTAACACTCAAGCTCTCTCTCTCTAGCCATTCTTCGTCAGATCAAGGAGTGACCACCGTCGGAACTTCGACGGATCGAAGTGGGATCGCAGCGGGCGTGTCGCCAACGTCGAACGGCCGGATCGAGGTAGACTTTCGGTTGTGTTTTCCGCCCCTTTGCCAATTTTGTCGTTTTAAACTCTTAAATTTTAGAATTGCGGTGTTGGCCGAACGAACACTGCCAACGCCCGAGCCTCGTTTTATCTGTCGTTCTTGGGCATTCTTCGTCCAAATTTGCGGACGCGCCAAATCTTGTCGGATCGTTGATCAGGGGCAGGCGCTACAAAGGCCTCATCCCAAGGATTCCGAAGCTTCCCTCGGTTTTGAAATTGGGTCACCGAAGCGGATGGGGTGGCCGACGGAAGGTCCGGCTCCGGCAAGGGGTGTGGCCGGAGCACCGGCGGACGAGGTGAGGCGGAGCTTGGAGGTCGAGCTGGAGGTGGTCGGAGCAGCAATGGTGGGCGAGGACGAGCCGGAGGAGCCATGGCACGAGCGGCCGGTTCGCTCGGCTGGCGGAGCGGCGAACCTAGGCGGTCGCGGCTTGTCGCGGAGGTGCGCCCGACGGCGGAGCGGCGAACCCAAGCGGGCGGCATTGAGCGCGGCGGTGCGCTGCGGGAGGCGGAGGCGCCGACGCCCGGGGGCTGCGGCCAGTCGTGGTTGGAGGAGGAACCCGAGGCTGTCAGCGCCTCGGGTGCACGGAAGAGACCAGGACCCGCGTTCGGCGGGTCCTGCCGGCGCGACGCGGAGACCAGCCAAAGGCCGGTCTGCTAGGGAGAACCGGACTCGAGGGGTCCGGTGTGGCTGGAGCGGGCCGCGACGGTTCGGGCCGGACCCGCGGTTGGGCCGCGGCCCGACGGTTCGGACCGGGCCGACCGGGGTGAACCGGCCCGGTTGGCCCCCCTTGCGTTCGGAGGGCCGTAATTTCTAAACGGCGCGTCCGTTTGACCCGCCGTCTGCGGCTACAGGTCCGTGTCCGCAAGACAGACTTTTTGAAGCATGTTTCGGGATTTTTGAGTTCTGCGCCCGAGGGCGGGTGACCCGAGACGCTTTAATTTAATAATAATAAATTATTATTAAAGTTTACAACAGATGTACTCGCGACCCAGATGTCCGTTTGACGCACCGTCAGAGGCGCTATGACCCTGGAGTTGGGACGGTCCTTCCAAAGTTGGTTTGGAACCCTTGCGGTTAGGTTTCGTTGCTCGGAGGCACGAAACACTTAATGCGAATAATTAATTAATTAATTAATTAATTATTCTTGCGTTGGACCTAACTCCTGCTTGGGATGTCAGATTGACGTGCCATCAGCGGCAGCGTGACCCCAGTCCTCGCACGGACTTTTTGAGATGCTTTTCGAAGCGTTCGAGTTAGAGACAAGGTGCGGTCCCCACAGGGCCTAGCTTGCACGTTTTACGGTTAAACGCCACTTTTTCACCTGACATCCGTTTAGGGTGTTTGAGTACTCGTTTCTGAGTTTTTTTTTTCTGAGGGGATTGCAATGACACAATCTGCCCGCCTAAATTCGGGCCCGAGGCGTGGGCCCCACGAGGCGACTTTCAGACGTATGCTGCGTTTTTACGACTTATGCTTCATAAGTCCGTTCAGGGCAAATGATTAGCCTACGTCGCGTGTTTATATGCAAGGAACCCAATGGTATGATCTGCGTGACGTTTTTCGGGGTCGAGGTGTGGGCCCCACAGGGCCCCGTTTGCATATAACGAGAGGAGTTGCAGCTTCTGCATCTGGAGTCAGTTTTAGGCACCGTCAGTGGCGTTGTGACCCTGGCATCAAGGCGAAATTGACTGGGGTGCTTTCAGGCGTTGAAGCCGGAATTGAGGCATGGGCCCCACATGCCGTCTTTTAAGCTGTGTGCAGCGTACTGCGCCTTTTTCATCAGACGTCCGTTTGGGGCGTATGAGCACTCGTTTTGGCGTGTTTTTCCAAGAGTATCGCGATGACACAGTTCACCCGACCTCTTTTGGGACCGATGGGTGGGCCCTACGAGACACCGTGTGGGCATAAAGCGGTGTTGAATAACTTTTCCATCGGAAGCCCGTTGCCAGCAAGTAAGTAGTATATCTCACGTGTTTTTCTGCGAGGATTACAACTGTGTAATCTATTTGGGTGTACGGAGCCTCTTTCAAGATCTCATTAAATGTGCAAACATGAAAAGGCGTTTGTCGGAGGTTCCTTTGACGCACTCCGAACCTACGCACGGTAGCGGTGCTAGTGACACCCAGTGATGGCACGGGTAGTGAGGAGATATCAGACCAGTTCCGGGTTTACCCTCCAGCGAGGCTGGGCATTGGGTTACCCGTTGACCTATTGTGGTTTACCCTCCAACGGGGGCTGGGCAGTGGGTTACCCGACGACCACTTGTGGTTTACCCTCCAGTGGGGCTGGGCAGTGGGTTACCCGACGAACTCTTGTGGTTTACCCTCCAGTGGGGCTGTGAAGTGGGTTACCCGACGACCTCTTGTGGTTTACCCTCCAGCGGGGCTGGGCAGTGGGTTACCTGATGACCTCTTGTGGTTTACCCTCCAGCGGGGCTGGGCAGTGGGCTAGACGATGACTTCTTTCAGACACAACCCTTTCTATGAGGCTAGTCGGTGACTTTTCTCTGTAATTACCGGAGCAGGACCCTTGGTTGTTCGGTTTAGCGATGAGGCAGCTTTGGCGTGCGGGGTTTGTTGGGCACCAGTGATGGATATCCTTTGAACTGTTGGCGGTTCCTCTTGGGCTGAGCTTGGAGATAGAGATCCCCTTACACACTTGTTTGGTTTTCTTATTGAGCATATATATACACACTATTTTTTTACCACTCCTTGGGTTCTGTTACTCTCCTTTCAGCAGGGGCGAAGACGCGCGGGGTATGCCATGTGCTTTCCATGTCTAGATCCTATTGGATTGGACGAGTCTACTTCCTTCATTTTGTTGGGTTGAGATGTACTCTCTCTTTTGTAATATTGCATTGTTCTTTGTTTTATCTACTTCTCACCGTTTTAGTACCTCTTTTGTTGCTCCCTTGAGCTTTCGGGGCATCCTACTGAGTATCTTTTACTCAACCCTGCTTGGGATTTGCCCGCACTTGGTGTGCCCTTGCAGACGATGAACATGTCGATCGAGGCCACAGAGGAGCGTAGAGGACACAAGATCTTGGGATGCATTCAGTGGTAGTAGGAGGATTTCTGGGTATGAGACTCACCAATGGTTTACATTCATTTTACCTGTTTCCGGGTTGTGGCACCTTTTTGGTTGGGCGCGTGTTTTGCCCCTTTTTCTGTTCAGTTTACTAGTCAGTACTTTTCAGCACTTTACTTGTACTGGTTAGAGGTCGATGCATGTATGTTGGTTTCTCTTTTTGTAGCAGTGTTGTATCTTTCTTTCCTTTTACTGCACTTTTGCATTTAGTTGGCTGTGTGTGTGTGTACAATTTCATAGGCAAAGTCCTCCCTAGTTTGTTGTGCCTTCGGCGCTAGTCGCCAGCCCCTGGCCTATGGAGGCGGGCTTGGGGTAGTTGCGGCTCGAGCCCTGTACGGGTCGGGTCGTGACAATAAAGTCCATATATATTGCATAATTTAGTTTTTGGAATTTCGTTTTTTCCCTTTCAATTATTGACATTATGATTGAAGATCCACTATTGAGTAGTACCGAGCTCCACTTAGTTTTAAAACACACTGACCCTAGAATCCTAGATATAATGACCCATACTTTTCATACATGGATATCACATCTTAATAGATGAATATTCAATACATAACAAAATGATCAATGCCAGAATCATACATGTCACGTGCCTTTGGAACGATGGATACAAAAACAACTAGTTCATAAGTGAACTACATCATCTCTCATAAAGTTATTCATAATTGTCACTCTTCTTATACATATCATACACAACACCTTTCTTTTTAACTTGGGGAAAGAAAACATAAGAAAAGATGAAATGAGATTCTTAGTAATAGTAAAAAGGGAGATATCCACGTAACATGGGCATAAGAGTATGAAAACATGACCATAACACTTGAAAACCATTCCCTATATATCAAAGATCAAAATCTTAAGGCATGGCATAAAACATGAAATTTTATAAGACATGAATCATAAAGGAATCTAAGAACATTAGTGTAATGTCCCAGAAATTCCATATTTTTTTAATTATATGGAATTATTACGAGACTGCGAAAATTGACGGCACGTGATTCTGAGGCCCGGAGTGTCCGGAATGATCTGTCGAAAAATGTTAAGCTTTAAATAGCGTACATGAGCAGTTTTCCTGAAAAAGTGTAATAACTCTTAAATGGGTGCACGAATCAGAAATTTGAGGGCACCATTGTGTTCAGGATGACGAGTTTACCCTAAGCGCGACTTAAGTTTAGTCGGCACAGGCCTCTAGTGAGAAAACCCGAAAAATGGAATAACCATAAATAAAATAATTAAATAAAATTATTTTATTTTTCAAATGCTTATAACTCATGAATGGAGACTCAAATTAAAAATCGGAGACCACCGCTAAACTCGTGAGAGTATGATTTCTTTAGGCAGATCCTAACATTGGCCGGCGCGACCCAATAGTGGAAGTTAGTATTTGATCGTAAATAAAATAATTAAGTAATAATTATTTTATCGTTAAATTCTATAACTCATAAACGGTAACTAGGATTGTAAATCCAAGAGTACCATTGAGCTCGTGAGGGCGTGTTACCTTTAGGCAGAGCCTAACCTTGACCAACGCAGGTTGAGGGTGATTGTTAATAATTTTTGAACTTTTTTTAAGGTACATTCAGTAAACGTATGGGAGGGGATTTCTATATTTTGAACCAGTGCTTAGATTAAAAATCTAAGGGCACCATTGAATTCGTAGCGCCGAGATTCTCTTAAGGGAAGCTTAACTTCGACCGTATTAGGTCGGGAGAAAATGATAAATTTTGGACTTTATAAAAAAATAATAAAATAACTTAACAAAGTTATTTTTATTTCTTTTATCTAGTGGTTGAGTGTCAGTGGTGGGACCAGTGACTTGTCAATCTATTAAATGGCTTGACCCTCCAACTTTTGTAACTTCAATGTTCCAACATTAAATACAGTTCATAAATGAACTGCATTAATGTTGTGCAACTCGGTCGAATACCCGTCTATTTAATGGAAGCTTGGGCGTGGGTTTTTGACAAAACGGTGAGGAACTTCTGGAAAAGTACTGTGACACCTTCCACCGATGAAGAATGGAGAATTTGACAACACCCGTTGTGGAATCGATCCAGAGGTCGACGAATGACGAACGTCAACGCACGCAAACCATTTCCTTCGTCCGTAATACCCTCGAACGTGGAAGCACCACCGTCCGCAACGATCACCAATGATTTTCGAGGTAGGGGGTTTAATAATAAAACTTATCATTGTTGAGCTAAGTTGCTTACACCTGTCATAATATTAACGCGGTGGGCACGGGCCAAACGAAGAAGGCCCGAACCCTTCGCCACTTCGTTTCTTGATGCGTTCTTTGTGGGATGATTTGTCAACTCGATGACAAGCGAAACCGGGAGGCGTGAAATGACCGCAGCATCTCAGGAGGGTCGTAGGCACATCCGGAAGAAATAACGGGCCATTGGATCTCACCCAGTGGCCCATGAAAGCTTTGTCGACGCGATCCCAGCGACCGGCGGCGGCCGATGCTCATCGACCACAGAGGAGGGCAGCGCCGCTCGACGCTGCAGAGGTCGGACAGGCGGCCGACCGCAGAGACTGGAGGCGGTGATCCGTCATGCGCCGTGGTGAACGTGCCACAACTACAAAGCCACGACGAAGATCGGGACTCGATCCTTGTGGTTCCCATGGGTGACGAGGCGGCACCACCTGGCGCAGCCAACCAAGGAGTCGAATGACTCCTTTGAGCCATTTGGCAGGCAGACTGCGTGACCCCTACATGGGTCGCGCTAGCTAGTGGTCCGGGATGGTCTACGACCCAATGGGCCGAGCCGCCGCAGCCTACCCGACCGGGCCAGTCCATGCTGATTCGGGCCAGGCTGGGTCGGACCGGACCCGGATCCCTCTCATGTCCTGATACACTTAAATGACTGTATCTTGTGAACCAAACATTTGATTGATAAACCGTCTATGGAGATGGGATCCTTAGAGCGATATAGTCCTTTTGAGATAATCCACAAGAGTTTTGGAGAAAGTTAGAGTACAACCGGGTAGGATCGACCTCTAATTCAACCGGCCCGTCGACACTAAAATGCCAATAACTTACAGACCGGGCGTCCTGTTGATGTTCTATCTTTTGCGTTGGAACCCTTATGACATGAAAGATCACGAGGTACCTTCTTCATGGGGCTTCATGCTAGTTTAAATACAACCTAAGGCTTGAGGAGCGGTTTATCCCATAATCAAGCGTTCTATGAGCAGGAATCTCGTGTCTAGGTGAGACGTAAAGAATGAAGAGAGATTCTATGTGAATTAGCACCCATCGATTCTATGTGAATCAGTACCCACCGATTCTGTGTGAATCTGCACCCAGTGATTCTATGTGAATCAGCAGCAACACCTCTTGATAAAATAATATGATCTAGCTTTACGACTAATCATATGTACTTCTATACTTAAGTAATACCTAGTTTGAGATGTGCCTATTGCTTTGTGATTTGTGATTGAGATCATGCTTGTGGTTTTCCTTTGTGTAAATCTGAGATACCTTCGTGGGGTCTCAGGATCCCTACCGAGTATTGTTATGCTCACCCCTGCACGGGCTTCACCCGCACCTTGTTGTGTCTTATGCAGAAAACAAGCGGTTCAGCTGAGACTATAGGAGCCAGGACCAGGCGGTACATGGAGGTGACTGGTCAACAAGGAGAGTAGTGGAGACGAGTTGTACCTAGCCTTCAGGTAGGATTCTTGGTAGACGACCGCAGGAGCAGTTTTCTATTTTCAGTTGTAGTTGTACCATTTCAATTGGGCTTGTATTTCGGCCCCCTCTACTTTCTGTACACACTTTTACTACTATAGTTTTTTACTTTGTGGTTGCATATTATTGTGTTCTTGGAATGTGTGATTGTACAGGTTTAAAGTAAATGCCTTCTCATTTTATGGATATGCCTTTCTGGTGGTAGTCGCCAACTCCTAGCCTATGAAACACGAGCTTGGGGTAGTCACAACACGGTCCCTAGGGGACAGGTCATGACAAAGTGGTATCAGAGGTTTCGGTTCTACCGAAGAACTAGGACTTTGATATTTTTAATGGAGCAATAGTGTTAAGTGTTTTGAGTGTGGTTTTCAGTTTGGGGAGTCCAGTGTTGGTGCAGCAGCCGACATATCCATACACGAGGATCCTGAATTCTGATTTCTGATTCGGTGCACAAAAACACTAATTACGTGTGCTTTGGAAATGTTTTACTTTTGATATATTTTGAGTTAGCTCACCAGGAATAACTTTTTGACCATGGTTTATCTTGATTCTCTTTCAAGATGCCTCCACGAAGACAGCTATCCTGGACTCCAATGAGTGACCATGAGGATGATCCACAGTGTGATGAGGCTTTAGTATATGGACTGTTGCTCGAGATGGTACCTTCGAGAAGTGTACCAGCAATACCACTGCCCGTTGGTCAGCAGTTACTACCGGCGCTACTGGTAGAGGAAACATATAAGCTCAGTGCCTTAAAAAAGTTTCAGTGATAGATACCCCTTAGGTTCCGAGGCAAGACTGACTCACAGATTATTAAAGACTGGCTTGAAGTGGTGATCGAGTTTCCATCTAGCCAGAGCACCATTACATCAGATGGTGGTCCAGGTAGTGATCATTCTTTGTGGCTCAGCAGGGTGATGACAGGGTTTAGATTACCCCTATCTTATGATGAGGTGACTTTTCTGTGGGCAGAGCTTGAAAACCTTCCTAATAGAAGGGGTCTCTTACCATAAAAAAGGATAAGGGTTTTGTGTTCCCAAGAGATTATACGGCTTCAGTAGGACGACATGTTGGTAGCTGAGTATTCATAGAGGCGTACCAATCATTCCAAGTACTCGATGAATATGACACGACTAGTGCTTTAGGGCTCGGACCTCCGAGCGAGATGTTTTTTAGGGACATCTGATCTGAAAATATCCCTCGGTGCATTCTTACTTATGTTGGAGTGCTAGAAAGAACCTGTGTGGTTGAAAATTCTTTAGCTGAGTAGATGCAACAAGTGAATGTCAGCAGTGGGAAAGCAAAAGACCAACGTCAGTCTCAGAGACTTGGACATGTAAAATGTTTCAGGAAGATGAAGTGATATGGATGGATGAATCTGCAGGGCAACAAACATGGAAGAGGAGCTAGGAGAGAAGCATGAGGTGATATATATTTCGACATGTTATAACCACCACCCCAATGTGGTCCCCACCAGGATCAGAGAGCTGGAGGATAGGGGAAGAAAGTAGCTATAAGCAGTCAAGGAGTGTGAACCAAGGGCTCCAAGAATGATTCAAGGTATGGTATGTGTCTACTAATAGATGCTGTATTAATAGACATATGTATGGATCTTTTCTTATTTTCATGAATCTTGTTCAAGACCTAGATTTTCTGGTTAAACCTTTGAATTGACCCTTACGTCTAGAGATACCTATGGGAGGAGACTTGATAATCACGCATATGCCGATGGTGTGATCTGACCCTTGAGGTGAGAGTTTCAGTTGGAACCTCTTGGTGGCAGCGTCGAGGAATTACGATGTTAGTTTGGGTATGGACTGGTCATCCATAGTTCATGCTTAGATTGATTATTTTAAGAAAAAATGATGTGGTATATCTACAATGTTGGAATGAGATTTTCCTTGGTAAAAAAAGGAAACCCAGACAACACAGGATAAACTCATGCATAGAAGGGTGCATCCGATCACTCTTGAGTCGGCCAGTCTTACCCTCATGGCAGTAGGAGTTTGATTTTTCAGTTCCCAACAGTAGTGCCAGAGTGTGGGAACATCCTTTCTAAAGATATTTTCATAATTAACTCCCCGTATGGAGAGGGAATTCTGCATTGGCTTGTACCTAGGGGCGACACTGATATCTACAAATGCATATCGGATGGCTCCCATGAAGCTCCGGGAGTTGAGAGTATAGTTGGGAGGCTTGTAGAGGAAGGTATTAGTAAGACCTAGTGTTGGAGATTATGTGTGGATCACCAGAAATATAACCAAGTGGCCATGGAGAATGAGTACCCACTACTAAAGGGTCGATGGAACACCAATCAGTTAAAAGGGGCAGCCTTTCGCGTGGATGGGAAGGTGCCCGTAGGCTTTTCAGCAGTTGAGACAACGATGATGGTTGGATTTCCACCAGGATTATGACTTCAAGATATTCTATACTCCTGGGAAGGGGGATGTGCTGGAAGACATGCTCAGTAGGAGGTTTGGTCTATAGTTGCTAAGTGTTTTGATATAACAGCTAGCCACGTTGTAGATATCCTTCATGGATAGTGATGAAGCAGTTTACCTCCAGTTTATGATTGTCACTCCCCCACTACTTTAGGGACTTCAGGAGGCATAACTTGGGGATGTGGACGGCGAGACCTGACATGCTCAGATATCCTCAGGATAGGCTCCTGAAGGATTTTATGAAGGTGGGGAGCACATCATCCTTTTCATAGGACGCACTATGGTACCAGTGATTCTATGAGAGGAGGTGTTGAGGGAGTTCCACACATCCCTTTGGTGGTATATCCTAGTGTGGAAAAGATGTACCAGGACTTCTGATGTTAGTACTGGTGGACAAGGATGAAGAAAGCGGTGGTAGAGTTCGTATCATGATGCCTCACTTGTCAACAAGTGAAAGTTGAGCAACATGTTCCCTCATGATTGAGCACAAATTTTTTTAGACAAAGTGTACCATACAGACCTTGGAGGACATGCTTCGTGCTTGTGTCCTAGATTTTGGTCATAGTTGGGAGGATCGCCTACCACTAGTGGAGTTCGCATACAACAATTGTTATCACTCTAACATCGGCATGACACTATTTGTGGCCTTGTACGTGTGACCGTGTAGATCACCTCTATATTGGACAGACCCAGGGGAGTCAACACTTATGGGTCCAGAGTTGGTACAAGCTACCACTAAGAAATTGCAGATCATCTAAAAGAAGATGAAGACTACACAGAGCTGGCAGAAGCCTTATACCGACAGGAGACGTAGGCCCTTGGTGTTCAAGGTGGGATACCATGTCTTTCTACGGGTCTCACCCTGATAAGGATTAAATAGATTTGGATGGGGTGGAAAGCTATCTCTGAGGTTCATCAGGCCTTTCCTAATCCTCAGTAGAGTAGGTGAAGTGGTGTACCACCTAGCTCTTCCCCAAATATACACCGGGTGCATAATGTTTTCTATGTGTCATAGCTGAGGAGATGTGTGCATGATTCATCGCACATTATCGACTAGGGAGAGTTAGACTCTGGCGATGGGGTGACTTTTACGTAGTTATCGGTGGAGATAGAGGATTGAAAGGAGTGAGTACTTTGTGGATAGTCGATCCCTCCAGTGCGAGTTTGGTGGTAGCACGAGAACATCCTGGAGAGCACATGGGAGCGGGAGGCTCAAATTCGTGCTTAGTACCCTCATTTGTTTGATTTTCATTTGTTTTGGATTTCGGGGATGTAGAGGGCCTAATTTGGGGATAATGTAATGTCCCTAAAATTCCGTATTTTTTTAATTATATGGAATTATTAAGAGACTATGAAAATTAATGACATGTGATTCCGAGGCACGGAGTGCCCAGAATGATCCATTGAAAAATGTTAAGTTTTAAATAGCATGTGTGAGCGATTTTTATGAAAAAGTATAATAACTCTTAAACGAGTTCCTAGATTCAAAATTTGAGGGCACCATTGCGTTCAGGATGGCGAGATTACCCTAGGCGTGACTTAAGTTTAGTCAGTGCATCCCTCCAGTGAGAAAACTTGAAAATAGCATAACCATAAATAAACTAATTAAATTAAATTATTTTATTTTTCAAATGCTTATAACTCAAGAATGGATACTCGGATTAAAAATCCGATACCACCGCTAAACTCATGAGGGTATTATTTCATTAGGATGATCCTAACATTGGCTGTTGTGGGCCAACATTGGAAGTTAGTTTTTGACCGTAAATAAAATAATTAGGTAGAAATTATTTTATTATTAAATTCTATAACTCCTAAATGGTAACTCGAATTGGAAATTTGAGAGTGTCGTTGAGCTCGTGAGGATGTATTCCCCTTAGGCAGAGATTAACCTTGACCAGCATGGGTTGAGGGTGACTGTTAATAAATTTTTAACTTTTTTAAGGTATATTCAGTAAACGTGTGGGAAAAAATTTCTATATTTTGAACCGATGCTCGAATTAAAAATATGAGGGCTCCGTGGAATTTAAAATGATGATATTATCTTAAGGGAAGCTTAACATTGACCAAAGTAGGTCGGGAGAAAAAGATAAATTTTCGAATTTACAAAAAAATAATTAAATAACTTAACAAAGTTATTTTATTTCTTTTCTCCAATGGTTGAGCATAGGTGGAGGCATCGGTGACTTGTCAAGCCATTAAATGGCCTGACCCTCCAGCTTTGTAACCTCAACGTTGCAACATTAAATGCAGTTCATAAATGAACCGCATTAATGTTGTACAACTCAGTCGAATACTTGTCTATTTAATGGAAGCTTGGGTGTGGGTTTTTGACACAACAGTGTGGAACCTCTGCAAAGTACCACGACACCTTCCACCAATGGAGAACGAAGGATTTGACGATGCCCATTGTGGAATCGATCCGGAGGTTGATGGATGACGAACGTTAACACATGTGAACCTTCTCCTTAATTTGGAATAACCTCAAACATGGAAGCACCACCGTCCACAACGGTCACCAATGATCTCCGAGCTAGGGGGTTTAATAATAAAGTTTATCATTGTTGAGCTAAGTTACTACCGCTTGTTATAATGTTAACGAGGAGGGAGGCCAAACAAACAAGGCCCGAAACCTCTACGTCTTTGTTTCTTGATGTGTTATCAATGGGATGATTTTCAACTCGAGGGAAAGCGGAAACCGGGAGGCATGAAACGACAGCGGCATCCCGGGAGGGCCGTAGGTGTGCCCAGAAGGAAGAACGGACCACCGAAACTAACCTTGTGTCCAGCGGAAGATCCGCTGGTGCAACACAGGTGACCGGAGCTAGCGGCAGAGGTGGCGACCGGTGCTCGCTGGCTATAGAGGAGGGAAACACCGTTCAATGCCGTAGTGGTCAGACAAGCGGCCGACAATGGTCGGCCCCAGAGACTGGATGTGGCACGCCGTCGCGCGCTGCGGCGAATGCGGGGACCCACTCTCTACGGGTCCCAAGGGTGACAAGGCAGGGCCACCTAGCGCTGCTAATCAAGGAGTGAAATGACTCCTTTGAGCCATTTGGTAGGCGGACCGCGTGACCCCTATGCGAGTCGCGTCAGCCAGCGGGCTGGACCGCCCGCTGGGCTATGCCTAGCCGGTGGGCCAGGTTGGTCTGCAGCCCAGCCCAACCAGGTCAGGTCAAAACCGGACTGGGTTAGTCCCAGAACAGGTCGTGTCGACCTGAACCGGGTCGGGTCGGCCCAGACCGGGTCAGTCCAACCGGGTCAGACTAAACCCGAACCCTTCTCGGGCCCAGATACACTTAAATGACCGTATCTTACGAACCAGACAATCGATTGATAAACCATCTATGGAGTTGAGATCCTTGGAGCGAGAAAGTACTTTTGAGATACTCTGCGAGAGTTTTGGATAAAGTTAGAGTATGAATGGGTTGGATCGACTCCAAATCCAACCGGGCCCTCGACACTAAAATGCCAATAACTTACAGACCGGGCGTCCAGTTGATGCACCATATCTTGCGTTGAAACCCTTATGAAATGACATATCACGAGGTATCTTTTTCGTGGGACTTCGTGTCGGCTGAAATAAAACTGAAGGCTTGAGAATCGGTTTCTCCCAGAATCAAGCATTCTATGAGCGAGAATCCTGTGTTTGGAAGAGACGTGAAGAATGAAGAGCAATTCTATATGAATAAACACCCATCGATTCTGTGTGAATCATCACCCAACGATTCTATGTGAATCACCACCCAATGATTCTATGTTAATCAGTAGCAGTGGCTCTTGACAAAATAAGATGATCTAGCTTTATGAATAATCATCTGTACTTAAGTTATACCTAGTTCGAGCTGTTTCTATTGCTTTGTGCTTTGTGATTGAGATCATGCTTGTGGTTTTACTTTGTGTAACTCTGAGAGACCTTCAGGGGTCTCGAGGTCCCTACTGAGTATTGTTATACTCACCCCTTCCGGGCTTCGCCTGCACCTTGTCATGTCTTGTGCAGATGACGAGCGGTTCAGTTGAAACTGTAGGATCCAGGACCAGGCGGTACACAGAGGTGACTAGTCATCGTGGAGAGCAGTGGAGATGAGCTGTACCTACCCTTTAGGTAGTATTCTTGGTGGATGATCATAGGAGCTGATTTCTATTTTCATCTATAGTTGTACCATTTCAGTTGGGCTTGTATTACATACCCTCTACTTTATGTACACACTTTTACTACTATAGTTTTACTTCATGGTTGCATCTTGTTGTGTTCTTTGATTATGTTATTGTACAGGTTTAAAGGCAATGCCTTCCCGTTTTAGGGATACTCCTTTTTGGTGCTAGTCGCCAACCCCTGGCCTATAGAAGGCGGGCTTGGGGTAGTCACGACATGGGCCCCAGGGGACGGGTCATGACAAAGTGGTATCAGAGGATCCGATTCTACCGAAAACTAGGACTCTGATCTTTTTAATGGAGAAATATTTTTAAGTGTTTTTAATGTGATTTTCAGTTCGGGGAGTCTAGTGTTGGTGTGGCAACTGACGTATCCATACACCAGGACCCTGAATTCTGATTTTTGACTCGGTTCACTAAAACACTGATTGTGAGTGTTTTGGAAATGTTTTACTTTTGATCTCTTTTGAGTCAGCTCACTAGGTATAACTTATTGATCTTGGTTCATCTTGATTCTCTTTTAAGATGACTCCACGATGACAGCCAGCCAGGATTCCAATGAGTGACCATGAGGATGGTCCACAATGTGATGAGGCTTTAGTACAAGGACTGTTACCCGAGATGGTACCTTTGGGCAGTGTCTGAGTGATACAACTGCCCATTGGTCAGCAGTTACTACCGGTGCTACCTATAAAGGATGCATATAAGTTCAGTTCCTTACACAAGTTTCAGTGACAGATACCCCTTAGGTTTCGAGGCGATCCCGACTCACAGACGGCTAAGGAATGGCTTGAGGTGGTGATCGAGTTTCCATCTATCCAGGGAACCATTAGATCAGATGGTGGTCCAGGCAGTGAGCATTATTTGTGGCTTAGTAGGGAGATGACAGAGTTTAGATTACCCCTATCTTATGATGAGTTGAATTTTCTATGGAGAGAGCTTAAGAACCTTCCTAGTAGAAGGGGTCTCTTGCCATAAAAATGGATAAGGGATTTGTGTTCCCAAGAGTTTATACATCTTTGGCAGGACAACATGTCGGTAGCTGAGTATTCATAGAGGCGTACTGACCATTCCTGGTACTCTATGAATACAATATGACCAGTGCTTCCAGGCTCAGGCCTCCGAGTGAGATGTGTTTAGGGACATTCGAGCCGACACTATCCTTCTGTGCATTCCTACTTATGTTGGGGTGCTAGAGAGAACCTTTGTGGTTGAAAATTATTTGGCTGAGTAGATTCAGTTAGTGAATGTTAGTAGTGGGAAAGTAGAAGACTGATGTTAGTCTCAGAGACTTGAACATGTAAAATGTTTCAGGAAGAGGAAGTGATAGGGACAGATGAATCTTCAGGGAAATAGACATGGAAGAGGAGCTAGGAGAGCAACATGAGGTGGTATACATTTCAACATGTTACAACCACCACCCCAATGTGGTCCCTACCAAGTTCAGGGAGCTAGAGGATAGGGGAAGGGAGTAGCTACATGTATTCAAGGAGTATGGCATCCCACCCTTTTATTACATAACTTTTCATTACATTTTACATACAGAGGATCTTCAAAGTCTTGTGTCTTGGAAATTAGGAACATAATACATGAAAACAATATAATAAATTCTTCTAAACTGCTCATAAGGCTTCATCATAGGTTCATCCTATGTACAATTACTTCATATCATATCCTGGATACATACATCAATGGAAAGGGTGAGCAGAAGGCTTAGTAAGGAAAACAAGTGAAATAGTTGACATATGATCTTGAGAAATATTAATAAGAACATGATAAAAGTCATAAAGGAATGAGCAATGGAAAAATAGTAATATCATAATAAAAATAACTTGAATCATAACTTGAATATGTGGCTATAACATTTAATTTAGACATTCATGAACTTATCACCAAGGTTCATACCCAAGGTGTCATAAAAATTACCAAGGTTATTCACCAAGGTATCATGAACCTTGTCATCTCTAGAGATTAATTATTTACCCAATGCATTGGAGAGATATCAGGGCACACCCTTAACATGTCTTTATTTTCATGTGAGCCACATAGATCATAATCAAACATTTCATAAATAACCCATAGATAATAATAGAAATGGGTTTCATTTCAAAATCGTGACATTTTAAAAATTCTTAAAAATAAGATCATTATATAATTTATAACCCATGGAAAGGGAGTGAGGGTTATATTGTTGGTCGTAGTGGATAATCAAGAGGGGGGGGGGAATTGAGTTCTAGTTAAAAATTTCTGTTAAAAATATTTCTAAAAAAATACCCCAATTAAAAACAAAGATAAACTGTAGTGAATTTTTAAAACTGTAAGGGTTTCGATTAGGTTCTCAAAAGATTGATTAAGTCTCAGTTAATTTAATCAGAAGATTAAATTAGATTTTGAAATTAACCTACTGATTTAAAATAGTTACAAACACTTGCTAGATTAACTATCAAAGTAACTTTAAAACAATTGTATATTTCAAAGTAATTAGTAGTGGAATATTCAATATAGGTTAAAACCAAAATAAGTAAGCACATCAGTTTTAAAACAAGAGGTTCAGTCTCAAGCCAAGACTTAGTCCTCTCAAAAAATTTATATAAAATTTTGATCCACACCCTGGATCGGGGTAAAAAATAGTACTGGGACTGTCCATGTACTAAGACCTCCACCACAGTTCTTCGTGGGAAAACAACACAATAGCACACAGGCTATCCAGGTTCTACTTGACCTCTACCACTTTCCACAGTGGGAAATAAGAGTATAGGTAAAGAGTGAGTAAGGATTAAATCCTCCAGTTCAGCACAAGATTCAGTGTGTATATGAAATGTACAGAGTACACACACAGCTCAAAGGTAAGTAAAAGAATCACTAAGAGAGTATATAAGAGTTTAGAATGCTCTAGTGACTTGAAGTGCAGCTCTGGACTCCTTTTGATTGAAGAGAAATGATTCTGAGTCCTTCTCTGGTTTTTGTCTTGAAAATAGAGTGTCGTTTGCTTCCTTTATTTTCAGGTTCAGTTTGATCAGCTTGAGTGTATGAAGAGAGCATTGTAGTTCTTCACTCCTTGACCAAGATTCAGCTTGTGTTATCTACTTGTATGAATGACCTCATGTATGTCTAGTGTTTTTCAAGTACACAGGTGTTTTGATGTCGCCCTTTTTTTGTGTATATTCACGACTATTCACACACACCTTTTCTCGACTTTTGTCCTTACTTTATAGCTTTCAGCTTCGGTAATGGTAATGATTAACTTTTTATAGGTATGAGGTACGGTTCCCTGAAATGACAAAAACTATAATTAAATAACATTAATTTCATTAAAATCATCAAATATGACCATTTCTAAATAAACAAATAGAAATATAGATTAGGTAAAGTGACTGGTTCTCAATCATTAGCTCCGTATAACAGTGATCTTGTAGTGGTGGATCCTCTGTATCGGTAGCTATTATTCCTTGTAACGGTAGCTCCTTATATCAGTCAATGGTTCATTGTATCAGTGAACTTCTATCGGTAGCTGTATTTCTTCGTATTGGTAGCTCTCTGTGTAGCGGTGAGTCTCTATCGGTAGCTCTTTGTTCTTGTACCGATAGCTCCTTGTATCAGTAGCTGTCCATATCGGCGACTATCTGTATCGTTAACTATACTTATCAGTATAATTTGTGATGAAAACTCTTTATTGGTGGACTTCATATTAAAGGCTTGTCTGTATCGGTAGACTTTGTGCATACCAGTAGCTCTGTTCTATATCAGTGATTAAGTTCATACCGGTGGCTCTGTTCTGTCAGTAGCTGTATATCTGTTTTTCTATATCAGTAGCTATGAGCATATCGATGAACTTATGCATATCATTGTACTTAACACTTGTCTATTCTATGTAACATATATGTAGATTGAGTTAGAATTATTTCAAAGGACATATAAACATAGATAAACATTGATTAACATATTCCAAAGATCATTTTGATATTCTTATCAATTCAATAGAAGGATGAAAAAGTAATTAATATATGAGTGAACATTATTTGGGATTTTCAAAGCATATTAAGACATAATTGAGAATATCAAAACAGGTGAGGTCAACAATCTCCCCCCTTTTGATAATCACAACTTATGATATAACAATCCTAAAATAATTAGTAATGTATCAGAGGGTATAACATTAAATCCAATTATATCAGAGATAATAAAAACAAAATAAAGTACTAGAATTATAAAACAAATTTATCAGAGGTAAAATAACAATGGAAAATATTAATCTCATATTGCTCCCTTTAACCTTCCATATTTTGGCATATCGAGTCTATTCTCCCCCTATTTTGTCATAGAAAGTCTGTTCTCCCCCTTTGTGATTAGCTAAAAGGAGACAATCAAAGATAGAAATAACAGAAGGGAAAAGGGAATAAGGTCATTTGTATTTCATGGTGAAAAAAGATACAAAGGAATACAAAAAGGAAACAAAAGGAATAAAGGTAATTCCTATCAAATGTCTTAGCCACTATTCAATCCACCTCCTGAATGTCCTCATGGTGTTTTCCTTTGGGATCCGAGGTAGACTCAGGATGTGTGGATGCAGGTGGAGGCTTAGGAACACTAGAAATGATCAGAGGAGGCTGAGCCACTGAAACTGTGCCTGGTCTGTACTGTGTAGATCTCTGAGTGATCATAAGAGTAAGGCTTCCGATGGATTAGACTGGTGTCATCTGAGCATGAGAGGTAGTAGAGGTAGATGTAGGTAAAGCTGGAGGTATAATCACTGGTTGAGTATCAACATGCAAGAAGGGAAATAAGAGATTTCTGAATTCCATTATAATTCATCCTCCTCTTTCCATAGTGGAAATGAAATCATCCATGTTCTCCATGAATTTGTCTAGTGCAGGGGTCAACTCTCTGAGCTTGCTAACTTGTTCTCTGAAGGCTTGATTTAAAGGAGGGAGCTTCATGTTCTCTAACATAATCTTGAAATGGTTGTTGAGCTGATGCTTGGTGTAGACCCTTTGCAAATAGTAATATACCTTGTCTTTAACTTTTTTCTGAGAAGCAGAAGCTTCTCTCATATAATCTTGGACAATCTTCATGATATATCTAGTGGTAGACACCACTTGGGTCATGGAAGATGAGTCCACAGAGCTACTAGATGAAGCTAAACCAAGCTCCTCCTTCATTGAATCTCTAATCCGATCCAATTATATTGAAGGTATCGAAGCAAGAGAACCAATAGAAAAAGCCACAGTTTACTTGAAACTCTTAGTTAGCCCATTAATAAGATTTTTTACTATAGAATCTTGGGTGCTAACATGATTTTTTATGGAATGCTTAAATTCCTCAAAAACTGAGACCATTTGGCTGACTACACTCTTCACATAAGACAAATCCTTGTCTTCTTGAGATTTAGAACTCATATAGGATTCCAGAGAGACAACTGATCTCTTTAGAAATTCAACATCCTCTGCCAAGCTAGAAGCCTGATTCTGGAAAGCTGTGATTTCATCCACTATTTCTGCCACAAAGGTTGACACATTACAACCAAGATAGAGTTCAAAAGACTTTTCCATATTGCTCATCTCTTAAACAAAGTGACTCTTTAACTTGGCAACAGAATCACTCAAAAACTCTTTCATCTTAGCCTTCAAAGATTCTAATTTATCCCTGGTGACTATATTAGCAGGCACAACAACAGGTTCTCTTTCAAACACAATACTGGCCACTGAGTCATTCATAACCGATTTAATGGATGACACTAAGGATGCTTCCATTTTTCTCATCTCTTCCATAAAATATGTCTTAATATCAGAATTCAATTGATCCAGATCAGCTTTTCTTACTATATTCTCAGGTAACATCTCAGGAAGAATATCATAATTAACTTCTGGTCGATTGAGGGATGTCTCATTATCAGAATCTGGGTAATCTAATCCAAAAACTACAAACCCTGGGTCCTCTGCCCAGTCTTTAATCTCAAAATCCACTGAAACACTGCCAAACCTGGTTGGATGCTCCCCCTCAACTGGTGCATTCTCCTGTAGAGAAATAGCATCTTCAGTTTCTTGGTCTTGCTCAGAAGAATCTTGCACAACTATCTCTATTTCTTCAACAGCAGGAGGATCCTCAGGAATAGGAGAAGGTCTATCAACTTCATCCAAAACATCCTCTAAAGGCACAATGGAAATTCCAATCAGAGGACTCAAACTTAAGGTGGCAGAAGCAGATGCTTTAGTTTCAGATTCTCTTTCTTGTTCCTCATTCTCTGGGGCAACCTCTTCCAGATCTGATCTGTTTTGGTCTTCCTCAACTACAGGTGCCTCTTCATTTCTTACACCCAAAACAGTTTCTATACTAGGTAGGTTCAAAGAAGCACTTCCCTTTTCTTGTGATACAATTTCAGGAGTTAGGCTAGGAGGAAAGTCCGAATCTCCTCCATCTGCTACAGAGGACTCTTCCTCTTCTTAATCATCACTATACTGTGGCTCCTCCTCCTCAGGTCTTAGACCTGGATCCCTCACATCCTTAGGCCTAGAAAGACTATCCACATGATTAAACTTATCATATAACTTCTTATCATCAATAACCCAATCCCTTCTCCATGGGTTCCAGCTAATCTTCATGTATTTACACACTGTGCTTGTGATACAAAAGTTTTTTCTTACCAAAAATTTCTCATCCTGAGATTCAGCTACTCCCTTTACTTTAATCATAACTGAAATCAACTTGGCAAAGAATAAAGCATTGGTCTTTGATTTGGGTCTGGTCATATCCACCATTTGAATCATTAGCAGCCTACACAGATTCACCTTCACACCATGCCTCAAGAGATGTAACAAATATATATCTTGATATCTAAAATTTGTAAAGTCCCGTCTTCTTTGACTTAGCACATGTTGCAAAAATTTGAACAAAAATATGTTTTCTCCATCCATTTCAGCAGCTACCACTTTTCTCTGCATGCCACTACCAGTGAGCTCCTCTAAGGCAGTTTCATAATCAAATATGTCACTTGTAGGTGGTACTGTCTTCGATGAATATCCAAAAACTCCTTCATGTGGTACTCTTAGGTACTCAACCCACTCAACAAATGAAAAGGCTATTTCCTTGCCATTTACCCATGAAACCATTCTATTTTCTTTATCGGATTTCTCAAAACTGACAAACTCATAGAATTTTTTTACTAGCTTAGGATAGTAGGGTAAATTGTTATTCGAGAATCATTCTACCCATTTCTGATCTTCTAGCACCTCTAGAACTAATGATTTACTAGACATCATCCATTCCGCGCATAGCTCTTTGTCGATTATAATATCTCTATTTTGTAAATGCGGGTTCACTGGACGACTCTTGGACCTTGTTCTACTAACACTGCTACTTGATTCAGGCCCTGTCTTATGATTCTTCACATTAGGCTCATCAAAGTCATATCTTACTATCAGAAGTTTGGTTTTTTCCATCTCTGGTTTGAGGAACTTAGGGTTTTCATGAGATCCAGGGATTCAAGGAGTCAGGTTTGAGAGATGAGAGTTCAGTGGATTGAGAAGTAACTAAGACTTAGTTTTATCATTTAGGAATAATAAAACAAATAATATAATGAGTAAAGTATAAACGATACAGATTACGATGGCTAAAGAGTTTAAAACAGCGCATACTGATGGTAGGGTATACCAGTGATAATTACTAACGGTGAGGTTTATCTATCAGTGAGGTCCACTAACGGTGAGGTATAATAGTGAGGTTTCATACCGTTGAGGTATAACAGTGAGGTTTCATACCGGTGAGGTATAACAGTGAGGTTTCATACTGGTGAGGTATAACAGTGAGGTTTCATACCGGTGAGGTATAACAGTGAGGTTTCATACTGGTGAGTTATAACAGTGAGGTTTCATACCGGTGAGGTATAACAGTGAGGTTTCATACTGGTGAGGTATAACAGTGAGGTTTCTAATGGACAGAGTCTATCATTCCTAATTCATGTCTAATGTACCTTAACCTATCCGAGCTTAAAGTCTTGGTGAAAATGTCAGCTAATTGATGTTCAGTGCCTATAAATTCAAGAGTAATATCACCTTTTTGGTAATGATCTCTCAAAAAAATGGTGCCTTACATCAATGTTTTTGGTCCTAGAGTGAGACACGAGATTCTTAGAGATGTTAATTGCACTCGTGTTATCACAGTTTATTGATACATGTCTAAATTGATATCCATAGTCCAAAAGAGTGTGTTTCATCCACAGAATTTGTGCACAGAAACTACCAGCAACTATATACTCTGCTTCAGTAGTAGATAAAGCAACTGAATTCTGTTTCTTACTACACCAAGATACTAAGGATTTTTCCAATAAATGACATGTTCCAGAAGTGATTTTTCTATCTAACTTGCAACCAACAAAGTCAGCATCTGAATAACTTATTAAATCAAAAAATTGTCCTTTTGGATAAAACAAACCTAAATTTTCATTATCTTTAAGATATTTGAAAGTTATTTTAACAGCAAGAAAATGAGATTATTTTGGATTATCTTGAAATATTTCACACATACACACACTAAACATAATGTCTGGTCGACTAGCAGTACGGTACAGTAGACTTCCAATCATACCTCTGTAATTGGTTTGATCAATTGGTTTCCCAGATTCATCAATGTCCAAATTACAGGTATTATTCATGAGTGTATCACTTTCCTTAATACTATCTAAACCAAAACGTTTTAAAAGATCCTTTTTATATTTACTTTGATTTAAAATAATACCATTTTAATTTTGAAAAACTTGAAATCCGAGAAAATATTTGAGTTCTCCCATTAAACTCATTTCAAATTCATTTTGCATACTCTTTGAAAAATCAATACACAAAGTATTTTTAGAAGATCCAAAAATAATATCATCAACATAAATTTGTACTATCAAAACATATTTAGAAATTATTTTGATAAAGAGAGTTGGATCAACAATCCCTTTAGAAAAACCGTTTGAAATAAAAAAATTACTAAGTCTATCATACCAAGCTCATGAAGCTTGTTTCAAACCATATAAAGCTTTAGATATATTAAAAACTCGATTTGGAAAATGAGGATTAGTAAATCCAGGTGGTTGTTCAACAAAAATATCTTCAATTATAAAACCATTTATAAAAGAACTTTTAACATCCATTTGATATAAATTGAAATTCAAATGAGCAACATAAGCAAGTTTAATCCTAATAGCTTCTAATCTAGCTACAGGGAAAAATGTTTCCTCATAGTCTATTCCTTCCTCTTGACTATACCCTTGTTCAACTAAACTTGCCTTATTTCTAACTATATTTCCAGACTCATCAACTTTATTTCTAAAAACCTATTTAGTGCCTATGGTCAAAGTGTCCTTAGGTCTGTCAACTAATTCCCAAACTTTGTTTCTTTCAAATTTATTTAATTCTTCTTGCATATCCATTACCCAAAATTCATCATTGATTGCATCATTGATATTTTTAGGTTCTAAATGTGAGGGAAAAGCTTGATGTTCAACCTGGTTTCTTAGAGAAGCTCTAGTCTGTGTCCCTCTATCAAGATTACCAACAACAACATCTAAAGGATGATTGTTTAGAATCCTAGTTGATCTAGTAAAGGTAGGAATAGAAATTTCAGGTTCTTCTCTAGATTCATACTCTACAAAAACAGGTTCTAGAAAGTATCCAGAACTAGATGTCTTTATAACAGGTTCATTGATGTTATCATTAAGGTCCAGAACAGACAAATCTTCTTCAAGATTTTCAAGAGAAGAATTAGGTTCATGTGGATCAGTTTCATCAAACTTGATGTGAACAGATTCTTCCACACATTTGGTTCTTTTATTAAAGACTCTATAAGCTTTTCTAGTTAAATAATAACCAAGAAAAATTCCTTCATCACTTTTAGAAGTAAACTTGTCAAGATTATCCTTAGTATTGAGAATAAAGACTTTGCAACCAAAAACTTTAAAGTAATTAACCTTAGGTTTACTATGGTTACACAACTCATAAGGGGTCTTTTTAAGAACAGGTCTAATCAAGACTCTATTAATAATATAACAAGTTGTATTTATAGATTCAGACCAAAAGTAAATTGGCATATCATACTCATTAATAATAGTTATTTCAATCTATTTAAGGGTTATATTTCTTCTTTCTACTACACCATTTTGCTGAGGTGTTCTAGGGGCAGAGAAATTGTGACTATAGCCATTGTGTGAGCAATAAGATTCAAACTCATGATTTTCAAACTCACGACCATGGTCACTTCTCAAAGTCTTAATCTTAAGTCCACTAAGGTTTTCCACATACTTGTAATATTTAATGAATTAAGAACAAGATTCACTTTTGTGAGCTAATAAGTATACCCAAGTGTACCTAGAATAGTCATCTACTAAGACATAGACATAGTGCTTCCCATTTAAACTAGAAACTCTAGAGGGAACAAACAAGTCCATGTGAACCAACTCGAGAGGCTGAGAATTTGAAACTTCTTTCTTTGATTTAAAAGAAACTTTATGTTTCTTTCCATTTTGACAGGGATTAAAAACTTTATCATCTAAGAATTCAAGTTTAGGTAGGTCTCTAACTAAGTTCTTCCTAGTCAGTTTTCTAAGCGAATGAACATTGCAGTGTCCTAATCTTCTATACCATAGCCAATAATCTTTATGAAAATCATTCAAACAAGTAATTTTTTGTTTAGCCAAGTAATTCACATCAACATCATAAACATTTTCATTTCTTAAAGTAGAAAATACTAAAATATTTTTAGAATTAAAAACATTACAAGAATCATTTTCAAATTTTACATTGAAACCATCATCACACAACTGAGAAATACTCAATAGGTTATACTTAAGTCCATCAACATATAAAACTTTGGAAATTAAAACTGAATCAGTGTTACCAATATGGCCTAAGACGATGATTTTTCCTTTTGAATTATCACCAAAGGTGACATGGCCTCCATCAACTTTGATTAAACTCTTGAAGAATGAGTAATCTCTAGTCATATGACTTGAACCTCCACTGTCCAAGTACCATACCTTATTATGGTAACTTTTCAAGCAAGTTTCCTACAAAACAGGTTTAAATAGAGAATGATTTTGGTACCCAGATTTTCTTGGGTCTAGATAGGTTAGAAAGAAAAGATTTAGGTACCCAGACTTGTCTTATGGGTCTCATATAATTTATAGAATCAATGGATTTTGAAAGATAAACTTTATTTGATCTGTAACTATGTGAATAACTAGTTGAATCATATGTGTTTCCCGAACTAGAACTAGCATCATTTTGTCCAGATTTAAGAATAAATCTATTTTTAGTAATTTGTCTATGTCCAGGCTGATAGCCTATTTCAGTGGTATATTTGGGTGCCACTTGTTTTCCTAGCATTTGAGTTAGAGTATTCTTTCCATTTATGAATTTCTCTAAGTCCTTCCTTAATTGATCATTGGACAATTTCAGTTCAGTATTTTCCTTAAGTAATTGAGCATTATTTTACTTTTCTATATCAAGTGTAGATTTAACAGAGCTGGTCAAAGCATGATATTTCTTTAAGGTTTTGTACTTGTCCTTCAATTCATTATAGGTATCTCATAGAATATTACAATATTCAAATAACTCTTCACTAGTCATATTTTCAGAATCAGAATGAGAATTAGAATCAGAATCAACTCCAAAATAATAAGAATTTAAAGTATGAGTATCCAGTGTTACCTTAGATGTGTTTGTCATAAAAAACATGTTAGCTTTTTGAGATTTTTCATCCCGAGTAGAATCAGAATCACTTGAACTGTCTTCTGAAGCACTCCAAGTTTCTTTTATAGCTTTCTTATACTTATTGTCCTTGTAGTCATGTTTCTTTTTGAACTATAATTTTTTACAGTCTGCTTTAATGTGACCTTTTCTTTTTCATTCATAGCAGACAACTTCATCACTCTTATCAGAATTTTTCCAGTCCTTCTTCCAATGACCTTTGTTGTCATACTTTACCTTGTAATTTTATTTTCTAAATAATTTCTTATTCCTATAGAACTTCTTGAACTGTCTGGATATCTGAGCCTTCTCAACATCACTGTCAGAATCTGGACCTTCACTTGTTGAGCTTTCAGTAGGTATGCAAACTTTCTCCTTATCCTTGATCTTTAAGGTAGTAGATTTAAATGCTACTGACTTCTTCCTTGGTCCATCATCTTCTTCCTTATTTACTTTAAGTTCTTCTTCATACATCATCAACTTCCCAATTAATTCTTTAACAGGCAGTGAACTTATATAACACGATTCTCTTATTGAAACTAACATGCCTCTCCATATTTTTGGAAAACATCTTAGTATTCTCATAATTTTCTCCTTTGTAGGAACAACTTTTCCAAGTGAGATCATAGTGTTGAAAATCTCATTGAACCTAAGATACATGTTATAAATAGGTTCATAAAACTTCATTTTAAAATTATCATACTTAATAGTATAGGTTTTTAGTCTCATTTATTTAACATTGGTTGTTCCTTCATGGGAAATAGCCAAAGTGTCCCAGATTTCATAAGAAGTTTTACAAGCAGATATTCTATTAAATTTCTCATCACCCAAAGCACAATATAAAGAATTCATTTATTTACAATTATTATTGTAAGCAGTCTTAGTAGGTTCATCCCAAGTAGTTATTTTAGTTTATGGAATTTTATATTGAGTTTCTATAGCAGTCCAGATGTCAAATCAAATACTCTCTAAATGAATTTTCATTTTTAGTTTCCACTGGGCATAATTTGTACCATTAAAGAAGGGTGGCCTGTTGGTAGCATCGCCTTCAAGTCTATTATCCATAATTATATTTTAGTAAAAGATTTAAAGAGATAAAATTTATAACTAACATAAATTTAAGATCTTTAAGATACAACTAAAATCATTGTTGAAAAACAGAGTATTTCAAAAATCCTTTGATACCAAATGTTGGTCGGAGTGGATACTCAAGAGGGGGGGGGGGGTAATTGAGTTACAATTAAAAATTTCTGTTAAAAATATTTCTAATAAAATCTCCCAATTAAAAACAAAGTTAAACTGTAGTGAATTTGTAAAACTGTAAGGGTTTGATTAGGTTCTTAAAAGATTGATTAAGTCTTAGTCAATTTAACCAGAAGATTAAATTAGCTTTTGAAATCAACATACTGATTTACAATAGTTACAAAAACTTGCTAGATTAACTATCAAAGTAACTTTAAAACAACTGTATATTTCAAAGTAATTAGTAGCGGAATATTCAATATAGGTTAAAACCAAAATAAATAAGCACAAAAGTTTTAAAACAAGAGGTTTAGTCTCAATCCAAGACTTAGTACTCTCAAACAATTTATATAAAATTTTGATCCACAGCCTGGATCAGGGTAAACAATAGTACTGGGACTGCCCAGGTACTAAGACCTATACCACAGTTCTTCGTGGAAAAAAAACACAATAGCACACATGCTATCCAGGTTCTACTTGACCTCTACCACTTTCCATAGTGTTAAATAAGAGTATAGGGATAGAGTGAGTAAGGATTAAATCCTCCAGTTCAGCATAGGAGTCAGTGTGTATATGAAATGTACAGAGTACACACACTGCTCAAAGTTAAGTAAAAGAATAACTAAGAGAGTATATAATAGTTTAGAATGCTCTAGTGATTTTAAGTGAAGCTCTGGACTCCTTTTGACTGAAGAGAAATGATTTTGAGTCCTTCTCTGGTTTTTGTCTTGAAAAAAGAGTGTCGTTTGCTTCCTTGATTTTCAGGTTCAGTTTGATCATCTTGAGTGTATGAAGAGATAGTTGTAGTTCTTCACTCCTTGACTAAGATTCATCTTGTGTTCTATGCTTGTATGAATGGCCTTGTGTATGTCTAGTGTTATTAAAGTACACAAGTGTTTTGATATCGCCCTTTTTTTGTGTATATTCACGACTATTCACCCACACCTTTGCCCAGCTTTTTTCCTTCCTTTATAGCTTTCAGCTCCAGCAATGGGAATGATTACCTTTTCATAGGTTCGAGGTACTATTCCCTGACATGCCAACAACTATCATTAAATAACATTAATTGCATTAAAATCATCAAATATGACTGTTCCTAAATAAACAAATAGAAATATTGATTAGGGAAAGTGATTGGTTCTCAATCGGTATCTCCTTATAATAGTGACCTTGTAGCGGTGGCTCCTCTGTATCGGTAACTGTTATTCCTTGTAATGGTAGCTCCTTATATCAATAAATGGTTCATTGTATCAGTGAAATTCTATTGGTAGCTATTTTTCTTAGTATCGGTAGCTCTCTATGTAGCGGTGAGTCTCTATCGGTAGCTCTTTGTTCTTGTACCGGTAGCTCCTTGTATCTGTAGCTGTCCATATTGGTGACTGTCTGTATCGGTAACTATACTTATCAGTAGACTTTGTGACATCATCTCTTTATCAATGGACTTCATATTGAAGGCTTGTCTATATCGGTTGACTTTGTGCATACTGGTATCTCTTTTCTATATCAGTGATTAAGTGCATACCGGTGGCTCTATTCTATCAGTAGTTGTATATCTGTTTGTCTATATCAGTAGCTATGCACATATCAGTGAACTTATACATATCAGTGGACTTAACACTTGTCTGTTCTATGAAACACATATGCATATTGAGTTAGAATTATTTAAATAGACATATAAACATTGATAAACATTGATTAACATATTCCAAAGATAATTTTGATATTCTTATCAATTCAATAGAAGGATGAAAAAGTAATTAAAATATTAGTGAACATTATTTGGGATTTTCAAAGCATATTAAGACATAATTGAGATTATCAAAACAGGTGAGGTCAACATATATTTATGTCAATTCCAGAATCAAATATACCATTTTTATATATTTATAAACAACCATAGAAACGAAATAGGTCTGGATATTCAAATAAATAAACAAGAGAATTTCTTGAGAGAAAGAGATCGAAATTTTGAGAAGAAATTTCTACAGCATAACGGCTATATAACATGGTTTTATAATACCTTGAAAAGAGAGGGGACAATGGTAACACACTCATAAATAATTTATAATACAATATGGGTACAAAATAAGATCATGGTATTGATATTTGAATGACATACCACATGAAAAGGAAACATGAAAGAAAAGAGAAGATGCGATTTCTTTTACGAGAAATTCGGCAGGCTAACGACGTCACTTAAAAATTCAGAAAACAAATTGATGAGAGAGGAAAGAGTATCTAAACAATTAGACATTAAATTTACAGTAATGAGAACATATAAGAACATAACCTCAACATTAATAGATGGAAACTAGAAGACACAACATAAAGGAAGTCATGACTTAAAAGAGGAGGGTGAAAGGATCCCTTACCTTCAAGAGTAACTTCGAAAGCTTAAAGGTTGGGACCTTGGGAGGCTTGAGGTCACCTTGGGAGGACTATTTGAGAGGTAAGAAGACCAGAACTTAATTGATGAGGGTTTTGGAATGAAATGAATGAGTAAATGGCTTGGTATTTATAGGAAAAGTGAGGGAATAAATTATTAATTTCCAAGGGACACCTCATCAGTGGTATTTGCAAAACCATGGGCTTGCCAATGGTATTGGACACTTGGGACACCTCATATAATATCTCAATATTCATAAGTATACCAGAAATATCACATCATTATTACATCATTAATGATGTCATTAAACACCCGAAACTCAAAACTGTATTTTTACTATTCACTGAAAAATCAACTGTTTCAAAAAAATCCTAAAAATTCACTCTAACCTAATATCGATGATATGAATTCAAAAATGAACTCTATTTTATGAAAATAATTTTCTAAATATTTTAAATTTAAATTTTAAATAAAATCATTATTTATTCCAAAAAATAAAACTTTAAAAATATAACTCATTTTGTAACACCTTAAAAAAGGAATCAAGGTCTCATAAAATTATCGTATAACCATAAGACAATAAAGTAACAATTTATGATTCCATTTTATGAAAATAAATTTTTATTTTAAATTATTAAATTAATTATAAAATTGTAAATAAAATATATATGACATACAAAAATACCAAAACTTAAACTATGACCTTTTTTTTCACTTTTAAGATGTCTAAAATATATTTATACATTCATGGGTGAAGTGTATATTTTTTGATCGATTTAATATTCATTACTATTCATTACTATTTATATGGGTATGTTACTCTTCATACTTTACTATTAAAAAAAATTTATGTTGATCTTATTAGACTCTAAATTTCATACTGAACACAATTGTAGAAGACCATTTTTTGAAAATTAATTCACATTATTAATTATTTAAAGAATACAAAAATATTTTAAAATACCCCTTTTTTCCTAAATCTATCAATAATATACATCCTATATTTATCCGGATATTTGAAATTCACAAACTTTTCCATAATAAGAAATAAAATTTTTATTTATATAAAAGGATTACCCAAAGTAGCTAAGGTCTCGTTACATAGACCCTTATAACACCAGCATAGGACCTAAGTGTAAGGTGTGCTATGGTGATAGAATCTTAGGGTGGCTCAAACAACATTGCCCGAGTGGTGATTTCTATCAGCTTGAACTTCTCCCTTATGTGATTTTGTTCAAGCTTCATATGTTGAAGTTCGGCTTGGGATTGGTCTAGAGCAAAGCCCAGTGATGCTACCTCCTTCCTAAGCTCCAACAGATAGGATTCATATGGACCAAGTCTACTGAATGAGGCCATTCAATCTTTTATCTATATTAATTAACCAAGATAACTGTATTTATAAAAACACAACGTTAAATTATAGTTTCCAATGGTCATATTGACCAACGATCATAAAACAGTCAAAAACCAACGGTATCATTTTAATTATACCCACTTTATTAATTAAAGGATATAGTTTTGTTGAGTATAAATTAAAATGAAACAAAAATTTAGGAAAAAAATATAATTAAAAAGTTCGGGTCGTTATATTCTGCCCCCCTTAAGAAATTTCATCCTTGGAATTTTATCTCGTACCCTATGATGGGAAAATGTGTGGGTACTTATGTCACATAGACTCCTCCAGTTCCCACGAGGCTTCTTTACATTTTTGGTTCTTACACAACACCTTAACAAGGTGGGTAGTCTTGTTACATAGAACCTTGTATCTACGATCCAAGATCTCCACCGGCTACTCCTCATAAGAGAGGTCATGTTCCAGTTATACCACCTATGTATTTAATACATGTGAAGGGTTAGGTTTGTACTTCCTCAAGAGGGATACGTGGAAGACATCATGAACTTGTTTTATATTTGGAGGAAGTGCAAGCCGATAGGCCACTGCTCCCACATGATCAATGATTTCATAAGGGACAATGTACCAAGGGCTAAGCTTCCCTTTTTTCACAAACCTCATGACTCTCTTCCAAGGTGAAATCTGAAGAAAGAATTTGTCACCAACATCAAACTCCAAGTCACTTTGATGGTTGTCGGCATAGCTCTTTTGACAACTCTGAGCAGCCTTAATGTGTTGCTGGATGGAATAGACCTTTTTTGTCATCTCTTGCACAAGATCAGGACCAAGAAGCTTTCTCTCACCAGCTTCATCCCAACAAATAGGAGTTCTACATCGTTTTCCATATAGAGCTTCATAGGGTTCCATTTTAATGCTCGAGTGGAAGCTGTTGTTGTAAGAGAAATCAACTAAAGGGATATGTTGATCCCATCTACCTTTAAAGTCCATTGAGAATGTTCTCAGTATGTCCTCAAGTGTTTGAATAGTACTTTTAGATTATCCATCAGTTTGGGGGTGATAGTCTGTATTAAAATTCAATTCAGTGCTCAGATCTTGTTTAATACTTCTCCAAAATTTTGATGTGAACCTTGGATAATGATCAGATATGATAGAAAGTGGAACTCCATGCAGCCTTACCAGTTCCTTCACGTAAATCTTGGCAAGTTGATCAAGAGAGAAATCTTTCTGAATGGAGATAAAATAGTCAGTCTTGGTGAGACGGTCCAAAATAACCCATATCACATTGTTTCCTTTGGAAGTTCTTGAGAGACCAGTGATGAAGTCCATAGTGATATTATCCCACTTCCATGCTGGTATGGGTAGTGGTTGCAATACCCCTTTAGGAAGTCGTTGCTCCGCCTTCACTTGCTGAAATACTAGGCACCTTGAAGTGTAGTCGGCAATCTTCATTTTCATATTATCCCACCAAAAATGATCACAAAGGTCCCTATACATTTTTGTGTTTCCAGGATGTATAGATAAATTAGAGTTATGAGCTTCATCCATTAGTTCATTCTTTATTTCTGGCGTATATGGAACACATATTCTTGTATGAAATTTCAGTACACCTTCTTGATCAATATTGAACTCAGGAAACTTCCCATCCTTCACATCCTCAAACTTCTTCTGTAACAAAGGATCTTATTTTTGATCTTTCTAAATCTTCTCTAGTAATGACGGTTGAGAAATCATTTGGGTTAGGGTTGATGATGTATCTTAATTTATAATTACCATGTTCAGTTTTACTAGGTCATTGATCAAAGGATCTCTTTGATTCCTCATAATAGATAGAAAAACTGGGTCTTTCCTGCTTAATGCATCAGCAACTTTGTTTGCTCTTCCAGGATGATAATGAATTGAACAATCACAGTCTTTAAGAAGTTCCAACCATATCCTTTGTCTCGTGTTCAATTCCTTTTGTGTGAAAATATAATTCAAACTTTGATGGTTTGTGTATATATCACATTTCTCCCAATAAATATTGTGCCTCCATATCTTCAGAGTAAAAATGACTGCAACCAGATCCAGATCATGTGTAGGATAGTTCTACTCATGATTCTTCAATTTTCGAGATGCATAAGCAATGACCTTGTCATTTTTCATTAGGATGCACCCAATCCCTTTTAGATATTCATCACTAAAAATAATGAATCCTTCTCCACTTGAGGACAGAGTTAACATGGGTGCAGTAACCAATCTCTTCTTCAGCTCTTGGAAACTTTTCTCACACTCCTTTGTCCAGATGAACTTGACCCCTTTTCAAGTTAACTTGGTTAATGGATTAGAAATTCGTGATTTTTTTTTTCACAAACTTCCTATAATATCCCGATAGTCTAAGGAAACTACAAATCTCAGTTTTTGTTGTAGGCCGAGGCCACTCCTCTACAAATTTTGTCTTTGTAGGGTCAACTATGATTCCTTCATTGGTAACAATGTGCCCCAATAAAGCAAATTGTTGTAACCAAAATTCATATTTACTGAACTTTCCAAAAATCCTATCCTTCCATAGAGTTTGAAAAATAACCCTTAGATGATCCTCATACTCTTCAAAACTTTTGGAATACATCAGAATATCATCAATAAAAACTACCACAAAGTTATTGAGGTAGTCCTTAAAGAATCTATTCATCAAATCCATAAAAATAGCAGGTGCATTAGTCAGTCCAAAAGGCATAACAACAAACTCATAATGCCCATATCTTGATCGGAAGGTAGTTTTTGGAATATCTTCTTTCTTCACCCTCAATTGATGATAACCATATCGAAGATCAATCTTAGAGAAGAATTGATCCCCATAAAGTTGTTCAAATAAGTCATTAATTCTTGGAAGAGGGTATTTGTTATTTATTGTGATCCCATTAAATTCTCTATAATCAATTCATAGTCTCATCAATCTATCCTTCTTCTTCACAAAGAGAACAGGTGCTCCCCAAGGAGACACACTTGGTTGGATAAACCCCTTCTCCAAAAGATCTTGAAGTTGTTTATTTAATTACTCCAGCTCCACATTTTCCATCCTATACAGGGTCTTTGATATTGGATGAGATCCAGGTACGGGTTTAATAGAGAACTCTACCTCTCTTTTTGGGGGAGGTCCAGGTAACTTCTCAGAAAATACGTCAACATATTCCTGGATGATGGGGACATTTTCTATCCTCAAACTCTCATCTCCTTATTCTTCTTCACCTATCAATTACATAAAGAAGTATATAGTAGGTTCTTCTAGAAAAATATTAGGTTGAGATATCTATCCTTGGAAGATAACTGTAGGTTTTCCATTCAAGACTACTAAGATTTCCTTACTTCTGCATTTGATCTTAGCATTATACTTTGAGAGCCAGTCCATCCCTAGTATAGTGTCGAATTCCAGAATGGGAATGACTACTAGATTTGTGATAATATTGTGCTAAATAAAGTAAATACTAGAGTTTCCAAACACTAAAGATGCTTGGATAATCCCACCAGGAGTCTTGACCGATAACTCTACTTTTAGAAAATCGGGAGTTGATTCTAAATTCTTTGCAAACTTAGAGGAAATAAAGGAATGCATAGAAACAGAATCAAAAAAAGTACTTGCTAGATTTGAGATGAAAACAAGAGTACCTACTACCACATAATTCGGAGCTTCAACTTCATCTGTTGTGATAGAAAAATCACGACCTTGATCCCTTGGCCTTTTCTAAGGCTGATGGTGGTTCCCCTCTACTGCCCTCGGATTTGGACAATGATTGGTAAAGTGCCCAAGTTTTCCACACTTAAATAACTGGACATCAGGTAGGGCCTACACCATATTCCCCTTGTCATTAGTTTTTGGAAGTTGAGGTTTCACCTCACTACGAAAATTCCTCACAATATGGCCATCTCTACCACACTTGTAGCACTTCCCACTCCCGAGCAGGCAGTTCCCTGAATGATTCTTCCCACATTTATTACACGTGGGACGTTGAACTTGCTTGACTCTTCTTCCTTGATCAAAGGTCCTCCCTAATATGGGCTCCATCGATCTCTTTTTGTCATTGGATTTATGAGACCACTGCATTTCACCAAACTCCAGTCCGACTTTCATCACACTCCGCACGATCTCCTCATAGATATCATAGTCTCAGTTGGCTAGATTATTCCACATATGAGGTCTCAGTCCACTGAAGAATCTAAAAACCTTACCATTTGGATCCATTAAAAAGCTAGAGGTATATCGTGAAAGTCAGGTGAAGTTCATCCCATATCTTTTGACAGATTCATTCTCCTTCTGCTTCAACTCGAGAAATTCATTCTCCATTCTTGTTCTCATGGAACGAGGGAAATAATTACTAAAAAAGATCCCTCTGAACTATTACCTCCCCATATCTTCAACCTCCAATCATGGATTCATGTTTTTAATCAGTTCCCACCACTGATCAGCTTCTCCCTCTAAGCAATAGACATCCAGGGTGACCTTCTCTTGCTCTGAACAACAGAGCACAGAAAAGATCTTCTCTATAGAGCTGATCCACTGTTTAGAAATCAATGGGTTGGTTTATCCACTGAAGGTTGGTGGTAGTTGACACATAAAGTACTCAACATAATTTTGTTCCATTCATGGTGAGATCGGTCTCTCAGCTTAATTAAAGTTATTTCCCATAACTTGAGTCAGTTGGTGCATCATTCGCATGAAATTTTCCATTCTAGCTTCCATCAGAGGGTTGTCAGTGCATGGTCCATTACGGTCACCATTTGCATGGTTCCTCCTATTTCCTAACATTTCTAAAAGAATAAAACCTTAGTGAGAAGCTTATTTCATTTATGAATCTTTTAACTACAAAGGATTTTATGTCTTAAAACTTCATACTTTAAACAATTACATTTCTCTATAAATCTTTCATAATGATTCATAAAAATCTTATGATTAACCAAACATATCCCCTGGGAGTATCATAACCAAGAGTGCAGAAATGCCCATTTTCATGTGCCAGGATACCCAGGTTCAAGCCTGAAACTCCTTGTCAGAGTTTTCAATCCTAGGTACCTCTGTGCCAGAGCCGCCTCTACCTGCTCGTATCCAGACAGAGATGTATTTGATTGATAAACCACTTACTGAATACTCACCAAAATACCAAGAAGTTTTGCTATATTTAAACTTTTATATAGGATTCTTCTTAACGTTTTCATATCCTAATTTACACAAATAAATAAACTATCCTTTGATACCAACTATGTCATCCCGCCATTTTATTACATAACTTTTCATTACATTTTACATACACAGGATCTTTAAAGTCTAGTGTCTTGGAAATTAGAAACACAATACATGAAAACAACATAAAAAATTCTTATAAACCACTTTTAAGGCTTCATCATAGGTTCATCCTATGTACAATTACTGCATCTCATATCTTGGAGACATAAATCAAAGGAAAGGGTGAGCCGAAGGCTCAGTAAGGAAAATAAGTGAAACAGTTGACATGTGATCTTGAGCAATATTAATAAGAACATGATAAATGTCATAAAGGCATGAGAAATAGAAGAATATGAATATAATAATAAAAATAACTTGAATCATAACTTTAATATGTGTCTACAACATTTCATTTATACATTCATGAACATATCACAAAGGTTCATACCCAAGGTGTCATAAAAATTACCAAGGTTATTCACCAAGGTATCGTGAAACTTGTCATATATAGAGATTAATTCTTTACCCAATGAATTGGAGAAATATTAGGGAAAAACCTTAATATGTCTTTATTTTCATGTGATCCACGTATATCATAATCAAACATTTCATAAATAACCCATAGAGAATAAAATAAATAGGTTTTATTTCAAAATCGTGACATTTTAATAGTTTTTAAAAATAAGATCATTATATCATTTATAACCCATGGAAAGGGAGTGAGGGTTATATGTATTTAAATTACAGAATCAAATATATCATTTTTATATATTTGTGAACACCCATAGAAACGAAATATTTCTAGGTATTCACATAAATAAATAAGAGAATTTCTTGAGAGAAAGAGATAGAAATTTTGAGACGAAATTTCTGCAGCATAACGGCTATATAACATGGTTTTGGAAAACATTGAAAAAAGAGGGGACAAGGGTAAACCACTCATAAATAATTCATAATACAGTATGGTTACATAATAATATCATGGTATGGATATTTTAATGACATAACACATGAAAAGGAAATATGAAAGAAAAGAGAAGATGTGATTTCTTTTACGAGAAATTCGACAGCCTAATGACGTCACTTAAAAATTTAGAAAAAAATTGATGAGAGCGGAAAGGGTCTCTCAAAAATTAGAAATATAATGGAAATTAATGAGAACATATAAGAACATAACCTCAAAATAAAGAGATGAAAACTAGAAGACACAACATAAATAAAGTCATGACTTAAAAGAGGAGGGTGAAAGGATCCCTTACATTGAAGAGTAACTTCAAAATCTTGAAGGTCGAGACCTTGGGAGTCTTGAGGGAACCTTGGGAGGACTCTTTGGGAGGTAAGGAGACCATAAATTCGTTGAGGAGGATTTTGGAATGAAATTAATGAGGAAATGGCTTGGTATTTATAGGAAAAGTGAGGGAATAAATTATTAATTTCCAAGGGACACTTCATTAGTGGTATTTGCAAAACCATGGGATATCCCATAGTATTTCCCATGGTATTGGCCACTTGGGACACATAATAGAATATATCACTATTCATAATTCAACTAGAAATATTAAATCATTATTACATCATTAATGATGTCATTAAACACCCGAAACTCAAAACTGTATTTTTACTATTCACCGAAAAATCAACTGTTTCAGAAAAATACCAAAAATTCACTCTAACCTAATATAGATGCTTTGAATTAAAAAATGAACTCTATTTTATGAAAATAATTTTCTAAATATTTTCAATTTAATTTTTAAATAAAATCATTATTTATTCCAAACAATACAACTTTAAAACTATAACTCGTTTTGTAACAACTTAAGAAAGTAATCAAGGTCCCATAAAATTATCAAATAACCATAAGACAATAAAGTAAAAATTTATGATTAAATTTTATGAAAATAAATTTCCATTTTAAATCATTAAATTAATTATAAAATTGTAAATAAAATATTTATGACATACAAAAATACCAAAACTTAAACTATGATTGTTTTTTTCACTTTTAGGATGTCTAAAATGTATTTATACATTCATGGGTGAAGTTTCTATTTTTTGGTCGATTTACTATTCATTACTATTCATACGGGTGTGTTACTATTCATACTATACTATTCACTAAAAAAATAAGTTGATCTTATTAGACTCAAAATTTCATACTGAACACAACTGTAGAAGACCATTTTTTGAAAATAAATTCACATTATTAATTTTTTAATGAATAAAAAAATATTTTAAAATACCCCTTTTTTCCTAAATTCATCAATAATATACATCCTATATTTATCCGGATATTTTAAATTCAAAAAATTTTCCATAATAAGAAATAACAATTTTATTTATATAAAATGATTACACAAAGTAGTAAAGGTCTCGTTACATAAACCCTTATAACACCAGCATATGACCTAAGTGTAAGGTGTGCTATGGTGATAGAATCTTGGGGTGGCACAGACAACATTGCATGAGTGGTGATTTCTATCAGCTTGAACTTCTCCCTTAGGCGATTCCGTTCAAGCTTCATATGTTGAAGTTCAGCTTGGGCTTGGTCTAGAGCAAAGCCCAATGATGCTACCTCCTTCCCAAGATCTGAAAAATTGGCTTCCTATGACCCAAGTCTACTGGATGAGGCCATTCAATCTTCTTTTTGTATTAATTAACCAAGATAACTGTATTTATAAAAACACAACATTAAGATTATAGTTTCCAACAGTCATATTGACCAACGGTCATATAACAGTCGAAACTCAACAGTCTCATTTTAATTATACCCACTTTATTAATTAAAGGATATAATTTTGTTGAGTATAAAATAAAATAACACACAAATTTAGGAAACAAATATAATTAAAAAGTTCGGGTCATTACAAGGAGTGTGACCCAGGGGCTCGAGGAATGATTTGAGGTGCGGTCTATGTATACTACTAGCTGCCTTATTAATATAAATAGGTACAAATGTTTCCTTCTTGTAATGAATCTTGTTCAAGACCTAGAGTTTCTGGTTAAACCATTGACTTGACCCTTATATCTGGAGATACCTATGGGATAAGACTCAATAATAACGCATATGCTGATGGTGTGATCTGACCCTTAAGGCGAGAGTTTCGGTTGGAACCTCTTCGTGGAAATGTTGAGGCCTTATGACGTTAGTTTAGGTATGTACTGGTCATCCACAATTCATGCTCAGATTGACTATTTTCGGAAAAAAGGATATGGTATATCTACAACGTTGGAATGAGGTTTTACTTTGTTAGAAAAAAAGGAAACCTAGGAAGCACGGGATAAACTCATGCATAGGAGGGTGCAGCCGATCACTCTTGAGTCGGCCAACCTTACCCTTGTGGAAGTAGGATTTTGAGTTTTCAGTTCCCAATAGTAGTGGTAGAGTGCGGGAACATCCTTTCTAAATATGTTTCTTGAATTACCTCCTCGTAGGGAGAGAGACTTATGATTTGGATTGTACCTAGGCGCGACACTGATATCTACAACTGCATATCGGATGGATCCCACGGAGCTCCGGGAGTTGAGAGTATAGTTGGGAGGCTTGTAGAGGAAGGTCTTAGTAAGACCCAGTGTTTGAGGTTATGTTTGGATTACAGGAACTTTAACCAAGTGGCCAAGGAGAATGAGTACCCACTACTAAAGGGTCGATGGCACACCAATCAGTTAAAAGGGGTAACCTTTCACATGGATGGAAAGGTTCCCATAGGCTTTTCAGTAGTTGAGACAATGATGATGGTTGGAGTTCCACCAGGACTATGACTTCAAGATAGTCTATACTCCTAGGAAGGGAGATGTGCTGGCAGAGGTGCTCAGTAGGAGGTCTAGTCTATAGTTGCTGAGTGTTTCGATAGAGCAGCTAGCTGCGTTGCAGATATCCTTCGTGTATAGTGATAGAGCAATTTACCTCCAGTTTATGGTTGTCACTCCCCCACTCCTTCAGCGAGTTCGGGAGGCATAGCTTGGGAATGCAGACTGTGAGACCAGACGTGCTTAAATATCCTCAGGAAAGGATCCTAAAGGATTTTATGAAGGTGGGGAGCACGTCATCCTTTTCATAGGATGCACTATGGTATCAGTGATGCTACGAGAGGAGGTGTTGAGGGATTTCCACACATATCCTTTGGAGGTACATCCGGGTGTGTCAAAGATGTACCAGGAGATCCGACATCAGTACTGGTGGCCAAGGATGAAGAAAGCAGTGGCAAAGTTTATATCATGATGCCTCACTTGTCAACAAGTGAAAGCTGAGAAACATGTTCCACCATGCTTGAGCACAAATATTTTTAGATAGAGCAGACCATACAGACCTTGGAGGACATGATTTGTGCTTGTGTACTAGATTTTGGTTACATTTGGGAGGATCACCTACCACTGGTGGAGTTCGTATACAACAACAGTTATCACTCCACCATCGACATGACACAGTTTGAGCCCTTGTACAGGTGACTGTGAAGATCACCTCTATATTGGATAGACCCAAGGTAGTCACACTTATGGGTCCAGAGTTGGTACGGGATACCACTGAGAAGGTGAAGATCATCCAGGAGCAGATGAAGACTGCACAGAGATGAAAAAATCCTTATGCTGACAGGAGACGAAGGCCCTTGGAGTTCAAGGAGGGAGACCATGTATTCTTACGGGTCTCACCCTAACGAGGATTTCAGATATTTTTCCGGGGTGACAAGATATCTCCAAGGTTCATCGAAGCTTTCCAGATCATCATCAGAGTAGGCGAAGTGGTGTACCGCCTAGCTCTTCCCCCACAGATGCACTGGGTTCATAACGTTTTCCATGTGTCATAGTTGAGGAGATGCATTCATGATCCATCACACATTATCGACTAGTGTGAGTAGGACTTTGATGATGGGGTGACATTTATGGAGTTACCAATAAAGATAGAGGATCAATAGGAGCGAGTCATTCATGTACGGTCGATCCCTCCGGTGCGAGTTCAGTGGCAGCATGGGAACCTCCAGGAGAGCACATGGGAATGAGAGGCTCAGATTGGTGCTCAGTACCCTCATTTGTTTGGTTTTCATTTTTTTGGATTTTAGGGACGTAAAGCCCTAAGGTGGGGAGAATGTAATGTCCTGGAAATTTTGTATATATTTTTTAATTATATGGAATTATTACGAGACTGAGAAAATTGACAACACATGATTCTGAGGCCCAAAGTGACCAGAATAATCCATCAAAAAATGTTAAGATTTAAATAGTGCGCATGAGTAGCTTTCCTAAAAAAGTAGAATAACTCTTAAATGGGTTCCTGAATCATAAATTTGAGGGCACCATTGCATTCAGGATGGCGGGTTTACCCTAGGCGTGACTTAAATTTAGTCAGCGCAGGCCTCTGGTGAGAAAACCCGAAAATGACATAATCGTAAATAAAATAATTAAATAAAATTATTTTATTTTTCAAATACTTATAACTCAAGAATGGAGACTCAGATTAAAAATATGAGACCACCACTGAACTTGTGAGGGTATGCTTTTTTTAGGCAGATCCTAACATTGGATGGCATGGGCCAACAGTGGAAGTTAGTTTTTGGAAATAAATAAAATAATTAAGTAAAAATTATTTTAATGTTAAATTATATAACTCCTAAATGCTAACTCGGATTGGAAATATGAGAGTACGATTGAGCTCATTAGGGCGTTTTCCCCTTAGGTTGGGCCTAACCTTGACCGGTGCGGGTTGAGGGTGACTGTTAATAATTTTTGAACCTTTTTTAAGGCACGTTCAGTAAATGTACGGGCGATGTTTTCTATCTTTTTAACCAGAGCTCGGATTAAAAATTTGATGGTATCATTGAATTCGCAACAATGGGATTTAATTGATGGAATCTTAACTTCAACTGCAATAGGTTGGGAGAAAAAGATAAATTTTTGACTTTACAAAAAAATAATAAAATAACTTAACAAAGTTATTTTATTTTTTTCTCCAACGGTTGAGAATTGGTGGTGAGACCGGTGAATTGTCAATCCATTAAATAGATTGAACCTCCAGCCTTTTAACCTCAACATTGAAACATTAAATGTCTTTCATATATAAACCGCATTAATGTTGTGCAACTCAGTCGGATACTCGTCTATTTAATGGAAGCATGGGTGTGGGTTTTTGACATAATAGTGAGGAACCTCTAGAAAAGTACCATGAAACCTTCCACCAACAGAGAATGGAGGTTTTGATGATGCCCATTGTGGAATCAATCCGGAGGTTGATGGACAACGAACGTCAATGCATGCGAACCTTCTCCTTCGTCTGTAATACCCTCAAACGTGGAAGCACCCCCGTCCGTAGCGGTCCCCAATGATCTTCGAGGTAGGGGGTTTAATAATAAACTTTATCATTGTTGATATAAGTTGATGTTTCCTATTATAATGTTAATTTGGAGAGTATTGGACAAACGAACAAGGCTTAGACCCTCTGCCACTTCATTTTTTGATGTGTTCTTCGTGGGATGATTTTCAACTCGACGACAATGGAAACCGGGAGGCACGCAATGACAGAAACATCCCGAGAGGGCTGTAGGTGTGTCTGGAAGGAAGAAAGGACCACCAGAGCTTATCCGATGGCCCGCGGAAGCTCCACCGGTGCAGCACCGGTGACCGGTTCCATCGGTCGAGGCATCGGCCGATGCTCATCAGCCGCGGAGGAGGGCGACGCTACTTGGCGCTGCGGTGGTTGGACATGCTGCTGACAACGACCGGCCGCAGAGATGGGAGGCGGCGTGCCGCCGCGCGCAGCAGTGAATGGGCTGCTGGGAAGGTTGTGACCCACTCTTTGAGGGTTCCGTGTGTGATGAGGTAGTGCCACTTGGTGCCGCCAATCAAGTATCCAAACAGATCCTTTGAGCCGTTCGGCAGGCGGACCGCTCGACCCCCGCGCGGGTCGCACCGGCCAGCGAGCCGGACGGCCCGACGGGCTGGGCCAGTCTGTGGCCCAGTGGGCCGAGCCGCCATGTCCCATCCCAACCAGGCCAGGTCAGACCCAGACTGGGTCGGATCTGGACCAGGTCGGACCAAACCTGGACCTCTCTCGGGCCCAAATATGCTTAAATGACCGTATCTTGCGAACTGGATGTCTGATTGACAAACCGTCTGCGGTGATGATATTATTGGAGTGAGACAGTACTTTTTAGATACTTCACAAGATTTTTAGAGAAAGTTGGAGTACGTTTGGGTTGTATTGACCCTGAATCCAACTGGTCCCTCAGCACTAAAATGCCAATAACTTACAGACCGGGCGTCTGGTTGACGCGCCGTCTCTTGCGTTTGAACCATTATGAAATTACGAATCATGGGGTATCTTCTTAGTGGGACTTCATGCTGGTTGAAATATGAATAGAGTCTTGATGAGCGGTTTCTCCCAGAATCAAGTGTTCTATGAGTGGTAATCTTTTGTTTGGATGAGACTTGAAGAATGAAGAGTGATTCTGTGTGAATCAACACCCATCAATTCTGTGTGAATCAACACCCATCAATTTTATGTGAATCAGCACCCAACGATTCTATGTGAATCAGTACCCAGCGATTTTTTCTGAATCTACAGGCAAAGATTCTGTGTGAATCAGTACCAAGGGATTCTGTGTGAATCAGCAACCAGTGATTCTATGTGAATCAGCACCCAACGATTCTGTGTGAATCAGTACCCAGTGATTCTGTGTGAATCGGAACCCAACGATTCTGTGTGAATCAGCACCCAACAATTCTCTGTGAATCAGCACCCAGTGATTCTGTGTGAATTAGCACCCAGTGATTCTATGTGAATCAGTAGTAGTGCCTCTTGAAAGAATAAAATGATATAGCTTTATTACTAATCATCTGTAATTATTTACTTAATTTATACCTGGATTGAGTTGTGTTTATTTCTTTGTGATTTGTGATTGAGACCATGCTTGTGGTTTTCCTTTGTGAAACTCTGGGATACCTTCAGGGGTCTCAGGGTCCTTACTGAGTATTTTTATACTCACCCCTACACAGGCTTCACCCTCACCTTGTTGTGTCTTGTGCAGACGATGAGTGGTTCGGCTGAGACTGTAGGATCCAGGACCAGCCAGTACACATAGGTGACTGGTTAATGTGGAGATTAGTGGAGATGAGCTGTACCTACCCTTCAGGTAGGATTTTTGTTAGACAATTGCATGAGCTATTTTCTATTTTCAGTTGTAGTTGTACCATTTTTAGTTGAGCTTGTATTCCGGCCCCCTCTACTTTATGTAAACACTTTTACTACTACAGTTTTATTTCATGGTTTCATCTTGTTGTGTTCTTGGACTGTGTGATTGTACATGTTTAAAGGAAATGCCTCCCCATTTTAGGGATACGTCTTTCTGGTTCTAGTTTCCAACCCCTGGCCTATGGAAGGTGGGCTTGGGGTAGTCATGACACGGGCCCTGGGGGACGGGTCGTGACAATGAGCCATGAGAAAATAAATTTGGCATAGTACATAGAATTGTTTCATACACATAAGATTATAACATTGTGAAGATGTTTAAATAGAAACAAGTTCACTCAATATTTTAAAGAAATGAATTCATGACCACACAAAAACACATGGGTATGAAAACTAGGTCTACACATAATCATATGGACATAAAATCTAAGTCCACGCATAAACTTATGAACATGAAAACCTGGTCCATGCTTAGACTTATGGATAGGAAAACTAGGCCCACACATGAAATTATGAACATGAAATCAGGTTTATACATAACATTTTTACCTCATGAGTTATTCGATATAACACAATGCATTGGAGAGATATATAATTCTATGCCCACCTGTCACATAATGAAAATCATACAAATGTGTGCTACAAGATCATAAAGCAATCATTATATCATAACATGCTAAAAAAATGATTTTCATAAATTTTTTATCTTGGCATAAACCATGAATAAGAAATTTTTTTCATAAAAATTTCATCAATTCATCATATCAAAACCCATAGAAAAGGTATAGGTTTCATAGGCATTTCAACATGTCATAACCAATGAAAAATTCAAGAACTATGGTTTTCATATGAGGTACAAATCCTTTTCTTTTAAGTTTAAATGATTTGTTATGGACTTACATATGTAACCTTTGTGATCAAAAGTGTTTTGGAGGTGTCCGAGGCTTGTTCAGATTCTGGAGCTGAGTTTTAGGGGTGTTTTAGGCCTTGCACATGGTTAGGAGAAACTGTGCAGTGTAGGCCACACAGTTAGACTAATCTTGTGAGTGGAGGTAGTAGCTTCTGCACGGTTTTGGAAACCATGCGTTAGTGGAAACACAGCTGTGCAGTAAGTATAAAATACTGCAGACTTTTGATAGACCGTTGTCACATGGTTACAACACAGTTAGTCAGACTGTGCAGAGTAACCGTGTGATGTTCCCCTTGGAGATAGTGATATAAGCTCAGTTCCCGTAGAGTTTGGGAAACCTTACAGATAAACTGTGCGATCCTATTGTGTGTGTTTTTTTTAATTTTAATTGAAATTGAAAATTTCTTTTTTAAAACCTAAAACCCTTTTGCTTCAATGGACAGAGGAGAGATCTTGGGAAAATCTTTCAAAGGCATCTAAGAATGCATTTGAGGATTCTTGGATGTCCAATCTCTGTTTTGATCGTGGTTTTTCCTATCGGGTCCGCAATGGTAAGTCCTAGATTTTTTTAGCCATTCTTGATTTTTCGTAACAACGGTTGTGCTATTTGATTTTAGGCTTGTATGCCATAATATTCTATTTTTCATCCATTCTTCATATTTATACTAAACTAGGATGAACCAGGACTTGATATTGGACAAGCTCTCTATTACTAAGCTGAGGTAGGTGGTCTATGCTTTTCTTCAGCTTTTATGGTGCCTTTTGGGTGTTCGACTGATATGTCGCCCACCAGACTTCCCGGCACAACCCCATTTCTGAGCGGGCCATTTGTAGTAGGCCTAGTTGGACCTAGTGAGGATTTTCATAGGTTCCATTTAGGTGCATTGACACTCGTTGCTCCTTTCAAGGTCACCCATGGGGTGTGCCTTAGGTAAATAACCTATTTAGGCTTGTTTAAACCACCCGGGGTGTGTGCACTTGTGCTTGCCTAGTCAGAGGAATATTGTTAATGCCTTGATAGTATTTAATAACTTTCTCAGGAGATGTACTACGTCATTTCTTAGTGATATATTGTTATACCATGCTTATTTTGATTGAATGGTATTGTTAAATGAATGTTATGGGTGGGTGTACCTATATGAAATGATTATTGACATGTTAGATGATTAATATGGGAGGGTACGTCCATATGTTTGTGAATGATAAATGGAATGCATTAGTGGGTATACTTATGTCTTGTAATTGGTTATGTGAGTGGATATACTCACATGGATTTTCATGGTTTAAATTTAACGAATTGAATGAATGATTTGATAGATGTCATGGACTACTCTCAATGGATATAGAATGTGGTAGAGGACATCTTGGGTTGACTCGACCCCTTGGGTCTTGATTTCATGGGATGCCTTGGGCCTTACTACCTTGTGGATCCATCTTGCTTGGACTCGTATTGGACATGTCAATATACATTCTCCTAGGACTCCAACTAGTTCCTAGACTGAGTTTCCACTAGGACACCCATGGGACTCATTGTGGATTCCTTGTTCTTCTGCACCTTGGATCCAGCCCTTCGTAGTCTACACTTATTACTTGGATGTCCTAGTACATGACACCTTGGATTAAGCCCTTGGGGTCCACACTTATTTATATAGTGTGGTTGTGGGTTACTTGATATCGATGGATGTACAGTGTGGATGTATGACTGGTACTTTTTATAGCTGCCTTGTTAGAAGCTGTCTCTGTTGCAGGTAGCATTAAGGGGATGTTTATTTTTACTTATTGTAGTAGACTTATTCCATGTGAATACACTATTTACTTACTACTTTCCTTACACTTTCTAGAACTTGTTTATTGTTGTTATAATTCTATAGACCCTGGGTGGTTACCTACTGGGATTTTTATCTAAAACCCTATTTGGGCCTCCTCAGAGACCCAAACTGATTATATGGTTGCGGTTATTGATAGGGTCAAGCACCCTGGTACATGTTGTTGAATGTTTCTTTGGAGCATGGGAGCATAGAACCAAGCTGAGGCTTGCGATTCTAGAATCACTTTTGGACTTTTTTTTGGGATACTTGTATTGTATTGTATATCCTTGTACCTGTTTTGACTATTTTTTAGATACATGTATCATCTGCATCATTTTATATGAGACACTTCTGGTTATTTATGTATTCTTGTCTTGTATTAGTTTTAGTTTATTGATTCTTTATTCGCTTCTACTATTGTATGTATTGATATTCCGCTTTAATACTCTGGTAATGAGGGAATAGTCTCCCCACTTGAATCAACTAGGCCCTCATTACTAGTTGGAAGTCTCTAACATTTGGCAAGATATGATTGAGGCCATATGCCAACTGAGCTTGGGAACTATTGAGTGGAATCCAAGTCCGAGACATTAAAAAGTGGTATCAAATATGGTTTTTTGGGTTGCCTTACTGTTTTGAGACAATAGATAGGGATATGAAGGAAATTGAATTTTGTAATAAGTTGTGCCTAAGAGTAGCTACCCTGCGTACAGGGAAAAACTAAATTTCCTTAAATGGATTTCTTTTTTTCTAGATTTTGATGGTTACAGTTACTTTGATTTCACTATTGGGTGACACACATGATTTAGGTTGTTACTATTGATGCTATTGTGGGTTCTATTTTAGTTGCAACCTGATGAGATGAGGGTGTTCCATTTCATGCATCATATAGACTGTAACGACCCACCAATTCTCATTGGATTGAGAGTACAACGAGTCATTACTAGGCCTTAAGAGACATCCCCAAGATGCCAAAGGCTGGAAATAAATGCCGAAGGGTTTCAAATACAAGTGGGGGATGATTTACCCTTTAAGAAATAAACCAATAAACCAACCAACCAACATTCACTATATGATGCATGTCAATAAAACATTCAAGCATGTATTCCCAAATGACAACCAAGTTGTTCCACAATACAAACCAAAAACAATACAACCAAACACAATATCAGAGTACTATGCGGAAGACTAAAAAAAGGACCAAAAATAATCCAAGACACACTCCATGACTCCACACCCAGATCTAAGCTCCAAGCACCACCACCTATCCCAAGAATCACCACGAACCACTAATAATGAGGTGCCTTACCTTTACCTGTATCCTGGAATATGACATCTAAAAAATCACCAAAGTGCTAAAGCATGGGTGAGTATAAAACTCAGTAGGTTTTCCCTAATGACTTCCCTACTCACACCATTAGGATAGAAAAGTTAGCCACAATTATATAAAATAGTTTATATAAAAAAATTTCTCAAAAATATTTTATAACCAAATATAAACAAGTTTCTAAAACTAATCATAACCAAAAGCACACAATTCCAATTTAAAAAATTTTTCCCAACAAGTTATTTTTCCTGAAAAAATAACTAAGAAACCTTTAAAACCATTTCACAATATCCCTTTTTGGCATACCCAACCATTTCAAAAACCCATGAAACCACTCATGCATGCACATTATGACAGTTACATACTCATGACCAGTTTCTCATCGATCTACCAAGTCATCAAAAGGTAATTGTTTCCCATGTTCCATTGCTCCTTTGGCACGGAGCACAAGGTCATATTTCAACCAAGCTTCGTACATATAGTTACCATGTGCCATTAAACATTTGGCACCGAGCACAAGGTCATATTTCAACCAAGCCTCATACATGAAACATGAACACACACCAAATATTCCCAAAACTCATGCCAAAACAACCCTTTAAATAAAACCCCCTTTTTTTGAAAACCATTTCTGTCAAAACCATTTAAATAAAAAACCATTTCCATTCCAAACCACTTCAATAAAACTCCATTTTTTATTGAAAACCAATTCCATCACAGTCATTTCAATACAAAACTGTTTTAATAAAACACCCCTTTTATTGAAAACCTATTTTTCATCAAACCATTTATAATTCCCACAAATCGGAAATTTAAAATCATCATTTTAAATTCAAGAAGCCAAATCACTTTGCACAATAAATCACCAAGATTTCACAATTTCATTAAAACCATAAATCATTACTAAAAAATATTTATTCCATGATTTTTTACAATAAATTCCATTCAAATAAACCAATTTTAATCTAAGCCAATAAATTATAACAAGAGGAGTCGAGAGTGAAGCCCCCTACCTCAAAGGTTTTGATGAAAACCACAACGAGAAAAGAACATTCAAGAAAATAGGGTCGATTCTCCAAAAACCCACCTTAGATCTCTTCTCCTAGCAAGAACAAGACCAAATATCATCATATTTGGCATCCATACACCTAGATCTACCCATAATGGGCATATATCTAAGAAACTGAAGGATGAGGAGAAGTAGATCTAAGTATATCTAAGAAACCAAACAAGAACAATGAAGAACGTCTACATACCTTAGGAATACAGCTTCAATTCTCCAAGAGAAGCCTTTAGATTGCCTCCGGAACGATGGGATAACCTTTTCTAACCTTAAGATAAGAAAAATCCTGAGTTAGGTCCGTTTAGGAGGAAAAATGAGCCACTTAAAGGCAAAAACATGTGAGATCCACCTTTATAGGATCTCATTTAAGTGGCTGCACAGTTTTCCCGCACGGTTAGAAAAACCGTGTACTAACCATGCATTAGCCACTACCTCTGAAGACCCCCATGAACGGCTTGGACGCATGGTTAGACAAACCGTGCACTTCCCGTGTGGATGCTACTGCCTCCAAGACCTACTACGCATGGTTTTGTTGTACGGTTTAGACAAACCATGCACCGTCCATGCGACTTCCCCTTTGTCTCAAAACTTCATTCAAATTTCTCCTGACTCTCCCATTCATCACCCTTAACCTTTATAACCATTAAAAGAATTAATTTAGGGTTACATAACAGAAACCGAGGGTACTACATTCTCCCCACCATTGGTCTTTCCATCCTTGGAAAGTAGAAAACCTTCACCAAATTGAAAGAGTTCCGGCCACTACTCTTTCATTTCCTTTTCAAGTTCCCAAGTCTCTTCCTGAATCTGACTATGCTACCATAAAACCCACACTAGACCGATGATTTTTCCATGCAATACTTTCTCTTGCCTATCCACAATCCATACCGGGATATGTATCAACTAAGCATCCGACTCTAGGTCAATGTAATCCCATCTTATCACATGGTCAGGATCAGGCTGATACTTTTTCAACTGAGCTACATGGAATACATTATGCACCAAACTGAACCGTGGTGGTAATGCCAAATGATATGCCACCTATCGAACCCATTCTAGTATCTCAAAAGGGCCAATGTATCTTGGAGATAACTTTCCCTACTTCTCAAAATGACGATGTCCAAACCTTGGAGAGATCCTCAAGAAGACATGATCACCCACAACGAACGACAATGGTCTTCGACGGTGATCTACATAAAATTTCTGAGGACTCTGAGCTGTCTCCATACTCTTTTTAATCAACTGAATCTTCTCTGTTGTTTCTTGAACAAGTATTGACCCGAATAGTAAAGTTTCACCTATTTCGACCCAACATAGTAGAGAACGACAAGGACGCCCATACAATGCTTCAAACAGAGCCATGCGTATTGAGGCTTGATAGCTGTTTTTGTATGAGAACTCCACTAAGGGTATATGATCTTCCCATGAGTCACTAAAATCCATTACACAATACCAAAACATGTCTTCCAATGTTTGTATTGTCCTCTCGGATTTCCCATCCATTTAAGGATGATACGCCGTTCTCATAGTCAACTGAGTTCCAAGGGATTATTGTAATTATTTCCAGAAACGAGATGTGAACCTCAGATCTCTATATGAGATTATAGATACTGGTATACCATGCCTCTTTACCACTTCTCAGATATAGATATTTTAAAGATCCTCCATCGTATGAGTTTCACAAATAGGGATGAAATGAGCCGATTTGGTTAGACGATCCACTATCACCCAAATGGAATCATGTTTTCAGACCGTTCTTGGAAGACTTGTAACAAAATCCATTACTATTTGATCCCATTTCCACACTGGGATGGAAAAATATTGTAACATACCAACTGGTCTTTGATGCTCTGCTTTAACCTGCTGACAAGTTAAGCACTGTAAGACAAACTCGGCCACCTTCCTTTTCATGACACTCCACCAAAACTGCACCTTCAACGCCTTATACGTCTTCTATGTACCTAGATGTACAACCTATCTTGAATGGTGGTAATCATGAAGGAGTTGTTCATGACAAACTATAGGTACAACCATTCGATATCTGAAACACAAAACTAAACCCCCATCAAGTGTCCATCCCTTAATGATCTCCCCACCATTGAGTTTTGAACTTATAACCAGACATTCTACATCAGATGTTAGTGCTTATTTGATCATTTTTACTAAATCAGGAACAAGAGTAGCTTAAAGGAAAACTACAACATCACCTCGGTCTTCACATTCCACATGAATGTCATCTAAGACTGACATCAACTGCCATTCATCTAAGGCTTCTTTCGCCAACTGAGCATATGACTTTCTACTTAATGCATCCGCCACCGAATTTCCTTTCCCTGGTGTGTACATCAAGTCAAAGTCAAACATTTGGAGATACTAAATCCATCTCCTTTGCCTCAGATTCAAATATCACTGTGAAAAAATGTGTTTAAAGCTTTTGTGATCCGTAAACATAGTAAATTTCTCACCAAAGAGATAATGTCTCCATGTTTTCAAAGCATGGATGACTGCAGCTAACTCCAAATCATGTGTTAGGTAATTCTTCTCATGCACCCTCAACTTCCTTGAACCATAAGCAACCACATGGTCTCTTTTCATGAGAACACAGCCCAACCCTAATCCCAAATCATCACAATACACCACATACACCTATCCTAATTCTGGTAAAATTAAGATAGGTGCTGATGTAAGCTGAAATTTCAGTTCCTAGAAAGACTTCTAACATTATTTTGTCCATAATAATGGAGCATTATTCTTTTTCAGAGCTGTCATTGGTGAAGCTAGTCATGATAAATCACGCAAAAAGCGTTAGTAGTAACCAGATAGACCAAGAAAACTTCATATCTTGAACACATTATTCGGTGGTTTCCATGAGATAACGGATTCTATCTTTTCAGGATCAATAGAAATTACTTTTTCAGAAATTATATGGCCAAGGAAACGTACTTCTTGTATCAAAAAATCACACATTTATAATTTGGAATACAACCTATGATCTCTCAAGATTTGTAACACTGTTTCCAGGTGCACCTCATGATCATCCCTTGTCTTTGAATAGACCAAAATGTTATCCACAAACACCACAAAAAAAGAATCCAGATATTTTTGAAATATCTGATTCATCAATTCCATGAAGACTGCTGGTGCATTTGTTAGATTTAAAGGCATGACTACATATTCATAGTGGCTACATCTACTTCTAAAAGATGTCTTTGGAATATCCTCCTTCCTAACTCGCAATTGATGATATCCTGATCACAAGTAAATCTTGGAGAACCACTGAGCTCCCCTTAATTGATCGAATATATAATCAATGCGTGGAAGTGGATATCTATTATTTATCTTAACTTGGTTAAGTTTATGATAATCAACACACAACTGAAGAGTTCCATCTGCCTTCTTCACAAACAAAACTGGTGCTGCCCACAGAGATATAATTGGCCGAATAAACCCTTTGCTTTCCAGCTCCTCTAACTACACTTTCAATTCCCACAAATCTATTTGTGCCATCCTATAAGATGGAAGGGAAATAGTACTGGTCCCCAGAAGGATATCAATTGTAAAATCCACGTCCCTTAGAGGTGGTAACCTTGAGAAGTTCTTGGAAAGATATCAGGAAATTTATCCACAATAGCTGGAAGACTATGTTCCTCGATTTCTTCCATTGATGCCAAAGTCAAATTTTCCAATTGGTAAGAGATCATTCTGACCATTGGTGCCAACAATCTCTTTGCACCGTTCTTTACAATCCTTTCTCCTCTAAGGAGATGCTCGATGCCGTCCGCTGTCATGAAACTCATTGTTCTCCTACAATAGTCGATTTGAGCCTTGAACGTTGTCAGCTAATCCATACCCAAGATTACATCATAGAAATCCATATCCGACATCGAAAAGTCCCATTTTAACTCATCTCCATCAACAGTTATAGCACATGCTCTACACACAAAGGCATGACATTCTCTTTCACCAAGAGGAGTTTGAAGTTTCAAGACAGAAGACATCACTTCCAGTTTTAAACATAGAAAATCAACAATATGAGAAGCAATGAAAGAATGCGACACACCAGTATCGAAGAGCACTTGCACAAGGGTATCATTCAAAAGAATGATACCTCTCACCATAGATGGTCCAGCTTGATCATCAACCCTCATATGATCAACTCCATACAATTGCTTCGTCGCTGCACTGTTCTCTTTGTTGCCTTGCTGAGATTGTCCTAGTTGAGGAGTCATGATATTTTGAGAATCACCACGGCTATCTCTGTTATGCTAACAAGACTGACTCTTTTGTTCTCTTCCTTTCGAAGCATATGATGCTTGCGATGCATGGGAAGTGTCACGTGCACCCAAACTCGGAGCATTCCTAAAATAGTGCTGTAGATGCCCCATTTTCTTGAAATTGTGGCATGCTTGAGGTTGTGTCGGAAAATCCCATTTATGTAGTTTTGCGAACCACATTGAAAACAACCTGCTTTTCTCTGGGGTCATGGAGGAAGGTTCACTGATCCCACCGTCTGGTTCTAATTTCCACTTGCACCATGGAAATAGGTGTCCCTTTTCCTCTTGTTCCCAGAATTTGAGTTTCCACCATTTCCTGTAGGTATCATCATTCCTCCTCCTATGGATCCCAAGATATCATGTTTAGCCACAGTCGCTCTGTTCACCATATCCGTATAGTCTGTAATATAGAGCACCGAAATCTTCGATCGAATATCCTGCCTTAGCCTCGATTTGAAGATGCGTGCCTTCAAGGATGCACTTTCCGCAACCTCTGGTACAAAAGAGACTAAAATAATGAACTTAGATGCATACTCTATAAAAGAGAGGCTCTCCTGTTTCAAGCTGAACACGTCCGTCATTTTCTGGATTTTGAACATGTGGGGATAGAATTGTTTTTTGAACAATTCTTCCAAATCCTCCCATGTAAAGCCTTCATCCAATTTATCCTGCACCGCTAAATCCCACCATTGACATGAAAGATCCTTGAGAATATATGTCTCCAGTTTGACCTTGAGCTCTAATGGCATGCCAATGAAATTGAAGATATGATTCATCCTACTTAGCCACACCTCCGTCTTCTCAAGTTCAGCATCACCCTGAAAGTTTAGTGTATTCTGCTTCATGAACTGGATGGTATGATCTACATGCCTTGTTTAATTTCTCCAGTTCCCTGTATCTACAACATGAAAATCCTGGAAAATAATTTGAACCAGCTCTTGGTTCACCCATGGTTTAGGTGCAACCACATTCTCCGCAGCTTCTTCGGGTTGGTTTTGATGACGCCTACTAGGTTCCATTTTCTAAACCAACAACAAACTCTGTCAATCTCACTCTCTAGCAACTGATGTCTTAGTATTTCAAATTCTATCACATAATATATCACAACATTGTTTTCCAAAACAACCTTTTTCCATGTTCAACAATTTTTTAAAACATTCCACATTCTTCTTGAAAATCAAACCATTTTAAAAATACACCAAATATCCTGTTTTCAAAATCTTCCACTTAAAAAAAATTTCTTCATTTTTCTTCAAAAATTCTCACCTTGCAAAAAATCATAAGTCATTCCTCACAATGAGATATGAATTCCTAGTGGGAAGTCACTCCTCTACAATGCATGTCATGATCATCTCATTAGATAAACCCATGAAAATGAGATTTCCAACATTCTAGAAGTGTATCCAAAACACATATGTACCCAACACCCTGGTAACTTGAAGTTTAGCATAAATGGGTTATCTACATCCTTTTATGCAATACATTTCAAGTTCCGACAATATTACTCCTGTCTAATATTTCGACCCAAGGAATAGACAAGAAGGAATTTCAAATCCAAGATTAGGAACATCGATGACTACTTGTTAGGTAGGGACCAAACAAGGTGATACCATTTTTAATGACCCACCAATTCTCATTATCTTGAGAGTAAAACGAGTCATTACTAGGCCTTAAGCAACATCCCCATGACACCAAAGGCTGGAAATAAATTCCGAAGGGTTTCAAATACAAGTGGGAGACAATTTACCCTTTAAAAAATAAACCAATAAACCAACTAACCAATATTCACTATATGATTCATGTCAATAAAACATTCAAGAATGTATTCCCAAAATACAACCAAGTTATTCCACAATACAAACCAAAACCAATACAACCAAACACAATATCAGAGTACTATGCAGAAGACTAAAACAAAGGACCAAAAATAATCTAAGACAAACTCCACGACTCCACATCCAGCTCTAAGCTCCAAGCACCACCACCTATCCCAAGAATCACCATGAACCACTAGTAATGAGGTGCCTTAACTTTACCAGTATCCCAGAATACGAAATATGAAAAAGAACCAAAGTTCCAAAGCAAGGGTGAGTATAAACTCAGCAGGTTTTCCCCGATGACTTCCCTACTCACGCCACTATGATAGAAAAGTTAGCCATAATTATATAAAACAGTTTATATAAAACAATTTCTGAAAAATAGTTTATAACCAAATATAAACAAGTTTCTAAAACCAATCATAACCAAAATCATACAAGTCTAATTTTAAAAAAAATTCCAGCAAGTTATTTTTCTAGAAAAAATAACTAAGCAACCTTTAAAACCATTTCACAATATCCCTTTTTGGCATACCCAACCATTTCACAAACCCATGAAACCACCCATGCATGCACGTTATGACAGTTCAATACTCATGAACGGTTTCTCATTGATCTACCAAGTCTTCACAAGGTAATTGTTTCCCATGTGCCATTGCTCCTTTGGCACCGAGAACAAGGTCATATTTCAACCAAGACTCGTACATATAGTTACCATGTTCCATTAAATGCTTGGCACCGAGCACCAGGTCATATTTCAACTAATCCTCGTACATGCAACATGAACACACACCACATATTCCCAAAACTCATGCCAAAACAACCCTTTCAATAAAACACCTTTTTATTGAAAACCATTTCCGTCAAAACCATTTAAATGCCAAACCATTTCCATTCCAAACCACTTCAATAAAACTCTATTTTTTATTGAAAACCAATTCCATAATAGTCATTTCAATACCAAAATGTTTCAATAAAACACCCCTTTTATTGAAAACCTATTTTTCATCAAACAATTTACAATTCTAGAAAATTGGAAATTTAAAACCATCATTTTAAATTCAAGAAGGCAAATCACTTTGCACAAAAAATCACCAAGATTTCACAATTTCATTAAAACCATAAATCATTACTAAATAATATTTATTACATGATTTTCACAATAAATTCCATTCAAATAAACCAATTTGAATCTAAGCCAATCAATTCTAACAAGAGGAGTCGAGAGTGAAGCCCCCTACCTTAAAGGTTTTGATGAAAACCACAACAAGCGAAGAATGTTCAAGAAAACCGGGTCGATTCTCCAAAAACCCACCTTAGATCTCTTATCCTAGAAAGAACAAGACCAAATATCATCATATTTGGCATCCACACACCTAGATCTACCCAAAACGGGTGTAGATCTAAGAAATCGAGGGAAGAGGAGAAGTAGATCTAAGTAGATATAAGAAACCAAACAAGAAAAAATAAGAACATCTACATACATCAAGAATCCAGCTTAGATTCACCAAGATAAGCCTTTAGATTGCCTCCGAAATGATGGGATAAACTTCTCTAGCCTCAGGAGAATCAAAATCCCGAGTTAGGGATACTTAGGAGAAAAAAAGATCCACTTAGAGGAAAAAAATGCATGAGATTCACCTTTATAGGATCTCATTTAAGTGGCCACACAGTTTTCCCACATGGTTAGAAAAAACATGCGCTAACCATGCATTATCCACTACCTCCGCAGACCCTCCACACACAGCTTGGACGCATGGTTAGACAAACCTTATGATGCTCGTGCAAAAGTTACTACCTCAAAGACCTACTATGCATGGTTTTTCCGCACGATTTAGACAAACCGTGCGCCATCCATGAAACTTCCCCTTTGCCTCAAAAATTCATTCAAAGTTCTCCCAACTCTCCCATTCATCACCCTTAACCTTTATAACCATTAAAATCATTAAGGGTTACATACTAGAAACCGGGGGTACTACATAGACACTTGTTAGAATTCACATGCCATGCATTATGCCATGCTATCTAGAATACATTACTTATTGCATATTGTTGTGATAGTTGATGTGATAGTTGTGCCTACTATTGTGATAGTTTTGGTACAATAGATAGAGGAGTGACATCATATTTCAATTCATAAGGAGTATGTGACCTTATGAATTGGGAAATGAAACACCAATGAAATATAAATGCTAAATGAACTCGTTATATGTATGGTTTAAAAGGGAGCCAAGTTTTGGATTCATGAGGTGTTATGGGACCTCATGGAGTAGAATTGGTAAACACTTGGTGGAATTTACTGGATAAATAAATGTGAAAGGAAAATAGAAATTGGAACTGATGATAGAAACTTGACCAAGACCCAGATTTTGAGTGGGAAAGAGGCATAGTTTCTAGTGGTTCGATGGTTGTTCCTTGTACAATCCTGGCTTTAGGAGTAGGATGCGGGTTGTTGACTTTGTTTCTATGAGGGTTTTGAATTTTTCTATGATTTTAAGCTATGTGATTTGATGATATTTTTTTGAGGTGTGCATTTGGCATTGTAGATACATACCAACATGATGAACTCCAATGGTACACCATGAGGGAGGTGACGACCATACTTTGGATACGGTGGGACATGGGCTACTGGTTGATCCTCCTTTAGTTCTAGCTGAGGCACTGGGAGTTATTACCGACATAGGTGCTGAGGAATAATTACATGATGAATTCTTTAGATATATGCAGACCTTCTAGGGTGCACCGTACCCTGCCGTGTCTATGGCTGAGCTGAAGTGGGTGTTACAACAACAACATCCTCCTATGTTTTCGGGGGATGGAGGTCCCTAGGATACATAGCTACAACTTGAGACCACATTAACAATTTTTTATCATATGAAGACACCTCCTGAGTGGAGGGTCTAACTCATAACTTATATGCTACATGGAGCATCGAAGCACTGGGGGGATGTTTTGAACTAGGATGATGGGATGTGAGATATGGATTGGAATGATTTCTAGACTCACTTATATGACTACTTTTTCCTCACGACTTTATGAGAAGAGCAAACTATAGTAAGTTCATGCATCTGGATTAGGGTGTGATGACAGTTATGGAATACTCGACATGCATTATAGATCTGTAGTGTTTTGCACCGATGTATCTTACTAATGTGCTATCGAGGGAGAGACGCTTCGAGTAAAGTCTTAGACATGCTATAAAATCTCAGGTCAACTTGTTCAGATTGAATTCTATCACTGTGATTGTGAATCAGGCAATGATCAAAGATAAAAACTTGATGGAAGCTTGGGGTACAAAACATGGGATTATTGTTTCTCAACCTAGAGGATCTATGTCTTCAGGTAGGAAGCACCACTTTGAGGCTTCCTATGACATGATTTCCAGTCAAGATGTGTGTATAGGAAACATGGTGTATTTCCATCAGTATGATAGGTGAGGCCACATAAAGAATTAGTGTGACCATGACCCAATTGAGTGTTGAGTTTATGGAAAGATGGAGCACATGAAGTTGTTTTTCAGGACCTTATTTCTAGCTGTGAGTGGTAGGGGGTCAGCTCTAACATTGAGTTTAGAAGTAGGGTTTTCAGCTTCGCATGAGGCTGGGAGGAAGAGCGGTGCAAGAAGGTTAAGAGAAGGCAGTGATGGTCATGACCAGGGTAGCCAGACACTAGGTTCTCAAAGACAGTAGGGTGGATTAGCTCAGGGTAGCTAGAAAATGTCATAGGGCCACGATACAGGCCAAACATATGTTGTGTAATAGAACCAATAAGAGTAGGATCCTAGACCATCTATGATGAGAGGTATGATCTTAGTATCTTCTAATATTCCATCTACTCATTTCAATACAGGTGATTCACATAGTTTTATATGTAAATGAATAGTTAAAATCCTCAGGCTTGTGGTTTTTATTTCTAATGGGATTATAATGCTAGACACACTATTTGGAGTTAGAATGGGTGATGCACACTAGTGTATGGAGTGTCCCCTTGAGGTTTGTGGGTGTCACTTCGTATGGGATCTCTATGTCCTCAAGATGGAAGGATTTGACATCACTCTAGGGATGAAATGGCTAATATCTTATCAAGAATATATTGAATAATATTGCCGAAGGGTGAATTTTACATCACTAGAGGGTGCAGTGTTTACTTATAAGGGTGAATGGGATGTTCAGGCAAGCCGAGATGGACCCACGTATTGTGGGATGAGCTGGATGACAACCCAAATCACTAGTTTGTTTCTAGATGACCGGGGATTGATTTAGGAATACCTTCTTACAGTTTTTGAGTGATTCAGGGATGTCTTTATCGATTACTTTTCTGGGTTACCTCCTGATAGAGAGGTGGAGTTCTCCCTCAAGATAGTGCCCGAAGATGCACTGGTATCCATTACTCTTTATAAGATGGCTATAACGGAGTTGTGGGAGCTTAAGACGTAGCTATAGGATTTTGATGTGAAGGGGTTTATCATACCCAATACTTCTTCGTGGGGTTTGTTGGTTCTTTTTGTGAAAAGGCCGATGGTACCCTGAGACTATGTGTGGACTGTCAAAAGATGAACCATCTGACAGTTAAAAACTGATATCCCTTTCCATGGATAGATGACACGTTTGATCATATTCGAGGAGCTTGAGTGTTATATAAGATTTACTTGAGGTCCAGATATCACCAGGTGTGTGTTCAACATGAAAACATACCTTGTACAACCTTTCGTAGTTGGTATGTTCTACACAAGTATCTGGTTACGCTGTTTGGTTTCATGAACACACCGGTGGTTTTCATGGCATTGATGAACCGTGTGTTCTATCCTTATCTTGACTCATTTGTTATGGTTTTCATAGATTATATGTTGGTATATTCTCAAAATAGACACGACCATTCCAAACATATTGATATCGTTTTGAATAAACTGAGAGAGCATTATTTATATGATAATCTCACAAGGTGCCACTTTTGGATAGATCAGATTCACTTCCTAGGTCACATTATCTTAGATACAGGAGTATAAGTGGACCCAGAGATGGTTAGATAAGTAGTTTCCTGGGAACAAACCAAGAACGTCTTTGACATACATATTTTATTGGGGCTAGCTAGTTACTACAAGCATTTTATACAGGACTCCTCATTCTTAGCAACACCATTGATGGGCTTGACTAAGAAGGGAATGAAGTTTATGTGGTATGATCCTTGTGAGACATCCTTTCAGGAGTTGAAAGGAGGTTGAAATCAACACTAGTTCTAATACTACTAGATAAGGGAAAGAGTTACATGACGTAATATGAAACTTTAGGTGTGGGGATGGGGGCAGTAATGATGCAGGGATATAGAGTCATGGAGTATGGGTCTTGGAAGCTAAGTCCTCATGAGATGAATTACCCTATGCATGATCTCAAGTTATCTTTGGTTGTACATGCATTGCACTTTTGGAGACACTATTTATTGGGGGAGTGTTTTGTGGTGTATACAAACCACAAAATCCTCAATTAAATATTTACACAAAAAGATTTGAATATGAGGAAACATAGGTGGGTAGAGTACCTATGGTCCATTGAATTTGATCTTTCCTATACGCTTGGTAAGGGAAATGTAGTGGTCAATGCACTGAGTAGGAGGACTCAGATACAAGTAGTGTAGTAAGCCAGTAGAAAGTGGCATCTTATGGTGATTTTCTCTGAGAGGCATCTGGAGGTGCATGACAGATTGGGGAAGACCAATCTATTATCCTTAGTTGTGACCTTTACCATGCTAGAAAGAGTTAGGATGAGGCAGCTATCAGATTTAGAATGAGTGTGTGGAAAGTGAGGACCCTCCTCCTAGTTAGAGGGTAGGTGAGGATGAGATCTTGCGTATCCATGGATGCGTTTGAGTTCCAGTGGATACATGTGAGGATTTGATGTGGGAGTTTCATGCTTCAGCATAGACAGTGCATCATGGTGTCACCAAGTTGTATTGTGACTTGCGTCATTAGTACTGGTGGCCGGGTATGAAGTGATAAGTAGCTGGTTTTGTTACGAAGTGTTCCACCTATCAATAGGTGAAGATAGAACATTAGTGACCAAATGGGATTTTACAATAGTTACATATTCAAGAGTGGAAATATGATGATTTTTTGATGGATTTTGTGTTTGTTTTACCAAGGTCACGCCAAGGTAATGATTTTGTGTGGGTTGTTGTTGACAGGCTTACAAAGGTTACTCATTTATTATTGATCAAGGAGACATTCAGTGTTGATGAGATCAGAACGTTGTATATTTGAGAGGTGGTACGACTACATGGGATCCCTCATTCAATCATTTTAGATAGGATAACTACTTTATGTATTTATTCTGGTAGATTTTTCATAGGGAAATTGGTACACAGGTGCTTTTGAGCACAACATAACACCCTCATACTGATAGGTAGTCAGAGCGTACTATACAGGTGATTGAGAACATGCTGCGAGTATGCATCCTAGATTTTAGGGGCCCTTGGGAGAGGCATATTACCTTGGTTTATTTTGTCTACAATAATAGTTATCAGGTGATGATAAAGATATCACTTTATGAGGATTTATACATTAGGCCATGCTGTTATCCCCTATGATGGTTAGAGTAGGGAGAGGTAGCTTTACTGGGATCGTGTCTTGTACATAAGACTTCTAAGAAAGTCTAGTTGATACAGAAGCTGATGGATGCTACAAAGTATTTTCAAAAATCATATTCTAATATCTATATATGACCTATAAATTTTGAGTTTGAGGATTGGATTTTCTTTCATGTTTCACCGAGGTTGGGACACAGGCGGATCATGATACAGGGTAAGATTTCACCACAATATGTCGGGCCATTTGAGATTCTAGAGAGAGTCGGGTCAGTTTCCTATCGGTTGTAGTTACCTTAGAGGTACTGAGTCATGCACGATGTCTTCCACGTATCTCAACTTTACCGCTATCACTTGGACTTGTCTCATACTTTTTAACCTGAGTATGTTGAGTTAAAGATTAATGTGTCATTTGAGGAGCATTTGATATGTATCATTGATAGGAGCACAAAGGTTCTTCGAGGCCGGTTAGTTCCTCTAGTATGAGTGCTATGAAAACATGACCATCTATAGGATGATACTTGGGAGCATAGGCTGACATACGTGCTTAGTGGACAGAGCTATTCTCAGAATAATCTTGACCACCCTTCAGATAGAAATTTAGGGATGCATTTCTATAAGCAGAAAATATTGTAAGAACCCAGGTTTTCATACGAGGTAAATATCATTTTCTTTTCAGTTTTAATCCTTTGATATGGACTTACATATATACCCCTTGTGATCATGGGTGTTTTCGAGGTGTCAGGGGATTTTCAGAGTCTGGAGCTGGGTTTTGGGGGTGTTTTAGTCCTGGCACACGATTAGGAGAAACCGTGAAGGGTAGGCTGCACATTTAGACTAACTGTGAGAGTGGAGGTAGTAGATTCCACATGGTTTTATAAACTATGTGATAGTAGCTGTACAACCATCTGGTATGTCTGAAATGTTGTAGACTTTTGACATACTATTGTTTTATGGTTACCACAAGGCTAGTTAGACTGTACAGAGTAACCATGTGATGTGCCCCTTAGAGATAGTGACATGAGCACGGTTCCCGCATGATTTGGGAAACCATGTGGATAAACCGTACATGCCTTCTATGTGTGTTTTTTAAATTTTAATTGAAATTGAAATTTTATTTTTTAAAACCTAAAAACTTTTTACTTTAATGGACATAGGAGATAGCTTGTAGAAAATATTTCAAAGGATTATAAGATTGGATTTGAGGATTATTCACCATCCGATCTTCCTTTTTATCGTGGTTTGTATCATCAAGTACACAATGAAAATTCCTTTATTTCTTTTTAGACATTCTTGATTTTTCAGAACAACGGTTGCACTACTTGATTTTAGGCTTGTATGCCCTAATATTCTGTTCTTCATCTATTCTTCATATTTCTCTTAAACCAGGATGAATCAAGACTTGATACCGAACCAGATCTCTAATACCGAGCCGAGGTAGGTGGTATATGATTTTCTTCAGCTTTCCTGGTTCTTTTCATGTGTTTGGATGATATGTTGCTCACCAAAATTCCTGGAACGACCCTGTTTCGGAGTGAGCCATTTGTAGTAGAATTAGTCAAACCTAGTGAGGATTCCTGTATGTTTCGTTTAGGTGAATTGACACTTATTGAACATTTCAATGTTATCCATGGGGTATGACTTAAGTAAATAACCTATTTATGATTGTTTAAACCACCCAGGGGTGTGTGCTTGTGATTTCTTAGTTAGAGGAAGCCCGTTAATGCCTTGATAGTCTTGAATAACTTTCCTAAGAGATGTACTGCCTCCTTTCTTAGTGATATCTTATTATACCATGATTATTTTTATTTAATGGTATTTTTAAATGGATTTTATGGGTGGGTATAACTATATGAAATGATTATTGTAATTTTAGATGATTAATATGGGAGGGTAGGACCATATGTTTGTGAATGATAAATTGAATGCATGAGTGGGTGTACTCATGTCTTGTACTTGGTTATGTGAGTGGATATACTCACATGGATTTTCATTGTTTAAATTGAATGAATGATTTGATAGATTACATGGATTTATCTCTATGGATCTAGAATACGGTAGTGGATTCCTTGGGTTGACTCTGCCCCTTGGGTCTTGATTCCGTGGGATGCCTCGGGCTTTGATACCCCATGGATCCGGCTTTCTTAGAATCACATAGGACATGTTGGTATACACGCTCCTTGGACTCTAACCAGTGCCTAGACCAAGTTTCCACTGGGACACCCATGGGAATCATTACAGATGCCTTGGTTTGCTACACCTTGGATCTGACCCTTCATGGTCTACACTTATTACTTGGATTCCCTGGTACGTGACACCTTAGATCCAACCCTTGGGGTTTACACTTCTTTATACAGTGTGGCTATGAGTTACTTGATATCGATGGATGTACGACATGGCCGTATGAATCATACATGTTATAGATTTATTTTTAGAATCTTTATATGTTGTAGGTATCCTCGAGGGACCATTTAGTTTTACTTATTATATTAGACTTATTCCATGGGTATACACTATTTCCTTACTAATTTTCTTACACTTGATAGAACTTGTTTATTACTCTTATAATTGTATAGACCCTAGGTGGTTACCTAATGGGATGTTTATCTCACACCCTGTTTAGGCCTCCTTGGGGACCCAAACATATTACATGGTTATAGGTGATGATTTGGGCAAGTGCCCTGGTATAGGTAGTTGACTGTTTCTTTGGAGTATGGGAGCATATGACCAAGACGAGGCTTACGTTGCTACAAACACTTTTGGTATTTTGTTATTTTTGGGATACTTGTATTGTATTGTATAGTCTTGTACCTTTTTTTGGCTATTTTCTAGATACATGTATCATCTGTATCATTGTATATGAGACACTTCTAGTTATTTATGTATTCTTGTCTTGTCTTACATTCAGTTGACTACTTCTTTATTAGCTTCCGTTATTGTATGTATTGGTATTTCACTATGATACTCTGGTAATGATGGCATAGTATTCCCACTTAACTCACATAGACTCTCACTTCTAGTCGATTATCTCTAGTGTTCGGGGAGATGCTCTTGAGTCCATATAGCCAAATGGGCTTGGGCACTATTGAGTGGAATCTAGGTCTGAGATGTTACAAAAAATAAATGGGTTTCCTAAAAATATTTTCACCATAATCATAAACCATTCATATAAAGGATAAGAATGCTATAATTAGATCATATAACCAAAAAATCATAAGAAACATCTTATATTTTTATCGTTAACTAATAAAAATACAATAAAAAGATCAATAAAACATTTTTGAGGAAAATATCCTCCATATTTTGTAATAAATACATTGAAATCTCAAAATTTTCCAAATATTAAATAAATTTTATTATTTTTAAAATAAAAATGAAAACATGTAAAATGATTATATCATTTATTGTTTATGATGGTGAGAAATACCTTTCATGTCGTACACATTTAAATAAAGATTTATTTTTCATATTAGGTAAAATGTAAAAAGATACATGTTTAGAAAATGCCAAAAAGATTCATTTTAAGAAATTATTAACAAGCCAAACATGGATAAAAATGTTTTTAAGAAATCATTAAATAATATCAAAAACTTCATTTAAAATATTTTTAGAATACATGGACATTGAAGAAAAATGATTTTCGATAGAAGGGAGAAATAATGTAAATATTTCATAAAAACATTATTTCAATCTCTTGAGTACTTAAAGAGAGGGAAGTGAAAGGGAAACTTATATTATCTAGAAATAAAAATAGGGGAAGAAAATTCATTAGTTTCTTGAGAGATAGATCATAATGTTCCATTATCAGAATCTTAATCATAAATAATATTGATAAATAATGATATTGTAAGATAAAATCTTTAACACATTGGTAATTTTTGAATCATAATCCCAATGAAATAATGAAACATATATGGATATGTAAATCCACATAAGTTTCATAAGAATATTCAAAAAATACTTTTATGAGAATTATATACATCACATAAAAGAAACAAGTGGTTAATATGACATGTGTATCATATAAATAAAACCGAGATGAAAATTTATTACTACTTTGGCAACTTTCAAATAAAAACCTCATGAAAGAGAGAACCTTTTATGGATATGTGAATCCTCATAATTTTCTTAAAAATAATAATAAGAGACATTTATGGTTAGTATATACACTATATAAAAGAAACAAGTGGTGAATATGGTATATGTATTATAGAAATAAAAGTGAGATAAAAATTCATTACCCCAAGTCTTAATATCATTCATATGTGTTCGAACATCCCCTTATTCAGAGAACCTCTTTATGTTTATACCTAATGCCTTTTAGAAAGGTTTTATGATCAAACTAGAAACTCTAGGTCATGGGGTGGGTTCTAAAGAAGGTATTTTGGCCAGGCATGTCTGAAATAAGAGGCTATTGAAGTAAAGAGAGGATAAGAGAGGATATTTCCTTTTATAAGTTGGGGAGGGAACCCATATGGTAATTTCCTAAATGAATCCAAAATGATAAAGTCATTCCAAAAAAAAATTATTACAGTTGGACATATAATTAATGGTTATATAAGATAAGGTTAAAATATATGCATCCAATAGGATTTGGATGTGTTTATTTGGAAAAAATACCCTTATATTTTGGTTTATCCCCCAGTAAACCCATTTTAACCTTAACCATGATAATTATTATTTTTTACTGTTTTTACCTTTCATTACGATGAAAAAATAAGTTGGTTTTATTACCTAATATTAATTATTTTTATTAAAAGTATGTAATAAATTTTACCAAATCAGAATCTAAGAGGATTCAGAGAAGACGCATTCACCATAGTAGAAGCTAAGAGGATTTTTCTGAAAGAGAGGGTATACCATTGCCATCGGGACCAGCTTGTGCTTGCACGGGAAGCCTTACTGAACATCCATACGATGGTTGAGAGATGATATCATAATGAAGAAGCTAGGAGGAGGAGTTCTAAGTATAGTCTCTATATTTCCTAAGACCTATGGTTCATGTAATCTCTAATCCTACAAGCCTTGTAAGGGTTACCCCTCATCCCTTGAAATGGTGGTTATCAAAAATAAATAAATAAAGAAGGCCTTCGGGCCATTCGAGCAATAAAAATCAGTATTTTTAACTATTCATTGAAAAAATTAAGCTTTTCAATTTTTTTTTTAAAAATCACTATAAGATAATTTTTCCTTGTTGATTTCTAAATCAATGTTATTTTTTTGAAATAGATTTTCTAAAAATTAAAAAACTTAGATTTAATATAACTGCAAAAAACATAATGAAACCTTTTTTAGAGAAATACAAAATGTAAGCATAAAAATAGATTTTTTCATATCTCATGTTTAATTTTTTTTAAATGAATGATTAAATTTTTAATTAATTATATAATATATTAATTTAATTAATATAATTCACTAATAATGACTAATTTCATTTATTAGGATAAAAACACATTTCACACATAAAAACAATTTTTCAGAAAATCATTTTTGTCATTTTCAAATGATTTATATTTTAAATTTAATTTCCTATAAAATGATAACCAATGAATTTATTTTATTAATTTTTAAACCATATACTTTAATGAATTTATTTTTTCCTATTCATACCCTCCAATTTAGCGGTTAAGTTATAACTATAACCTTAAATAATAATATTTTAATAGTATATCATGGTTCATATAAACTCACTGTTATGTGTAATGTAATATATCAAGGAAATTAATTTAATTTATTTTTTTTCATAAAATACGGTGGTGTTAAATTCAAACCTCTTAGTAAATTGTATCTTATTAATTTGAACGTGTTCTCAGTAATCAACTGTTTGAAATTTGAAAATTACTTTATAGAAAATACACAATGTAAAAATAATTAATAATACTTCCTCTTTAAAAGAGGGAAAAGAAAATATTATGGCTATTTGGACTAACATGTAACTTGGTTTCCAAATAGAATAAAATTACTTGGATGGGAAAATATGGATATCGAGAAATTGTAATGTCCATATATCATTTATCATAAGAAATTGAATAATCATGAGAAAGCTAATGACCACAAAATAATAAACTAATGAGGTGATAAAAATAACATCAATTCATCTAAAATTAAGGTAATAAGACAACATTTTTTTCAAAATCTTTTTCCTAATGTTGATGAATTTTCACAATATAATATACTCACATGATTTTATTACATTTCATTATCACAATCATATCATTTATCTATTCTTAAATCAACTTCCTACATCTCATACTCAATGAAATGAATATTCAAGATGAATTTTTCATGCCTAAATCACTACAATTAACTTTTAATGGATCATAAGATCCACAAAAGGATGGAAACTTATTCCTATTATCTTTATATATTTACCAAATCCTAAATAGTTAACATAGGTTACCCAATATTGATAAATTCAATGAATTAAGTTATAAATCATAAATATTAACTTCAAATGTTTAACTTAACCCATTCCATAAATGGATAACCATAATGATACTCCAATGTATATCTAACCAAAATTAAATCTAGAAGATTATAATCATTTGACCTCACATCCTTCCATGATAAAATTAACTATTATCTTTAAATAAATTTAATCACTCATAAAGTATCATACCAATATTTATATACACCAATCAATTCCAAAATAATGTCACAATAAAATATGACATGCTTCCAAAAGATAATTCAACCATTATCCCTTAAATAGGCTCATATATAAGACCAAAAAAAATTTCCATTAGAAGATCGGGTTTATCCATGCATCGATAGATGATCATTGGTTGATTTAGAATATCAAATGTGATTCTATTATTTCATAATATATATAGAGAGTGATAATCAATGCTAAATATCACATCAAATTTCATTAATGTATGAATAATAAAATTTTCAAAGGGATCACTCCATTATAAATTTCCTAACTCTGGATAGAAGGAAATGTGTTCCCTAATTATCATGATTTAGTTAAGTTATTTTTATTTCATAAACATTTCCATTTTCCATTTTCATCAAAGGATATTGTGGCTTATTATTCACATTGTACCTTAGATAAGGGCATTAGTTATCACAATTCCCAAACTCCTTGAATCTATAGAAATAAAGTGTGAGTGGTTTATTATATTGAACTAACACTTTATTATTATAATTTACTATATTATTCTCATTACTTAGATAATATTTTACTTGATTTCCATGTTTCCCACACTTGAAACATCTTCTTATTATTTTAGGGCATTTAACCGAGTATTCCTTCCCACATTTTTGGAAAGTAGGAAGTCAAAAATTTTTCTTCCATCTATGAGATTTTCCACTGAAGATTCCATGAAACTCCATATTATTTTTATTATCATTAAAATGATTATAACATCTTGACCCAAACCACCAGGTTTGAGCCATAAGGTCAAATGACCTCATGCGTGCCTCCCCCTTGAAAGAGGCTGCTGACTATTAGTGGGGGTCTAAGTCTGTCCATGGGGAGACTATATCCTTGGTATCATGTCATAGGATTGATAGTAATTAATAAAAAAGTAATAAACAATCATAGTAAATGTAGAAACTGAATAAATGACATACATATAAGAGATCCCAAAGTGGTAAGCCAGTCCATTGTATAAGATGTAGATAATAAAATGGCAAGTAAATAATAAAACTTCTACAAGGTACTCTGGTGTCTTCCATAATCTATTATAGATCTATGTTCCACTGCTCAACCATCCACCACAGGGCCCTTTCCCATCCTCAGAGCTTTGGTTATAAAATCTACAAGGGAATAAAAATTCTAGAGTAGGGTGTGAGTACAAGACTTAGTAGGCCACAACCAATTAATTCTTACCATAAGTTAACAATTTATATAATAGTGTATATCATGACATAATGCTCAGTAAATAAAAATGTTCCAAGTCATTGTACACTGACCTAGACACCACGAACCCCGAACCCACTTTCTTCATCTCATTGCTGGAAATGATTTTGAGAAGTCACATACCTTTATCAAGGTAACCAATATTTTCCTACCCTACTGGTGGTTGTCATAGGAATTCCACACGTTATTCCTTGTCAATAGATCACCCCACCCTTCTAGTGGTTATCATAGGAATATAGAATATTCCATCAGGTTGATACCCACCCCACTTATCCTTTTAATCAACCATGACCCAAGTCCATAAGAATCCATGTACGGTATCTTCTAGTAATCCACTATGCTTTCCCCTCAATAGAGGTAGCCATGCCCACCTTTAAGGATATTAGGACTTCATCAAGTTGGGTAACTAGCCACTAATGCTTCCCCCTCTATAGGGGTAGCCACAACCACCTTTAAAGATGCTATATCCACATAACTCCCAAACTAAATCTTCCACCTCTATATATTAGTGACCTCCAGATTTACACTATGATTTCCCCTCAATAGGGGTAGTCATGGCCACCTTTATGGAAGTTAGGACTGTGTCTGGTTGGGTAACCATGTACACCCAACCTCAATGATCCACTTAAGTATCTCGATGTCTGTAACATAATTTTACAGGCTATAAAACAAAAAAACATTATATTTCGTAGTAATGATAAGCCACACCAAGATCAAAGTCAAGACAATCACATAGAAACAAGTATTCCCTCAACCACTCACACACCCAAAAACATATTAGAACAATAATGGATTAGTCCAGCATACACGTTATATCCTGATAACATCATATATAAAAGGTCTATAAGGGTAAGGAACATCCTACCTCAAAAGTAATCGACATCAATGAAAAGGATAAACCACCCTATGTGGTTTGATAGTTAGAGTAGAAACCTAAAAAGTCAAGAACACCTCTTTACATCCTTATTATCCCAAACATCGACACGTTAAAGATCGAGGTTCATAAAGGGTTCCTAGAACCAAAAATAGTTATTTTATTTCAAAAAGAAATAAAATATCGCATGTGATGATACATTATTTCTCTTGTATAATTTTCTAATTATCATTCTAGGTGAGTTCATGTGCTCACAAAATTCTCCTTAAAATATTTTTCTTTTGATAATTTCTCATAAATTATCATTTCATAATTATCCCTTGATAATTTATTTTAAATCATCATTTTATAATTATCCACGATAATTTATCCTAAATAATCCTATATAATTATCTTTTTATAATTTATTATAATTTATCCATTATATTTATCTTTTGATAATTTATTATAAATTATCCTTTATAATTATTTTTTGATAATTTATCCTAATTTATCCTTTTATAATTATCTTTTAATAATTATCATAAATTATCCTTTTATAATCATCTCTTGAAAATTTATCCTAAATTATCCATTTAGAATTATCTATGATAATTTATCATAAATTATCCCTTATAATTATCTTTTGATAATATATTATAAATTATCATTTATAATTATCTTTTGAAAATTTATCATAATTTATCATTTTATAAATATATTTTCATAATTTATCATAAATTATCCTTTATAATTATCTTTTGATAATAAAATACACTTTGATACTTTTTATTCTATAAATTATTCTTTGATAATCTAGCAACTGTCGATTGATAATTTTAATAATTATCATAGATAATCTCATAATTATCATTTGATAATTTTAATAATTATCATAGATAATCTCATAATTATCATTTGATAATTTTAATAATTATCCTAGAAAATATCTCAATTATTGTTTGATAATTTTAATAATTATCATTTGATAATATAAAAATTATCAATTGATAATTTTAATAAATTAATCTTTGAATGAACTAGTCTCATTATTATTTGATAATTATTTATAATAATCCCTGATAATTTCATAGTGAACATCTTTTGATAATCATGAATATTATCATTTTATAAAACTGGGTCATTATTATTTTATATTAAAAAAAACTTTTTTTATTTATATTCTAGAATATGAGAATAATGGAGAAAAAAATAAAACAATTCACCTGTTCATTGCACATAGGGGAGGAGGAAGAGAACCAACCATGTGAAAACTGATGAAATATCCTAGATCAATTGAGGCCAGGTTCATCAACCGCGCATAAGGGAGTGTTGGGATCATCCAAATTCAATGGAATTGACCAAAATTGAACCCAAAACAATTTAGCTATATTAAAAACCCCCAAATCATAGCACTTATAACCCCATTTTTAAACACCCAATTTAATTCATGATTCAATCGAAAATTGATGGTGGAGTGTTTTAATTCACCTCATTAATGCATTTAAAGTTGAAACAGATAAAAATGGTTTGAAATCAAAGGTTTTATAAATTTAAGGCATAAAAAATGGTGTTTCAACATTTAGGGAAGAATGAACCACATATAAAATATTTTTTTTATAATTATTTTAATAAAGATAATATAAATAAATTCTTAAAAAATTAACCTTACGTTCAATCTAAACAAATGCTTGAAAATAATAAATGTTATTCCCCTCCTACGTTAAAACCTATATCCCAAACCTAACAGTGGTATCTGATTTCCCATATGACACACCATTTGTGAGATATTCAATTATTTTTAGATTTTTTAATAAAAATACTAAATAAGTTATCCTCACATGTGATCTGATCAAACGATCAACGCACACAGATGTTATGTCATTCCTAGGGTAAATCCCTCATCCTAGACTTGACGACTACCTAATATTTATCTTATTATGCACTATTTTGGAGATATTTAATTATTTTGGAAAATCATACATGTGTAATATAATATATTTAATATTTTTATTCGGTATGTGATGAGCCTTTACAGACCTTAAAATCTTGCACTAACTTAGCTCCTAACTCTTAAAATATTTGATATAATATTATATGATCTTAACTGGATTTTTACCCTTATATAAAGCCTTTAAATCATCTATCAAGTTTTTTTTATCGAAAAATTAAATTTTCACATAAAAATAACCAAAAATTATTATCAATGAGGGTTTTTATTATCTTTAAAAATATAATATGTTACCACTATCACCCTATATAAACTTCTAATCCTTGAAAAGTATCTCTAGTGGTATTTCTTGAACAACTCATTCCACTGAGCTCAAACATTAGACTCACATTATCACGGTTCCTCTTGGATCTGTCTATGCTTCCACCAAATCTGAACTAGTGGTACCATATTTCATCATAGAAAATTATCACTCTAGTCCATAATTCACATCAGATGATCCTCATAAGATTAATCAGGTTCCAACTCAATATCCTCATAGTCTATAACTAGTGCAAGGTTGGGCATGTACCTTCGAAGTAGAGGATCATAGATTTCATGAGCTATCCCGGGTCGACCCTGAACCAATCACCTGAGCCGGTCTACGGCATGGACCGAAGGGAGTTCCCGATCCCCACAGGCTGGAAAACAGTGCCAGGAATCAAAACTTAACTGCTGGGAATGATTTTACCCATGAACAAAAGATAAAAATATAAATAAAAACTGATGATAAAAATAAAACTAGTAGCAGAAGGTAAGTAAAGCTGTACATACCTCCATGTGACCTTCTAGGTCACCACCCAACCAAAGGACAACCTTTCTTTAATAATGAGAAATATAGGAAAGATAACCCGAGCAAAGGGAACCTGTAACTAAAATGATAAAAAAAAGGAATGAGCATTAAAAATGCTCAGTAGGGACGCCAAAAGTGAACCACATAATCCATGCATTTTCAAATTCCAAAATAGACTAATAACACTAGTTTGAAATATAGTTATAAAAAAATAAGGTTTTCACATATAAAATGTATTTTTAAAACTAACAATCACAATTCTATTTTCCTTATAATTCAAAAATAGGGAAGATAAATAAATAGGGGCACACACAAACTTTTCCCAAAATAGCTACTTTGAAATCCTTTTTAAGACCAAAATACATACAAAATTTTTCTAAGAAAACACCAAAACCAAGTTCAAGGGTGTGATTCTATACACACAACATGGGAAATGGTACTAATAATGATTGTATCAAAGGATAACAGAAAACCTAATAACTCATAGGAATACTAGAACATACTAATACCTATGATTCCATCCCCAGTAGCATTCCACACATGATAGAATCAAACAACCTAATGCCTGAACACCCTTTATCAAGTAATACCTAGGAGATGAATACCATAGCAATAATACCAAATATCTGCCTACTATGGGCCATTGGGAAATACATGAACTTCCAGTGCAACAATAATTCTCGGTAACCCCATTTCTATGCTAGGTTTCTGTGCTATGTTCACAAAGAGGTGTTCCACACATTCAAAAAACAAGCCATATATATGTATAACCAAGCTCATTACACAATACAACACCACCATGACCACCTCAAGGTTAGTCTCATGCCTTAAAATAAATACTCTCAAAAGGAGTCCCATACCGAGGACCCTCCTGTCTCATGATCAAACTACGAGGCAAGAGACATAATCCAAGAGGGGTTTTCCAAAAAACCCTTTAGAAGATTCCAACCGGGCCTTTTGAAATTTTTACAAAACCATACTTTTATAAAAAACCATACACATAAATCACTTTAGTTTCAAACATTTTTAAAATGGACGAAGAGGCATCACATTGAGCACTTAGCATGCAAAACCAATTGAAAACATCTACCATCATTTTTCTTTCATGGAAATTACACTCATAAAAATCAATATATAGTTCTAAATATCATAAACCATATGTAAGAACCAACCGGGCAACTCAACTAACATTTGGTGTGCAAAACCCAACAAAACACATGACATATTAAAAACCATTTAAAAAAACCACACACACCCCAAAACATCCTCCAAACATTTTTCGCACCCCTTTTTATAATTTAGTAAATCATTAAGGCACTTCATAAAACCATTTTGAGTAACACCCCACAAATTCTATATCGATACACATCCAAATACCTCTTGAAAGACCAAACACATGCCAAAACCATTTCCAAAACTACAAATACCACTTTTACATAAATATGGCTAAATAGGCCTTTACACAAAGAATTTACCAAAATGTTCCCAAGTATCTTTTTAAGCCAAGCTAAAACACAAAATTCATATGAAATTACCAAAAGGGGCCTTGAGTTTTGAACACACACACCCAAATATTTCACAATTTCCAAAAGGCCCTTAACCTTTTCAAAAAAACACTAAATCATTTCCATAAAAATCCATCAAATATTTACGATAATGACGCCTTTATAAAACAATCCAAACGATTTATCATCAATTATATAAATAACCCTACCAGTTTATAAGTAGTTTTATCACAAGATAACTAGTTTATGAACAATTTTTATAAGTAGGCCAAACAAAGTATAAATAATTTTTATAAGAAATGAAAATAGTTTACTATAAATCCTATAAACAAATCAAACAATTTATTAAAAATTTTATGAACAGATCAAAAAAATTATAAAAAATATAAAACACTATAAGAAACTATTTTTAACAAAACCAACTAACTTTAAAAAACTATAGCATATTGACCAATTAATTTGCAAAGGCACGAATAAAGTAAAAGAATTAATTAAAAACATGCAAGCATTATATAGACTTATTCAGAAAGTAAAATGCGGATTCGTCTACCTCAAAGCAAGAGTGGATGTGACAGAACCTCAATGAAATGAGGAGAAATTTCCTATGGACCGAGCACACACCTAAAACAAAGAGATAAATACACATAACTTAAACTGAACACAAGGGATTTCTAAATTTGAAGGAATAACACAAAACTATAGGAAGAACACACCAGAAGGGAGGAGTCTATGCACTGAAGGGGAGGCAGAGGTGCTGCGAAGGAGGTTCAAGTTCACACTAGAAGACCACTGGAAACTGCATGCGCAATGGGGGGTTCGGGCCGTTGGAAAATTGGGCACACAGGGGTATTCGAGGCAATGGGTCACTAGAGCGCGGCCTGGCCGGAGGTGCGGAAGGCCGAAGGCTGGAGGATGGAGCAGAAGGAGGCCGTGGGGAGTGTGGCTGGCCAATGTAAGGTAGAGGTGAGGTAGGGGCGGCTTGGTGCTCTGGGGTGCGAGGTGAGGTTGGAGGCCTGGAGCCTGGGTGAGGCCGGGTGCGGGAAAGGGGCAAGGGAGTGAGGGCAGAGGGCCGCCGCCGGGGCGACTGTAAGGGTGAAAGGGGAGCGCAACACAGGGTCTTAGAGGCATATGGAGGTGGTGAAGCAGGGACTGGCTAGTGGAGGGGTGAACGTGGAGGTAGTGAAGGGGAACCAGGGGAAAGGGGGTGTCACCAGGTTGTTAGATTTTTTTTTTCATTTTATTATTATAATAATAATAATAATAATAATAAAACCAGGAATAATAATAATAATAATAAAAATAACAATAATAAAGATAATAAATAATAAAATTTATAATAATAATAATAGTAAAAATAAAAATAATAAAAAATAACACCTTAATAATAATATTATTACTAATTATGTAATAAAATCATTATCATTACAATTTAAACATTAAAATCGCTTTATTTACATAAAACATTATTTATTTTAATCGTTATACATTTGCGTGGGCACCCAGGCTAAAGACGCGACTACCTACCATTGTGCAGTGACCGCGCATGGGTATGAAACCCACTAAAAACGTTAAACGACAAAAATTTTAAACCAAGAACTAGATCAAACCTTGTAGTGAGGACCTGGAGCCAAGAAATAATAAAATAAAAATAAACGTAAAAGTCAGGGTGTGGCAATTATCCCTACCAAAAACACTTTCTTCCCCCACAAAGTCACCCAGTTGAACAATAGACAAAACAAGAGTTCATTCCTGACTGAAACCAAAAGGAACCACAACATAAGAGAATGTGAGAACACGAGAGGGTTCTCCCCACCATAAGAATTCAACCAGTGAAGAAATTTAACACCCAAACATACCACCCTAGGAAGGGGGGCCGATGCGGGAACTCCCAACCGATCCAGACTAACTTCTATAGAATGGGCAAACAACACATCATCCAAAACTTGGAACTCTCAAACCAAACCGAAAACCCCCAACACTAGAGAAAAACCTCCGAGCAAGACTTAACTAAAACCGTGAATCTGAGCATAACCCCAAAAACCGATTCTACCACAGGCACTTACACCTCTAAATGAACACAGCTAAACCAAGATCAACCTATACAAGGGACAAACATACTTCTAAGAAAACACATGATTCAAAAAAAAAACACAATAAGCCAAAAAAAACTATTTGGATTACAATAGAACATGTCCATTATAACTTCAGGACAAAACAACAAACTTACATCAATATCAAAACTTTAACAGTGAAAAAACAAGAACAGAAGGACTTTAAATGTTCCACATACAATACGGAACACAAAACCCAAACTGAGGCTTTACACCCCCGGTAACTCTTGACTGTGTGTGAGCTTCACCCTGAGACCTATGGCTAGGAATCTAATGACTGAAGCATCTCCTGCCTCATAGTCAGGCACTATAATTCCCTGGTCACATCGTCATTTTAGGAAATGCTTATTTCAAAACTTCTCCAAGTGACCCAAATAGCTGCAACGATGGCACGTCTTTATAGGGATACGACATGATGACTTCACGTGCCCAAACCAGCCACACTAGTGGAACACCACTAAACGGTCTGGCGAACTGGAAACCAGAACCACTATAGAGGAATCTTTAGAAATAGGTCCATCTGGAACACTCTGCTTGCTAGATGGGGAACCTTTATGAGAAACTGGATATACTGGATTACCAACCATCTCTACTCTAGATGCCAACTCAGCTAAAAACACCTCATCCACCATCTTCCAAAATGATGGTCCCTAGAAAGGATGAACCTCTCCTTAATCTCTGGACGAAGACCCCAGATTAAGAGAGAAGTATTCATTGAATCCTGTAACACTACCTCCAAAGAAAAGGTCACAAGTTCCTTGAAATGACCAACATATGCCTTCACCGACCGTTGGTCTTGTTGAATACGCATGATCTATTCCATTTTATTTGTATTCACCTCTTCAGGTATAAACCACCAGAAAAAGATAGATTTAAATACATCCCATGTCATCCCAACTTGAATTGATAGCATGGAGAACAATTCACATTCATCTAGTTCTAGATCTTCGAACATACCCATAACAACACACACTCTGACAACTTCAGGAGTTCCCAATACCTTGAAGACGTGCTCGACATCTTCAAGACACTATACCACCTCTAACAGACCCCAATCACTGTGAAGGACAGGCAATGTCTGAGAAGGACCAAAAATTGGGAAAGACTTATCAGAAACCTTTGGGAACTTTCTGGGTGGCATTTTCTGAACATCATGTAAAACAAAAATCCGAAACCAATAACAAATCAAAGTATAAATAAAAGTAACATCCTGATCCAAAATGACCGGCTAAAAAACCAAAAAAATAAAAATACAATAAAAAAATCCCTTTTCAAAATCCCCTTTTCATTTTAGATTTAAAACCCGCCTTCTTTCAAGGCCACTTTCCCAATACCAAACTGACTTTTCAAACCAAATTCAATTTCCAAAATCATTTCCCCGTTTTAAAATCACTTTAGAAAAACATGTTAAATACTTTAATTCTAAGCACACACCATAGAAATCCCATGAACCGTTGCACATGTATTCATTCTCTTTCATCCATATGCACCAACTCGCACTTTCCATGCACCCCTCACATGTGAAAACGTTCATAAAGAGTACCCGTGGTTTCACCCAAACCATTCCTCTACTAGTTCCAAGCAAACAAAATTTTTTTAGACCAAGAGCATGCAGTTTTAAAACCCATTTCAAAAATTTAAATCCATTTAAAAGAAATCATTTTCAATTCAAAAACCCTTTTTCATTTTTAAAAGTGCACTTACACCAATAAGAACCAAGATGACACTCTATTTTCATCAAACTACCAGAGTGAGAGACTAGTAGTCATGATTGACCTGGAGACATGGTAGTGGGCCATGCCCCAAGTAAGTGTCAACAAATAAGAGGAACATAAAATGTGTACTCAAACTCCACATGGATCACTACTCCATGTGAAATCATGATGTAACATCGTCTTCCTCTGTTGTCATCCCTCAATCTAAAATAAACCAGAACGAGACAACGACTCAATTCCCAGACTACCCCTGGCGACTCGAGGTTCGGAACGAGCGAGGGTTCATGATGTCCTTCCCATACCTACCTCTCGAGTCCTGAAAGTCCTAATATCCATCTATTGGACACCCCAAATAACAAGGGCTCCTTTGATACCATTTTGTCATGAAATGTCACAACCCATCCTTGGGGCCCATGCCGTGACTACCCTAATCTCACCTTCCATAAGCCAGGGGCTGGCGACTAGCACCAAAGGCCTAAATCTCGATAATTGGGAAGGAATTGCCTTTATAAAACAAAAAAACACTCAACCAGAGTAAAAGCAGAAGTAAACACTAAGTAAAACTGAAAACAAAAGTAGTGCTGAAAGTAAAGGGGCCGGAAATACAAGCCCTACTGTAAAGTACAAGGAAAAAGGAAAAACAATTGGAAAGTGACAAGCAGCTCCTAGATCGTCCTCCGGATTCCCACCTGAAGGGTAGGTAAAGATGACCTCCTCGGCACTCCACATCCGTCGATCTCCTTCGGGTACCATCTCGTCGTGTAGTCCACCTCCTGGTACCGTCTCGTTGTGAAGTCCACCTCCGAGTACCGTCTCGTCGTGAAGTCCACCTCCGGGTACCATCTCGTCGTGAAGTCCACCTTCGGGTACCGTCCAACTCTACAAGCCTCGATCATGATCAGTGATGTCCGTCGTCTGCATCCAACTCAACGAGGTATAGGCATGGACCATGAAGGGGTGAGTATACGATACTCAGTAGGGACCCCGAGACCCTCAAGGTCTCACTAAAATCCAACAAGGATAAACCACAAAGAAAAGATAAAATCATGAAGTATCATCCAACACTACTTAGGTATATGCCCATACATATACCTAAGTCATCAAATCCAGTTCAGCTCCAACTCACGAGCCCAAGTACAACCCAGTCCAGCAAGTCAAACACATCGAAGATAATGATTGAAAGTCAAGAATCAGCTCAAACCAGGATTTTATTCATGACGACGAAACCACAGCTGCTGGAGAACTCCTACTCTATCGAGTACAGTGGGCCTGCTGCTACAACCAAGTGCTTCCCACTAACCTAAAACTGCTGAAGTACTCTACCTATTGAGTACTGTGGGCCTGTTGCTACAACCAAGCGCTTCGCACCATGGGTCTGCCGCTACAACCAAGAGCTCCCCCTCATAGCCTACAGAGGTACTCCTTATGTAGAGTACCGCAGGTCTGCTGCTACTACCAAGCGATCCTCCACCGTGGATTTTCCGCTACAACCAAGTGCTCCCCACTGGGCTATCCGAATCACATCGAGTCGATCGATCAGCAGTCGTCAAGTCTCATCCAGCTACTAGGTCTCTACTCTCTGCTCGATCGTCACCGGGAGGGTCCACTCCACGAGCAACAGGTTGATACTGCCAGTATCAAAAAGTCCCACGAAGAATTATCACAAGGGACCGCCTCATTACAGGGGTCTCAACGCATCAGACGGCGCGTCAATCGGATGCCCAGTTTGTGAGTTATTATCCTTTTCGTCCCGGCGGCCCGGTTGGTTTCGTGTACGAACCAACCCGACCGTATCTCAACTGTACCCCGAACTCCCATAGGGTATACTTGTAGGGTCCGTTTCTCATCATGATTACCAACGCCGCTGACGGTTCGTCAAACAGACCTCCGGTCTGAAAGTTATCGGCTTTTCCGTTCCAGGGGCCCGGTTGGATTTCGGGTACAATCCAATTCGGCCATATCCCAACTGTGTACAAACCTCAGGTGAAGTATGCCAAAAGATCCATCTCATTGAAAGGAATCCATCAAAGTCAACGACACGTCAATCGGACGTCTGAAGCTCAAGTTATAAGCATTTCCGCACCGTGGGCCCGGTTGGTGTCGGGTTCGAACCAACCCGTCCGTACCCAAAGTTCTCCAAAACCATAAGTGTAATATATAAAAAAACAACCGTCTCGATCCAAGGATCCCATCGCAACTAAAGGTGCATCGATCAGAGGTTCGTAGCCCAAGTTATGGTCATTTGAATGAAACTGCCCGAGAATAGGGGGTTCGGGCCCGGTCCGACCTGGCCCGATACCCCCCTTGGGTCGGCCCGAACCGGGTCGACCCGAACTGGGTCTGGGTCCGGCCCGGCCTCGCCGGAGCGGCCCGCGTGGCCAGTGGATCGGCCGCTCCGGCCGAGCGGAAAGTGGGTGGGGGGGGGGGGGGGAGCACTGCCCCCCCCTTGATTGATAATGGCACGAATTTAAGCCGCGCCCTCCCCCAAAACCCAGAACGGCAAAGCCGTTCCGGTCCACCGTGGCCGAGCCGCGGCGGTCTCCTCCGGTGGCGCTCCACCACCGCCGGTCTCCGGCGCCGCCGCACCAGGGTGGCTCGCCGCCGCCGCTCTCCGCGGACCACCGGACGCGCTCCAGTGGTCCGTTTTGCCTGCCGTCTTCTCCAGCGGTCCTCCCGGGACCTTCCCTTCACTACAACGGCTTTCAAACGTCGTCGCGGTGCCGTTCCGGCTGCGGCCTCTTCGTGGTTATCCGGTGAAACGTGACGGCACCATGCCCCTCTGCCGCGGCCCCGCTCTGGCCGCGGCCTCTTCATGGTTCTCCGGCGCAGCGTGACGGCACCGCACCCCTCTGCCGCGGCCCCGCTCCGGCCGCGGCCTCTTTCGGCCTCAACGGTGCGGTGCGACGGCGCCACGCTTCTTCACCGCATTCCTCCTTGTTCCCGCGCAGTGCTGTTGCACCGCACCACCTTCGTCTGAGCTGCAATGAATACATCAACAAAGGGGGGAGGAGGATCGGCCGTGTTCGGGCGGTCCGACCTCCTCCCGTTGAATTGATAATAGCTGGACCAAATATTTAACGAATAAGGCAAGGAATAATCACGAACAAAATCAAACCCCTACCTCGTGTCGTTCGTCGTTTGTTGACGATATCGCGAGAGGATGGATGTCGGCTCGTCGACGTCGTCGCAAGGGAGGATATAAAGATGATGATGGTTGTTGGCGTTCGTCGTTTCCTCAAAGGACTTCGATCCAGCTCGAATGTTATTAGTTAGAGATCCAACAATTGGAGAACCGTTCTTCGTTGAGGGAGGGAGTCGTTCTTCACAGAATGATGAAGTTCTTCACGAAGGAGGAACTCCCGTCTTTCTTCACACAAAGGCTCCCCTCAAAATATTTACCCAGCCAATATTTCATTAAGCCTCATTCTCTTAAAAGATCTCCATACCATTCAAAAAGTAAAGAGGTGTGACATTGTTAATTAATAAGGTTATTAAATCCCCTTAGTTGGCTCATTAAGTTTGGGACGTGGAGAGGCTCCTCATTAAGAAGGGAAGTTTCCAAGAAATTAACAAGGGAGGTTTTAAGAGGTCAAGGGGGGTTATGGGGAGGTGAGGAATTAGAGGTTTGTCTGGGTCCCACCACACTAAAACCTCCCATGGGAGGTTAGGTGGGTGTGGGACCCACCTCTAACTCCCCCTTTGTAGGATTAAATTCACCTTCCTTAGATAAATTTGTTCATAACAACATTTATCTATGTTAATCTAATCCCCATTTATTAAACCTCAACCTGCTCAAAACACAGCTACATCAAAGGCCCCCCTAAGAAATTACCAGCGCTGCGAGTTCATCAGTTCCTTCAGATTTCTATTCCGAGTACCGGTTCAAAAGATAGAAAAACCCGCTCGTTCGTTCACTGAACGTACCCGAGCTAAACTTCGAAAATTGATTCCGGGCACACCAGGCCTCGGAATCAGGTGCCTTCAGAAACTGCAGACTCTTAAAATTCCAAAGAAATTAATAAAAAAATTTCCCTTGAAATTTCTGAGTCTTTACATTACTCCCACCTCAGGGATTTAGGTCCCCATAAAGCTTCAACACACACTAAGGAAAACAAAGTGGTACTGAGCATGCATCTGAGCCTTCCGCTCCCATGTGATCTCCTGGAGGTTCCCGTGCTTCCAGTGAAAGAGCACCTAAGGAATAGACCATCCACATAGGACCCACTCCTGTCGATACACATTCTCCACTAGAACCTCTGTGAATGTCACCACGTCATCGACGTCCAACCCCCCATGGTTGATGATGTGCGAAGGATCATGCACGTATCTCCTCAGCTGAGGTACGTGGATGATATCATGCACCTAGTGCAACTGAGGTGGAATGGTCAATCGGTAAACCACCTCGCCTACCCTATTGAGGACCTAGAAGGGTCCGATGAAGCGTGGAGACAACTTTCCGCCCTGGCCCAAACTCCGTAATCCACGTCGAGGTGAGACCCATAGGAAAACGTGGTCACCATCCTCGAACTCGAGTGGTCTCCGCCTCCTATCAGCATAAGACTTTTGTCAGCTCTGAGCTTTCATCATCTGCTCTTGGATGACCTGGAACTTTTCTGGTCCTACAAGAGCTGCTAAGATTTCTTCTTTGCCGATAAGAGAAATCCGGTCTCATCCCCAGGATGGGCCACGTTCTTTGCCTAATACAGTCAATCCCGACATGGATGATACTAATCCACACCAAGGATGACGTTGTAAGGCCTCAACGCTACTACCAAGAGATCCAACCGTTACTCTCGCCTCCAAGGGTTGAGTCACACTGTCGGCATCAGTGTGTGGTCACTGGGTCTCCTCCAGTAGGTATCTCAAAGTGAGGGTCAAGTCAACGGGTTTTAAACCGGAACCTATTAGTAACCACACAAAGAGAGGACATGAAAGTAAAAACCACAAAGAAATGTGTATTTCATTACTACATCTCAAAGTACAAAGACACATACAACCACAACATCAACAAAATGAAAGCTAGAAGAACCAACAATAAAGGCCTCTATGCCTGGAACTAGTCTCGCTCCTGTCCACCTGCTTCCGGAGCTCCACTTCCTTGCCCACTACTCGGCTGCTGCTCAAGCTTTCGCCGCTGCCTCTGTCTCAGTGGCTCCTCCAACGCCTGCGGATCAACTGTGCGGGGAGTCGGACAGTCACGTGCTATATGACCCTGCTTGCTGCATGAATAGCACTTCCTGATCCTCATATGACTTGCTCTGTTTCGTTTACCTCGCACAACCGAATCTAAAACCCGAGGTCACCCACCTGTAGGTCTGGTCCTCTTGGACCTCTGCATCATCCATCTCCTACCTACAGATGAATCAACTACTGACGAAAAACCCAACATAAAGGGCAGCAGCTCCTGAGCACGCTCAGAGGGTAGAGTCATATGTAAAAACTCCACTCTGAAGAAGGTCTCAAAGTCTCCCCAGGTGAAGGTCAACCCATCAAAAAAATAGAACATGTGGCTCCACCACCTCTCAGCTGCTCCCTGGAAGAGGCTAACAGCTAGGTACACCATCAAGTTTGTGGGTGTCCCAGCTGCGTGGAGAGCTCGTGCTACAAACTCCATCCAGTGCCCAGCCGTTTGAAAATCTGACTTGCCTCGAAAACTTGGAGGCCTCTGATGCTAGAACTCATGCATCACACTCAAGCGGCGTGCACTCTCTACTGGTGTCTCAACTGGTGGGGGGCCATGTACCGAGGCCTCGTTGCTCGGTGGTCTATCATCTCGTACAACGCTCGGAACCCTAACTGGCTGCCGTTGTGGGGCCATCCTGGAAAGAGACAGGTGTACCATGGTCAAAGAATTATACCTGGTGAGCTGACACAAAGTAATCACAAAGAAAACTTTTGAAACACACATGCAATCAGTGTTTTCATGCACTGAGTCGAAAATCAGAAGTCAGGGTCTTGGTGTACGGATACGTCGGCCGTCGCACTAACACTGGACTCCCTGGACTGATAACCACACTCAATACCATTAACACTATTTCTTCACATAGAATAAATATCATAGTCTTGAGTTATGTGGTAGAACCAAACTCCTCTGATGCCAATTTGTCATGACCCGTCCTCGGGGCCCGTGCCGTGACTACCCCAAGCCCTCCTTCCATAGGCCAAGGGCTGGCGACTAGCACCAAAGGCGTAAATCTCAATAACTGTGAAGGCATTTCCTTTATAAAACAAAAACACACTCAACCAGAGTACAAGCGGAAGTAAACACTAAGTAAAACTGAAAACAAAAGTGGTGCTGAAAGTAAAGGGGCCGAAAATACAAGACCTACTATAAAGTACAAGGAAAAAGACAAAACAGTTGGAAAGTGACAAGCAGCTCCTGGATCGTCCTCCGGCTTCCCACCTGAAGGGTAGGTATAGATGTCCTCCTCGGCACTCCACATCCGTCCGTCTCCTCCGGGTACCGTCTTGTCATGTAGTCCACCTCCGGGTACCGTCTCGTCATGAAGTCCACCTCCGGGTACCATCTCGTCGTGAAGTCCACCTCCGGGTACCATCAAACTCTAAAAGCCTCAATCATGATCAGTGATGTCTATCATCTGCATCCAACACAACGAGGTGCAGGCATGGCCCGTGCAGGGGTGAGTATACGATACTCAGTAGGGACCCCGAGACCCTCAAGGTCTCACTAAACTCAAACAAGGATAAACCAAAAAGAAAAGATACAATCATGAAGTATCATCCAACAATACTTAGGTATATGAACATACATATACCTAAGTCATCAAATCCAGTTCAGATCCAACTCACGAGCCCAAGTACAACCCAGTCCAACAAGTCAAACACATCGAAGATAATGATTGAAAGTCAAGACTCAGCTCAAACCAGGATTTTATTCATGACGAAGAAACCAAAACTGCTGGATAACTCCTCCTCTGTCGAGTACAGTGGGCCTGATACTACAAAAAAGTGCTTCCCACTAACCTAGTACTGCTGAAGTACTCCACCTATCGAGTACTGTGAGCCTACTGCTACAACCAAGCACTTCCCACCATGGGTCTGCCGCTACAACCAAGCACTCACCCTCATAGCCTACAGAGGTACTCCTTCTGTCAAGTACCACGGGTATTCCACTACTACCAAGCGCTCCTCCACCGTGGGTTTTCCTCTACAACCAAGCACTCCCCACTGGGCTCTCCGAATCACATCGAGTCGATTGATCAACAGTTGTCAAGTCTCAGCCAACTACTAGGTCTCTACTCTCTGCTCGCTCATCACCGAGAGGGTCCGCTCCATGAGCTATAGGTCGATACTCCAAGTATCAAAAAGTCCTAATAAAAATTATCACAAGGTACAGCCTCATCACAGGGGTCTCAACACATCAGACTGCGCGTCAATCGGACGCTCGGTTTGTGAGTTATTAGCCTTTTCGTCCCGGGCACCCGATTGGTTTCGTGTACGAACCAACCCGACCGTATCTCAACTATACCCCGAACTCCCATAGGGTATACTTATAGGGACTGTTTCTCAACATTATTACCAACGCCGCTAACAGTTCGTCAAACGGACGTCCGGTCTGAAAGTTATCGGCTTTTCCGTTCCAGGGGCCCTGTTGGATTTTGGGTACAATCCAATCCGGCCATATCCCAACTATGTCCAAACCTTAGGTGAAGTATTCCAAAAGATCCGTCTCACTGAAAGGAATCCATCAAAGTTGACGACACGTTAATCAGACGTCCGGAGCTCAAGTTATATGCATTTCCGCTCCGTGGGCCCGGTTGGTTTCGGGTTCGAACCAACCCGGCCGTACCCAAAGTTCTCCGAAACCTTGAGTGTAATATACCAAAACGACCATCTTGATCCAAGGATCCCATCGCAACTGACGGTACATCAATTGGAGGTCCGTAGCCCAAGTTATGGGCATTTGAACGAAACTGCCCGAGAATAGGGGGTTCGTGCCCGGTCTGACCCGGCCCGATACCCCCCCCCTGGGTCGGCCCGGCCCGGTGAGGTCGGTCCGGCCTGATGCGGGCGTGGCCCACATGGCCAGCGGGGGGGGGGGGGGGGGGGGGCACTGCCCCCCCCCCCCCCCCTGATTGATAACGGCGCGACTTTAAGCCGCGCCCTCCCCCAAAACCCGGAACGACAAAGCCGTTCCGGTTCGCCGCGGCCGCCGCGCTGGGGTGGCGCACTTTTGCCGCTCTCCACGGACCACCGAACGCGCTCCGGTGGTCTATTTTTCCTACCGTTTTCTCCAGCGGTCCTCCTGGGACCTTCCCTTCACTTTGACGACTTTCAAACATCGTTGCGGTCCCGTTTCAGCTGCGACCTCTTCATGGTTCTCCGGCGCAGTGCGACGGCACCGCACCCCTCTACCGCGGCCCTGCTCTGGCCGCGATATCTTCGTGGTTCTCCAGCGCAGCGCGACGGCGCCGTGCCCCTCTGCCGCGGCCCTGCTCCGGCCGCGGCCTCTTTCGGCCTAAACGGTGCGGCGCGACGATGCCACGCTTCTTCGCCGCATTCCTCATTTTTCCCGCGCAGTGCCGTTGCACCGCGCCGCATTCGTCTGAGCCGCAATGAATACATCAACAAAGAGGGGAGGAGGATCGGCCGTGTTCAGGCGGTCTGACCTCCTCCCGTTGAATTGATAACAGGTGGCCCAAATATTTAACGAAGAAGGCAAGGAATAATCACGAACAAAATCAAACCCCTACCTCGTGTCGTTCGTCGTTTGTTGATGATATCGTGAGAGGATGGACATCTTCTTGTCGATGTCATTGCAAGGGAGGAGATGAAGATGATGGTGGTCGTTGGAATTCTTCGTTTCCTCAAAGGCCTTCGATCTGGCTCAAACGTCGTTCATTGGAGATCCGACGGTTGGAGAACCGTTCTTCGTCGAGGGAGGGAGTCGTTCTTCGCGGAAGGATGAAGTTCTTCACGAAGGAGGAACTCCCTTCTTTCTTCACACAAAGGCTCCCCTCAAAATATTTGCCCAGCCAATATTTCATTAAGCGTCATTCTCTTAAAAGATCTCCATGCCATTCAAAAAGTCAAGAGGTGTGACATGGTTAATTAATAAGGTTATTAAATCCCCTTAGTTGGCTCATTAAGTTTGGGAGGTGGAGAGGCTCCTCATTAAGAAGGGAAGTTTCCAGGAAATTAACAAGGGAGGTTTTAAGAGGTCAAGGGAGGTTATGGGGAGGTGAGGAGTTAGAGGTTCGTGTGGGTCCCAACACACTAAACCCTCCCATAGGAGGTTAGGTGGGTGTGTGACCCACCTCTAACTCCCCCTTTGTAGGATTAAATTCACCTTCCTTAGATAAATTTGTTCATAACAACATTTATCTATGTTAATCTAATCCCCATTTATTAAACCTCAACCTGCTCAAAACGCAGCTACGAAAAAGGTCCCCCTAAGAAATTACCGGCGCTGCGAGTTCATCGGTTCCTTCGGATTTCTATTCCGAGTACCGGTTCAAAAGATAGAAAAACCCGCTCGTTCGTTCACTGAATGTACCCGAGCTAAACTTCGGAAATTGATTCCGGGCATACCGGGCCTCGGAATCAGGTGCTGTCAGAAACTGATGACTCGTAAAATTCCAAATAAATTAAGAAAAAAATTTCCCTTGAAATTTCCTAGTCTTTACATGAACCATCTCGGGTTGACCCTGAACCGATACCCGACCCAGTCCGCGACATGAACCAAAGGGCACTTCCGATCCCCATGGGTTGGCAACCCATGTCGGGCATAAAAAATTAACCATTGGGAATGATTTATCCCATGAACAAAATATAAATAGATAAAATAAAAACTAACGATAAAAATAAAACTAGCAGTAGATGGAAAGTAAAACTGTACATACCTCCACGTGACCTTCCAGGTCACCACCCAACCAAAGGATGACCTTGATCAATAATGAGAAATCCATCCAAGAGAACCTAAGAAAAGTGAACCTGAAAATGAAATGATAAAAAAGGTGTGAGCATTAAAAATACTCAACAAGGATGTCAAAAGTGAACCACAGAATCCATGAAATTTCTAATTCCAAAACAGAACAATAACACCAGTTTGAACTACAATTATAAAAAAATAAGGTTTTCAAATATACAATGTATTTTGAAAACTAACAATCACAATTCCATTTCCCTTATAATTCAAAAACAAGGAAGATAAATAAAGAGGGCGCACACAAACCTTTCCAAAAACAACTACTTTGAAATCCTTTTTAAAACCAACATACATAAATTTTTTTTCCAAGAAAACACCAAAAACAAGTTCAAGGGTATGATTCTACACACACAACAAGGGAAATGGTACTAATAGTGCTCGTATCAAAAGATCACAGAAAAACTAGGAACTTAGAGGAAGACTAGAACATACTAATACCTACGACTCCATACCTAGTAGCATGCCACACACGATATAATCAAGATCCATAACGCCTGACCACCCTTTATTAGGTCAGATCTATGGGCCCAATCACATAAAAATAATCCCAAATATCCAACTACTATAGACCATTGGATAGTACACAAACTTCCAGTGAAACAATCATTCTCAGAAACCCCGTTTCTATGCTAGGTTTCTGTGCTATGTTCACAAAGAGGTGTGACACACATTCAAACAAAAATCTATATATATATATATATATATAACCAAGCTTGCTACACAATATGACACCACCCTGACCACCTCAAGGTTAGTCTCGTGCCTTAAAATAAATACTCTCAAAAGGAGACCCATACCGAGGACCCTCCTGTCTCATGATCAAACTATGAGGTAAGAGACCTAATCCAAGAGGGGTTTTCCAAACAACCCTTTAAAATATGTCAACCAAACCTTTTGAGATTTTTACAAAACCATACTTTTATAAACAACCAGACACACAAATCACTTTATTTACAAACATTTTTACAACGACCGAAGAGGCATCGCATCGAGCACTTAGCATGAAAAACCAATTAAAAACACCTATCATAATTTTTATTGCATGGAAATTACACTCATAAAAATCAATATATAGTTATACAGATCATAAACCATATGAAATATCCAATTGGGAAACTCAACCAACATTTGGTGTGAAAAACCCAACAAAACACATGACATGTTAAAAACCACTTTTTAAAAAAACCACACACACCCCAAAACATCCTCCGAACATGTTTTTCACCCCTTTTTATAATTTAGTAAATCATTAAGGAACTTAATAAATCCATTTTAAGTAAAACCCCACAACTTCTATATCTATACACACCCAAATACATCTTTAAAGACCAAACACACGCAAAAACCATTTCCAAAACAACAAATACCACTTTTACATAAATATGTCCAAATGGGCCTTTACACCAAGAATTTACCAAAAAGTTCCCAAGTACCTTTTTAAGCTAAGATAGAACACACAACACATATGAAATTACCAAATGATCCCTTGAGTTTCAGACACACACACCCAAACATTTCAAAATTTCCAAAAGGCCCTTAACCTTTTCAAACACACACTAAATCATTTCCATAAAAATACATCAAATCTTTAAAATAACGACACCTTTTTAAAACAAGCCAAAAAATTTATCAACAATTATATAAATAACCTAACGAGTTTATAAAAAGTTTTATCACAAGCTAACTAGTTTATGTACAATTTTTATAAGCAATCCAAACAAAGTATAAATAATTTTTATAAGCAACCCAAATAGTTTACTAGAAATCCTATAAACAAATAAAATAGTTTATTAAAAATTTTATAAACAAATAAAACAAATTACATAAACTATAAAACAGTATAACAAACTATTTTTAACAAAACCAACTAACTTGAAAATACTATATCATATTGACCAATTAATTTAAAAAGGCGTAAATCAAGTAAAATAATTAATTATAAACATGCAAACATTATATGGACTTATTCAGAAAAAATGTGGATTATCCTACTTCAAAGCAAGAGCAGATGCAAAGAAACCTCAATAGAATGAGGAGAAACGCCCTGTGGACCAAGCGCACACCTAAAACAAAGAGATAAATAGACAAAAATTAAACTGAACACAAGGGTTTTCTAAATTTTAAGGAAGAACACAAAACCAGAGGAAGAACACACCGAAAGGGAGGAGTCTGTGCACCGAAGGGGAGGTGGAGGTGCTGCGAAGGAGGTTCGAGTTCACACCAGAAGACCATTGGAAACAACATGCGCAGGGGGGGGGGGGGTTCAGGCCTCCGGAAAATAGGGCACACAGGGGGGTTCAGGGAAGCGGGTCATCGGAGCGCAGCTTAGATAGAGGTGCCGAAGGACGGAGGATGGAGGATGGAGCGGCAGGAGGGAATATGGAGTGTGTCTGGCTGGCGTAAGGTGGTGGTGAGGTAGGGGCCACTTGGTGTGATGGGGTGTGAGGTGAGGTTGGAGCCCGAGATCTAGGGTGATTCCAGGTGTGGGAAAGGGGAAAGGGAGTAAGGGAGGAGGGGCACTGCTGAGGTGACTGCAAGGGAGAAAGGGGAGTGCAGCGCGATGGAGGCGGCGAAGTAGGGACTGGATGGCGGAGGGGAGAATGTGGAGGCAGTGAAGGGGAACCATGGGGGAAGGGGGGCACCACCGGGTAGTTAGTTTTTTTTTCATTTTATAATAATAATAATAATAATAATAATAAAACTAGAAACTATAATAATAAAAATAAAAATAATAAATATGATAATAATAAAAGTTATAATAATAATAATAATAGTAAAAATAAAAATAATAATAGGAATACAACCTTATTAATAATAATATTATCAATTACATAATAACATTATTATCATTAAAATTTAAACATTAAACTCTCTTTATTTACTTAAAAATTTATTTATTTTAATCGTTAGACATTTGTACGAGCACCCGGGCTAACGGCGCGGCTACCACCCATTATGTGGTGACCGTGCATGGGTCCAAAACCAACTAAAAATGTTAAACGACAAAAACTTTAAAATAGGACCCATCCCAGACCTTGGTGTGAGGACCCAAAGCCAAGAAATAATAAAATAAAAATAAATGTAAAAGTTGGGGTGTGATAATAGAACATAATATGCATGCCTCAACAACATGGAGGAAAGTCCATATGGTATGAAAATGTCCCTATCTTCTCATTGATCTTAAAGAGTACAAAAAACCATGGTTTTAGCTTTACCTACTTTCCTAGAAATTTGTGTCATAACTGAGGAGTCATTCTCAAGAAAATATGATCACCCACAGAAAACTCCATGGGTCTCCTCCTACGTTTAGAATAAGATCTCTATTTTCTCTGAATGGTGATCAACCTATTCCATATTAGATGCACTCTCTCAGAGGTCTCCTGAACCATGTTGGTTCCAACGACCACTATCTCACCCACTTCATGCCAATAGTGCAGTATAAAAAACAACATCCAATAAAGAGACTCATAAGGTTCCATTTGAATCAAATCATAGTAACTATTATTTAATGCGAAATCAATCAAGGCTAGGTGATCATATTACACTTATCCAAAGTATAGAACACAAGCTCAAATCATATCTTCTAATATGTGTGTAGTCCTATTATACTATCCATCGGTATAAGGAAGGTACACCATGCTCAATATCAACTGAGTCCCTGGTTTTTTATATTCCCTTACATAAACATGATGTAAAACATATGTCTCTCTTCAAAACAATTCTCAAGGGAACTATATGTAGGCATAAAATCTCTCAAACATAGATCTTTTCTAGATCCTCCAACGAGAGAGTCTCTATTACCAGTAAGATGTGATTAGAATTCATTTCCTAATCGATAATCACCCAGACATCATCATGACTCCCCAGGGTCCTAGTTAACTCCAACAATTTTTTTTTTCATAATGTTCACCCTACCTAGTTTTATGGAAGCCCCTCATCATTATCTCACTAATAGAATCTCTAACTACTACTATTTTATTTAATAGGATTTTATGTCATCGTTCAATGACACATATGAGAAAGGTAATTTATGGAAACAAAACTCCACCAACAAGTCAATTCTAGACATAAATCATAGATATAATGAAATCACCAACATTAAAAAAAGGAAAAAGATCAAAAATACATGTTCAATATTGTACGTTGTATCCTAAAAAGTTTATCATCACCATATATTGGAGATTGATCCACTACATAGACTTAGAATGCCTCATCTCCATGACCATATCTATGACTCTCCCGAGTCTTCATCATCAGGGGAGTCTATATCATATCGTAGGGTCCTCCACTCCTAGCCTTTCCAGAACTCCTATCACCCCTCTGGGATACATTCTAAAAAATCTGTTGAAGATGACCATCCATTCCACACTGGTGGAAGTCCACTGCTAACTTCCTTCAAGTGTTGATATAATTCTCCCTTAGATGAAAATTATATCACATGTCTCCTACAAAGGGTACCAAAGATGTTCTTCTCTAACCCGATTATTTGCTTCTATTTTTTTCATAGTCCATCTTTCTCTTACTATATTTAGAAGTAATTCCTATGGTGGTAAGGTAAAACTCAATCACTGGACCACCATGAGCCAAACATAAGCCTACTTCCTTATCCTTTTCCATCCCCTTCTCAAAAGTTAGGGCCTTACAAAGAACCTATGAGTATGTCGTTAGTTCAAAGACTATAACTTGACTTTTGAGCTCCGGTTGAAGGCGTATGTTAATATTTCAAGCCTTAAATGATTTATTTTTAACCAATAAAGGAGTGAAGAGGATAAAATCTATAAAATTGTTAGATTATGAAGAGAGAATAATAGAAACTTGTTGCAACTCCATAAACTCCTGGTCATAGTAGAATTTAATCATGTCTGGAAAGTATTACCCAAGAAATAGCTCCTTGAAGGTCATCCAAGTAAGACCTTCTCATCTCCCATATTGACTCATGCTAGTCCACCATCTCCTAGAAAGTTCTTGGAACCTGAAGGTCACCAGAATAACTCATCCTTCATCAGGAATATGGAATAGATCGAAGGTAATCTTAATGAATTCCATCCAATCCTCTATATCATGTGGGATACTAGTACCCTAGAATGTTGGAGGATTCTTAAGTTAAAAATCCCAAGCATGGGTAGTCATTTTCCTATGAGTGAGTCTAACTTGAACGAGAACTATCCAAAAGAGTCATGGCCGAACAGGCTCTGCAACCCGGATCATCCATTCCAGTATATAAGAATTTTGGGGAGCATCCCCCTACACTATGGGTGGTGGAACAGGGATATCCTGGGTTGCCTCAGCTGGAGGTCCTATCAAATTTCTCTAAGGTGGAATATCTGCATCATGAAATACATTAGGAACATAACAAGTCATAATCAGTCTATGAGATCATAAAAGGGTTTCCTAGGAGTCTATAATCATCCTAAGGTATACCCATCCTAATACTAACCATGGTCACCACCCTTGTATGTTATTCATAGTCATCATATATATATATATACTAACACAACATAGTGATCAGTTCAAATAATTAATTCATACAAGGATATATCACAATGGCATGAAAACAAAGATATATCACACAAAAAAGAAACTAACCCAAGAAGATAGCATGAATCAATGCATTTTATTAAAGAAATAATATGTAGCATAAAAACATGTATATATATGGAATGTAAAAATACATGCCTAGTCATGATGCATTTATGTACTCAAAATCATATATCAACTTTATGTGCATCACCCAAGGCGAATTCAATCAATGGTAACCAATAAACATAATCTCCCATTTATTGCAACTCAGAGGCCCACTATACAGTGATGTTCAGATACCGAAATAGTTCCCATACCCGAGTCTCAACCATCCTATATCATGTCTATCCTATCTTATCTCAAAGAAAATAGAAGAACAAGTTAGCACCTCTTGAACCCTATGATACCATTTTGTAACATCCTGAACTGAACCACCAGGTCTGATCCGGAAGGTTAAAATACCTCATGTGTGCCTCCCTATATACAAGAGGCTACCGACTAGTAGTAACGATCTAAGTCTATCCATGGAGAGACAATACCCTTAGTATCATGTCATGGGATCAATAATAATCAACAAACAAAAAATAAAAAATCATAGTAAATGTGTAAACTAAATAAATGACATACATATAAGGGAACTCAATGTGGTAAGCCTATCTAGAGTATAAGCAATAGATAAAAAATTTAAAATTAAATAAACAAACATCTGTGAGGTACTCTATTATATTCCCTAGTCTATAATAACTTCATGAACCACTACTCAACCATACACCATAGGCCCCTTTCCCTTCATCATATCTATGGTCATAAAATTTACAAGTGCATCGAAATTCTTGAGTAGGGTGTGAGTAAAATAATTAGTAGGACACCACCAATGCATCCTTACCATAGGTTAACAATGTATATAACAACGTATTTTAGGAAAAAAATAATGATTAGTTAAAAAACATGTTCCGATTCACCATGTGCTGACCAAGATACCACAAACCCCGACCCCACCCGCTTCAGATCATTACCGATAAGGATATTGAGAAGTCATGTACCTTAATTAAGGAAACCAAGATCACCCTACCGAGATGGTGGTTGTAATAGGAACACCACACATTTTACCTTGTTAAAATCTTACCCCACCCATTCAATGGCTGTCACAGGAACACCGCATGTTCCATCAGGTTGATACCCATTACACTTAACCTTTTAATCACCTACAACCCAGGTTTATAGGAATCCATGTCCGATATTTTCTAGAAAGAAACCATTTTTCCCTTTTAAATGGGTATCCATGATCTAATTTAAGGATTTTAGGACTGAATTGGATTGGGTAATCGACCACTGATTCTTTCCACTCTAAAAGGGTAGCCACACCCACTTTTATGGATATTGGAACCATATAAATCGCAACCTCATGGACCCACCTCTGTATATCAATTATATCCAACCAAACACTATAATTTCCCCTCTATAGGGGTATCCACATACACCTTTAAGGATGTTAGGATTGTTTCAGGTTGGGTTATTGTGTACACCCAAACTTAAGGATACACTTGAGTATCTCGGAACTTGTAACACAATTTCACATGTTGTAAGATCTCAGGTTTTTTGATGAGGTACAAATTCTTTTTTTGGTTAAACTCTTATATATGTTCCCTTTTGGATTAGACCCTTAAGACAGGATTGTGGTCTAGTTGGGTTGTTTTGGGAAGGAAGGAAGTGGGGGTCTGAAGGCTAATTACATGATATGTATGGGCCTGTATAGGCTAATTCATGAAGTATAATGAGGTTTCCCTAAAAGGAAAATCCCAATATTTACAAAAAGTGTAATTAATTTACATTACATGTAAATTACCAAAGATTTTTTTTTAAAATAATAGGTAGGGCCTCTTTATTTATACAAAACCCCACCCCTCCCTTATCTCACATAGGATCTCCCCTTGAAACCTAAACATAGACTTTGGTTCTATTTTTTGATCTAGAATCCGTTTCTTCCGCCATTAATCTCATTGGATGTGCACCGATGAGTTTTATATTCTTATTTTACCTTTCACTATCATATTCTCCTTGATGGAGTTATTTTAGTGCAAGATCTTATGAACTATTTTTATATAATTTTTCTGTTCAACCATTTTCTTCCAATATGACTTGATTTAGGAGTCTATAATGGATGAGTGTTCTACCATGGGTATACGGTAGGTGGTCTATACCTTTACATTATAGTTTGGTGTTTTATATACCTTTTTCCATTTTTATGCACACCATAATTTCCTAAGTTTTCCCTAATATTTAATTAATACCTTGACTAAATTGTTTGGAAGAAGTTAGGTTTCCATTGAGTGTAATTTTATGGTTGGAGGTTATTCACCTCAACCTGAGCCTCCCATGGGTTGTACTATAACATTTTTTTTATCATTTTGACCACCTGTGAGGTATGTTAATGTATCTTCCCTATGTTATACCACCTATTTGGGTGTGTTTAATCTCACCATTGATAGAGGGAGCCTTATTAAATTAAATGAGATATTATGAGAGAGTTGATTCTGCCTTTTTCATGTGATTACATGATGATAAATTGTTTAAATTTTTAGAATGGAAAATGTTTGAATGATTTGGATGAACTCATAGATTGTGAATGGTTGTGACATGTTTAATTTAATTTATTGATTAATTGATATTGGTAGTGGATTACTTGGAAATTTCTATCTAGATTCCATTGGATTTCATAGAAATTTATACTCCATGGATTTTTATTGATAATGTTAGTGGAAGAATTGTATATTTCTACTCCTTAGATCCTAATTCAACTGGATTACATGAACATTTCTACACCATGGATACATATTAATTATTTTAGTGTATTACTTGGACATTTATAGTCATGGGATCCTGATTCCATAGGATTCTAGGGGAATTGCTACCCCTTGGATCTGTCTTACTTGGAATTCCTTGGATGAGCTCCTTGGATTCTACCCAAGTATTTACTGAGTGCCATTGAGATTCTCTATGGAATCAAAAAGAATTACTTGGTTCTTTATACATTGGATTAATCCATTTTATGCCTAAAAATTGATTACTAGGTATAGTCCATAGTGTATATTCATCATGATTTTTAGATAGCACTTGCATGAGTATTTTATTATTATTGTTATAGTGGATAGTATCAAACCTGTTTTATCATGATTTATAGTTTCACTTAATTATGGGAGTTTTAATATTGTTTATAAGGATCCATGTTTGTCTAGACAAGACCATATATAATTTTGAAACTTTAGTTTTATCAATGTTATACCTATGAGATATCGCACACTGCTTCATTTTTTATATACAAACTAGACATGTTATAAACACTGTTGGTGGTGGCCTACTGAGTATTATCTCACACCCTATTTAGGCCTCCGTTGGGAACCTAAAAAGGATTTATGGATGTAGGTAGGGACTGGGGAAAGCATCCACATTATGATGCATTATTTTATCATTTTTTATGAGAAGGGGAGCACATGACCGATTTATTCTTGTGATTCTAGATGGAGATAGTTACTTCTTAGTCTTTTTATATTTTTGATACATGTGTTGTGTTTGATGCCTATTTCCATGTATTTCCAAATATCTTGTATAGATATTTGGAATGATCATAATAATGTATATGAAAGTTTATTTTAACTTATTTATTATTAAAGTATTCTGGATGTTTGTCTTATATCTACTATTTAGTAATTTTATTTTCTTACACTATTTTATTTTTATTATTATTACCACTATGCTACACTCTGAAATGATGGAATAGTATCCCCATGGACACAACCTAGGATATAACTACTAGTCGACAACCTATAGTGTATGAGGAGGTGTTCTTGAGTTCATGTGATCCACCAGCTCGGGGAACCATTTAGTGTCTCCCAAGTTAGGATGTTAAAAGTGGTATCAGAGCATGAAGGCTCTCCAAGGCTAGTCAGTTACTCTAGTATGGGTGTTATGGAAGCATAAACATGTAAAAGACAAGACTTGAGAGCGGGTGACTAATGTACGTGCCCAGTGGCTGAAGTTATTCTCTAGTGATGTTTTACCACAATTGGATGTTCAATTCAAGGATGAATTGATTTTAGGTGGAATATTGTAAGATCCTAGGTTTTTCGACAAGATAAATATCCTTTTTTTTTCAGGTTAAACTATTTATTAGATTAAATTTTGGCTTATACCCTTAATCCAAGACTTTGGTCCAATTGAGTTGTTTTTAGAAGGAAGGAGGTATGGGGATCAAGGTAAGCTATAGACCAAGTACACGCATATTTGAAATACACAGATTGTACTAAATACACGATGTGTATTAAAATGAGATGGATAATTCATGATGTGTAATGAGATTTATTTTGAATGAATTTCCCAAGAATTAAATGATACATGATTCATTTAAATTCCATGTAAATTCCTATCGACAGTTTTTAAAATAAGTAGCAGGGACTCCTTATTTTGACAGAACCTCACCCCTCCCTTCTCTCATGTTGGAGTTCACCTTGGAGCCTAAACCTAGGATTTGGTGTGATTTCATGATCCAAACTCCATTTCTTCCTCTGTTTTTCTTATTGGATTAACTTTTGTGAGTTTCCAATTCCTCTTAAAACCTTTTCCATTTCTCTTAACCTCAAAAAAGTTATTTTGGTGAAGGATCGTATGCCCTCTTTTTAGGGTTTTCTTCCATTTTCTTCCAATCTGGTTTGAGTTAGGATCCAGTACTAGATGAGTGTTCTTCCATGGGTATATGGTAGGTGGTCAATACCTTTCCCTTAAACTTTAGTGTTTTATATTCCTTATTTCCATTATACTTAACACTAGAATTTCTGGAATTTCTTTTAATATTAAATAAATTCTTAGACTAATTTTTTTGGAAGTCATTAGGTTTCCCTTAAGTTCCATTGTATAGTCGAAGATCATTCACCTCAATCTGATCCACCTTTAGGTTATTCTATACCTTTTTTTTATCATTTTGACCACCCATGAGGTGTGTTCACGTATCTTCCCTATGTTATACCACCCCTTTGGGTGTGTGTGAGCTTTCCATTTTTAGAAGGAGTCTTATTGAATTAAATAAAATATTATGAGAGAGTCAATTCCTCCTTTGACATGTAATTACATGATGTAAAATTATTTAAATTTTTTGAATGGAAAATGTGTGAATGAGTTGGATGAAATCAAAATTTTTGAATGGTTATGAAATGATGAGTTGAATTTATTGATTAATTGATAATGGTAGTGGATTCATTGGAAATTTATACTCCTTGGATTCTGATTCCATTATATTCCATGGACATTTTTACTCTATGGATCAATATTAATAATGGTAGTGGATTCCTTGGACATTTCTAATCCTTAGATCCTGATTCCATTGGATGCGATGGAAATTTATACTTCATGGATCTATATTGATTATGGTAGTAGATTCCATGAAAATTTATACTCCTATAATATTGATTCCATAGGATGCCAAGGTCATTGCTACCCCTTGGATCTGAATTTGTTGGAACACCTTGGACGAGTTCCTTGGATTCCACCCAAGTATTTACTGAGTGCCATCGAGATACTCCATGGACTCAACGATGATTACTTGGTCATTTATACCTTGAATCCATACCTTTTAGGCATGTCACTTGATTATTCAACCTAGGATGTAGAGGATGTTTATCATGATTTAGAGATATCCCTGGTATGAGTATTTGATTATAGTTGTTAGACCGGGTAGTATCACACCTATTTTATCATGATTTATAGTTTCTCTTGTTTATGGGATCTCAAATATTTTTCACAGGGATCCATGTTTGGATGAAAAATATCATTTATTCTTTGGAAACTATACCTTTATAACTATTATACCTATGATATGATACCCATTGATTTATTTTTTATACATAGACTAGACATATTATAGACACCGTTGGTGGTGGCCCACTGAGTGTTATCTCACACCTTGTTTGGACCACCATTTGGTACCTGGACATACTTCATAGATATAGGTAGGGATTGGGGAAAGTTTCCGCATTATGATGTTTGATTTGATTGTTTCTTATGAGAAGGGGGAACTAGACCAAGCTATGCTTGTGATGCTAGCCAGAGATAATTTCTTTTTGGTCTTTTTTACGTTTGATACATGTATTATACTAGATGACTATTTACATGTATTTTATTCCATTTTTTATAGAGACATGGAATTATCATCATACTGTATGTAACATATAATTTTTAATTATTTATTATTACATTCTTTTGGATGTTTATCTTCTATATGATATTTAGTCATTTTATTTGATTACAATATATCATTGTTATGATTATTACTTATGTGATACACTCTGACATGAAGGAATAATATCCCCATAGAAACACCCTAGGCCCTTTATAGAGCACTATCATGGGCGCCCTCAAATGATTAATGTGATTTTGGGGTACTTAGATGCAGCAGAGTGGCTGACCAAGGTCGTCTCTCAAAGGAGGAAGTGAATTTAACAACTTATTAAAGGTATTCTAAAAAATAAAATAAAATAGAATAAAATAAAAACAATACTTTAAAGGATTGGGTTTTTTTATATTTTATGAATCTAGAAGAAGTTTTCTGGAAGAAGATTGTATATTTTTTTTGTTTTTAGTTTTGAAATGAATTTCGATTAAAATGACACAACAAGAAGATGTTTTTTAGAAATCTATTTTAAAAGGAATAATCAATCTAACTCTACCTCTTCATTCACTTATTAATCGTTATCATTTAAATCAATATCCACTTAATTATGATCCCTTAATTTGTTATCCCTCGAACCCTACGAGAGTTAACTTAACCACAAAGATGAAATTACTTAAACCTTAGGCTAGCTTCGGAACACGCAATCGCAACACCCTGCTTTGATTGTTGTTCTAAGGATAGCTTATGGTCAGTGGTTAATTAGAGCACATATCCATTCCGGAAATGAGGATGAATTGTGTTTAGGGATTATATTTGAACTCTACAAATTTATCCGGTGTGGTCTTGTATTACTGATTAAGATTACACTCTCACAATTTACACAAAATCCTGACCTCGCGTGTTTTTGTGTTAATTGTTCAATTGTTTGCTTAGTTTATTTTAATTTAAAAACATAATTCATGGATCATATTATGTGAATTATAGTAGATCATTGATTCAAAATAATTAAATGAAGAGTGTATAAGATAGATCGATTACTAAAAGACTACTCTTCCATGGGTGGCGTAATCATCGTAGAAGCATTTTGCATGTGCAAAGGTTTATAATGGGTATAACCCAATAACGCTTCTACTCAATAATTAAAGAACAAAGATTAAGATTAAGGGAAGAAGAAATTTAATCAAAATAGAAGAAAAGAGAAGAAATAAAAGAAGAACAAAGAAGTTTATTACACGAACAAAATCATTACAACATGAAGGAGAAGAAGAAGGCTTCGTCGAAGGGATCCTTGCTTCAAGAGCTACCCTTATTGAAATGGTTGGATAATTGGAGTGTATCCACTTGTCCTCTGCCCTCAACTTCCCAAAGCACGTCCCAACCCCTAAAAATGAGAAAAACTCTAATTTATAGAGGGGAGGGTAGGAGAGGTTACAAGTGGTTTCAAGTGTGAATGTGAAAATTCGTCCAAATATTTTAATGAAAATTTCACCGCCCATTTGGCCACCAAAACGGGTGAATTGGACGACCTTACAGAAAGATAATATGTGAGTATATGGGTCCTATATCTCCTCTAAAACTTTGGGCTTAATATAGGCCCATATGAAGGAGTTATGGCCGAAATACAGAAGCTTCTCCATTCTGTTGAGTCCATCCCAACTTTGACTTCATGGCCTATTTTCAACAACCAAATGCACTATTTAGCTTTAGTGTCCTGAATAAAAGTTGTTCATAATTATGTCAGGAACACTTTTACAGAATTTAAAATTCAAATAGTAAATATAAAAATATTCAGCTTCGAAATACTACAGTGAACTATAAAGGGTAAAACTGGAATTTTGATCAAATATTCAAATGAATGATCTAATCCCAAATACTTTCTAATTAAACATATTTAACACAATGTGAGGAAATTTTATCATTTATTATCAATAAAATATTCAATAAAATAGTGTTTTATCAACTCCCCCACACTTACCCTTTTTCACTCCTGAGCAAAACCTCATATCAAGTAAACATCAATATCAAATCAAAACCAATTTTAAAACACATATCCTTGAGATCAAACAATTACACACCAAGAAACAAAAGATATCATGCCTCATAAAAAACAATTATTTCAAGTTATTCATTTATATCATTAAATATATTTCCACTTCATTTATCCTCCCATGCACAAAACACTTACCTCGCTTGAATTTTCTCTCATCACTCAAATATCAATTTTTTTTCAATGTCTTTCTCATCCAAACTAATACAAGGGTCACCATAGGATTGATAGATTCCTACATCACTACCCGATGTGAGTCAAGGACATATGTTTATCATGAGGACTTTTCAGGGTTGTTCTGTGGCTTTTGGTTGGTAGGATTTAGATGTGAAAAATTCTGAGGCTGAATAAGGAGTGCTTGACTCTTTTTGAAGCAAAATTGCATTAATCTAATTTTCACTTAAATATGGTCCCCTCATTAATCCCCATAGTATCAATTCAGCTCCATCATCATGAAAAGTCATGAAAATTTTACACCATTCATCATTTCAACATAAAAAATGTCAATCTTCTCAAACATGATTTTCTTGAAAGCTCCAGATAGGCACTGCTTTCCACCTTAATTAGAAGCTCCTGAAAAGGCACAACTTCACTTGTCTTGAAAGCTCCAGAAAAGGCAAAACTTTCAATATAATGAATTTCTTCAGCAGCAAACACATCTCTTCAGAATTTAATTTTCCACCCAAAGTTTTACAGAATGTGGTAGCACAACACAACATAGCTTCCCCCACACTTAAGCTCAACTAGATTATGCAATTTCACTTCAAGAGTTGGTTGGATAGGGAAAATTGGCTTGTAATGTGGCTAAACTAACAGGCTGTGCGTGGCTTCTAAGGTAACAAGGATTAAATGTTCAAGGTAGGCCATTATAAAAAAGGATTATTTGAAATAGGGTCTTTAATACAAAAAAAATGCCTTAATCATTTAAACATAAGTACCTCAAACCCTCAAGTTTTGATAAGAATAGATCAAATTATGGTTAAATCAAGCATGGGTTGGTTCTCTCAAGAATTGAGGTGAATGTAAAGAATATGAAAATAATGGTTCAGAATCCTCACAGGAAAGTGATTTCAAATATAAAGACAGTGAGATGTGGAATGGGATTCAAAATTCAGCGTACTTTTCATGAAATTACTAAATATTTGAACTTGAAACAAAGTCATTTTAGCATTCATTTAAGCTCAGTTTATTAGGATAAATTATTTCACTCATTGATATGGATTTAAAAATGGTTATGAAAATCATTTCATCTCAAAAGTTTCAAAAAAAAAACACATAAAATTGTAAAATAAACACACAAAATTTGAAAAACACACAATTTTTTTTGGTTTTTTTTAACAGGAAAACAATTGAAATTACTAAACTAAAAGGTTCCCTCCCCCACACTTAAAATATTGCATTGTCCTCAATTTGAACCTATGAGATGATATATGCACATGAAATGCAGAATTTTTAAATAGGATAAATAATATAAAAGTGAAAGGGTTAGGAACAGCCTGACGTGATCAAGTGATGATGGGGTCATGCAGTGTGATAAAATCCACTGCATCAGTAGAAATTCCCTCAATGTATCTCTTCAAACGTTTTCCATTGACTGTAAATCTCCTTACAGTGTCCTCTTGTGTGATCTCCACTGCACCATAAGGAAAAACATTAGTCACAATATAAGGACCTAACCATCTAGAACGCAACTTACCAGGCATTAGCTTGAGTCGTGAACTATAGAGAAAGACTTTCTCTCCAACATGAAACTCCCTTTGTTGGATCATTTTATCATGATCTGCTTTTGATCTTTCCTTATAGAGACTTGAGTTTTCATATGATGACAGTCGAATCTCCTCAAGCTCTTGAATTTGCAACTTTCTTTGAATTCCATCTTGGGCCAAATCCATGTTGCATTTCTTTATAGCCCAATATACCCGATGCTCGACTTCCACTGGGAGATGAAATGCTTTCCCAAAAACAATCCTAAATGGGGACATACCAATGAGTGTCTTGTATGCTGTCCTATAAGCCCACAATGCATCATCCAAGCGCTTGCTCCAATCCTTCCTATTTGGCTGCACGATTTTCTCTAATATTTGTTTCAGCTCACGATTTGAAACCTCAGCCTGACCATTTGTTTGGGGGTGGTATGGTGTTGATGTTTTGTGTGTCACCCCATAATTCCGAAGGAGGGAAGCAAAATTCCTATTGCAAAAGTGTGTCCCTTGGTCACTGATGATGGCCTTTGTTACTCCAAACCTGCAAAAAATCTGTTCTTTGACAAAGTCCACAACAACATGAGAATCGTCAGTCCTGATGGCCTTAGCCTCCAAAAATTTACTCACATAATCAACATCAACCAAAATATACAAAAATCCAAATGAACTATGAAAAGGACCCATAAAATCAATGCCCCACACATCAAAAATCTCACAGAATAGTATGGGTTGTTGGGGCATCTCATGTCTCCTAGAAATATTCCCAGTGTGTTGGAAACGAGAGCATGACTTACAAAACACATGGGAATCATGGAATAAGCTAGGAAAATATAATACAGAGTCCAAAACCTTCCTAGCTGTCCATTGGGGTCCAAAGTGTCCACCATAAGCAAGTGTATGACAGAAATGCAAAAAAGACTCAAAATCATGATCGGGAACACACCTCCTAATGACTTGGTCACTACACATGCGCCAGAGGTAAGGATCATCCCACACATAATACATGGACTCACTTTTTAATTTTTGGACTTGATGCTTCTTCAAATTTTTTTGGATTTCAGAGGAAACAATGTAATTAAATAAATCAGTATACCAAGGATGCGTACCTGAGATGGTATAGAGATGCTCATCGGGGAAAGTGTCCCGAAGTGGTACCTGGTCCAAGGTGTCATCCTCTAGTGTGTGAGTAAGCCTACTCATGTGGTCTACCACCAAATTCTCTGAACCCTTCTTGTCCTTTATCTCAATATCAAATTCTTGAAGAAGGAGCATCCAACGGATAAGTCATGGCTTTATATCTGGCTTCTTTAGGAGGTACCTCAAAGCTGCATGGTCAGAAAAAACAACTACTTTAGAGCCCAATAAATATTAATGGAATTTATCTAAAGCAAATATGACAGTAAGAAACTCATTTTCTGTGGTTGTGTAATTTGATTGGGCTGAATCCAGTGTCCTCGATGCATAAGCGATCACATGTGAACGTCCCTCCACCCTCTGAGATAAGACCGCTCCAACCGCGAAGTTGGAGGTGTCACACATAAGATCAAAAGGAATCTCCCACCATGGGGGCTGTATGATAGGTGGAGTGGTCAGACACTTCTTTATCTCATCAAATGATACCCTGCATGAATTATCAAAATTGAATTCAATATCTTTTTGAAGCAATCGAGATAAGGGTAGAGCGATCTTACTAAAATCTCTGATGAAGCGTTGATAAAATCCAGCATGTCCAAGGAATGATCGAACCTCACACACACATGTAGGATATGGGAGGGATGAAATAATGTCTGCCTTAGATTTATCAACTTCAATGCCATGTTGTGAGACTATATGACCTAAGACAATTCCCTTTTCGACCATGAAATGTCATTTTTCAAAATTTAAGACCAGATTCTTCTCAATACAATGATGCAACACATCACCCAAAATAGAGAGACATTCATCAAATGAGGACCCATAAACTGTAAAATCATCCATAAATACCTCCATGTAGGTCTCAATGAAATATGAGAAAATACTCACCATGCATCTCTGGAAGGTACCTGGGGCATTGCAAAGTCCAAATGGCATCCTTCGGTAAGCAAAGGTACCGAATGGGTAGGTGAATGTTGTCTTCTCCTGGTCCTCTGCTACAATGGGAACCTGAAAATAGCAAGAAAATCCATCCAAGAAACAATAGTTTGTCTTCCTAGCTAGTCTCTTAAGCATCTGGTCAATGAATGGAAGTGGGAAATGGTCCTTACGAGTGTATTGATTCACTTTCCTATAATCAATACACACTCGCCAACTGTTTTGAACTCTCACAGGAACTAACTCATCATTTTCATTTTTTAAAATAGTGAAACCAGTTTTCTTAGGCACAACCTGAATTGGACTTACCCATTGAGAATCTGAAATAGGATAGATTATACCTACCTCGAGCAATTTTGCAACTTCTTTTTTAACAACCTCTAAAAGTGTTGGATTGAGTCTCCTTTGTGGTTGCCTCACCGGTTTATCCCCATCCTCCAAGAGAATCCTATGCATGAAAATGGAGTGGATAATAATTGATATGTCTGCCAATGTCCAACCAATTTCCCTAATGTTATATCTCAATAGATTCAAAAGTTTTTCTTCATGTTCAAAAGAGCAATTGTTAACAGGTAATCTATCACCACTCAGCAAGTATGCATATTTAAGATTTGGGGGCAATGGATTGAGTTACAATGTAGGGGGGTGATGTATGGATGGATAAATTTATGCAACAGACATATCTACACAATGAACATCAGTATCAGAATAAAAATAATCACAATCAGAGAATAAAGCACCAAATCCATCAGCATACTCAATAGCCATGTCATAATCAGAGTTCAAATGATCAAAATCAGAATATGATTCCATTTCAAAATCAAATCTTAGAGAGTCTTGTTCCTTAAAAACAGGTGTAGAAGTACTCTTAGACATCAAACTAGAACCAATACTCATAATCTCCCTAAGCATAGGACAATCTAATTCCATGGTGTTTTTACTTGGTGGTTCAAAATGGGAGATAAAAAAATAAGAATGGTCATCTAAGGGGTACTTCATGGAATCCATAACATTAAATATCACAACTTCATCTCCAAATTCCATGGAAAGTGTACCCTCATTGACATTTATGATAGTTTTTTCAGTTTTCAGGAAGGGCCTACCTAAGATAATGGGGGCATGAGAACTTACCTGATCATCCTCCATGTTAAGCACATAGAAGTCTGCTGGAAAGATCATGTCTCTTACCCGGACAAGTACATCCTCAAGAACTCCCGCTGGATATACCATATCTCTATTCGCCAATTTCACCACTACTCTTGTTGGCTTCAACTCACCAACCTACAAGGAAGAGAATACAGAGTGAGGCATCACATTTATTGAAGCTCCTAAATCACAAAGAGCATCAGAGAAGTGCAACTCCCCTATGGTACATTGGATGGTGAATTTCCTAGGATCCTTGCACTTTGTTGGCATTACTAGAGTTGGTGTAATGAGTGCTGAGACATTCCTTCCAACGTTTATCCTCTCATTTCCCTTGAGCCCTCTTCGATTGGTACAAAGTTCTTTTAAGATTTTTTCATTCCTTGGAATTTTCTTAATGGATTCAAGTAGAGGAATGTTGATCTCCACACGCTTGAATGTGTCCAAAACCTCCTTTTTCATTGCTTCTTCAGCCATCTTCTTGGTTTGAACAACCCTGTTTGGAAAAGGAAGGGGTTTATGAGGAAAATCATCAATCTTTTTCTTACCTTTATCTTTCTCCTTGGATTTCTCATCAGTTGGTATGGAATGCGGATTATCTGGAGTATAGGTGAATCCCGGTGGAATGGTAGGTCCAGATGTATCATTCATTTTCTTCCCACTTCTCAATGTGATGGTACTAACATTCTCCTTTGGATTTGGAGTGGGCTGGGAAGGTAGATTTCCAGAATTCTTAATCACAAGTTCATGGAGGGTGGTGGCAATCTGGCTCATTTGAGTCTTCAACTCCCTCAGATCCGAACTTTGACTCTTCAGCTCATTCTGTTGATTAAGAACAATTTTCTTCAAAAGATCATTAGTATTATAATCTACCTTTGGCGGAGGATTCCCTTGTTGTTGGCTTGTTGATGTTTGAGCTTCAAATATCCTTTGGGGTTGTTGGAAACCCTACTAGTAAGGAGGAGGCTGCTGGAAGTTTTGTTGAAAAGGGAGCCTTTGTTGTTGTCCAGAGCCATACCTCATGTCCGACTGATCTTTCCACCCTTGGTTGTATGCTAGATCAAACTTCTTTTGGGGATATGGTTGTTGTTGCTGCTGAAATGGTCTCCCTGGGAATACTGCTGCGCAATCCTCTGTCTCTTGTAGTCGTGGGCAACAGTCAGTTGGGTGGCTTGTCTCAGTGCAAATGCTACAAGGCCTTGAAGGAGGGGGTAGAGATGTCTTTTGTGCCAAAGAAATTTTCCTCACCATAGTTGTCAATTCTTCTAACTTTGTATCAATCAAATGACTCTCAAGATAAGAAGGACTTACCTGATGTACTCCCCTGATATGTGGTGTACCTCTATCACCAAATTGTTGGGAGTTTTGGGCCATCTTGTCAATCAATGCACGTGTAGCTACTGGTGTCTTGTCCACCAATGCTCTTCCAGCTGCATCATCAACCATGCTCCTCTCCATGGGTGTGAGTCCTTTGTAGAAGTATTGGATGAGGAGTTGCTCACTGATTTGGTGATGCGGACAGCTTGCACACAACTTCTTGAATCTCTCCCAATACTCATACATTGACTCCCCTTGTTCTTGCTTGATCCCCGAGATCTCCTTATGAATGGATGTTGTCCTTGATGCTGGAAAAAATCTCTGCAAGAAAAGATGTTTCAAATCGTTCCAACAAGTTACATCTTCGGGTTGTAAATAATACATCCAATCTTTTGCAGCTCCATCAAGTGAGAATGGGAATGCTCTTAATTTGATTTGGGTATGCAATAAAATTTGGTTGATAGTTAATATCAAGTGCATCCAATTCTTGAATGGTTCTATTAAGTTCATTTCCATTATTTCCAGCCATTGGTTCCTCTTTTATGTTTGAATTTGAATTGCTTCCAATTTTTATGTTTCCAGAAGAGAGGAATTCACCAACTGGTTGAATATTGAAACTTCCTGTAGACTGAGAATGTATGATTCGAGCCCTAAGGCTACGTTCAATCTCAGGGTCAAGATCTAAGAGATATTCGGGATTAGTTTGTGTCATAAATCAAATAAAAATTAAAAGAAAGTGAGTGGACCATAGTAAAATAAAAATGAGATGTTGAGTTCATGGTCCAAAAATAAAAGAAGAGGATGAAAAAAATAAAAACTTGAGAAAGGGTAAAGATGAAAGAGAGAGGTGAAGAAAATAATAAAATTAAAAATAAAAGAAATATCTCTAAATGGTTGAATAAATTACTTGCCTCCCCGGCAATGGCGCCAATTTGATAGAGCATTGTCGTGGGCACCCTCAAATGATTAATGTGATTTTGGGGTACTTAGGTGCAGCAGAGTGGCTGACCAAGGTCGTCTCTCAAAGGAGGAAGTGAATTTAAAAACTTATTAAAGGTATTATAAAAAATAAAATAAAAGAGAATAAAATAAAAACACTACTTTAAAGGATTGGAGTTTTTTTATAGTTTATGAATCTAGAAGAAGTTTTCTGGAAGAATATTGTATATTTTTTTTGTTTTTAGTTTTAAAATGAATTTCGATTAAAATGACACAACAAGAAGATGTTTTTTTAGAAATCTATTTTAAAAGGCATAATCGATCTAACTATACCTCTTCATTAACTTATTAATCATTATAATTTAAATCAATATCCACTTAATTATTATCCCCTAATTTGTTATCCCTCGAACCCTACGAGAGTTAACTTAACCACAAAGATGAAATTACTTAAACCCTAGGCTAGCTTCGGAACACGCAATCGCAACACCCTGCTTTGATTGTTGTTATAAGGATAGATTATGGTCAGTGGTTAATTAGAGCACATATCCATTCTATAAATGAGGATTAATTGTGTTTAGGGATTATATTTGAACTCTATAAATTTATCCCGTGTGGTCTTGTATTACCGATTAAGATTACGCTCTCACAATTTACACAAAATCCCAACCTCGCGTGTTTTTGTGTTAATTGTTCAATTGTTTGATTAGTTTCTTGTAATTTAAAAGCACAATTCATGGATCATATTATGTGAATTACAGTAGATCATTTATTCAAAATAATTTAATGAAGAGGGTAGAAGATAGATCGATTACTAAAAGACTACTCTTCCATGGGTGACATAATCATCGTAGAAGCGTTTTGCATGTGCAAAGGTTTATAATGGGTATAACCCAATAACGCTTCTACTCAAGAATTACAGACCAAAGAGTAAGATTAAGAGAATAAGAAATTTAAACAAAACAGAAGAAAAGAGAATAAATAAAAGAATAACAAAGAAGTTTATTACACAAACAAAATCATTACAACATGAAGGAGAAGAAGAAGGCTTCGTCGAAGGGATCCTTGCTTCAAGAGCTACCCTTATTGAAATGGTTGGATAATTGGAGTGGATACACTTATCCTCTTCCCTAAACTTCCCAAATCACGTCCCAACCCCTCCAAATGAGAAAAACTCTAATTTATAGTGGGTATGGGAGGAGAGGTTACCAGTTGTTTCAAGTGTGAATGTGGAAATTCGGCCAAATATTTTAATGAAAATTTCACCGCCCATTTGACCACAAAAACGCGTGAATTGGACGGCCTTCCAGAAGGATAATATGTGAAAATATGGGTTCTCTATCTCATCTAAAATGTTGGGCTTAATCCAGGCCCAGATGAATGAGTTATGTCCGAAATACAGAAGCTTCTCCATTCTGGCGAGTTCAGCCCAACTTTGACTTCATGACCTATTTTCAACAACCAAATGCAATCTTTAGCTTTAGTGTCCTGAATAAAAGTTGTTCATAATTATGTCAGGAACACTGTTACAGAATTTTAAATTCAAATACTAAATATAAAAATATTCAGCTTCGAAATACTACAGTGAACTATAAAAGGTAAAAATGGAATTTTCATCAAATATTCAAATGAATGATCTAATCCCAAATACTTTCTAATTAAACATATTTAACACAATGTGAGGAAATTATATCATTTATTATCAATAAAATATTCAATAAAATAGTGTTTTATCAGCCCTCGTTGCTAGTTAGCAGTCTCTAGCGTACAAGGAGGAACGCTTGAGGCCTTATGAACTATCGGCTTAGGGCACCGTTTAGTGGTTCCCTGGTTGGGATGTTACACATGCTATGAAACACTCAAATAATATATGTAATAATAAGGAATTATAATCTACACCAAGATCAAAGTTAGTACAATCACACATAAATAGGTAAGCCTAGGACTAGTCACACACTCACATGAATCATAGAAAAAGAATGGGTTAGTCCTGTATAAATGTCATATCATGATAACATCATATATACAAGGCCTATAAGGGTAAGAAACTTCCTACCTCAAAATACTTTGATGTCAAAGGAAAGAATAAACAACCCCGTGTGGTTTGATAGCTGTAGTGGAAATCTCAACAATTAATAACACCTCTTCGCTACCTTATTTTAGTAAATATAGACATGTCAAAGATCGAGGTTCTTAAAGGGTTCCTAAAACAAAAGACATTTAATTTTTTTTAAAAATTAAATAAAATATTTCATGAAATGATACCTTTTCTATCCTATATAATTTATGAATTATCATTATAGGCTAGTGCATACACTCAAAAAATTCTCCTTAAGAATAATTTTTTTATAATTTCTCATAAATTATCCTTTTATAATCATATCTTGATAATTTATCATAAATTCCACCTTTTGAATTATCTCTAATAATTTATCCTGATTTATCCTTTATAATTATCTTTTGATAATTTATTATAATTTATCCTTTATAATTATATATTGATAATTTATTATAAATAATACTTTATAATTATATTTTGATAATTTATCCTAATGTATCCCATTATAATTATCTTTTGACAATTTATTATAAATTATCCTTTTATAAAAATCTCTTGATAATTTGTCATAAATTATCCATTTATAATTATCTCCAATAATTTATCCTAAATTATCCCTAACAATTATCTTTTGATAATTTATTATAAATTATCCTTTACAATTATATTTAGATAATTCATACTAAATGGTCCTTTTTATAATTATATTTTGATAAATTATCATAATTTATCCTTTTTATAAATTTTATTCTATAAATTATCCTTTGATAATCTAGAAAACATCAATTGATAATTTTAATAATTATCCTTGATAATCTCACAATTATCATTTGATAATTTTAACAACTATCCTTGAAAATCTTGAAATTATCATTTGATAATTTTAATAATTATCTATTTATAATATTTATATCATTGGTTGATAATTTTAATAAATTAATCTTTTAATAAACTGGTCTCATTATTGTTTGATAATTATTTACAATTATCATTGATAATTTCATCATAAAAATCTTTTGATAATCATGCATATTATCATTCTCTAAAACAAGGTCATTATTATTTATCTTATAAAAAATTTCTTTTCTTTTCATTATAGAATATGAGAGTAAGGGAGAAAATAAATGAAAATAAATATGATGAGAAAAATTCACCTGTTCATTGCACATATGGGAGGAGGAAGAGAACTAGCCATGTGGACACTAAGGAAATATCCCATATCGATTGATGGTGGGTTTATCAACCACACAAAAGAAAGTATCATGATCATCTAGAATCAATATAATCGACCAACATTGAACCCAAAATGATTCAACTCTATCAAAACCCCAAAAATCATAGCATTTCTAACCCCATTTTAAACACCTGATTTAATCTGTGATTTAACCAAAAATTGATAGTAGAGTGTTTTAATTCACCCCATTAATGTGTTAAAAGCTTAAACAAATCAAAATAGTTTTAAACTGCATGTTTTAGAAATTTAAAGTATCAAAAATGGTGTTTCCATGTAAGGGGAAGAAGAAACCATGTAAAAAATGATTTTTAATAATTATTTTAATAAAAATAATATAAATAAAACATTGAAAAATTAAATATACGTGCGATCTGACCAAACACATGATGCACACAAATGTTATGCCCCACCTAGGGTAAAACCCACAATATGGACCTAATAGTGGTATCATATTACTCATACTATGCATTATTTGAGATATATTTATTTATTTTTGTAAAATATATAATAAAAATATTAAATAATTTATCATCATGTACGATCTGACCAAAAGTTAGATGCACTCAGACGTTATGTAATTCCTAGGGTAAACCCCTCATCCCAAGCCAAATTTTTTTCTTAGATTTCTCACATGACACACCATCTAGGAAAATTTTAATTACTTTGGAAAAATCATGTGTCTATAATACAATATATTTAATATTTTTATTCCATCTAAGCCAAGGATCTATGGGCCTTAGAATCTCTCACTAACTCAAATTATGAATCTGAAAATATTTTATAGAATATTCTAAGTTGTTAATTGGGGTATTTAACCTTAAAAAAATCCTTTAAATAATCTATTAAGTGATTTTTATTTAATGATTACATTTTCACATAAAAATAACCATAAATTATTATAAATGAGGGTTTTTATTTTCTTAAAAAATTTGGATGTTACAACGATGAGGGTTTCTAGCTTTCATTTCAACTTTGAGTGCACATTGAGTGATTTATTCAATGCTTCCAATGTCCCTTATATCTAATTCATTTCAAAGACCTTATTTCAAAACACTAAATAATTGATAAATTTTGATTTTAGGGTAGATGATTAAACCAAAATCATGCCTTGAAAGTTTTCTAAAATTTTACTCATAGGTACCAATGGATTCATTATCCTTCTTCTTAAGCACAAGGAATTACTTCCCCAGTTTTGCACATAAAATATGATGGATGTACTTAATAAAAAATATCATTTTAAACTCATCCCATTTAAATTATTCAATTTTATCCTCTTGTTTTTTATTCTTAATAATATTCCACCATTGATATAATCCACTTTCTAAACAATAAATGGCTAGGAATTTTTTTCATAGTCTGAGAACTAGATAATGAAAAATATCTTTTTCCATCACATTGATCCATTGACTAACAACCAGTGGATTATAAGTCCCATAAAAGGAGGGTGGACATGTTTCATAAATTATTTAATGGCATGTTTCTCACTCCTTGGTAAATTCAGAAGTTCAACACGAATTGTGTTACCACATATGTCTTGAGATATTTGAGTGACCATAGTCACAAAATATTTTATCCCAGTTTCTAATCCATTAGGTATCTCATGATTATTTCCATTTAATTTGATATCACATTCATTGTTCACACAATTCCTTATGGTTCCTTCCATTACCTTAAACCAAAAACCATAGTGTTAACAACAATAATCACAACTATGAACAATTATCTACAGGATGTATATATCATTACACATTATTTTAAACATATGAATCCTCAGGTTTTACCTAGGAAATTCAAGGGAATCATATATTAAAATCTGGTTTATAAATAGTTTGTGAATTTATAAAAAAAGTATATCTTGGGAGTGTCAAACTAGGTATTTGGAAATCCTAGCTTTCATGCATGAAGTGATGATCTAGTCAAATCTTAATGTCCCCTTTTTGGAGTTATTACACCTAGGTAAAACAATACTAGAGTCACATCTAATTATAGTATAAAAAAATGGGTGTCATTTCTTAGAAGCCACTCATTGTATCCTTTACCTAAATTATAGGAAATTTTCCTACAATTTGAAATATCCCTAGGGTTCTCACTAACATTTTATCATCCTAGTTTCTAAAGGATAACTAAACTATGTTTTGATACCAACAATAACAACCAGTACTTTTCATATATGTATATCAAATTATAATATATAAATATTCAATACATAACATAATGCTTCATGCTAGAACTATATAGGGTTAGTGCCTTTGGAAACATGGATACGTAAACACCTAGTTCATAAGTGAACTACATCATCTTTGACTATGTTGTTCATAAATAGAACCCTTCTTATACATATCATATGTAATTAAATTCTTTATAAAATAAGGAGTCATACATTTAAAATAATGTGTAATGATATATACATCATGTAGACAATTTTTTATTGTTATGATTATTGTTGTTCACACTATGGTTTTTGATTTAAGGTAATGGATGGAACCATAAGGAATTGTGTTAAAAATTAATGTGATATAAAGTAGTTCAGGCTCCTGCTTGACATCCAAAAGACCCAGGATCAAATCCGGGTAGGGGAGAATTTCCGGGTACTGTAGCAGTACTATAGCAGTGGCAGACTGTAGCAACGATGACACTGTAGCGGTTGAGGGACTGTAGAAGGTATTATAGTAGTGGATGTACTGTAGCGGGTATTATAGCAATGCGGTACTATAGCAGTACTCTTCACCGAGAGGTCCTTTGGGCCAAAAAATGGGTTTTCAAGCCTTTTATTCAGGCCACTTGGCCTTGGGCCTTCGGGCTATGCAATGGTTCTCCCTCTACCCGGTCTTAAGAGGTATTTGCTTTGAATAATAAATTGAGGCTTCGGCCCCAACCTTTAAAAAAATATATGTCAACATAAAATGATAATAATACTATGATAACATGATAATAACACTTGAAAATCATACCCTACATATCAAATATCATAATATTGAGACATGGAATAATGATTTATAGTTTATAAGACATGAATGATAATGGAATCAAAGAACATGATCCAAGATATAATAATAGTGGAATTATACATAGAAATGTGACATACACATAATCTTATAACATTGTGAACATGTATAAATATAAACAATTTTACTCAATAAGTTATGGATATGAAATTAGGACCTCTGATAAACTTATGGAAATAAAATCTAGGTCCATGCATAATCTTATGGACATGAAATATAGGTCCACTCATAAACTAATGGATAGAAAAATAAGCCCATGGTTAATCTAATAGTCATGAAAATTAGGTTTATGCATGAAATTGTGAACATGAAATCATGGTCACTCATAAATTTTTTACCCTAGGAGTAATTCTATATTTTCCAATGCAGTAGAGGAATATATAACTCCCCACCCACATGTTATCTAATGAAAATTATATAGATGTGTTCCAAAAGATCATTAAACATTAATCATATCATAACACATGAAAAATATTGGGTTATATAATAATTTCATCATGTAAATGAAACAATTTTTATAAAAATTTCATCAACTCATTATATCATAACCCATTAAAAAGGAATGGATTTTATGGTCATTTCAATATGGAATAACCAATGGAAAAGAAATGAATTTCATAAACATCTTTTCATCACAATCATAAACCATATAGATAAAGTATAAGTATGGTGTCATTAGATCATATCCCTAGTAAATCATAAGTAAAATCTGTGCTTGTTTTTGATAAATAATATAAATACCATAAAAAATATCATTAAAAAATTCTTGAGGAAAATATCTTTTCCATTTTTGAAATTACATCATTGAAATATAAAAACTTCCCAATTATAAATAAAACATTTTAATTTTAAAATAAACAAGAAAACTTGTAAATAAATATTATATCATTAAGCGGTTATGATGGCTAGAAATATCATTCATGTCGTAGATGTTAAAAAAAAATATTTTTTCACATATAAGGTAAAAATAAAAAGTACATTTTTCATAAAATGAAAAGAATATTCCTTTTAAAATATTTTTTTAAAAGTAAAGAATGTGTAAAAATGTATTTAAAAATAATTTTATAATAATAAAAACTTTCTTTAAAACAATTTTAGTATACTAGTACATGGAATAAAAAGTATTTTTGACCAAATGGATAAATAAATATGATTTTTCTTGAAAACATTCTTTCATTCTCATGAGTACTTCCTGAGATAAAAGTGAAATAGAAACATATATTATCTAGAAATAACTATAGGAGAAAAAAATTCACGAGTTTCTTAAGATATATATAATAATATTTCATCATCAGACACTTAATCATAAACAACCCCAATAAACAAAGATATTTTAATACAAAACCTTTATAACTTTCGTAACTTTTGAATTATAATCCTTATGAAAGGAAGAACTGTAGATGGATATGTAAATACTAATAATTTTCATAAGAATCATAAAAAACACATTCATAGAATGTATATATACCACATAAAATAAAAAATTAGTGAATATGGAATGTATATCATAAAAATAAAAGTGAGACAAAAATTCATTACCACTTTAGTAAATTTTACAAAAACAATTAATGAAAGAGATAACCTTATATGGATATGTAAATCTTAATAATTTCCACAAGAATAATTGTAAAAGTAATTAATGGTAATTATATAAACACATAATAGAAACAATTAGGGAATATAAAAAATGTATCATATAAATAAAAGTAAAACTAGAATCTCTTACCTCAAGTATCGACTTCTTTCGTACGCATTCAAACCTCCTCTTCTTCAGGGATCCTATTTAGTATTATACCTAAAGATTTAATAGGATGGTATTATAATAAAAAAGTGTCTCTAGGTCATAGATATGGATTTAAGGAAGGTATTTGAGAAATTATTTTCCAATCAAAGAGGCTCTTGAAGTGTGGGTAGCAGAGGATAGGATTTGTCCTTTTATAAGCGGGGGAGGGAACCCACATAGAAATTTCACAAAAGAATCCAAAATGATGAAGTCATTCAAAATAAAATTCCTAACAATGGTTATATAATCTAATTTTAGATAATAAAATGTTAAATAATGTCCATAAAATAGGTTGTGTACAAGTTTAATTGGTTAATTTACACTTATATTTTGGTTTAACCCACATGGTAAACATGTTTTAACCTTAACCACATTAATTAAATTATTACTATATTTACTATTTATTATAAAAAAAATTAATTTGGTATTATTAAATAATATTAATTATGATTATTTAAAATATATAATACATTTTACCAAATTTATTTTATTTAAGTGTATAAATTTGATTTAAAAATAAACCTGTAGATGTGATGAAAAAGTGGGTTTTTGGATAAATTTTTTCCATAGGTATAGAAATTTTTTATATTAAAATTCAACATGAAATTTATTCCAGTGACATAAATTGTATTAATAATAATATAATTGAGATAATTTTACTTTTAAACCATTTTAAAACAAGTCACACCTTTATAAATGCTTTAAAAGAAAAGATAATTTTTAATAAAAATCATTATTTTTCACTATTCATCAAAAAAATTAATCTTTTCAAAAAATTATAAAAAATTATCACTAATTTAATTTATTAGGATAAAAACACATTTTGTGCATAAAAATAGATTTTTAGAAAATATTTATTTTACTTCTAAATGATTTATATTTAAAATTTAATTTCTAATGAATTGATAACCAATTATTTTATTTTATTCATGTGTAAAACATATAATTTTCACAAAATAATAATAATTATTTATATATTACTATTTAATAGTTAGGTTATAAATATAATTTCAAATAATAATATTTTAATAGCATATTTAAGTTTTTTTTAACTTATTGTTGTGTGTAACACATGACATCAAAGAAATAAAATTTATTTTTAAAAAATAATTCCTTAAATATTATGTTGTTACACTAAAAATGGTAGAAAATTTATTATATTGTTACTAGATCTAAGATATCGCATCCCAAAGGAACAAATAGTTTATTAGTCTTAGGAAACATGAAACATACTTGAGACTCACATGAAATTTGAAAACATAAAATAAAACACAGTCTTATCTTTGATATCACCATTATTTACTCTAGTATATCAAAATATAATAATCATAATACACTTATTAGAATACTGGGAAAGGAAACAAATGAAATGGGTTAGATTAGATGTTCAAAAAAGAGAATGTATACAATGGAAACTATCATTGAATAAATAAGGTATGGATAATATGGAAGAAATAAATATTAATCAAATAATGCCACAAAAATAAATCTGTGATCTTAAACATTATACATGGATGAAATAACTGAATGAATAATCACATGGACATCAATAAAATATTTCATAATTAAGGATAACATAATGATTAACATCTTAAAAATATTTTCTAGGTCTCATGACAAGACATCATAAACATATAACTATGAAATTGTTCCAAGATATCATACATAAATGGGTAATTCCATGAAAAAAATACCTAACCTATTTTTTATCATGATACCTCATGATGAATCAAGGGGATTTGTAAATCTCAGACCCATATTTTACTTAATAATTCTAATTAATTCACCATATTAATAAACAATACAACCTAATCAACATGCCTTAAAAATAAAAAACATTTTTCGTAAGAAGAAATAGAATCTTCTTTTGAAATAACCATTGAAATATATAATGGATCCTTAAAACATTGAGTTGTCATGACGGTGTGAAATTATATATATATCGATTATGTTAAAACAAATATTTTATTCACATTTTCTATAAAATTTTAAAAGATCCTCATTTAGAAAATAAACACAAGATTTATTTTAATCAATTCTATAAAAAATTAATAATGGGTAAAAATTAATTTAAGAAATAATAGAGTTATTTTAAAAACATATTTGAAACCATTTTTAAAAATCATAGATATAGATTAAAAGAGATTTTATATTGAATATAGAAATAAATTTGGTTTTATTTAAAAATATTCTTTCAGCCTCTTGAGTATATAAAGAGAGGAAAATGAAAGGAAACAAAAAATAACAACAAATAACCAAAGCATAAGAAAATATATTTAGTTTAATATAGACATATAAGAAAATTACCTCATGAGAGACATAAACATAAACAATCCTAGATAATGATGAGTTTCAGAAATAAACCCTGACCTCAAGCATGAATTTCTTTTAAAGATTTCTAGCTTACTTTATAATAGATTTAAATTTATTATAATTATATTACAAAATAATTTAAATACTTATAATTTTATATATGGTACAATTAAAACATTAGAACACCCATTTATTAATAACTCTCAATTAAAATCGTCATTTATTCATGTTAACTATTTTGTTTTTCATATAAGTTTTGGTTTGGTAATTTTGGTCTATGAATCATTATCAATGTTATAAAATCTAAAAAATGTTAATAATCATATAAATATCCTATATATTCATTATATATAAATATATTTATAGTCATCAATAATATATATATATATATATATATATATATATGAATTATAAAGTTCATGGAGATGGTAGGCTATATCTGTGCATGAACACTATTTTAAATTTTCAAAGAATAAAAATAAAAGAAAAGAAAATATTAATTCAACTTTCCAGAATCATTATTATTTCATATATGTAATATATATAGTCATTTAATATATCCTTATTTCCATTCATGTAACTTGAAATTAAAAAAATCACAATGCTTAATGAAGGTGGTTGTCCAGACTAACATATGAGCAATATTATCAATTTCCAACTAAATGGAAGGTAATAAGAAAGATGTGATATTATAGATAAATAATCATAATTATATAATAAATATAATATATAAAAATTTAATCCATCATAACTACCTTTCATGAAATATGATTATAGAAAATTAATTACATCTCTACGTGGAGGCGGTAGTCCATATGTATGCACGAGCGATATATTCACTTCCCATTCGATGGAATAGATAGTGGATAAAACTAGTTACATAATAATAACAACATGTTAGTATACTTAGGATACTAAATTTATTAGTTTTTTATGAATTCCATGGATTTAGATGAGGTTAAATAATAAATAAATTCTTAGAGTCTAGATAAGATGATTTCATCTTCTTTGGAAAATCTCTATTAGATCCCTTCATAAGGACCCATGTAACGGTCATGTCATGACCCCCTCCCCACAAAGTATACCCCTCCTAGGCCGACAATGTGAGAAGGGAGATAATGACCCCCGAGTCCCACCTCTAGTAGGCCCCAGGTTGGCGACTAGCACTGAGGGTATAACAAACACACAAATGAGAGGCATTACCCTCTAAGAGAATACATGCAGAAGAGAGAGATAAGACAGACACCAACCAAATCCAACTCAACCATTAAGATGAAATAAATCCCAATTACACATATGAAATGTCATGCAAAACTACTACAACTGAAAGGGAAAAAAACTACAAGTACCCAAAAGAAAGTAAAACAACAGCAACCACAAGCCCAAACAACTCCTGCAACCACAAGCTAGTAGTAACTAGCCTGATCTCCAACCTACTCCAAATGACATGAAAAATAGTTTATATATACATAGGGTGAGTATAACAGTATACTCAGTAGGATCCTCCCTAAATCCTCTCATGAAAAAGTAAAGAAATCATGCTAAATCACAATGAACAACAAGTGAAACTAACTCGTCACCTAAACAGGTATACTAAGTTCCCAACCTCACCATGGACACTCTCTCCAAGTAATGCATATAATAATATATCATATAATAAATAATATCAAGGGTACCCCGCTATTACTTCCCCACCAGTTTGCTACTTTTCCCCAATGTCACACGTCCTGAGTATCTCTCTCCAAAAAGGCTTTACCATAGACACCTGGGCAAAGCACCACAACATGCACCTCGTGCAAAAAAACCACCACATCTATGTAAGCAAAGTAACCAGGTAGTTTCTGGGAGCCACCACAGATCGCATAACATGTATCATACATCAGGTATTATACCTCAATCCATTAAAGCCCATACACTGAGTAAGGATCCTCAATCCATCACAGCCTATACATGTTACACCTATAGTAGTCCATAGGAAACTATATCCAGAATATATGTGTGTGAATAACCACAAGCCATTATAGCCCTCTACACATATATATGGGAAAAACTAACCGCTAGGCCTACCAACACAAGTAACTACCAAGAGAAGAGAGCGGGGCCAAAGGGGGTAGTCATCCATTCATCCTCCCACATGAATGTTGGGGAAAACACCCTCAAGGATCAGAATCTCCGAGGTGTCAGCTTACCTTACTGATAGGGTGGAGTAGCGTATAGAAACACAAAAATTACAGAATATACTATACCTCACAACCACACTATGGGAATAACCTAGTCTTAGACTCAACTACAGCTAACGGCTCTCAGACTCTGGGATGCTACTTCAAAGACTAGGTATACTATAAGCACACAACCATTTAAAGAGCTTTAATACATTATTTCATTCCCTTTTTATCAGTTTTACTTTACATTAATTAATTCTTTAAACATTAAATAACCAATAACAATTCCACATTTAATTTCATTCGCATCACACCCAAAGTCCACTATCCCTTTAAAATTACAACCTCATCATTATGTTCCAGCAACTCCAACCCCATGTGTTAACATAATTTACTCAATTATTCATTACATAATTACTTTCCCATATTCCTAAGAATTATAGAAAAACATTTTTTTCTACTAAACGCAAGGGGGATCAACACAGTGAGAAGATGTACTACCCGTTGAGTCTTTGCCTCCTATAGAAAGAGAATAGACCCATCCTCCCCTGAAAAGAAAAACACAGAAATCATGTGGCATACCCCACGCGTCTTCACCTCTTTCAGAATATGGGTAAATAAGACCAGCTACCTTGAGTAGTGGGGAAAAGTAAATTATATAATCAACCATTAAGAAATATCAAGCATTCAACAATCACATCCATCTCATTCCATCATCCCTAGTGTCCTCCCCGACACCCACACGCATAAACCGATGCATCTCTCCACTCTAGGCATCAACTACTACCACAACTAATAGGACTCCATGCCTCCATATATCACCACAACCATCCAGGCTCACATCACAACAAAAGAAGTAGTAAAAAAAATATCTTAACAATTGAGATCTTGGCCCTTTAACAAACAAGAGGGTAACTCAAAACCCTACAAGAAATTATCTTTTATCAAACCACCAGTTCTTTAATCCATCTTGGATTAACCGATTCATTATTCGTAGGTTCTAAATTCAGGAAACCTAATTAGTAAGCTATTATAAATGAATTAAACATGCTTACTGCACCATTTTGATTGACATTAAAATTACAACAAGAAGTACCAGATTCATTTACATGCCTCTTTATTTTTATCCAAATAATTATCAATTAATTCAGGTTTATGTTATTTACCAATTTCCATCAAGAATGAATAGCTATACGAAGCAAGCATAGATATCACACTATCTAGAAAAACAATAGTCAATAACATACTATCGATATCAATTTATTTATCCAGTTCAAATATTTATTAGGTCAATTCCATTTTCATTCAGTGGGATAAAACATGATAATGATATAGTTGCACGTAAAAGAAGAGAGAAGCAACAAATCCCCTAACTCAAATAGTTCTTGATGTTCTTTATCCACACAACAGGTCACGATCCTCCTCTCTCGACAACTGCATCCACCCGAGGATGCCACGATACGACCGCACCAACCAAAACCCAAGAAAACTCCATTAGAAGCATGGATATTACATTCTATAAAATGGAAATGAGAAATAGGAGAAGATGAACCCTAAAAGAACGATGATAAAACATACCTTATATCGAAGATTGATCGATACAACTTGGTTGCATCAAAATAGAGAAAAACCAATCTGAGGAAGAAAGTTTGATTATGTAACTCCTACTAAATAGAAAGAAAGGTTCTGGTGTCTCATAGCCGAGAACAAAGAGGAATAATTAGGGAGGAAGATATCCCGTCCCTTTAGATTATTTAACGGAGCAACGATTTAAGATACAATTGATTTCCCATTAAATGCGGATCGTATTAAACCACATAGTTTGACCAAGTAAAAACATCCCGAGCCTTAGAAATAATTAATATAGGAGCTATAGCCTTTGAATCGGCCTTAAAGTCCTTAAAATGAGGCTTTAAATGTATTTTACGTCAAAGGAAACATTAAAGGGGTGAAACTGTAGGAAGCTAGAAACACTGTTCACGAACTCAAAATTTAGCAAAGGAAATAGAGGTTACCGATAGACCTCACCGTTCTAGAAACACTGTTCACAAACTCAAAATTTGGAAAAGAAAATAGAGGTTATCGATAGACCTCACCATTCTGGAAACACTGTTCACAAACTCAAGATTTGGCAAAGGAAATAGAGGTTATCGATAGACCTCACCGTTCTAGAAACACTGTTCATGAACTCAAAATTTGGCCAAGGAAAAAGAGGTTACCAATGACACTGTTCACCAAGGGTCACCGATGACACTGTTCACAGAAGGTTACCGATGAAACTATTCACCTAAGGTCACTGATACACTATTCACAGAAGGTTACTGATAACACTATTCACCTAAGGTCACCAATACACTATTCACAGAAGTTTACCATTGCATTGTTCATAACTATCTACCGTTGGAACTGTTCACTGAACTGGAAAATTGGCAAAGTGTTGGGGATAAGTCCCCTTGACCTCCTGAATCACCTGAAACACCATATTTTCACAAAGGAATGGGACGAAGAGGTCTGGGCCATTACAGGTCATTTAAGAGAAAAACACCTCTAATTCATTGAAATGGAAAATTAGACGTGAAATATTATTGAGATATATGGCTTATAGAGGTTTAAATAAAATAGAGAAGGGGTGTCCTTTTATAAGGGAGGGAAAGAACACACTTGTACTTACTTCCCAATTCTAAATATAATTAATGTATTTCTAAAGTACAATCCTTACAAAAAGAAATGAATTATAAGGAAAAGAGTATACGGTATAAATATCTTACTAAAATTAAAATTAGACTATTTTTGTGTAATTTTAAAACTTTTCTTTTGGTTCAACCCCATGGTTAACCAAATTAAGTTTAACTTTGGTAAAGACTTTTTCAATATTAAAGGGTTATAATTTTACTTATATGGTGAAAATTGGCTCATGTATGGATATGTAATGGAATTTTAGAGCATATAATATCCTATTTTTAAAAGTTAAATATTTTTATTCTTTTTATATAATTTAATATAATATTTTTTTATAAAATTTCATTAATATCATTTTGGAAACTATTCAATAAATTTGACTTTCAATCCATTAATAAAAATATGAAATTAAAATATAATCTTATAAAAAATCACTAATATGTTGTATTTATCGATAAATACCATATAACATAATAACTCACTCAAATTTTATAACTTTTAATGTTTTTAAAAATAATTTACTTTATTTTTCTAATGTTTTCACAAGGAATTTATCATCATTGTGTAAGAATTTAAGGTAATTATATCATCACTAAAAATTTAAAATAAATTTTCTTGATAAAAAAATTAATTCATATTTAAAATAAAAAATTATAACTGAACCTATCACCTTTTTATCCTTATGTAATTTTTTTACCATTATTATTTTTAAGAGAGTGAAATTACAAAATATTCAATAATTAATACAATATAAATGTAATTATCAAGGGAAAATGGAACCAAAATTCCATATAATAGAATTTGGGATGGATATAGTCAAATTTATCACATCCAATGAGATAAATTAAAGTTTTTTAGTTGATTTTGATACAATATCTCATGGTTTTAACTATGTTTTACCTATTTTACCCATACCATGGTGAGACATATTTTTGAAGATTACTACTTATAATGACAAAAAATAAAAGGGGACAATTTACTAAATTTGAACCTCAGGATTCAAAATATAGTTTAAATTTTATAAAATTCAATCTATATTATTTTTATAAATTCATTTTATAATAATATCGCAAAGGGAAACAAAAAAATATTTCTCAAATCCAAATCTGTTTTTTTTTTAATTTTCTAAAAGCCACTTTTTGGTTAGTGGTAACCACACAATTTAGAATTCAAATACACAAAAAATCCAAACTTCAAGAAAAAAACAACATACATAAACCGAGTGCACATATTCAAAAAACCAGGAGCCACCAGAGTCAGCCACCATCAACCCATCGCAACCATCTTCAACTCACCAGGTCATTCACATCCAAAGTTGTCGGTCCATTGAGAACAAAAATAAAATCTTCAAAATTCAAATTTCAAATAGCAACCATCATACCTCCTAACCACCTCAGGCCTCCCAACCAAACCGCAACATTCAAACTTGAAAATCCAAAGATCACACATCGAACCTTATGCCATAACATCTTCCTGCGACACGAAAAACTATCGTAACCTCGAGCCGCTCCCCCTGACAATCAACCACATCATTGACAGCTCCATTGCTGATGATCGCCCACTGGTGAAAATCCCTCCGCAGCATCAGAACACTACCACAGAACTCATACCATCTCACCATCGTCACAACATCTTGCACAAAGCTGAAACAACACGATCCGTCGACGATGGCCACTGCCTCCGCGCGCATCGTAATCGTCTGTACCATCACAAATGAAACGTTGGAGTCATTGCCATCAGGAACCACAACCAAACACAATACCATAGTAAAATAGATAAATCAAACAAAACAAGATGTTTACCATAAATACCACATAATCAAGTTCCCATATAAGTATAACATTAGTGTAAAGTTAAAAAATTTTATATATAGGAGAAAAATAGTTTATAGAGACTACTAGAGAGTGAAAAATATTATTATTATGAGAAAGTTAATGAATAAAAAATCATAAATCACTTACAAGTTAATAGTCCATCGATTAATTAGAAATAAAGTAAAAATTATAACATTTTTATTTCAAGATCCTCCTCTTAAAGTTGAGAGATTATTTTACTATCTTGATATATAACACATTAATATATAATTATTTAATTAATTCCTATTTCAAAATCACAATTTCATCATTTGAATGTGCTTTAATTAATTTCCACTTTTTCTCTTACTCCAAGAAATGAATATTCAAAATAAATTTTACATTTTTGAAGGAATATAAATTAACTTTTAACAGATCATAAGATCCATAAAAGGATGATAAATTAATCCTTATATTTTTCTCCATTAACAAAAACTAAAATATTTAGAAAAAACTAAAAAAATAATTAATAATAATAATACATTTTTTGAGGAAATACTACATTAATCTCCAAAGATTAAATAATTACACCCAAAGTTCACTATAACCATAATATTCCTCTAAAATATGTATGAATAAGTTCAAATACCAAATATATAAATGTATTTATCATATATTATTTTTACAATCTAATTAACTATTGTCTCTAAATAATATCAATTCATCAAAAGGTTATATATAATAAATGTATATACTATAATCATATACACCACAAAATATGATAATATTTTCCATAAATATTCTGAATCACCATAAAGAAACCATAAAATCATATATTCCTCCATAAATTAACTCAATATTAATACCTAAAACTTTGTTTTCTTTATTCATATAATATTAAAAATATAATTTATTTTATATTAATCACTTTTCCATCAAATCACTTTTTAATCTAATGGTTATCTATAAAATATATTCCCAAAATATACCAAATCTTTCATTTAAATCAACCATAATTACCTCAACATAAATTGATATATTAACTTTAATGGTAATAAATAACTTTAAAATTATTTCCAAAAACTATAAAGAAATTATTCCCTAAATAAACTTTTTACTAAATCATATATTAATAAAAAGGTTTATATTACAATAAATGCCTCCCAAATTATATATAATAATGTCAAACTCCCATTATATAAAACTTCAAAGGTGTATCTATTATTTTAATCATATGATCAACCTCAGATTTATTATCCCACAAAACATTAAATTTATCCCATATTACTATGGAATATCATTGGATTACATACCTTCTATTCTACAATTAATCATAGTGGTTCTTATATAAAATTTTATTTAGCCCAACCATATCCTATGAGAGTGTCAAACCAGGTGTGTAGTAATGAAACATTCACCATTCACTAGAATGTTGGAAAAAATATAGTCACTCAAATATTTTCCATGTTTTCCCCCTAGATTATTCTATTTAAAAACCACATCAACCTGAATTATCTAGAAATGTATACATTTATTTGAAAACCATATAATCATTACATTTCAAAAAACATTATGATATTATTCTATAATTATACATATCCTCATAATTAGAATTAGGTTTATGTTTACTAATTTATGTTTTCTTAAATCTAGTTCCTAAGGTTTATACTAATCTTCTTTCAATGCCAACTGTAAAGACCCTGAACTAAGAAGCCTGAAGATGGTGGTCACTTTTTACATTGGTAATATATATAAGACATTACATCCCAATAAAACAAAATTTTTAGTAATATTTGAAAACTAGATACATACTTGAATCTCATAATACATTTGAAAACATAAAATAAAATATATAATATTCTATGATAATGTCATTATTACTTCTAGAATATCACTTCATATCAATAATTATACAATTATTTTCATTCCAAGGAAAGTAAACATAAAGAAGGGGTGATATTAGATGCTCAATAATAGAATGCGTATATAATATTCTATTATGAAATAAATAAGGAATGAATAATATTTTACGAATAAATAATAATAAAATAATGCCATATAAATACACCCATAAACAATAAAATTATCCATGGATTACATAACCAAAATAATAATAACATGAACATCAAATAAATAATTTTATAATGATAGAATTCATAATTCTAGACATTATAAATAAACCTCCAAGGTCTAAGGCCAAAGAATCATTAACATATCATTAATTCCTCTTGCTAATACATCTTAAATAAATGGATAAGTCATTTTCTAAATACCAAACCTATTTTTTTTCTATTTAAAAATACTACTTCATCAAGGATCTATGCATTTTAGGTCCCCACTCCTCACTTAATAAGTCCAATGCATTCATTATTTGAAAAATCAATACAACTTAATCAACACGAGTTTATAATAAAAACATTTTGTATAGGAAGAACTAGCATGTGAAATTTCAGTACATTCCTTAGTCAAATAGTTCATAAACTATCCAAATAAATATGGTGGATGGTATCATTAGATAATATACTCAATAAATCATAAGATTCAAAAAAATATGTTGATATAAATAAAATTATTTTAAAAAGTTCACTGGAAAATTTCTTAAGAAAAATACCCCTTTCACTTTGAAATATCTTATTTAAAATATAAAAATTTCTATAATATTATTAAAAAAATTATATTTTAAATAAACATGTAAAATTATAAAGGAAGTTTAAACACATTTATTGGTCACAATGGGGGAAATTTTCAATCATTCTCGGTACGTTAAAACTATAATTCATTCACATTTTTAGTAAAAAGTCAAAAATATCTTATTAGAAAAATAATAATATTCCTTTTATTTTTATTAAAAAATTAAATTATGGGAAAAATGGATTTTAATATAAATGGATAATATTAAAAACATTCATGAATACATTTTTAGAAAACATGTATAAGGAAGACACATGATTTTTGATAGAAAATAGAAATGAATTAAATTTTCCTTAAAAGCATTATTTTAGTATCCTAAGTACTTAAATGGAGGAAAATGATAGTAAAATAGGAAATATAAAAAAATAACCTGTGTAGAATAAAATATATTTTCTTTATGAAAGAAATATCAAACAATTTTCCAAATAAAAACTAAAAAATAAACAATTTTGTATAATGATGAGACGTGAAATAAACCATTACCTCAAGCCTAAATTGCATCAAAAGAAACCTAATATAATCTATAATAATATTAATTTTATAATAATTTTATAAATGGGTCATATAAATACTTATAATATCATAAATGATCCTTATAACATTTAAACAACCATTATTAATTATTCTTTATTAAAATCATTATTTCAAGGTGTTAACTGTTTCATTTTGCATGTAAGTGTCGGTTTGGTAATTTATTTACTTATATATTGATAATGGTTCCATAATATAAAGAGTTTTAATGATGATATGAATATCTTATATATTAATTATATATATATTTATAGTTATTTATAAAATGTGGATATTGAAAAATGAATTATACCATTCATGGAAACGGTAGATCGTACGTACGTATGAATGTTGCTTTCACTTTTCAATGAATGAAATGAAAGAAAGGTAAATAATTATTCACCTATAAAGAATATATATTATATCACATATATCATATATATTTATTAAATATATACTTATTAACATCTATGTATTGCCGAAATGAAAAATAAATCATATTTCTTTATAGAGGTGGTATTCCACACATACACACAAGTAACATTATCGTTTTACAAAAAATAAGATGGTAAGAAGTTAGATATTATATGATAATTATAAAATAATAATTATATAATAAATTTACAATTTAAACATTAAAATAATCATAATAACAATCCATGAATGAGTGGGTAGAAAATGAATTGTATCACTACATGTAGGCGGTAATCCACACATATACATGAGAGATACTTTTACTTCCCATTTGATAGAATAATGGGTGGTTAATGGTGTTCAGATAACCATAATAAAATTTAAATATATTAAGGATGCTATTGTAATTATTTTTTTATGAATAAAATAAATTTATATGATGCATGATAATGATGAAATTGGAATAGGTCAGGCTGGGTGATTACATCATTTTTATGAGACCTCTTAGTTCCCTTCTTAAGGACCCATGAAATAGTCTTTTAAATATAAAATTACCAATAATTAATGTATAGGGAATTTTAAAATATTAATTTTCAGGTAGTTTTGGAGCGATAATGCTCATGGAGGTGTAAATAAAAGAGATAAGGATTTCCCTTTATAAGGGAGGGAAATGACACACAAGTAATTACATAAAAAACATTATTATAATTAATGTATCTCTCATGTATAATGCTTCCAAATAGCTAATAATTCAATGAAAAAGTTTTTATGGTCTAAATTTTATCTTTTAATAAAATTTAGATAGGTTTTTGTTTACTTTTAAATATTATCAATTGGCTTACCCATTGGCTGTCTAATTTTAACCGTAATCGCGATAATAAAAATTTCAATATTAAAGTGTTATAATTTTACTTATAAGTTTAAAATTTCTTCATAATTATAAAAGGAATGATAATTTTGACCGTATATTGTCCACTATGTCCAAGTTAATGATTTTTAAATTATTTAATAAAATAATATTTTTATAAAATATCATTAATTTAATTTTTGAAACTATTCAATTAATTTAACTTTAAAGGCATCGAGATAAAGATAGAATTAAAATATAAAATTTTAAACTATAAATAATAAGTTATATTTATATATAAAATTATTATAACATAATAATTCAATAATATTTTACCACTTTTATATTTTTTAAAAATTATTTACCTAATTATGCTACTGTTTTGACAATCATTGTACTGAAATTGTTTAAGATTTTAAGGCAATTATTAATACATTAAATATTAAAAATAAATTATGATTATAAGAATAAATAAATTATATTTAAAATTAAAATTTACAACTGAAATTATCCTCCTTTTATCCTTATATAAAAAATTTAGGGATATTAAGTTAAAGTGAATGTTATTTTGGAATTTTCCTTAGTTAATATAATATAAATTTCAATATCAAGGGAAAATAGAACCAAAATTATTTATATTCAAATTTTATATCTCTAAGGTGAAATTAATCCAATAAAATTAAATAAATGTGACTTTTTTGTTGATTTTGAGACCTTATCTCATGGTCTTAACATTGTTTTACACATTTTACCCTTACCTAGGTGACAAATATTTACCATAATTACTATTCATAATGACAAAAAATAAATGATTTTTTACCAAATTTGAACCTAATGATTAATAATATATTATTAATTTTACCAAATACAATATTCATAAGTGGATGAAATTAATTTTATAGTAATCTCACAAAGCCTGACAAAAAATGGGTTTTCTGAAAAATTCATTTTCAAGTGTAAAAATATTTTAATACTTAGATCTATAATAATGATGATTAAAAAGTAATAAATTGAAATATTTTAATAAAAAAGAACTGATTTAATATAAAAATAAATAAAAATCCCAATGGGGATTTTAAATTATAATAAAATAAAATACGGTTACCTTTAAAAATCGATATGTTCACTATTCACCTAGGAATTTTATTTTTCTGAAAATTTCAAAAAATTCACCCTATACTAATAATGATATTATTATTTCAAAAATGATATTATTTTTCTAAAATAAAATTTAATTAAATATTATAAATTTATTATAATGTTTTCCCACAAAAGGCACATAAAACCATTTTTTTAGAAAACCTATTTTTGAAGTACAAAATGACTTTACTAAAATTTGAGCACTTATTTTATTGTTAACTAATAAATTATATAAAAATTTATAAATATTTTTCATAATGTGGTTAAACTTATTCATACTCTCCAATCCAATTACTAGGTGATGACTGTTATATTAAATAATAACATTTTAATAGTATATTATAGTGTATATAAAGACTAGTTTGAATGTCAATATAGGTAACAAGAATAACATTATAAATTTTCATGTTTTCATATTTTTTGTTGAAAAAATTACAATTTTTTTGTAATTGGATACTTCTTATTATTATGATTTTTCTTTTCTCAAAAAATCAATGTAGAGATGCATTAACCAGTCCGTTAATTTGAAAATGGATATCAGTCATCCCATGTTTAAGCACGAAGAAAATAAAACCACTGACCACATTATATTATAGTTTCTTCTTAAATAATTCCATATCTATATGGGTATATATATAATTACCCATTTATATTGGTAGATCTATAAGTATGTGTTCTATAGATAACTCAACCACTCAACTAGTATTAATTCCATGAAACTTCCTCAAAAATGCACCAACATATTCCCTCATAATGTTCATATAATTTTTAATATTCCTTTGACGTGTCTCAATCATTTGAGTAATATATTCTTGATTATAAGAAAATAATATTAGTACTATAGATGGTGTTTCCACTAGAAATTCATAATTCCCCTTGAACATCTATAGAATAAAATGATGGTTGAGGATATGGTAAGTGATTTACCTCCCACGGTAGTTAATATTGGATATTTATAATGATAAATAATCCTTTTCTAGTATAACATTTTGTTTTACTAAAGGAAGTATAACTATATTTTGAAAGACATTCATCACATAAAATTTAACTAGGAAAAAATTATATATTTGAGATGAAATTATTTTACCACTTTGTGTTTTCAATGAAAAATCACACTCTGTGTTATAAATTAGTGTTTGAATATTTATTATAAACTTTGAAACCATAAATTAATGTATAGAACAAGAATAAAAAAATATTAATTTTTCTTAAAGGAATAACAAGTTTAATTTTTAAAACTTTATTTTCATGATCCAACTTAACAATAGTGATATATTAATCCCTTCCCTTAACTGTTGTATTTGGAGGCTGTTACTAATAATTTTCCTTGACAACCCTTAGCTTGTTACATTGACTTGTTTAGTGTATAAGTTACATTTAGTTAAAAATTTATATTTGTTAGGTATTGAATAAAATATTTTGTTATTTTATCATAATAATTAGATTATCCACATCCAATTGAAATTTTGGAATATTATTCACCTCATTACCTTCACATATATAGTTTAATCACAATCTAGTTTCTTTGGATTAGCTCCAAGGGTTTCTAGTTCCACACATTTGGCATGGTGGTAGATGAATATTCCTCCCACCATGAGGTTTAGAAATTTAATTCTAATATTTAAACTCTATTTATATCTTCTTGTTATAAATTCAAATAAATAAATTAATATTAAAAATTTTCATCCCTACCTTATGTGTACATAAAACTATTTCAATGTAGAATTAAATGCCTTATATCCTAATAGTTTTTAAAGAATTTTTATAAGAATATAAATTAATGTTCTAATTTTATTTCAGGTTCAATGTAAAATATATAATTTTTTCCTATTTTATTTGTAGTTTTTACTTCATAAGACCCAATTTATTCATCCCACCTTTTTATGAGTCTTTTAAATACCTTTTCAATTTAATTATGGAGTGTTTTTGGAAATTATGTTTAAAAAAATATTTTTAATAAATCATATCAATCCATTGAGACAATATCATCATTGAAGTTATTGTTACTAATTAATATACACCACTAATTACTATCACCTTCAATGAAATCAATATCTAAGACCACTTTCACTGTCTCGGATAATTGAATAATAGAAAATAACATTTAAATAGAATTTATCCAAGACTATATTATTAAGGGATTATAAGATCCACCAAAATGGTGTTTTTACGTAAATTAATTGACCAATTATTACTTCATGGGAGTAGTTCAATGGTATACATTTTTCAAGTGGTTATTAATAACATTAGTCAATTCCATGAGTACCACTATGAGATTTTTGACTCATACTCCCTCCATAATTTGAATCTTATCCAAGAAATCATTACAAATCCCATCCTATTCATTATTGACATTATTTTTCCCATTTCTAGTCATTTAATAAATAAATAAACATTATTAATGATAATAATATAATTAATAATCATATAAATGAAAATTATGAACATAGAATGAATAAATCAAAAATTATTAGTATATCCTTACGTATGAATTCCTATTTTTCAATCTCAGTTATTTGTAGATTATTTCATATTATGTTGTCCAATCCAATAAAAAAATGTTACTATCACATGATTTAATACCAATGATAAATTCATTCATTAGAATCATGTAATATTACATCATATTTGTCACAAATATTTAAAAATTCAGCCTGAAATCTAGATGTCCAACATTTTTGGAGGATTAACTACATTATATGCCATCAAAAAATTAAATTACATCATCTCATATTTAAATCTTCTTAATAAGATCCTAAATATCATAAAACTATTACAATTATATAAGATATCTTAGGGATATATATAAAATTAATGAGTGAGGTATAAAAACCAGTAAGCTGATAATAAACATGGGAAAAGTATATAAGTTCTACTAAGAATAATTTGGGATGATAATAGTAGAACATCATAAAATATAAAAATAATAACATAGAATATATGTAATGAAATAATAAAAAACATAGGAATCATATAAATTATATGAATGTAATATAAACAGAAGTCATTTCATCATAAACATATATCTAGTAATGTTTCCATAGATAGACTCACAGTATGTACACTACACATAGTATCTCAGGAAATTTATATATTAAAAAATATATTCGGTAAATATAATTCAAATTTAACCCCTAAAATAATTAAAATATATTTATATGTGATCCATAATAAAAATAAATTATATATTGATCATAAACATGATAAAAAAATAATATAAAATGGGTTTCATAGTAGTGTTATAAGTTGTAAGAAACAGATAAATCATATTGGTACCCAAAATAGAAAAACAATCATATAGGATGTTAAAGGTTTATAATAAGTATGTAATAAAAGTTAATATGTCAAAATGAAAAGAATAATAGTGAAGGAAACATCATAAGAAGAATCAAGGATTTGTTTTTGAAATAAGTCCTCTACTAAAGTCCATAGATGCAGTTATGGATTCATATAAATAAGGTAAAGTCATGTAAATACTCTAAAAAAGAAATATAATTTGATGAAAAATACATTAAAATGGAATGTAAATATAATTATAAATAATCATCTGGGGATGCGTGAGAAAGAGACAACATAACCCAAATGAAAAAGGAAAAATTCAATATGCCCCTACCCTAGAATATCATCATGATTCATAAGATTATATATCCTCATAATTATTTAAATTACATATGTTAACTTAATAATTTAGTTATTTCTAAATATTTATTTATACTATTTTAATTTATTTTTTTATCATATATCTTTTATTTAATAGATTAATTAGATTGAATATATAATTTGGGTTGGTTTGTGTTGTGAAATGGACAGGGATATCCTGATTCGATCACTAAGCTAACCAACTGTATGGCTAGAGAATGTTTCTTATCACAACATGTTGGAAAATATTATTTATGATTCAAAATATAAAATATTGGGAATGATTTATCCCAACTAATCAATAAACCTAAGGGTAAATCAACTAATATTTTTATTAAGACCGCCATATATATCAAATAATCATACACATCCAATAATTAGTTTTGAAGTCAAACACATACCAAATGAGTAATATAAAATGGAATAAATAATGAAAAAAATAAATAAATAAAATAATATAACTATAAAAAATATCATAAAATTTATCTAAATAATTAGAAATAAAAAAATAAACTATGAATAATAATAACATAAATGATATTTTGAGGTGGCAAGAAACACAAGATTAAACTAAAATGGAATAACTAAAAAAATGAAATCTCAAAATAAAAATCTTTAAGAACTGTGTGAATGATTTTTAGTTATCACCCCAAAATTATATGAGACAAAGGATATCAATTGTATAATACGAATAGGAAGTATCCACCCCAAAAATTCATCATAGATCATAAAGACTAAAACACATAATGGTTTTGTGTTTGTAGGGAATGTGTGATAATTTTTTATATGTAATCTCTACATGTATCTTGAAAATAATTTAAAAATTATGACAATTTCGGCTAGTTTTAAAAATATATAAAAAATTAGACCTTTTCATTTACAAATAGAAAAAATAGCATGAATTCATTGTATGAAAACAAATATTTAAACATGAAAAAATTAATAAATTTTATGAAAAATTATTTGTTGTTATTAATAAAGATGATGTAACATTACCTTTGATAAAAAATATAAAACATTATTTTAATGAGTCCATGTTTGAATAAAGCATAGAAAATATCCCAAGAATAAATAATTATCTCAATTATTTTATTCAATGTACTATTGAATGATGAATAATCCATTAATGTAATTATAAATCAATAATATAGATTGAAAGGTAATGAGATGTTTCTACCATTTGAGAACTTATCACTAATTCATCAAATAAACAATCTCATTAGTAGACAATTTAAACACCCTTTTAAAACACATGCATATACATACATTTCATAACATATTAAATGGAAGGAAAAATCAGTATTTAATATCAATAATGTAAAAAAATAAATAAATAATAATAGTAGTCATAAAAACCATCATAGTATAACCTAAGATACTCAGAGACAATATTGAACATCCAAATAAATAATTCAATCAATTTTTCATGTATGATGTGATCCAACAACTTAACAATACTTTTTACCAATATTTACTTGAATGAGAGGAAAAATACCCTATACTGAGAAAATTCATAGACATGGGGCCAAAATATATAGTCTCATAATTTATAAAGAGTACACATTCCATGATTTCCCCATAAGAAACACATGTTTTTCTAATGGCATATCAGTAGAGTTGAGCATGGACAATATATTACATATTAATATAACTAGAATAAATAACCACTATATCTCAGCCTTACCACATAACAATATTAATATAAGTAACCCCTTTAGGTAAAAACATAAATTATATAATAACCATTACAACATATTCTCAATTCATCCATATTATAACTCATATATGACTTTTATTTATAGAAAAAATATAAAGGGGATTAAATTAAGAGCTTAAAAAGAGTGAAAATCAGTGAAATTTTAAAAATAATCAATTAAATGCATAAAAATTTTAAATATAAAATATATATTATGAAATTATTTTCTTATAAACATAAAAAAAATATTACTGAATCATACATTGAAGATAAGATAACATGATTGTATTATAGAAAATATTAACATTTATGGAATCAAACATCCCCTTAAACATTAATAACATTGTTAAAAACTATATAATAAATTATTAAAAAATATAATAAATAAATCCATATTTATCTCATTAATAATTTCAATAAAAATAAAAGGTTTCATTTAGTCAAACACATTGAGTGCATTATTTCTATAGAAAAAGGTCTTAGGATTTTAAAAATGAAAACAAACCATTGAAATCTATAAAATTTAATATAAATTCCTAGAAATACAATTAAAATTATTATTTAGTATAAAATATATCATGTTTCAAAATTTTGATTAAAAGATATTAATTCACTCAAGGTATCATGTTTAATGTAATATGAACATTAAATCCTACAATATTTGAAGAAAACATGGAACATAAGATGTATTCCCATCAAGTAATAAAAAAAATCTCTTAATAGACCATTACAAAAACTTAGATTTTTAAACCCATAAATAAATTCAATCGATTCTTAAACCCTATCTCTCATTAAAACATAGAAGAAAAAATATGAATAAAGAAAGAAGAAGATAATATAGGAGAGGAGAACAACTTACTTGAAGAATCACCTGATTTGATGGTGAAATTTCAACTTAAGGATAATAATAACGAGAGAGAATGGGGGTTTGACATGGTAGAGATACATAGGGACTCCTAATGATCCATGTAATAGAGTTAAGTGTCATCCATTTAACTAAAATTTCCATATATAAAAAATATACGTATTTTATTAATATGCATGGTTGGACTACACAGTATTCCATAGAATGTATCAATCATGTGGAGGCTTCTGCCTCCTAATATCACCACATATACATTCCTTACTACATGATCCTTATAGACCACGAAATAGATATTCATAAATTATTTTCTCCCCCCTACTTAACTCACAATGTTGCCTTCCACTGTCCTGATATCAAACACCCTGATTGTGAAACCTAGGAAAGTCCTTATAAATAATGAATTTTGAGTTCAAATCTCAAGAAAAAATATATCCTCGATAAAAGATGAAATATTTAACCAAAATTAACATCGTGAGTACCACAATTATCACCCATATACCACTTTAATCCCCTAAAAAGTGTCTATAATTATGATTTATAAATGAAGGAATGGGGATTATCTTACCTATTTAAGGCATGAATCTATCATGGGTGGACATTATTAAACTACTTTAGTTAGTGATTCTAGATGCCTGTTTATATAGAAAATTACATATGAATATGGAATGGAACCATTAAGTTGAGTTGTTTTAGTATATACTAGTGTTAAAGACAAAGATAACATCCAAAAATTTTCATTTTGAAATGATAATTAATTTTGGAAACGATAAATTACATTAATATATTTTTTACTCCATGAAGAGAATTCATGATCACAACAAGGATCTAGATATAATATTACTAGTATATAGGCCAAGTGTACAATACAAAACTGGAGTTCTCAGGAGAAGTTTCACCACTAAGTGGGGGGGGGGTTAAATCTGTGGTGTTTTTTTTTCAATTTTTATTTCTTATAAAATTAACCTATGTTTACCTAATATGATCTAATCCACTCTTATGATAACTCAACTTATCCAAAATTTAGTATAAATAAATGGATTATGAATATAATATTTTTACAAGTTTAAATCTCAAAATGAGAATACTCATTACTGCGATTGGTTATACTCCCCAATCACAAATTATCTATTATAATAACAAGAAGTTACAACATATATTTCTTTACCAGAATAGAGTCCCACTATGCTTTTCAGAGTCCCCCCAGAATAATATTTTTACACTGTTAGTCACAAAAATGATATAAACAACCCAAGAAAGATGAATTCCAAATTTTGTATAATTATACAACAATTGATGAAGTTTTTTTATTTTGATCTGTTAAGATAGATAAAATATCATATGCTCACTTTCTGAAGAACATCACCGAACTAGTTCTTCCTCAATTTATGACTTCTAACTTATCAAATATATAATACATATATGTTATCCTAAATGATCATTATGAGTATAGAATAATTATCACATGGTATATTTAGGCTGGAACATTTTATCTGCACATTACTTATCTGCTTCTCAAACTATTATCTACACTACGAGCAATAAATAATTTTCTTATAAATCAGATATTCACTTTAGGGCACTCAGTGTATATCATTATATTCCACATGAATGTATATCTTCTTCATTTTTGAATCAATCTATGTTTTAAAAGAAATTATCCACCAGTTATTTAAGCAGTTATCACACAATAATTATACAAGCATGGTAAGAAGTTTAAAGTGGTTCATTATCTCCAGATAGCAACCTTACATAGAACTTTTAATTATCTCTACATTGAATTTATATTCATTTCCTAAAAGAAACATGTCTCTCAATGCATCTTCACCATAAAAACTCACTGCATATGGTATTCATATTCTCATAGTAGCTTCCCCACAAACTGATTTTCCCAAAAAGTAGTTTGCATAGATTTTTTTGTTCTATACAACTTCACATAGCCATCCCAATATTTTTACACACAATATTTCATTCATCTAAAAATATTCTTCACACCACAAAATCATCATCTGTATGTTGTTTTATTCATATGAAAAGAGGAATTATCTTGCATTATATATTCCTTCTCAAATAACTATCCGTAAACCATACCCCCTATAAAGTACTCATATGAAAATAATTCACTTCATGTAGTAGTTGTCTCCATGTTTTTTTTGTCCATAAAGAATGAATCTATGAAAAAATTATGCAAAACCTAGTCATAAACTCAAATGTTTCATCCATGAACACAAAAAATAACTCATCATTATCTACAAATAATTTCACCTCTTTCAAAAAGCATCTTATATCCTATGTGGATTTGTATAGGATCTTCACCAAAAACTATAAAATAGTCTTAAAAGACCTCATTGTGAAGAAATAATTTCCATAAGCTCCATCATTGAATTTTTTTTATTGAATTTTGGAAAATCTTCCTTAGCCATTTTTTAAACTCCCCACCAAGCTGGGTTGATCTCACATAGTGCCTGACTTTATTTGCAGGTGATCAGTTTGAAAACCCTCAACCATGATGGGATCATATATGAAAATATAATATGATAAAGGTTGAAAGAGAGATACCATATTGGTCATATGGATCACATTCAAATGGAAAACTAGACTGAATAACTACCACCATTTTCATCTTTTTAATGGGAAGGTGAATAGTACCCATAGAGTGTTGTCCCACATCGATTTTAGCTTAGTTCTCTACTTCAGGTTATCATACAATTTGTGAATTATTCTTCCTATGTTGTGTATCAGGGATCAACACCAATCTCACATGCACACACCACAAGCCTAAGACATAGTTGTATTCAGTCTATTGGCATAACAGGTGAACACCATGTTCCCATACGCTCCTATTGTGGGCCTACACATAGACCAAGAGTGTGCCCTACACACAGACATGAACTTCAAGGATTATATATAGACCCTTACACCTTTGGTCTGGCATCAGTTTGACACTTGTTCTCACCTCTACTGTGGCATGACTTGGGTCCCTTTGGATATCTTTAAGGGGTGGATCCTGATTTTTTTACAGTAAATTCTTATGAAAATTTACTCAAATATATTCATGGAAGTCCAAATTATCCTTTATTATTCTCTTCTCAAGTGTCTTTATTAAAAATTAAATTCAGATAACATGAATTTTTTTAATCTTCCAAACAATGTTGTATATAGTGTTTCCTTATAACACATGTTTCAGACATTGATTATCCGCATAAACAATCATCACATTCATACCAGGAAGAAATGTCCAATCATGAAATCCAATGCCATATAAAGAATATTTTTTCAAACATGAAATCCAATTATAAAAGATAAATACATAAAAACTCTTTAGGAATTACCAATTTATCCATAACAATTCTCCAGGAATCACCACTTCTTCCAAACTCACCAAAAATATATTATCACACTATGACAACAATTGAAACACATAGGTTCAACAATATCCCCCTTTTTATTTTGTTGTTAGTATCTCTTCACATATAACCTATCATATAAAAGTAAATATGTGTGTATTATCTTTATCCCCCCTTAATTAAAATCAAATGAAAAGGGAATTTGGGGTCTTCTTATCTCATCTTTCTTCTCACACACCTCTTCTCTTATTTTCTTAAAATAAGGAATGACATCACATGATACATGGAAAAGAGCCTTTAGTTAATCACCTCTAAGTATATGTGGGAATTAGTTGTGTAAAAAATAAGATAGATATAACCAAGGGTATCTAAGATATCTTTTAAATATCCATACATGGGAAATCAAGCTTATAAAGTCTCAAATCAAATACAAGATCCTGCACAAAATTTATCAAAAAAATCAAAAAGTTTTAGTGTATAAGAGTAATTTCCCATTATTCTCATAATTTCATCAATCAAACACCCCCTAAATAAATAAAATTTATAATGAGAGATGAGAGTGTGACTGGTTTACTCAAACTTTATAGAGGACCCCTCAAGAAATTCATCCATTTTAATCATCAGGGAATTAAATGAAATCCATTATGAATAGCACTTATTATTTAATTAACTACTTTTTTTATAATAATAAACATAAATAATATGGACTAAGGATAAACTCTGGATATTTTTCAAGTGATAGGAGAAGTATTAACATTAAGTCTCAGAATTAACTCAACAAACCTCTCTCTTGGCATTTCTTTTGTGAAAATATCTAAAACATGATATTTTTTAGAAATATATTCTAGTTTGATATAGCCACTTTCCACCCTTTATTTGATATAATGATACCATATATCAATACACTTATATCTTGAATGTGTTATTTTATTTTTAGATAACCCAATAGTTGTTTGATTATCAAGTGAAATTTTCAATGGTCTCTCAGTCCCAATTTTCAAACCTTCCAATTTCACTTGCATCAAAATCATTTGTGTACATGAATGTGTATCTTAAACATATTCATCCTCAACTATACTCAGTGTTATTAAATTCTACTTCTATATTTAACAATTGAAATAAAATTATCCTAGAAATAAGGTTCCACCTAATGTGGATCTCTTTTCTATATAATCACATGCCCAATTAGAATCTGTAAACCCTAACATTTTTAAATTTTCACTATTTTTGTATATAATACCATAGTTTAGAGTTACTTTTACATATCTAAGAATTATATTAGCTTCCAAAAAGTTAGAATATTTTGGGTCACTCTAAAATTTGGCACATATAGTCACCACATATGTTATATATGTCCTTGATGCTATTAGATAAAGTAGAATTACAATGATTCTTATGAATTATTTATAATTAACACTACTTCCAGATTCATCATTGCATAATTTAGTTCTAAAATAATTGGGTTTTAAAACTTTTTTTTCTTTTTCCATTCCAAACATTTCATAAACTCCATAGCATACTTTTCTTGTGATAGAAATATGGAATTTTGTTTCAGATCAATCTGAAATCCCATAAAATATGTCATCTAACCAAGCATGGATATCTCAAAATTTATTTTCATTTAATCAGAAAAATAGTCACATAGACTTTCCTTATCACTAGAAAATATGATGTCATCAATATATATAATGAATATGAGATTACCTTTGAACATTTTTTTCACATATAGGTTACTATAAACCTTTTCTTTTATAAAAATCATATCTCTTAAACAACCATCCAATTTGGAATACTAGGATATAAGGACCTATTTCGAACCATACAAATATTTCCTCAATATACATAAATTTATTCAATAATTTTATAACAAAAAACTATCAGGTTGTTCAATATAGAATTCTTCCTCAAGATCACCATTTAGAAAGATAAATTTCACATCCATTTGATAAACTTTATAATGTTTATGTGTGGATACTTCCAAGAAAATTCTCATTGTTTCAGTGATTTATAGTAGTTTAAAAGTTTCTTTAAAGTGAATTAATTCCATTTGAGAATATACATTTCACACCACCCTATCTTTGTTTCTTTATACTTAACCTTTCTCATTTTTCTTATTTTTGAAAACCCACTAGGTGTTTTTTTATTTTTGGGTCTTGATACAATATCCCAAGTAGTGTTATTCTCAATCTGATCAAGTTCCTCATTCATAGATTGTATACATTCCTCATTATCAACTGATTCTACCACTGTATGAGGATAAATTTGAGAAATGAGAACATTTTGATATTCAATTCTCAATATTCTTTTAGTTTTAATTGAATTCTGTTTACTTCTAATGATGTTTTAAAACTCAACATGATTCTTAAATTTTTTGTACCATTTTATCCTATTTTTATAAACTTAGACTTCATCACTATTATATTTATAATCAATATTAGAAATGTTTGTCTCTTTCTTAGAAACTTCATCATTGTTCTGTTCCATTTTCATAAAATTTTCTACCAAATCTTCTGAATCTATATCAACAATGATATCTTATTATTATTATTTTTTATAATAATTTTGACATCATTAAAGTCAACTAACTTATGGATTAGTTTTTTCCAACATATATAGCCACTACCATTAGATAGATAGACCATTAAAATTCATTCCTCAACCTTTTATTAAAAGTTTCCAAGATTGATGCTCCAGATCTTTATAATGAATGGCATTCCAAAAAACTTTTATATATTTAACAATTAGTTTTTCATTGTACCAAATTTTATATACTATGATTTTTTTATGGTCTCAATAGACATCTATTCTATATATATATATGAAAGTATATACAACTTATCTCTATAAATACTTTGATATGTTTTGTTCAGCTAATATAGTTTTTCCTATCTCAACTATGTTTCTATTATTTATTTTAGCTACCTAATTTTGCTGTTGAGTATATGGTGTGCTATACCAATTATTGATTCCATGTTTAGAAAGATATGTTTAAAAACCATCATAAATAAACTCATGACTATTATCTGATCTTAGTTTCATGATATAGATACCCACATCATTCTCAGATTACCTTCTTAATTTTTAAACATTTTAGTTTCCTCTTTCTTGTTCTTGATAAACATGACATAGTCATTTGAGTATAATAATCAATAAATGTAATGAAATACAGACCACATGTGGTATAAATTTACCTCATTGGGACACATAAGTTAATATGAATAAGTTCAGGGGGTCTAAAATAAAAAATATCCACCCCTTTGTGTGAACTTTTGGATAATTTCCTCTTTTTATAGGATTCAAAGATTTTATCCCTTTCTCTTTTTATCTTGAAAAAATATCTCACAATATCATGCTTCAAGATTTTATATATAATACTTTGAACATGATTGTGAATATTTCAAGGACATTGGTTGTTTTCATCTTTGGCACTTAAATAACATGAATTGATAGAATCATAAATTTGAAATAGATTACCATTGGTTATTTTTCCTTAAGTGATAATTATTACATCGTTTTTATTTTGAAGATACATAAATCATTTTTGAATATCACATCATATCCTTCATCACAAATTTGTCTAAAACTTAGAGAATTTTTCTTCATCCCTTAAAAAATAACACATTATTGGAATTTATATTTTGGGCTTCAATCTTTGTTTTTCCATGTCCCTTAAATTTTAGTGAACAATCATATCCTAAGGTCAATGAAACTCCTTCATGATTCTCAATGTTGCTAATAATTTTTGGGTCACCATTCATGTGTGATGAACATGCACTATCAGGAATCCATGACTTGGTTTTTCTACTAGATTTCAATGAAACTTCATCAAAACATGAATTTTCTTTATTCAATTTTTAAACTCTCTTGACTTTTATAGTATTAGATGTTTGTTTAGAGAGAATAATCCTGAACCTATAAATAATACGGAATTTCTAATCATGTATGATCCAAATTTATTCTAAATAGATATTTTTTATGTTTATGGATAGGATTATTTTCTATTAATTAATTTCTTACATTGAAAATTTTCTCACCTTTTCTCAGAATACCAATCCCTTGGTTCATGTCTCATATATGTTAGGGACATGTTTTACCAACATAAATATGTTTTTTTCACAAAAACTCTACAACACTAAATTTTTTCTCTGAAACTCGATCTTCCCAACTGGTAATAACCTTATCTTGATGATTTTTCTTAATGTATTTCCATATATTGAGATTGTCTCTGTTCTGGGAAAAAAATATTTTTGGAGAATTTATTTCTTCCTTTGAATTAGAAGATGATTTATCACAAGTATTCATGTTCCATACTTGTAAAAAATTTATTTTTGGTCATGTATTTTTATATATAATAGATTTATTTTTATATTCAAAGATTGATGAATTAACTTTCTTCTTTAAACTCATTTTTTCACCATTTTGTGATGATTCTTCCTTGACATAAATAGCCTTATTGAAATCGTATATAATTTTTTTAAAGCTATTATGTTCTTAAATACATTTAAACTGAGTCTTATATCATTATTCTTCTTTGAGTGATTTTTTTTATTTAAGGTATTTTAACATATTTTCCATTTCAACCACTTTCAATTTGTGTCTTTTGATTTCTTAAATATAAATATTCCATTTATTTTCATACTCTTCCTTTAACTCAGTTATATTTTTTTTCTTTAAATAATAGTCTTTATCCTTATTTAGTTTTTTGTTTTTTCTCATGATAAGATTCTAATTCATTTTCCAACATGAGAAATATCACTATTCATTCAGTGTCACTATTTTTACTTCGAGGGGTGTTATAACCTTTTTAAACATGATATATGAAGTTAGTTTCATCTTCTGATTAGATTATTTTGGTGGAGTTAGCTGTATATTATTTTCTCACTAAACTTATTATTTTAATTTAAAATAATATCTTATTAATTCCAGAAAATTTGGTTGCTCCTTTTGAGTTGTTCCCATATTTAGTTTTCTGTGGTTTTTCATCATCTATCTTAGATTATATTGACTTATTTTTAAGAAAATTTATAAAAAAATTTTCCAATGTCATTTTAGTTGTATCAACTTGGGGGTAATTTACTTTTATACACAAACTTTTCCTTCTTGAATATTTTTTATACAATATAAATCATTCTGTTAAAATATTTATCTCCATTTTCATCATCAGATTCACTTGATTATGACATTTAATTATATTTTATTTTGATATTTCTCATGGATTCAAAATCCATATCATCTTTGATCTTCTTCTTGATAACTGAGATCTTTCACATTTCATATGAAAATAGTATGTTATTTAATTAATCAAGTGTAATATCATATCTATCTTATAAATATGACACTTTTGGATCAAATATATCAGTAAAATTTCCCATTAGTTTTTCAACAATAGTTGAAAAATCCTAATTTTGACCAAAACCCTGAATATCACTAATAATTTCATTGAATCTTATAAAGTTATAATCAAAATTTTCTTCTTCAACCATATTGATATATTCAAATTTACTTCTCCAAATTTTCAATTTGGTCTCATTTACTTTCATGTTTTCTTTATAACTAGTTTCTAATTTATCCCACACCCCCTTGGCCTTTTTGAGTCCCATAACCTCTATGTAAACATTTTTTAAAAGGGACTTAAAAATGGAATTTTGAGATTTATCATCAAATTACATATTTTTATTCTTGGTAAAATTCATAATAACTTCATCGAAAATTGGGGGAATACAATAGTAATTACATATTTAACTTCAAGGCCAAGTGATAAAAGATATGGAAACATTCTATTCTTCCATATGTGATAGTTATTTCCATTGAAAGTAGAAACCCCTATACTATTGATAGAATTTATATTATCCATCTTTAATAATTACTAGATAATGACCTATAGAACCTTATTTTGATACCAATTTAAGTTCCCAAGATGATTTTCACCATTGGGGGGGGGGATGGATTAGTAGTGTTTTATTTAAAATTTGTATTTCACATGAAATTAAACCCCATTAACCTATCAGGATCCAATAAACTCTTATGATAACTAAAAATATCATGAATTCAGTAAAAATAAATTGCACATAAACAAAATATTTTTACAATGTTTGCTCTCAAAATGAGTCTACTCCTTGTTGTGATCAGTTAAGAGGATACAACATACATTTCTTCACTAGAATATAGCCCCATTATGATTTCCAGAGTCCCAATGGATATTTTTTCACAATATTAGTTAAAAAATGATAAAAAAAATGAGAAATATATCTTATGAATATTGGTTACTTTTTAAAAAATGGATGGAGACATTTTCTTTTAAACCTATACGATTGATAAAATATCATATGCCCACTTTCTGAAGAACATAATTGAACCAATTCTTCCTCAATTTGCGACTTCTAAATTCTAAAATATATTCTGTTAATATATTTTGTGAAATGATCATTATATTCACAAAATAATTATCACATGGAAAATTTTAGTTGCTACATACTATATTCACATTAATTTTTTCTTCACAAATTGTTATCTGCATTATGAGCGATAAAACATTTTCTCAGAAAATCAACTTAACACTTCATCTGACTAAGAGTCTCTCAATTGTTTCCATGTGAATGTATTTATTCTTAATATAAAAAGAAATATAGTATTTATAATCAATTATACACTGGACATTGAATCAGTTATCACATCATAATTATGAAAACTTGGTAAGTAGTTTAATGTTTTTAATTGGTCTCTAGATAGAAACTCTTCATAACATTTTTAATCATCTCTATATAGAATTTTTATTCATGTACAAAAATAATGAATCTATCCATAATGAATTCATTATCTGGTTGGAAACTCAAATACCTTGTCTTTGGACACCAAAAATAACTTATCAATATTCGAAAACAACTTTACCTCCTTTGCAATGCATCTTATATCCTATGTGGCTTCACATAAGATCTTCACCATGAACTATAAAATAGTCTTCAAAAACCTCATCATGAAGAAATATTCCCCCAAGATTCATCATCGCAAACATTTTTATTTATGTGTGAAAAATATTCCTTAATAAATTTTTAAACTCCCCACCAAGTTAGGTTAATCACATATAGAGGTTGAGTTTATTTACAGGTGCTCGGTTGACAAACCCTTGACCGAGATGGGATCATATGTGAAGAGATGGTATATGGTAGGTTGAAGATTATCTCTAACATTGATCAGAGGGATCAAATTAAAATAGGTGATCATATCATATGGTTACCATCATTTTCATATTTTTAATGAATGGGATAACAATACCTGCATTGTGTTATCCTACATCAGTTTTGGATTAGAGCTCTGGTTTGGTTTATCATCCAATCCATGACTATCACTACTCAAGATGGTTACCGGTTATCAGTACTGGTCTCACATACGTAGACCATAGGTCTATGAACTAATGGGATTTGTCCTACTAGAATACTGGGCATGTACCATGCGGTCATACACTCCTCTTACAAGCATACACAGAGCCCAAGTGCCCGACCTGCACATGGGCGTGCACCATGGGGCTTATACATGGCCCTACCTCCTCTATCATATCTTGAGGTTGACCCTTATTACCACCTCTATAATGGCTACACTTGGGTCCCTTTAGCTAGCTTGAGGGGGTGGATTCCAATTTTTTTTATAGTAAACTATTAAAAAAGTTAGCCAAATATATACATAGAAATCCAAATCATACTTTCTTATTCTCTTGAAAAGTGTCTCCATGAAAAATGAAATTCATATAGGATGACATTTTTTAGTCTTCTAAATAATGTTGTAAACAATGTCCCCTTCTTAACACATGTATTATACAATAAATATTAACAGAAAAAATTGTCACATTTATACCAAGAAGAACTGTCTAAGAGTGAAATCAAATTCCATATAGAGAAGAATTTTTCATGCATGACATACAATTCTATAAGATGAATCCATAACAATTTTCTAGGCATTAACACTTCATCTATAACAATTATCCAGGAATCACCACTTCTTCCAAACTCACTAAACACAAATTGACACAATTTTTCAAAAAATGCAACACTTTGGTTCAACAAAAACCTAAAATATTCATATTCAAATGACATTAGGAGACTATATACCATATTACCCAAGTTATCCTTAAAACATTCTTTAATAATAATCACAAAATGATATTCCCCTAAGACAGTTTTTTTATTGATCATAGTCTAGGTAGGTAGGGGTCAAGAGGAAAATATTTTTACTTGATTATTCATTAAATAATGACATCAAAGAAAACTATTTCCATACCATTTTAGACTATGATTACATATGTTAATGGCACAATGAACCTAAAATGAAATAAACATGGTTTTCAAATTCCAAAATGATAGTCATACATCAATTACCTTCTGAAAAAATAAGTGACATAGAAGAATATCTAAGAGAATTGACAATAAAAGAAGATGAATATATATCAATGTTTGTCTCTAAAAATTTAAAAAAATTAATGTAATACATAGTCTTGGAGATTTTATAACTACCCTTTATGACTTAGTATAAGGAATGATAGTCAAATAGTCACCCATAATTATTATGTTCTTTAATCACTCGACCAAGAAATATTTAGTTCAATACACTAATAAAAATAAGTTTTTAGGAGTATTTATTCAATGCATTCATTAGGGATTCGATAAAATTATAAAATAATATGTTGTTTTCTACAATAAACCTTACTAGATTTGAAGTCTAAGAGATTCCATTAAAACAAAACACTTCAAATTAATTGTATAGTTTTCCAAAATTATTTCATAGGGAAATATCCAACTTATAATAATATATCAACATTGTAAAGAGAGGAAATAACATAAATGACCATCCATATGATAACTAATAATATCAATTTTAGAACCATTATAAAATCACCCAACCAAAGATAGATATGAAAGTTATTAAGTGATTCAATACATGATGATTTATTATAAATTGGCTTATAACATAATTGGATCACAAAATATTTTCTATGGGAATAAATCAAAAATGAAATAATGGATAGTATCATTATACTACCTCCTATAATTAAAAACTCTTCTAGCTTCTCATTTCCACCATTGGTACACTATTCACCACTTCTAGGTATAGAGAAAACATCATCCATATCAAGAAATCCTATCCTAATAATATGGATTCCCACATCAAACATTAGAACCTCTATAGAAGAGGTTAAACAAAAAAGAGAAACCTTATAATAGAGAGAAGGATACTATCCCATTTTGAAAAATATGTATTTCAAATAATCATATGATACCAACTTGGGTAGATATAGTGAAATATAAAAAAATTACAAGTACAATCCAACAATTTTTGATTGTTATAATCAATTTAATAAAAATAAAAGGGATTATAAATGTTCATAGATTCAAAGAAATAATATTTATTGAAAAATTAATTGAACCATTTCCATGAATGGACCTATTAAGGCTTAAATGGGATCATGGAATTTCATCACATCTAACTCAATCCATTAACTACAAATTTGGAAAACAAGGGCATGATAGCCTAATTTTTTTGAGGATGATAGAAATAAAATAAATATTTTTTATGTGACCCTATGAATTATGGGAACCTTTAATCACTTGGAAGATAAGAGGATTTTTTTGGTATTGTGTGATGTTTAGTGTAGTATATTCAATTCAGTCATCTAGAAAGAGTGTTTCTAGAAGGTATTATTTTTAATAATGTTAGAGAAGCTATAGTTTTTCATTTATAATTTATATAATTATTTTCTAGAAGGAGGTTGGTTTGAAATGGTCTTCTTCCAATGTCCTCAAATCCCAGTTATCTTATTTCGAATGTTCGAATAGTACTTCACAAATATTGTGAACATTTAGTTTACTAATTGGGATGTTTATGATGTTCCCATGATGGGAATCCCACAATGGATTAATATATGAGATCATATGTTGAAATAGTTGAACTAATAGACTATAATATTTTGTAGATGTTAGTATAGTTAGAAGACTAAACAACAAACCTTATTAATAGAAGCATGGGGAATAATTTATAATGAAAAGAATAATATTTATATTACTTATTGTAATAATTTTCATGACTCATTAGTCACAACTTTTAATCATTTTATTTTGGGTGAAATGGAATACTACATTGCTTCTCCCATTGATATTTTAATTTTAGTCAGAACCTTGTAAAATGAAAGGGTTATTTCTTGCATTCAATTACTTTCAATGAATTAATGTCTTTTCTATTATTGAGTGACTATTTATAAATATATTTTGACTTAGTGTGTTGATTTGGATGAATATATTTCCTCCATTATCTGAAAAACTAATTTTTAGAGATTTACTTCCAAAATCTATTTTCCCTAGAGTGATTCTATATTATATATATCTAGATTATTGAAATGATAATGGAGTAGAATTATTAACAATTGGTATCATAGGGTTTGTTCACTATATGATCAATAATTTTCTCATCATTTTAAGTAAAATTGACTTAATTATATATTTTTTGATTTTTAGTTAGAGTTGTTGTTTTTAGAGTGAAGACATAAAAATATGGAATGGTATGGATAGTTAGAATTTAGGTAATATAAATCAATTTCTTTAAAATATATATGGAATTATATCTCATTGATAATGATCTAGTAGATCCATTGAATGGTGAAAAAATGGACTTAATATATAATGTTTAATGGTAAGATATAGATTGGAAGGAACTTGGTGTTACAAAAATGTTAGTTATACAAAATATGTATTTGAACATTTACGAGAACAAGACCAAAAAGCAATTGGTGGAGTCCCTTGTAGATATGTATGAGAAACCCATAGTAATAACTAATTTGTACTTGATTTATAGGTCATTCATCTTGAGGTTATTAGAAAGAAGTTTTTTATCAAATAATTTGAGTGATTTAATCTTAAAAAAGTGGCACCTAGAATATGTGATGGTTATATTTTTTTTGATGAGGTTTTGATTTTTTTTGAATCTCTACAAGTGTCTTGGGAATTCTTCTCATTGTTTTTCACAGTTCAAGTGAAAATAATGACAAGGAGTTCACTAATGTTTGGAACATGATTATAAATGTGGATATTCAATGAAAAGATAGTTTATTTACTTTAGATATGTATTGAATACTAATGGAAGGGAAAACTTATCTCAACTGATGAATTAAAAGTAATAAGAGTGGAGATTAAGATGGATGATTAAAGGGATATATTTTGGAACTAAGACTTTTTTTGGAGTTTTAAAAAGAACGGAAACCTCAAGAAATATTTTATTAAAGTAATTTAAACCTATAGAAGGACTATATCTGGATATTTGAGCATAGAAATATAGTGTTGTGTAAATACATATTCTAGTAATTCTACTCAAATGGAATTATAAATAAATTATTTCAAGATTCATTTTATTTAATTGGAGAAAAAGGTGAATGTAGAATTATTAATTTTGAAATTTTAGTAGATTTAATATTGATAATGAATAATTTATTAACATTGTGGGGATGGGAGAAGTGATAGTTGAGTTGATGAATAGATGTTTCCTTATACTAAATGAGGTGTGGCATGTTACAAGTATCCATAAGTTCATAATTTAAATTGGAAACCTATATAAAGTAAGGTTTGGAAAATGTTTTATATATGGAGTATTGAGGATTACTTAGGGTTATCTTTATATATACAGAGGTGTAAATGATGGTTCAATGTGTCTATCTGAAAGAGTAGTGGGAGATAAACTATCTAGAATAAAATAATTTGTATGATCATACATTTGGATTTGTTTTTTTGGAACATCAGTGACATAATTATGATGATTCTATTAGATAGAGGCATACTAAAGTTGGTTAATTAAAACAATGGAAGATGAGATAGTTTTATACATGGTACATAATGAATAGTGAATTTCAATTTTTCTATAATAATACCAAAAGATGAAAACTAGAATAGGTACATATATATGTTTTGAGACCTATCCCAATTCATTATCCTAGAGTAGAATGGTATTAATTTTCCTTCTTTGATGATACTATAATAAAATTATTGGTATATATTCTGAAACATAACTATAAGTGTTTGGAATCATTTTTAATGGAATATTATGATAAAAAGTTATAGAAGAAGGAATATAAAATGTATGAAATTAAAAAATAGTTTTGAGTATTCTGAATTGAGTTTTAAAAATTAAAAGACACACCAAGGTATCCATAATGAGAAAACTACTTTAGGAACTCTTGTAAAAGATGGGTTTTCCTCAATAATGGACTATATATTGATGAAGATAATTTTTTTTATTACTAAATTATGGTATGCCTAAAGAAATTTCCATATAAGTAGTGTAAAAAATGACAGACATATTTAAAATATGTCTCTTGGAATCATGTAAATAAATATTACCATAGGAATTGTAGAATGTTAAAATTCTAGATGTTTCTCTTGTCAAATTTGTCAAAAAATTTATCCTATACGAAATATGATAAAAAATAAATAGATATGCATGGAGTTAAATCTCTGACATATTTCTTCACAGGATTTGAAGTGGAAGGATTCAATTTTGATTTTTTTCACAATGAAATGTAAATTTTTTTTTCTAGCCAAAAAATTTTCATCAATGAGGAGATCATGTTGAAATATCATAACATGAAGGGAAAGGTGGTTGAGGAAAATGAAAAAACATAAATTGAACATAATCTAGGTGGGGGTTTTATAATGTATTTCATTATAAAATGTTTACATGTCTATGAACCTAATTAATGATGATATATTACAAAGGTATATTTAGAGAGTTGTGTAGAGAATTTGAATATTCATCCAATAAATAAAATAATTTTTTGATAATTATTTGATGATTCTAGATCTAGAGATTTAGAAAGTTATGGTCCATAAGTTGTAGTTATGAAATAAAATGATTCCTGGTTTAATTTTTGAAGATCTTAAAGAATTATTATATAGTCACATTGGTCTAGGAATGATATACATTTCTTACACTAGACAAATATGAGTGAATTATAAAATCCAAAAAACTAGGCTACTCTAGGAGATTCTAGAAACTGGGAGTTATAAATTTGGGATTATTTGGATTTACTGCAAGTGATTAAGACATGGGATAAAAAATAATTACCACTATAGAATAAATCACATGAGAACTTTAGTGTATTATGGTTGAATGAAATTTTTTAAAGAAGGCATAGGTCTAATGTGAGGTGGTTTTATAAAGGAATTAAACACAAGTAGGGTATTGAAATCTACGAAATTCTCTCTTTGGTAGTTAAACATGATAACATATGAACTTTTTTTAATATGATTTATTTAATAAATATGTATTTTTAACAAATGGTTGTGAAGATTTATTTTCATTGTAGTGTTTTGGAGGATGAAATTTTTTTGAAGTAACTATTTTTTATGGACAATCAGAATTAGGGCTTGGTGTGAAAACTAAAAAAAGGAGTCATTATGGTTTTAAAAAATAACCAATGTATTCGAACCATAAGTTTGATTATTTCATAGAGGGTATGGTTTTCAAATGATGTAACAATGATCATTATTGTTATTATAATAGATTAATAAAAAAATGATTTAATTATCATAATTTTATATGTGGATGATATGTTGTTGGTGGGTCCAATTGTCAAAATAATTTGTTAGTTGAAGGGGGAAATGTATGGAATGTTTGAGATGAAAGTTCATGGTGAAATGAAGATGATCTTGGAAATGAGTATTGAAAATTATAGGAGAACCAAATTTTTTGCCTTATCATAGAGATATTTCATGTGGAAAATCATTCAAAGATTTAGAATGATCTGATTTAAACAGGTTTACAAACCACTTTTGGTCACTTCAAACAAAAAAAACATCAAGAACCATGAATGGAAGAAGAAATGAAGTACATGGATAATGTTTTGAATGTTTTAATAGTCACAAGTTTGTGGTATGTTATTGTGTATAGTTATCTTGATATAGCATATGAGTGGGAGTGGTCATCTGGTTTATTGTGAATCTAGGGAAAGATAATTAGGAATCTATAATGTGGATTATTCATTATCTCAAAGGAATAAAGGGTGTAACTCTTCATTTCAGATATGATGATCTATTACATGAGATTTAAGATGTAGTCTTTAAGTTTATTCTAAATCTTGGAGAAATGAAACTAGATATTTTTTTTACATTAGTGGAACTATGACTAGTTAGATGTCCATGTTAAAATAGGTGGTTTCACATTATACTAAAGAATCAATGTTTGTGTCTATGATATAATCCTAAAAAAAGAGTTTTGTTGGAACATTTAGTTGATGAACTGATATGTAGTATAGTTAAGGGGTTATTACACCATGTTATTTAGAATGAAATCTTTTTTTTGATAATCTTGTGTTTCATCTAAAAACTAAACACATTAATCCGAATTACCATTATATATAAAAAATGATGAAATAAGAATAGATATAAATATATAAGATAGATAGAAAACAAAATATAGTGGAAATTCTTACTAAGAGCATGGGTCTAAAAGTACCGAGGTAACATAAATAATCTCTCTAGCTTTGGTGAATGGATAGAGGTAGAGAATCACACATATATAGAAGAAATGGAATGATGTTTTCAATGATGAAGGGGATGTGATGGTTTTCTATGATGTGGAATTTATATTGTACACTATTAGGATTGTGTGTATTCTATATTTATCGATTGATGTTATCCAACTAGAAGAAGTAGTTCTAGAAGATCTTCATTTCAATGAATTAGTGAAAGTGGATCCATTAGTTTTTCTGAAAGGAAATTCAAGAATGAGGTTGTTTGGGAAAGGGATTCATCTGACATTCTTAGAATTTGGTGGTTATTTTCCAGAAGAATGGTTGTTACATATAGTAGATGAATTTTTTTTAGTTTTATGTTGGTAGGTTACTAATTCACTATTCACACTGAGGATTGATATATGATATTGATAGGGGAACAATAGAATAAATGGACTCCCTTATTTCTTAAATGTCTGTGAAACTAGATGCCTAAATAGAATTATATATAAATAGAATTGTGGGGACACCATTTCATTTTTGATTAGAATATTTTGATTACTTTTTATAGTAATATAAATAGATAAATTTTCAAAATTAAAATATTTTTTAAATGAAATGGAATGTTGCAGTGTTTCTCCCATAGAATTATGAATTTTAGAACAAACTATGTAAAAACAATTTTTTATTTGTTACATTCATTTACACTATTTTTTAATGGATTTTTTATATTGGAGTGAATAAGGATTAAGATATTTCAAATTATTGTGGTTATTTTTCATTGAATTTATGAATGATATACTATAAGAGGGGGTTTAATTATATTTTTATAAAATATTTAAATTTGAAAATTATTGTATATTTAAATAAATAAAAGAACTAAATTAAAAATTCAATTCCAATAATCTATAATGAGTTATTTATGATATCTTTAGAATACTATAAAAACAACTATCTTTTGATATGTGAAATCATAGTAACTAATGAATACTATATAAAAAATATTTTTCTAGGAACTAAAGAAGATAAAAATTATAGCATTTTCATTTACTAATAAGATAAAACATGAGAAAACATTCAAATAAATTTTTATAGAATAATATAATAAAACATTCAACACCACCACAAAGTGTGGCCTTTGATTTAACCCAAAGTGATAAGGAAGTATGAAGACCAAAATTCTGGTATGTTAGATTATGAACCTATCAGAATGTCTATCTTCCAAATATTGGATTTACTCGATCAACTAGATCATTAAAAACTATTACATTATTTATAAATACCTTGATCAATATAAGATCATATAGAACTCATTATCCCAGCCCTATGAGCCCTTGATTGTCACACCTGTGGTTTTGTTTTTTGCTTTTGGATCTAGTTCATTTTTGGGACTTGCTTTTTCTCTCACGAGTCGAGTATGACGAGTCTGGATTTTTGAGGTATTCTTTACATTTATCTTTGGTCTCACTTTTACCCTAGGGTTATCTTTGAGTTTTGGAAAAAATGGTAAATTTGGGTCATTTAGTATGAGGCGCACGATTGGTGCACAATTAGTAGAAACCGTGTGCCCCAGCTCAGGTAACCATATGGTAAGTTGGAGTTTCGGATGGAAGCTACCACATGGATAGCACACAGATGGTTATACCATGAAGACTAACCGTATAGTAGGTGACTTTTGGGAAGAGAGAGGGTGCATAGTTTCTTTATGGTTTGACAAACCATACAGAATAACTGTGCGTGATTTCTAGATCATTAAAAATTATAAAATGACCTTTGTCTACCCTTAGTGTTTTTACCCCAAATCCACCCTTATCTCCCATATTTGAACTTCTTATCCCTAGGTGCCTCCCAACCTACCTCTTGGATCCTTTAATCTCCATTTTATTGGTGTAGTTCGCATAAAAACTCTAATAAATCTCCAAGAAAGTCTCTCCTCATTCAATTTCCTCCTCTTTTCTAGGGGTTCCTTCCTTCTTCTTTAGGGGTTTGTTTCTCCAACAAATAGGATGTAAGATTTAGGGGGTTTTCATGTTTATTAGGGTTTGATATCGATGTTTTTGGTGGTATATTTTCTTTCTAGGGTCTTTTGGTGGTTTGGTTGTGGTTTTGCACCAATTTTAAAAAGTTTCTACACTTGAGGTAGGTGGTTCCATGCTTTATCATTTTTAGATAATTTTAGATAACTAGCTTGAGTTTATAAATATGATCTATGATTTATTTGTGTGTTGTGAAATATTTTTTGGAATTTATTTGAAATTCGTATATGATGAAAATGTTTTTTAAGGGAAATGGTTACATTTTCATGAGTTCCTTATAGTGATGTTTCCTAGGGATACATTATATGTTGTTTAAGTGATGAAAAATGTGTTTTCAAAGGAATGTGGGGTGAGAATGTATTTGAAAGTGAGTTTTTAAAAGGATATATATTTTTATGGAAATATGGATTTTGTGTTGTGTACTTTAAATTTGAATAGTGAAATGTTTAGATGTTGGGTTTCATAGATTGTTCAAGTAATGTGAAAAGTGTTTTTTTAAATGGTCTTAGTTTTTGTAAAATGAAAAGTGATTTTTTATAGAATATGGTGATTTCTCTGTGTATTTATAATGCTAATAATTTTTATGTAAAAGTGACGAATTTTGTAAAATGTGAATTGAGAATTTGACCACAATGGAATCCTAGGTATCTAGGTGGTCAAACTAGTTTTAGTATGATAGTGATTCAGAAGTGTGTTGTCCTGGTTTCAATTAGCTAGATTTAAGATTACAACACTAACTAAAGTATGATGATGATTTATCACCACTATAACTTTGGATATTTCTCCCCTCTAGTAGATCATGCATGAGGACGCTGATGGTTGTGGTTACTATACCACATTTCACAGAGGTATGAGGTTATAATGTCTCTGTCGAGCTAGATTAACCTTATGAATTTACCTATGGTTCTCACTTGTGACATGTGGCTTACATGGTGTGGTTCCATCCATCAACATATGGTTTAACTTGAGTGTATCTCATTTTAAAGTGATTTAATTTTAGTAAAATTTCCTCTTTGCAATTTTACATTTAAAAGTATTATCCTTGAATGTATTATACAATAAATGTTCCCTTGAAAAAAATTATTTTTTATTTAAAATGTATTATTAGAATGGTTTCAAAGGCTTTTACATAAATGAGAATGTTAATTTTTATTTTAATATTATAACATGGAATATTTTTCTTTGGGTGGAATCCTATCGGGCCTTGTCTCACACCCTAAAAACACCTTTGGGTGTATGTAGACTTTGTTATATGTATGACCCAGGTAAAGGCAAGGTGTGTCATGACAGATCCCGATTGCTAGTGTTCCTTGGAGGTGTTGGTGGTGGTAGTTTGAGTGTGATGTTACTCATATTTCTTGGAGGTTTTTAGTACATTGTGTAGTTTCCATTTCATTGAAGTACTTTTAGTTTTTGTTTAAATTTATATTCCCTTCATTCTAGAAAATGGTTGTGCCTTGTTTGGCTCTGGCTATTTATCGTTGTGTTGTTTATTTATGTCATTTGTTCATGTTCATATAAATGGGTGAAATAATTCCCAAAGTATAATATTGATACCCATAAACTAGTTTTCAGCTCGTGAGGATCGGTAACACTATTCAGGCCATGCCATGAACCGAGTTGGGTGTCAGGTTAGATGACACTCCAACTTGGTTCATGAAAAAATTATATCAGAGCAAGTAATGATATTTTTGGGTCATGTTATTTGGGAAAGAGTTTGGATAAACCAAATTTATGATTTTTGGGACTTTATGTTATGGTTATGAATTGGGAACCTAGCCAATACACCTCATGACAGGACTCAAGTTTCCATGGAAAGACAAGATTCTTTAGGTTCTTATGGGTTGTTTGTGATTAGGAATGAAAAGGTTGTTGGGATAATAATCTATGTGAGCTCCCAAGTCCTGGAAATACATGTGGATCTAGGGAAATGGTCCTAGAATAATCTCCATTATGATGGTGTGATTGGCTCTTAAATGCCAACTATATGACCAAGTCACCCACTGACATTAGTTCCTCATGTGAACTCTTTTTTATCTTCTTCAATTTTGAGTTTTTTTTGAAATTACTTACTTTATAACTATAAAAACCTTGATTTTTAAGTGGGTATGGTTTTGATTTGGGAGGATGGAAAATATATTTTCATAATTATTTTGAAGAATTATTTAAAAAGTGTATTTCTATAAAATTATTTTAAGTAAATGGGGATGGGTTTATCATGATTTTATTTTTATACTCACAATTTATGGTTTATTGAAACTAGTTTTTAGAAAACATGAAATATTTCAAGGTTGTTTTTTTGTAAATTTGTTTTAAGTGTGGTTTATTGAGCTGTCAGAAATATTTTAATGGGATGAATTTTAATTTTTAGATAAAATCCATGAGATTTTGATTTGAGAAAAACCAAAATGTTTTGGAATGATTTTATAAATTGAAAATGGGTTTAAACTGTGTGGTAAGGGAACTTTTAAAAGGTTTTGTGATTTTTATAAAGTTAAAAGTGTGAGTATAATGTTATGTTTCAAAAAGTAGAAAAGTTTTATTTTGACCTTTGGTATTTCCATTAGTGACCACATGCATGGATACATGGGGATGGTTGATGGAATGAATGGATGACTTATCAGACTGGTACAAGTGGATGGGTGCCCAGTTTGGCATGAGAACATGCATGTTTGAGGCTTCATGAGATACCATTGAAGAGTGTGCAACCCACCAAGATTGGTTTCTTTTCAAAAGTTATTTTATGATAAAATGTGATGTTTTGATAACCGATAGTTGTGTGGTGTGTATTATTATGATTGAAAATGTTTTTGATGAGATTCTTGAGTTTGATAACCCTTTATGTTTAAATGGTGTTTTATTTTTGAGTCGTTGTCGATGAGTTGGTTTTGAAATAATTGCTATTGGTTTCTTTGAAAAATGTTCTGAGAAGCCTTCTAGTTGGTTACCTTTGTGTGTTCGATGATTGTTTGTGATATGATTTGGTTGATGGACTTGTTTTATTGGTTACTAAATTTCCCTTGTTGTCTAGTGTATGACTCCATAAAGAATCAGTTCATATACAAAGTGTGTCCATAGGTGATTTACTATTGGTCGTACCTCTAGTTAATAAATGTGAGGAATTTATTCTCATGTTTTATATGTTAAATTGTCATGTATTTTATGATCATGGTAACCCTACCAAAGTGGAAGGATGCATGTGGAAAGATGAAAGGTGCTCTAGTTTCCTTGGGTTTTTTGAGTCGTTAAAGGTGAAGTTTTCCACCTTTATGCTTAAAGGTCCTGTCTGGAAGCGGTGAAGGAAATTCTAGTGATGAGAGTGGAAAATGGACTGAGGCTGTTGGTGCTGTCTATGGTCTTATAATTGTTTTTGGATATTTCATTGAATTATTCTAAGAGAGGGATCATGTTGTGCTACTAGTGTGAAAAATATTTTATTAAGAAGATGTTATGTGCACTTTTAGAAATCACGTTCTATTTATGGATCAGTTTAAAGTCCCTTACCTTGTAATTATTCTTGTTTTGTGATGGCTGTGTCTGGTGATGTTTGACGATGTGTCCCTTTTGGATCTGAATTTAAGAGTTGGATTGTGACTCTTTCAAAAACTTCGATTCTAATAGAAACATGTTCATCTTTTGGGAAACCTGAATTTATCCATCTAGATGGAGAAGTGTTCTATAGGTATCTTGTTTTCATTTTTCCTCATTCGTGGTGAAAAAGGGAAGATTCATGTGTGTTTTCTATGTATTTTTCTTGGTGAAAGTGTCATGTTGGAGCAAAGTGAGACTCATAGGGTGTTTTATTCCTTTGTTAATTCTATAATTCTATATGGTCACTCATGAAACCAAATAAAGTGATCTGGTTGGATATCTTCAACACCTGACTACGAGGAAGAAGATACTTCAAACATCAAGGCTCTAGCCATAGGACTAGGAGTGAAGCTGGCATGTAGTCAGGAATCGTGTGGGATGTGAGGGACCCTAGTATGGCTTAGTCTTCAGTGTTGGATGAGAATAACTTAAGTTCCCTATAGTAGTTTCTTCCCTGTGGAATGTTTTCCTTTTTATAAAGGTCATTGTGTTATTTTTTCTTTATTATGACCCTTATGGTATGAAAATTATCCTTTGGTCATAAGGAAATATGGTTGTCTCATTTTTTAGGATTCTAGTAATAATTTTTTTTATTTGAAACCTTGGTTGGTTTATCTTGTGTAATTGGTCTTGTATAATGGTTTTGATTATATGCTGTCTCATGGGTGGGTGCTTACCTCATCAAGTATTCTTCTCTTGGTATAAAGGTTGTTGGATCATGTTTTTTGGTTTGTATGTGAAGTTCCTAAGTTGGCCCATGTCAGGTTCCCTTATCGGCCAGTGCTAGTTGGTTCTTATGGTGGGGAGACACACCACGGGTCTCGTTGGAATCTCTCCCAGAGTAAAGAAGTGCTAGTTTGTTTCTAATTATAGGGAGTCTGTTTGGGACTCCCTCATGTTTATAATCCAATATAGTTTCTTATACTAGCTTAGAAATGGGAATCCACATATGGGGATATCTAATTTCGAGTTCCCCCCTTGAGTAAACATTAGGGTTGGAGTGCACCCAATTCTTTGTTGAAGAAAGGTTGTGGAAGTGTCTCTCGAGAGGTGGTTTGAGTTCATTTTTCATTATGGGTAAATGGTGTGAGTTTTGTTTATAAATGTCCAAAGTGACCTTGATTTAAAAGGTTGGATTATGCATTGGTGAGGATTCCTTTTCTTTTCGAACGATCAACTAGAGGTGTTTCATATTTTTGGGGCATAAAGCGTTATAGTGGGGATTTCATTTTGGCCTCTTGAATTCATACTTTTAAACTTATTTTTATTTTCATGGTGTTATTATTTCCTTCTCTTGTGATGTTAATTGAGAATCTCCTTGAGATGTGGAAAAGTCTGTATTTTTTTAGGTTATCCCTTGTTGTGGAATTCTGAGGATGGAAAGCATTATGGTGAAAAGAATTTCCACAACTAAGGTTTTGTTTTCTCTTTTGGATTCAATTATTTTTTGGGACTCAAATTTTTTTCTTTGGAACCAAGTGTGACGGGTATATATTTTTGAGTTATTATTTCCATTTATATTTTTTAGCTTTTCTTCTAGGTGTATCTTTGAGTTTTGTAGAAAAATGGGAAATTTGAGTTCTTTTGCATGAGGTTCACGATTGGTGCATGATTAGTAGAAACCATAATCCCTAGCCCAGATAACCATATGGTAGGTTGGAATTTTGGATAGAAGCTACCACACATCTTATTCATGATTAGTTAGGCCATGTAGGATAACAGTGTAGTAGGTGCCTCTTGGGAAGAGAGGGGGTGAATGGTCACCACACGGTTTGAAAAAGTATACAGACTAACCTTGCGTGATGTCCAGATCATTAAAATTCTAAAATGACCATTGTTTCCCACTGAGTTTTTACACCAGATTCACCCCTCTTCCCCTATTCGAGATTTTTATCCCTAGGAACCTCCCACCCATCATCTTGGATCCCTTATGTCAGTGGATTTGGCATGGAAACTCCATGAAATATCCAAGTATGTACCACCTCCTTTTATTTTCTCCTCTTTTCTAGGGTTTCTTTCCTTCTTATTTGGGGGTTTGTCTCTCCAGCAGGTCAGATGTCCAATTTAGGGTTTTTTCTTGTTTATTAGGGTTTGATCATGATTTTCTTTGGCTGAATCTTTCCTTTATAGGGTCTTGTGGTGGTATAGTTGTGGTTTCACACCAATTTCTGAAAGTTTTTACACTTATGGTAGGTGTTTGTATGCTTTATATTTTTTAGATAAATTTATATTTCTTGATTGATTTCCTAAATATGTGCTATGATTGATTTGTGTGGTGTGAAATATTTTTTGGAAATGTTTTAAAAATTTTATACGATGAAAACAGTTTTTCTGAGATAAATGGTTGTGTTTTCAAGTGTGCCTTATTGTGATGTTTCTTGGGGATGTTTTATGAGTTGTTTGAGTGATGAAAAAATGCATTTTCAAGTGAACATGAGGTGAAAATGTATTTGAAAGTGATTTTTTTCAATGGAAATGGATTTTTATGGAAAGATATATTTTATTTTCCATTGTATAATTTATTTAACTATGGGATAAGTAATATAATTTTCAAATAGGTCAATTTATCCGCATCTTGAACATTTATCCAATACATAATTAGGACCCAATATATTTTCTACTTTATATTTTGAGTATTAATTCTTTTCATTCACCATGACATACCCCATTATGTGGATATCCCTATTTTAAAATTAAAAAAACTACCCGATAATTTTCCCCCTATAATAACTATCCTTAATACTTCAATGACTACTTAAAAAATCATCAATGACATGCAATGGTATAGTGATTTGAATTTTGATTCATAAACTTAAACTCCCATGGGTGACACCATGATGACCTCCATGCCTTTTTAAGAATCTATCTTCCTGTTTTGATAGTGTTCCATGTTATTAATCACACCATGACATGATCTTCATTTCACCAAGGCATGATAAATCCAACATACTTAATCCATGAACAACCAAAATATTTTTTTACTATCCAACCATGTTATTTCAACTTTATGGACCTACAATACACCTTCTAAATTGTCACGACAGTGTGGTAAAGAAACACCACTTCAAATAACTTAAAAATATTTCCATTAACCTAACAAATCATTATTTAATTTCAATAAAAATTACTTGAATCATCTTATTTATATACCTATGTAATGGATCGAGTTTTTGACCTGTAATACATTGGAATATTTTTAATAATATTTCTAAATCCAAGCGTGGGATTCTGAGGCCCTGAGAGCCTCAATGTGGTGATTTTAAAATTATTAAATATATTTTTTCACACACATGAAGTTTATCTTCAAAAATTGATTATATTCTGAGAGGAGTCTTAGATCATAAATCTGAGTCCATGGTTGAGTTTAGAAAGTCGTGTTTACCCTAGGTATTACATAAAGTTATCCATGTCGGGATTTTGGTCGGAGGTGAGTTGGAAGGGTGTCAAGTGGTTAAATTATTAATTAAATGAGAATTTAATTAATAAAATCAGCTAATATTCACCCCTCTCACACTGGTTCACATAATGAAAATACGAATCAATCCTCCACTCATCCTTCGGTTGATGAAAAAACTGATTCCAAATTGAAGTGACGAGGTGTTTCTGATATCAGTTCTTTGCATCAATTGTCATTAAATCGAGGAGAAGCGTGATCTAGGAATTATTCTACACCCAAAACGTAGAAGTTTCTCCTTTAAGGGTGGATGATTTTAGTTTTGGTTCTAAACCCATTAATTATGGGTTTTATAAGGCTATATATCGCTATTTCAATTGCAAGAGACACCTCCTATGTTGATCTCCAGGTTTCAGGGAAAACTAGGGTAAATCGGGTGAATCTCAAGGTAATTCTTGACTGGAATTACCATATACACAATGTGTAGTTCATTTTAAAGGCTATGTGTTCTTTATTTTTGGGTTATAATATTAATATTGGAGACTACACATGATATACCATAGTTACACTCCGTGTGGTGACCCCATGTCATGTGTCCTGAGGATATGGCCTGGGTAACCATGTGATTGTACATGGGCATGTAAAAATAGATGACCAATGTACATGGAAACCGAGTGCGGGACTTGGAAATGTAAAAAACACATGGGAAAGTGTCTATTTATCTTAAACATGAAGTGTAGTATGTGATGCATGGTGTGTGAGGCACACGATTGTCCAGGCCATTTTGAAGGAGATCAAGACCAGGGGCTGGTTGAGGTAGAACGTGTTGTGTACATGTTGTACACACCGTGTTCCCATATATAGCCAATCTAGTCCATGTTAATGGTAGAAAAAACCATGTTCATGGGTGATTTCACATGCTGTGTGGGCTCCAGTGCATGTCGTGTACTTTCTTGGTGATCTTCTTAAGATCCTCTTACTTGCGTATCTCCTTCTATGGTACTCAGATTCGCTATTGTGAGTAGTCTATCCTGATTATTTTTACACATTGAATGTGATGGTGGCCTATGTTTTGGAATATGAGATATTATGTGGTATGTTTTAAGAATGACGTTGTTGTAGTAGTGCTTAAACTTTGGTAGTGATCATGGTGGAACACTGGGTTCACATTGGGGTCGATACCCTTTCCTTTCACCTTAGGATGTGGGTCACTTGGATTATTTAGGCCAGTAGAGTGGTTTTACCTTATTTTATAAGGGAACAGGTCCCCTACCAATGGTAATGTTACGATGTGAGGTATGATAATCGTGATGCTCCTTTCAGCGGATCTTGACTGATGTGGTAGATCAGTGTGGCTTATAAAGATAGACGCTGGGAATGGTACTTTGCTATCAAATCAGGGTGAGAGTTCCTCTTACCTCTCTATTTTGGTAGAGATAAAAATTCTCCCATTATTGGTGCAGGTTCTATACCAATGGGGTAGTTTTTTCAGGGGGGGTAGTCCCCTGTTGGACCAGGTTGTGGGTTCCCAATATCATTTATGTAGTTGAAGATAACAATACCTTGTTGTTAGAGGGTATGAGACCTCCGTACTTGTTGATAAGATATTGGAGTTACTCAGATGTTGGATTAGTTTAAGGTTCCTCTATCAATGGAGTTAGTACTTCCCTACCAGGTCAGGGCGCCAATCCTCTAGGAATGACACCTAGATAGAGTGGTTAATCCCCTATCATGTTAGGGTACGAGTCCTCTATCCTTAAAGTCATAACTCCCTTATCATACAAGTGTGTGGGTCCTCCATAGATGTTGATCCGGTAGATATATTATTCCTCTATCATTCCGATAAGAGGGTCCTCTAGCCTAGGGTCAGTACTCCCTTGTCACGCCAAGGTGTGGGTCCACCATACTAGTCGACCTGGGGGAGTTTTACTCTCCCGTCATACTAGGGTGTGGGTCCTCACATATGGAATATTACTCCCCCATCTCCAAGTCGCATCAAAGAGTGGTGTAAATACTCAAAAATTCAATGTATTTTTTTTAAAATTATATGGAAATATTTGAGTCCGCAAAAATTGACAGCATGTGATTCTGAGTCCCAGTGTGCCCGGAATGAATTTTTGAACTTTTTTTTGTACGTTCAGTAAACGTGCAAGCGGGTTTTTGTAACTTTTGAACCAGTGATCGGAATTGAAATATGATGGCGCCGTTGAACTCAATGTGCCGATATTCGCTTAAGGAGACCTTCACCTCGACCATAGTAGGATGAGGGTGGAAGTTAGTTGTTCAGTTTTTTGTGGAATAAAAAATAAAATAAAATAATTAACATTTTATTTTTCTTTTTGAAACCTCTCTTTTTGAATTATGTTGGTGGGGAACACCTGAGCTAGAAATCCTCCCAATTTTAATTTTGTGCTGGGGACCACATGAACCCTTCTTAATGTGGGGAAACCTTTCAAGTCTCCATGGTTAATTGTGCCAACTTCAATTAATTAATTATGCCAAATTCAATTAATTAATTGTGCCAACTTTAATTAATTGATAGACTTTTTTTATTATGTTGGCTCCTTATTTATTTGGGGAAAATCGTTGGCAAAAGAGGGTTGGGAGAACTATGGAGAACCGAGAAGAACTTTCTCCAATGAAGAACTCTTCTCCTTCGACAGACTTTTCTCCAATGAAGAACTTTGTCGAAGGATCTCCAATGAGGAATGTCTTAAACAATGAAAAACCGAAGACCTTATCTCCCACTCCTCACTGACATCAACGAATCTTGGAGGGAGGGATTGTTGTTTTGAATACCCCATACCCCATTCTTGTCATTCTTCTTGAATCAAAAACAACTATGCCTCTTGCTACCGTTCTAACATGGAGTGTGTGGGGAAAACGAACACGGCCTGACCCCTTCGCAACCATTGTGGATTATGGTGGTCTTGAATTGATGGAGACATCCCGAGATGAGTGCTGGAGTCTTCAAAATAAAGATCGGGCCACCGGGGCACCCCCGGTGAGCCAAGGAACGTCGTCGGTGACCGTGCCGACGACCCGCACCGGTGGGACTTGGGAGTGGTGGCCAGAACGCTGGACAACCATGACAGTAGCGGTGGTGCAACCGTGATGCCTGAGAAGGGCTGTGACCCGTTAGCCACGGCGGAGCAAGGGAGGCAGCCGACGCACGACCGACCCGTGAAGGGGGTGGCGGCACATGTCCGCACCACCGGCGTGTAGGGGCCGTGACACAAGGCCTCGACGATGAAGGAGGGGCGTCCGGTCAGCCTCCCAACCCAAACTACTCACCCGTTCAGGATACCCAAGGGGCGCCTCCTCCTTGGGTGGTGACTAGGGCGGACCCCACCGTGGGGCCACCCAGCTGTGGGCCGCCCAACGTGGGCACCCAACGTGGGCCACCTAGTGTGGGAACCTAGCACTGTCCACCCAGCATGGGATGCCCAGCGGGCTGGGCCACATCGGTGGGCTGGGCCGCACCGAGAGACCGTGCTGGACCCAGCGGGCCGGGTCGGACCGGACCCAAACCAGCTTCGACCCCTTTCTGCTCTTTCAGCCATAACTTGAGCTACGAGCGTTCGTTTGAAGAACCATCTACGACACCAGAAACCTTGGATCGAGATAGTCTTTTTTTTAAAACCCACTTGAGTTTTAGACAATGTTTGGGTAAGGCCAGGTTGTATCGAACACGAATCCAACCGGGCCCTTGGGACTAAAAGGCCAATAACTTACAGACCGTGCGTCTGATTGACGCACCGTCGGTTGTGTTGACACCCCTATTACATGGAGTTCATTTGAAATACTTCTTTGTGGGACTTAATGGTAGTTGGATTATCGAACTATGGCTTGAGTAGAGGACCCTTCTGGAATCAAGCAAGCTTAGTGCGGGAACCCTATGGTTGGATGTAACATGAGAAAAGGATCCTATGTGGGTCTGTGCCTTGTGATCCTACATGGGTCTATGTTCGAGGATCCCACATGGATACACTCTAGGAATCCACGTGGGACTACTCTAGGATCCTACATGGGTCTGCTATAATAGGATCCTATGTGGGTCTAATGATTTAGGATCCTACGTGGGTCTGCCTCTCAATAGAGTAAGATGATTTAGTAGTTACATCTAATCATCTTTACCACCATACCTAAGTTATACCTGGTATAAGCTAAGTCTTTACATTTGTGGTGATACCTTTTTGGTATTCTTCTATGTGGAGATACCTTTGTGGTACTTACCTTCATGGTGATACATTTGTGGTATACTTCTATGTGGATTTACCATTTTGGTACTTACCTTTGGGGTGTTACCTTCGTGGTAATCTTTCCTCCATGGAATAGTTGAGTTTTGGGATTTTGAGTTGGGCCTTGTGTTTTCTTATGTAAGAGATGGGTATAATTGATAACTTAGTTATATTTATGGGTATATACCTAAGTAGGGTTGACTGTAGTTTCCATGATTTTTGGTTTATCCTTTGTGGATTTTGCGAGTCCTTTGAGGGTCTCGGGGTCCCTATTAAGTATCTTTATACTCACCCCTACATGGGCTACGCCCGCACCTTGTTGTTTCTTTTGCAGACAACAGACAACACTAACGGAGGACGAGGGTACCAGGACTGGAGGTAGCTCGGAGGTGGACATTAGATGAGGCGTACCGTAGGGACCACCATTTGAGAGATGTACCTACCCTTCAGGTAGGATCCTTGGTGGGTTTCCACTAGAGCTGTTTTAGTTTTACCTGTACTTTTTAGTTTACTTGTACTTTTTAGTTGGGCTTGTATTCGGGGCACGTTTTCTTTCTATACACACCCTATTTACTATATAGTTTCACTTTGTGCTTGTATCATGATTTGTGTTTAGTTGTGTGAGTTTACAGGTTATAAAGGTAATGCCTTCATAGTTTTAGGGAATATGCCTTTTAGTGCTAGTCGCCAGGCCCTGGCCTATAGAAGGCGGGATTGGGGTAGTCATGAAACGAGCCCCGGGGGATGGGTCGTGACAAATTGGTATCAGAGGTGTTGTTTCTATTGTAGAACATCAAACTCTGATCTTTTAATGGCAATAGTGTTAAGTGTTATGAGTGTGGTTATCAGTTTAGGGAATCCAGTGTTGGTGTGGAGGCCGACATATCCATACACTAGGACCCTGACTTCTGATTTTTGACTCAGTACATGAAATCACTAATTGCATGTGTGTTTTGAAAATTTTTCTTTGTGATCTCTTTGAGTCAGCTCACCAGGTATAACTTATTGATCATGGAACACCTGTTTCTTTTTAGGATTCCTCCACGTAGACAGCCAGTCAGGGTTCCGAGTATAGTACGTGATGATAGCCCACCGAGCAATAATGCCTCAGTGTAGGGCCCTCTTTCAGTAGAGGCACCAGCGGAGGTACCAACGGTACCATTACCCGTTGGTCCACTGATGCCACCAACCCCATCAACAGAGAGTGCATGCCGCTTAAGTGTGTTGCACGAGTTTTAGCGCCAGAGGCCACCCAGGTTCAGGGGTGAGACAGACCCACAGGCGACTGAGGATTGGATAGAGGCTGTGGTGAGAGTCTTCCGACTGGTAGGGACACGATTCGATATCATGGTGATCCTTGTCTCCAGTCTTCTACAGGCAGCAGTAGGCAGATGGTGGAGCTTGATGCTCTAGGTTCACAATGAGGTGACACTTTTCTGGGAAGACTTTGAGATCCTGTTTTAGGTAGAGTTTTTCCCAGTGACCCTTCGCTCAATGTGCATACATGATCTTCTTCATCTGCAATAGGGAATCATGACTATGGATCAGTAATCAGTGAGGTTCACCGATATCTCATGCTACTCCACTAATATGGTGCGAGACCCATTCTTCAGGGCCCAAAACTTCTATTAGAGACTCTGGCAGAAGATCAGGGCTTCGATGATTTCTCTCAGCATCCTGATCCAGACTGGGGTGTTAGAACAAACCCTCTTAGTGGAGAGTTTTCTTACTAAGCAGTCACCAGAAGTGAGACCCACCACCGAGCGTCACGTAGTGGAGTCTTCCACCGCTGGAAACTAACAGATGTCACAGAGGTCCAAGAGGGCCAGACCTATAGATGGATGGCTATAGGATTCAGGGTTGGTTGTGCGGGTCACTTGAGATAGAGCCAATGATGCGAGGAGCAGGCAGTGTTACGCATGCGGCGGGTAGGGTCACATGGCTCGTGACTGCACAAAACACCATATAGATGATCAGAATATGGTTGAAAGACCACCTAGGTAGAGAAAAAGGTTTGACCAAGGAGGTCCGCAGGGAGCAAGAAGACATGGTAGAGGAGCTGGCCGTGCAGTTGTCAGTGGACGATGATTCGAGGTGTTACCACCACCACCACTAGGTGGTCCACCCCGACCACAAGGAGAAAGTGTATAGGGGCAATCTCAGCTCCAAGAAAATGAGTCCTATGAACATGGAACTCTGTAGATTATACGAGGTACGATATGTGTCTACTCCACCTTAGATGCAGTACTTATAGACACAAGTACCAGTCATTATTTTATTTCCACTGCCATTGTTCAGAGTTTGGAGATTCTGGTGGAGTTGTTGGCTCGATCCTTACGGCTAGAGACTCCTACGGGAGAGGATTCGATGATTACACACTGGTGCTAGCAGTGTGAGATTACTCTGAGAGGTGAGATCTTCGACTGGGATCTCCTAGTAGCGGCATCGAGGCCTTACGACGTCATCTTGGGTAAGTACTAGTTATCTACAGTCCATGCTCATATTGACTGTATTAGGCGTAAAGTGCAGTGTGTCTACACGGATGGGACTAGGTTTTCATTCACCAGTGAGAATTAAACCTTTTCAACACAGGATGGACTTACCCAGAGGAGAGTGCAGTCAATCACTCATCATTTGGCTAGCCTTACCCTTGGAGCGGTTGATGTGGAGAGTCCGAGCTATCCTGTAGTGGTGGACCAGTACGTGGATGTCTTCCCTGATGATGTTTTAGGTCTAACTCCTCGCAGAGAGGTAGAATTTTACATTGAATTGTACTCCGAGACATCACTGATATCTACACCAGCATATCGGATGGCTCCCGTGGAGCTTCGTGAGCTGCAGGTATAGCTGGAGGACTTACTTGGGAAGGGGTTCATCCAAACCTGTGTTTCTCCTTGGGAAGCCCTGATTTTGTTCGCCAAGAAGGCGAATGGGAGCTTGAGAATTTGTGTTGAATATAGACGCCTGAACCAAGTGACCATGAAGAACAAGTACCCACTCCCGAGGATTGACGACCTCTTTGATCACCTGAAGGGAGAATGGTGGTTCTTGAAGATAGACCTCAGATCAGGCTATCACCAGCTCAGAGTAAGAGATGAGGATGTGTAGAAGATGACTTTAAGATGTTGGTATGGACACTAAGAGTTCTTGGTTAGGATATTTGGTGTGAACAACACTCTAGATGTGTTCATGGGACTCATGAACATGATCTTTCATCCATACCATGATCGCTTTGTAGTAGTCTTTATCAACGACATTCTGATCTACTCAGCTACCGAGGAGGAGCATGCCTATCATCTATAGGTAGTTCTGGACACACTCTGACAGCACCAGCTTTATGGTAAGCTCTTGAAGTTCCAGTTCTGGATCTGAGAGTTTCACTTTCTGGGACATGTCATCTCGGAGGCTGGAGTTGCGGTGGATCCAGCGAAGATTGAGGTGGTACTTTCTTGGGAGCCACCCAGGAGTGTGACTGAGGTATGAAGTTTCCGGGGTTTGGCTGGATACTACTGGAGATTTGTTCCAGATTTCTCCATATTTTCAGCACCTTTATCAGCATTGACAAAGATGGGGAAACCCTTCGTGCGGTCAAAGAGATGCCAGCAGAGTTTTCAGAAGCAGAGGCAGAGGCTGACTATTTCCCCCATCTTGAGGCTTCCAGAGGAGGGCGTTGGGTATGTAGTCTAATACGATGCATTAGGAACCGGGATCAGATGTGTCCTAATATAGGAGTAAGTATTTATCGCATATGGTTCTCGACAGTTGAGACAACATGAGCAGAACTATACTACCCATGACTTTGAGTTAGCAGTAGTGGTCTTCGCTTTGAAGATGTGATGACACTATCTGATGGTCAAGCGATTTATGCACTACTCTGATCACTAGAGTCTCAGGTATATCTTCTCCCAGAAGGACTTGAACCTAAGATAATGACATTGTCTTGAGTTACTCCAGGACTATGACTTCGAGATAGTCTATACTTCTGGGAAGGGGAACATTGTAGCAGATGGACTCAGCTGGAGATCTAGTATACAACTGCTAGGTGAGGTGACAGAGTGGCTGGCCACTTTGCAGATATCCTTTGTGGATCGAGATGGATCGGATTTTCTTCAGTATCTTACAGTCACTCCCCCACTTCTTCAGTGAGTCAGGGAGGCGCAGCGTGGGGACACTGACTACTAGGCTTAACATGTTCAAATATCCACAGGACAGACACCTGATGGATTTTCTGAAGGTGGTGAGCATGTCATCCTCTTTAGAGGACGTACCATGGTACCAGTGCCACTTCGGGAGGAAGTGTTTAGGGAGTTACATATGTACCCTATAGTGGTACATCCAGGAGTGGAAAATATGTACCAGGACCTCCGACGACATCACTGTTGGATGGGAATAAAGAAAGTAGTAGAAGAGTTTGTCTCTCGGTGCCTCACTTGTTAGTAAGTGAAGGTGGAGCATCAGGTACCAGCAGACTTAGATAAGCCTTTAGAGGTCCCATAGTGGAAGTGGGACGAGATATACCTGGACTTCATTATAGGAATTCCATGTACATCCAGGGGTCATGATTCTATCTAGGTGGTCGTCGACCGACTCACCAAGTCGGCCCACATCCTACCAATCAAGGAGCAGGGTTCAGTAGAGAGCTTGAGATGACTCTATGTTCAGGAGATTGTGTGGCCACATGGAGTACCCTCAATGATTGTCTCCGATTGTGATGCACGTTTCACTTCCGGCTATGGAAGGGGTTGTAGGAAGATTTCGGGACACGACTTCATTTGAGCACCGCCTTCCATCCTCAGACGGATGACCAGACTGAGCGAACCATTCATACCCTAGAGGACATGATGCATCCTTGTGTCCTCGAATTCAGTCACAGCTAGTAGGATCACTTGAAATTGGTTGAGTTTTCATACAACAACAGCTATCACTCCAGTATTAGGATGGAACCTTTCAAGGCTCTGTACGACCGACCATGCAGATCACCTTTGTGATGGACAGACCCAGGGGATTCAAAACTCATGTGACCAAATGTTGTACGGGATACCATGGAGAAGGTGCAGATTATCCTGGAGTAGATGAAGACTACACAAAGTAGGCATAAGTCTTGTGCCGATAGGATACAGATACCTCTAGAGTTTGAGGATGGCGGCCATGTCTTTCTACGGGTCTCACCTCAATGAGGTTTGTGGATATTTGTCCGGGGTGGAAATTTATCTCCAAGGTTCATCAGAACCTTTTAGGTCCTCAGCAGAGTTTGCGAGGTGGCTTACCGCTTAGCACTTACCCCTCAGTTTCATCGGGTGAACGAAGTTTTCCACATATCATAGCTGAGGAGATACGCGCATGAACCATCTCACATCATCGACCATAGAGAGCTGGACATCGATGATGGGGAAACGTTATATAGGTTCTAGTAGAGATTGAGGATTGACAGGAGCGGTTCCTTCATGGACATTCAATACCTTTAGTACATGTATGTTGGTAGCACGGGAACCTCTAGGAGAGCACGTGGGAGTGAGAGGCTCTGATTCGTGCTCAGTACCCCCACTTGTTTTCCTAGTTTTTGTGATTTGGAATTCGGGGATGCAAAGCCCTAAGGTGGGGAGAATGTAGAGACACAGAAATTCCATGTAATTTTTTTTTAAAATTATATGGAAATATTAAAGTCTGTGAAAATTGACAGAGCGGGATTCTGAGGCCCGGTGTGCCCGGAATGAATTTTCGAACTTTGTTTTGTACGTTCAGTAAACGTGCAAGTGGGTTTTTGTAACTTTTGAACCAGTGATCAGAATTGAAATTTGAGGGCGTCGTTGAACTCGCAGTACCAATATTCTCTTAAGGAGACCTTCACATGGACTGTAGTAGGACAAGGGTGGAAGTTAGTTTTTCTGTTTTTTTGTGGAAGAAGAAAAATTAAATAATTAACATTTTATTTTTATTTTTGAAACGTCTCTTTTTGAATTATAAATGTGGGGACCACCAGAGATGGAAATACTCCCAATTTGAATTTTTTGGTGGGGACCACCCGAACCCCTCTTAATGTGGGAAAACCTTTCAACTCTCCACGGTCAATTGTGCCAACCACAATTAATTAATTGTGCCAACTTAAATTAATTAATCATTCCAACTTTAATTAATTGATAGAGTTTTTTTTATTATGTTGGCTCCTCATTTCCTTGGGGAAAATTCTTGGCAATGGAGGGTTGGGAGAACTGTGGAGAACTGGGAAGAACTTTCCCCAACGAATAACTCCTCTCCTTCGATGAAATTTTCTCCAATGAAGAACTCCATCGAAGGATCTCCAAAAAGGAAAATCTTCAATGATGATGAACTAATGATCATCTATCCCAATCCTCACTGACGTCAATGAATCTTTGAGGCAGGGATTGTTGTTTCGAATATCCCTTACACCATTCTTGTCGTTCTTCTTGAATTAAGAACAACTATGCCGCTTGCTACCATTCTAACATGGAGGGTGCGGGAAAAACAAACACGACCTGACCCCTCCACAAACTTTGTGAATTTCGGTGGTCTTGAATTGATGGAGACGCCTCGAGACGAGTGCGGTAGTCTTTAGAATGAAGATCAGGCCACCGGGGCACCCCTGGTGACCTGAGGAACGTCGACGGCGACTGTATCGGTGACCGACACCAGTTAGACTTGGGAGCGGTGGCTAGTACTCTAGCTAGCCGTGAATATGGATGTAGCGCGACCACACTGCTGGAGAAGGGCCGCTTCCCATCAGCCACAACAGAGCAAGGGTGGCGGTCGGCGCACGCTTGGCCGCGTGAATGGTGTGGCGGTGCGCGTCTGCGCCGTCGGCGTGCAGGTGCCACGACACGAGGCTGCGACGACGAAGGAGGGGCGAAAGAATCACTGCCAACCACTGGTGGTGGTGCAGCGCACGACCGCACCACAGAGGAGGGATGGCTGTTAGGCCAGCCGAGGAGCCGAGCGGGACCCCGGGTCCCGCGTGCCAGCCACCGACGCTACGTGGCACCGGCTGGTCATCCTTTCAACCTGAATGATCCAGCTGTTCGGGAAACCCAAGGGGTTCCTCCCCTTTGGGTGTCAGCTAAAGAAGACCCCACCATGGGGTCACCCAACCGCGGGCCGCCGAGTGCGGGCCGGGTCAGACCGGACCCGGACCAGCTTCGATCCCTTTCCGTTCTTTCAGCCATAACTTGTTCTACAGACATCTGTTTGATGAACCTTCTACAGCACCAAAAACCTTGGATCGAGATGGTCATTTTTTTATACCCCACTTATGTTTTGGATAATGTTGGTGTATGTCCGGGTTGGATCAAAAACGATTCCAACCGGGGCCTTAGTACTAAAAGGCCAATAACTTACAGACCGGGCATCCAATTGATGCACAATATATTGCGTTGAAACCCCTATTATATGGAGGTCATTTGGGATACTTCTTTGTGGGAATTTTTGGCAGTGGGAGTATCGACCTGTGGCTTGAGGAGAATACCCTTTAGGAATCAAGCGAGCTTAGTGCGGGAATCCTATGGTCGACTATAACATGAGAAAGGGATCCTATGTGGGTCTGTGACTTGGGATCCTATGTGGGTCTGTGTTTGAGGATCCCACATGGCTCCACTGTAGGAATCTATGTGGGACTACTCTAGGATCCTACATGGTTCTGTTGTACTAGGATCCTACATGGGTATGATGATTTAGGATCTTACGTGGGTCTGCCTCTTAACAGAGTAAGATGATTTAGTAGTTATATCTAATAATCTTCACTACCGCACCCAAGTTATACCTAGTCTGAGCTAAGTCCTTACATTTATGGTGAAACCTTTGTTGTATTCTTCTATGTGGTGACACCTTTGTGGTACTTACCTTCATGGTGATACCTTTATGGTATACTTCTGTGTGTATTTACCTTTGTGGTACTTACCTTTGCGGTGTTACCTTCGTGGTAATCTTTCCTCCATGGAACAGTTGAGTTTTGTGATTTTGAGTTGGGTATTGTGTTTCCTTATGGAAGATATGGGTATACTTGATAACTTAGGTATATGTATGGTCATATACCTAAGTAGGGTTGATTGTTGTTTCCATACTTTGTGGTTTATCCTTTATGGATTTTTTGAGACCTTTTAGGGTCTCAGGGTCCCTACTGAGTATCGTTATACTCACCCCTACACGGGCTACACCCGCACCATGTTGTGTCTTATGCAGATGATGAGCAGCGCTGACGAAGGATGAGGGTACGTGGACTCGAGGTAGCTCAGATGTGGATATTAGACGAGGCATACCGCAGGGAAGATAGTTTGAGAGTTTTACGTACCCTTCAGGTATGATCCTTGGCGGGTGTCCACTAGAGCTATTTCTGTTTTACCTATACTTTTAAGTTTACTTGTACTTTTCAGTTGGGATTGTATTCTATCCCCTTTTTCTTTCTATACAAACCATGTTTAATATATAGTTTTTCTTTGTGATTGTATTTTTCTTTATGCTTAGTTGTGGGTGTTTACAAGTTATAAAGGAAATGCATTCCCAGTTTTAGGGAATATACCTTTCGGTGCTAGTCGCCAGCCCCTGGCCTATGGAAGGCAGTCTTGGGGTAGTCACAGCATGGGCCCCGGGGGACAGAACCTGACAAATTGGTATCAGAGGAGTTACTTCTACCATATAACATTAAACTCTAATCTTTTAATGGCAATATTGTTAAGTGTTATGAGTGTGGTTATCAGTTTAGGGAATCTAGTGTTGGTGCGGTGGCCAACATATCTATACACGAGGACCCTGACTTCTAATTTCTAACTCAGTTCACAAAAAAACTGATTACGTGTGTGTTTTGAAAATTTTTCTTTGTGATATCTTTGATTCATCTCACCAGGTTTAAATTATTGACCATGACACACTGTTTTCTTTTCAAGATTCCTCCACATAGATAGCCAGTCAGGGTTCCAGGTATAGTACGCGATGATAAACCACCGAGCGACGAGGCCTCGGTGTAGGGCCCTCTTTCAATAGAGGCACCAACAAAGGCACTAGTGGTACCATTACCCGTTGGGTCACCGATGCCACCAGCCCTAACAATAGAGAGTGCACGCTGCTTGAGCGCGTTGCATGAGTTCCAGTGCTAGAGGACACCTAGGTTCAGGGGTGATACAGACCCACATGTAGATGAGGATTGGTTGGAGGCTGTGATGAGAGTCTTTCGACTGGTAGAGACACCGGCCGATCTCATGGTGATCCTTGCCACCAGTATTCTATATCCAACAATAGGCAGATGGTGGAGCTTGATGCTCCAGGTTCACGAAGAGGTGACACTTCTTTGGAAAGATTTTGAGAGCCTATTTTAGGCAGAGGTTGTCCCAGCGACCCTTCACGTAGTGTGCATACAAGAGCTTCTTCATCTGCAGCAGGGAAGCATAACCGTGGATCAGTACTCAACAAGGTTCACCAATCTCTCATGATACTCCACTGATATGGTGTGGGACCCATTATTTAGGGACTAGACCTTAGATTAGGGACTCAGGTGGAAGATTAAGCCTTCGATGATTTCTCTCAGCATCCTGACGTAGGCAGGGGTGTTAGAGAGAGCCCTCTTAGTGGAGATTTTTCTTGCTGAGCAGTCACCAACAGTGAAACCCACCACCGAGCGTCACGTAGAGGAGTCTTACACAGCTGGAATCAAACATATGTCATAGAGGTCCAAGAGGACCATACTTAAAGGTGGATGACTACAGGATTCAATGTTGGTTGTGCGGGGCACCCGAGACAGATCCAGTCATGCGAGGAGCAGGCAGTGTTATGCATGCAGAGGGCAGAATCACATGGCTCGTGACTTCCCGACCTTCGATATGGATGATCAGTAGATGGTCGAAGGACCGCTCAGGCAGAGACAGAGGTTCGACCGAGGAGGTCCACAGGGAGAAAGTGGATGTGGCAGAGGAGATGGCCGTGCAGTTGGCGGTGGGCGATGATTCGAGGTGTTACCGCCACCACCACCATGTGGTCCACCCTGACCACAGAGAGAAGGTGGAAAAGGGTAAGCTCAGCTCTAGGAAGATGAGGCCTATAACCATGGCGCTCCGAAGATGATACAAGGTACAATCTGTGTCTACTACACCTTAGCTGCAATACTTATAGAAACAGGTTCCTGTCATTCTTTTATTTCCACTACCCTCATTCAGATCTCAGATATTCCAGTGGAGCCATTGTCTTAATCCTTACGGCTATAGAATTCTATGGGAGAGGATTCGATGCTTAAACACCGGTGCCTGCAGTGTGAGCATATTATAGGAGGTGAGAGCTTCAGCTAGGATCTCTTATTAGCGGCATTGAGGCCTTACAACATCATCTTGGGTATGGAATGGTTATCTACAATCCGTGCTCAGATTGACTGTAGTAGGCACAAAGTTTGGTGTGTCCACATGGATGGGACTAGGTTTACCTTCATCAGTAAGAAGGGAGTATTTTCAACATAGGATGGACTTACCTAGAGGAGAGTGTAGCCGATCAATCATTAGTTAGCTAGCCTTACCCTCGGGGTGGTTGATGTGGAGAGTCCGAGCTATCCTGTAATGGTGGACTAGTACGTGGATGTCTTCCCTGATGATGTTCTGAGTCTACCTCCTCATAGATAGGTGGACTTTCAAATTGACTTGTACCCTGGGAGGACACCGATATCTACACCAGCATATTGGATGGATTCCATGGAGCTTCATGAGCTGTGGGTACAACTGGAGAACTTACAAAAGAAGGGGTTCATCTGGACCTGTGTTTCTCCTTGGGCAGCCCCGATTTTGTTCACCAAGAAGGAGGATGGGATCTTGAGACTTTATTTTGACTATCGATTCCTAAACCGGGTGACCGTGAAGAAAAAGTACCCACTCTTGAGGATTAATGACCTCTTTGATCAGCTGAAGGGAGCATGGTGGTTCTCGAAGATAGACCTCAGATCAGGCTATTACTAGCTCAGAGTATGAGACGAGGATGTACAGAAGATGAATTTTAGATGTCAGTATGGACACTACGAGTTCTTGGTTATGACATTCAGCATGACCAATGCTCTAGATGTGTTCATGGGACTCATTAATAGGATCTTTCAGCCATACCTTTATTAATTTGTAGTAGTTTTCATCGACGACATTCTGATCAACTCGGCTATCGAGGAGGAGCATGTCTATCATTTACAGGTAGTTCTGGAGACACTCCGAGAGCACCGACTTTATGGTAAGCTCTCGAAGTGCCAGTTATATATCCAATAGGTTCACTTTATAGGAAATTTCATCTCAGAGGCAAGACTTTCAGTGGATCCAGTGAATATTGATGCGATACTTGCTTGGGAGCCACCCAAGAGTGTGACAGAGGTACAAAGTTTCCTGGGTTTGGATGGATACTACTGGATATTTGTTCCATATTTTTCTAGAGTTGAAGCACCTTTATCATCATTTATGAAGAAGGGTAAACCCTTAGTGTGGTTGGAGAGATGGAAACTGAGTTTTCAGAAGCTGAGGCAGAGGCTGAATAGTGCTCTCATCTTGAGGCTTCCGAAGGAGGGAGTTTGGTACGTAGTCTACTGTGACACATCAGGGACTTGGCTCAGATGTTTCCTGATGCAGGAGTGATTAGTTATCACATATGGTTCTCAACAGCTGAGACAACATGAGCAGAACTATGCTACCCATGACCTTGAGTTAGTAGCAGTTGTCTTCGCTTTGAAGATGTGGTGACACTATCTGATGGGTGATCGATTTACGGTCTACTTTGATCACTAGAGTCTCAGGTATATCTTCTCCCAGAAGTATCCGAACCTGAGACAACGACATTTTCTTGAGTTCCTCTAGGACTATGACTTCTGGATAGTCTATACTCTTGGTAAGGGGAACATTGTAGTAGATCCACTCAGCAGGAGATCTGGTATACAACTGCTAGGTGAGGTGACAGAGAAACTGGCCGCTTTGAAGATATCCTTTGTGGATCTAGATGGAGAAGCTTTTCTTCAGTCTCCTACAGTCACTCCCTCACTTCTTCAGTGAGTTAGGGAGGCACAGAATGGGGACACTGACTGCAAGTCATGACATGTTCAAATATCCATAAGGCAGGCACCTGATGGATTTTCTGAAGGTGGGGAGCACATCATCCTCTTCAAAAGACATACCATGGTACCAGTACCACTTCTGGAGGAAGTGTTTAGGTATTTCCATACATTCCCTCTGGTGGTACATCCAGGAGTGGAAAATATGTACTAGGACCTCCGACAATAGAACTGGTGACCGATAATGAAGAATGCAATAGCAGAGTTTTTCTCTTGGTGCCTCACTTGTCAGCAAGTGAAGGTGAAGCATTTGGTAACACCAGGATTAGTTTAGCCTTTAGAGGTCCCATAGTGGAAGTGTGATGAGATATACATGGAATTCATGATAGGACTTCCACATACATCCAGGGGTCATGATTCTATCTAGGTGGTCATCGACCGACACACCAAGTTGGCCCACTTCCTACCAATCAGAGAGCAGGGTTTAGTAGAGAGCTTGTGACACTTCTATGTGTAGGAGATTGTGTGTCTATATATAGTACCCTTGACGATTGTCTCCGATGATGATGTAAATTTCACTTCCCGACTATGGAAGGGGTTGTAGGAGGCCTTTAGGATATAGCTTCATTTGAGAACCACCTTCCATCCTCAGATGGATGGCCAGACTGAGTGGACCATTAAGACTCTCAAGGACATGCTGTGTGCTTAAATCCTCAACTTCAGTCATAGCTGGGAGTATCACTTTCCCTTGGTTGAGATTTCATACAACAAAAGCTATCAATCCCCCATTGGGATGTAACCTTTTGAGGCTCTGTACATCCGACCTTGTAGATTGACTTTGCATGGGACTGACCTAGGGGAGTCATCACTCATGGTACCAGATGTGGTATGGGCTACCATAGAGAGGGTTTAGATTATCTAGGAGAGAATTAATACTACACAGAGCAGGAAGAATTCTTATGCCGACAGGAGACAGAGACCTCAAGAGTTCGAGGATGGTGACCATGTCTTTCTATGGGTCTCACCTTGATGAGGTTTTCAGAGATATGGATGGGGTGACAAGTTATCTCCGAGGTTCATCAGACCCTTTCAGGTCCTCAACAGAGTTGGTGAGGTCGCTTACCGCCTAGCACTTCCCCCTTAGTTTCACCGGGTGTACGACATTTTCCACATATCCCTTTTGAGGAGATACATGCACGGTCCATATCACGTCATCGAACATGGTGAGATGGAAAAAAATGATGGGGTGATGTTTACAGAGGTTTCAGTAGAGATTGAGGATTTATAGGAGAGGGTCCTTCATGGGTGGTCGATACCTTTAGGGCGTGTATGTTGGCAGGATATGAACCTCCAGGAGAGAACATGGGAGCGGGAGGCTCAGATTCTTTCTCAGTAGCCCCACTTGTTTTCCTAGTTTTTGTGATATGGATTTTGGGGACGCAAATCCATGAGGTGGGAAGAATGTAAAGACCCAGAAATTCCGTGTAATTTTTTTTAAAATTATATGAAAATATTCAAGTCTGTGAAAATTGACGGTGCGTGATTCCGAGTACCGGTGTGTCCGGAATGAATTTCTAAACTTTTTTTGTATGTTTAGTAAACATGCGAGTGGGTTTTTGTAACTTTTGAACCCATGATTGGAAATTGGAATCCGAGGGCACCGTTGAACTCACAACGCCAATATTCGCTTATGGAGACTTTCACCTCGACCGTAGTAGGATGAGGGTGGAAGTTAGTTTTTTAGTTTTTCATGGAAGAAGAAAAATAAAATAATTAACATTTTATTTTTCTTTTTGGAACCTCTATTTTGAATTATGGAGTTGGGGACCACCAGAGTTGGTAATCCTCCCAATTTGAATTTTGTGGTGGGGACACCTGAACCCCTCTTAATGTGAGAAACCATTTCAAGTATCTATGTTTAATTGTGCCAACTTCAATTAATTAATTGTTCTAACTTCAATTAATTAATTGTTCCAACTTTAATTAATTGATAGATTTTTTTTATTTTGTTGGATCCTCATTTCATAGGGTAAAATCGTTGGCAATTGAGGGTTGGGAGAACCATGGAGAACCGGGAAGAACTTGCTCCAACAAAGAACTCTTCTCCTTCGATGAACTTTTCTCCAATGAAGAACTCCATCGAAGGATCTCCAACAAGTAATGTCTTCAACGAAGACGAACTGATGACCATATCTCCCACTCCTCACTGATGTAAATGAATATTTGAGGTAGTGATTGTTTTTTCGAATACCCCTTTCCCCATTCTTGTCGTTCTTCTTGAATCAAGAACAACGATGCTTCTTGATACTGTTCTAACACGGAGGGTGTGGGAAAAATGAACACGTCCCAACCCCTGTACAACCTTTGTAGATTTTGGTGGTCTTGAATTGATAGCAACATCCTGAGATAAAGTGCGGGAGTCTTCAGAATGAAGATCGGGCCACCGGGGCACCCCTGGTGACTCAAGGAACATCATCGGCGACCGGCACCGGTGGGACTTGAGAGCGGCGGTCGACACTCTTTCTGGATGTGACGACGATGATGGAGCGACAGTGCTTCCGGAGAAGGGCCACGACCCGTAGGCCATTGTAGAGCAAGGCCGGTGACTAACGCATGGATAGCCGCATGAAGGGGGTGGCGACACACGTCCGCGGCGCCGACTTGCAGGGGCAGCGACATGAGGCCGCGACGATGAAGGAGGGGCGGTCGACTTGCTTCCTTCCACCAGTGGTGGCATGGAACGCGACCGTTCCATGGAGGAGGGATGGCCATCCGGCCAGCCGGAAAGCTGAGCGGGACCCTAGGTCCCGCGTGCCACCCACCGGCGCTACGTGGCACCGGCCGATCGGCCTCCCAACCTGAACAGCACAGCCGTTTGGGATACCCAAGGGGTGTATCCCTCTTGGGAGGAAGCTAGGGAGGACCCCACCTGGGGCCGCCCAGCGTGGGCCACACCACGGGCCACCCATCACGGGCCACGCTGACATTCCAGGCCGAATCCAGCGGGGTGGTTTGGATCCAGGGCTGGACCCGAGTCGAGCCGGGTCGGTCCGACCCGGTCGGACCGGACCCAGACCAGCTTCGACCACTTTCTTCTCTTTTGGCCATAACTTGAGCTACTGGCATCCGTTTGATGAACTATCTATGGAACCAAAAACCTTGGTTCAAGACGGTACTTTTGGTGTACCCCACTTGAGTTTTGGATAAAGTTAGGGGAAGTCTGAGTTGGATCGAACATGAATCTGATCGGGCCCTCGAGACTAAAAGGCCAATAACTTAAATACCGAGCGTCTGATTGATGCACTGTCTGTTGCATTGAGACCCCTATTATATGGCAGTACTTTGGGATACTTCTTCAAGGGACTTATTTGTAGTTGTAGTATCAACCTATGGCTTGAAGAGCAGACCCTTCCTGAATCAAGCGAGCTTAGTGCGGGAACCCTGTGGTTGGCTGTAACATGAGAAAGGGATCCTATGTGGGTATGTGCCTTGGGATCATACATGGGTCTGTGTTCGAGGATCCCACATGGATAACCTCTAGGAATCCACATGGGGCTACTCTAGGATCCTACGTGGGTCTGTTGTACTAGGATCCTATGTGGGTATGATGATTTAGGATCCTTTGTGGGTCTACCTCTCAACAGAGAAAGATGATTTAGTAGTTACATATAATCATATTTACTACTGTAACTAAGTTATACCTGGTGTGAGCTAAGTCCTTAAATTTGTGGTGATACCTTTTTGGTATTCTTCTGTGTGGAAATACCTTTGTGGTACTTACCTTTGTGGTGATACCTTTGTGATATACTTATGTGTGGATTTACCTTAATGGTACTTACCATTGGGGTGTTACCTTCATTATAATCTTTACTCCATGGAATAGTTGTGCTTTGGGATTTTGAGTTGGGCCTTGTGTTTTCTTATGGAAGATATGGGTATACTTGATAACTTAGGTATATGTATGGGCATATACCTAAGTAGGGTTGACTGTTGTTTCCATGCTTTGTGGTTTATCCTTTGTGGATTTTGTGAGACCATTGAGGGTATTGGGGTCCCTACTGAGTATCGTTATACTCACCCCTGCACGGGCTACGCCCGCACCTTATTGTGTCTTGTGTAGACGATGAACAACACTAATAAAGGATGAGGGTATTGGGACTGGAGGTATCTTGGAGGTGGAAATTAGATGAGGCGTACCACATGGACGACCGCTTGAGAGCTATACCTACATTTCAGGTAGGATCCTTGGTGGGTGTCCACTGGTGCTGTTTCAGTTTTACATGTACTTTTTAGTTTACTTGTACTTTTCAGTTGGGTTTGTATTCTGTCCCCCTTTTCTTTCTGTACACACCCTATTTACTATATAGTTTCACTTTGTGATTGTATCATGATTTGTGATTTTTTTTGTGAGTTTATAGGTTATAAAGGCAATGCCTTCCCAATTTTAGGGAATTCGCCTTTCGGTGCTAGTCGCCAGCCCCTGGCCTATGGAAGGTGGGTTTGGAGTAGTCACGACACGAGCCTCGGGGGATGGGTTATGACTAGTGGGTCTTCCATTTGAGTTAGTTCTCCCTTATATTTTCAATATAGTTATGAGGAGTAGGCCTCTACACTAGTTACATGCGATACTTAGTTAGGATTTAGTGATTCCTTGACAGTCTAAGGTGCGAGTCACTCCCTTATGAAGAGATAGAGGTTTGATAGTTTATATAGGAGATTGTAATACCTTGAATAAAAGGAATTTGTGAGGTTTCAATCCCTCCATTCCATCTCACTAGAGAGGATGCATGCAGTTCATGGTCTGGAGTAGTGCTCCCTCAACCACGTGCTATTGTGAGGGGCATGCCTCTCTACACGAGTTATTACAACCCTTCACAGGGATTAGGTTAGTGATGATAAGACCCTTGGTGAAGGTAACTAGAGTTAGACCTAATGATTTGTTCCTGATGGAGTGTATCTCTCAGACAGGTTCCATCTGGGATGGATGAGCTTGTGAAGTGTGTTCTCCTAGTTTTGTGTTACCTCAAAGCCTTCAAGTAGAATCTTGTAGATGGATATGAGGTTGGAACCTCATGAGATTTGGAGACTGAGATGAGTATATTTGGATGATTTATGGGATTCCTTGTGGTTTTTTCACCTATCTGGGTTGACACCCATTGTGTATTGAGATAACTAGTCATGTATAGTGGAGGATGGTTCGAGATAGAGTTTATCTTTCAATTTGGTTCCCTTTCACTAGGTTGATAAGACTGTTGCCTTTTTATTTATACCTTCCCTTTTTAGGTTTTGGGGTGCCTGTTGAGTGTTCTTATAGTCACCCCAACAAAATATTTACCAACATGTTTTGTTTCCTATGTAGACCACAAGCCTTTCGACAAAGTCTCTGGGAAACCCGAGGCAGACAGAGCTTAGTGAACTAGACTGACCGAGGTGTTTACTAGAGTTGGGATGAGGGGATTTCTATAAGTTTCTTTTGACAAAAATCACCTCATTTTGAGGAGTTTGAACACTTTTATTGTTTTTTTGGTGAATGTTTTTCCCTTTTTACACTTTCATTACTTTTGTAATCTAGTTTTGGAAAGTTGTATGCATGAATTTTAGTTTCCAATTTTCTATATCTCTACATTGTTTCATTGAGGTGTTTATGGGTGCGTAGGTACATGTACTTTAGGAAAAGTCCTTCCATATGTGTGATATGATAACTCAACACTATTATCTAGCACCTAGCCTATTAGATACAGGCTTTGGGGTTAAGGCCTAAGCCCCATCGGGTTGGATCATGATAGAGTGGTATTAGAGTGGGTTCTAATTTGGGACCACAGTGTTTTGAGTTTTGTTTTGTGTTGCATAGCCATAGTGATGGGGTGTTATGAGTTCATATCTCTAGCCAGAGGTTCTAGTGTTGGTGAAATGACTTAAATATCTATTCACCAAGACTCTAAAACCTTCTTTTCAAGTAGGTACATTAGAACAATGTTTATAGGGAAATAATGGTACATGAATCATATAGGATTGGCTTTCGGTTTCTCCTTGTCCTTCTCATATCAAATCCAAAGATATAATATTTGAGCATAGAGAATCTTGATTTTTTTCAGGATGACACCAAAAAGACAACCAGATAGGGTTCCACATCAGGATTGTGATGAAGATCCACCCCATGATGAGGCTTTAGTGTAGGGAACTAGTTTTGAGGAAGCACCTTCAGGTTGCCTGTTAGTTGATCCACCACCCATTGAGCATCTGGTTGTGTCAATAGTTCAGGAGATGATGTTCATAGGATGAGTGAAATTCATGAGTTATAGAGGTATCAACCTCTAAGTTATTAGGGTGATCCATACCCCTAGGGAGTTGATGATTGGATGAAGGTAGTCACATGTGTTTTCCTCCTAGTGTGGACATCTTACGATTAAATAGTGGTACCAACGGTGAGCCTTCTATAGGGTTTAGTTGGGTGATGGTGGAGTTAAGTGACACAATCCCATGATGAGGTGATGATCACTTGGGTAGATTTTGAGTGACTCTTCAAGGAATAGTTTTTCCCAGCCACTTTGATGTCAGTGTATATCCAAGAGCTTCAGCAGCTTTGGAAGCATAGCATGACTATGGAGGAGTAATCATAAAGGTTCACATACCTATTTTTTTACTCCATAGATATGATTTGAGACCCATTCTTGAGAGCTCAAACATTTGAGTAGGGACTCTTCAGAGACATCTGAGTGGGTTTGGTATCCTCGTGCCTTCCCTCTTATGGGGGGGGGGGTACTAGAGTGAGCTTTTATCATAGATATAGTATAGGTAGAGGGATAAGAGGATGTGTCCCATAATGGTGGTTATGAGGATGTGGAATCTGCAGTAGTTGGTAGATGATATATTAAAATATCATGGTGTAAGAGGCATACCCATGCTCAGACTCAAGCACATGGTCTTGTAGCACATGATCCACACTGGGGATCAGGTCAGCCATAGGAAAGGCAGTGTTAGGTTTACAATGGCTAGAGAAATATTGCTATAGATTTTCTAACCCCTCATGGTGTTTAGAAGGAGATGATTGATGGACCTCCTTGGAAAAGGTAGAATTTAAATAAGGGACTTCCAAAAGATGGAGGATGTGGTAGAGGAGCTAGGAGAGTAGTAGTGGGTGGAATGCAGTTCAAGGTCTTTCCACCACCACAACACCTAGGTGGCCCATACCAGGCTCAGGGAGCTATATGATGTGGGCGAGGATAGCTGCAATCCATAGAGGCCTTTGTCCCCAAATCTCAAAGGATAAATAAATGTACTCTCTATTTCATTTCTACTTTCTTTAGTATCAATTGTTATACACTTTTGTGTGGTACTATTTTCTTTCATATTTTTGCTCGAGGTTTAATCAGGTTGACACATGGTGTTGGTAGAAACTTATGTTTGTTTTGTTTGATGTAGTTTAGAATGCACACGGAATATGGGCCTTCCCCCAATGAAATACATTTTTGAGACACAAGTAATACCATGAGGGAGATTTAATTCCACCCAAAGTGGATAATATCAAGGTGTGGTGAATGATTTTCTGTAACTTATGTGTTAGAGGTTGGGAGACATGTTGGTGGTTGAGAGAGAGGGCCTGGTAAGTCCTAGTGTGAGAATTTGGGAAACCCTTATTGTTTGTTAGTAACCTCATGAACTTGAATTAATCTTGTTATGTGAAAATATTGAGGAGAAAATGGTGTGGTTTGGTGTAGCTTTGGAATCATGAGAAAGAGGGATTCTTTCCCCACTAAGACGTGTTTTTTGATGCAATCAAAAACATGTGGGAAAGTCATCGTCACCCAAAGTGGATAATGTCAAGGTTTAGTGGGAGAGTTCCTTAGACTTGTGTGTTTAGGTAGAGGTTGTGAGAGTGAGTTTTGGAGTAGTTCTTGGCCTTTCCATTGGATTTTTTCTACTTGAACCTTATACTTGGAAGCCATGGTGGAGGGAGATCCTTTCTTAGAAATATTTTTTAGATGTAGAGTTAGTCCCTATGATTTTTTTTCCAGTGTGGATTGGTTACCTACCACCCATACTTAGCATAGATTCCACTAGTGAGTGTGATGATGTTTCACTTTTTGGTAAGTTGTGTTACAACTGGTGGTTCACAGATGAAGGGAACTATAATACCTAGTGTTTACACTTGGTATTAACTATTTTATTCATTGGTTCCCTCTCATGCTCCATTTCAAACTTGAAAATAAGACACTTGAGGAGGTCAAGGTACATGTTATTTAGAGTTAGGTGTGAATTGTGGGGTTACATTGGTATCCACATCAGGTTAGCGAGGTGGTGTACCTCTAAACCCCATGAATGTAGATAAGCCGGGGTGCTTAGTGATTTTCCACTTGTCACAATTGAGGAGACATGTAAAGTTTTTTTCATGATTTTGACCTGGTTGGAGCTTTTTTTGAGAGTGTTTTTCCCTTTATGGTTCCCTTGACTGCATGCTTGTATACAGCACGGGAACCATTTGTGAGATCGATAGTATGGGGGATCTAGTGCAGAGCTCAGTTTTCTTCCTTACGCCTAAGATTTTGATTTTATAGAAAAAATACTTAAGGTGGAGAGAATTTAATGACTTGGGGTTAGATTTATAAGACTTTGGAACATTTCTAATACTATTTTGGAAGCAAGGTGCTGAGTTGGTGTGGGATTACAAGGCCAAAGAGCCTCAGTGTGTTGATTTTAAAAATATTAAAAATATTTTATCACGTACACATAGTTTCTATTAAAATGTCGATTAACTCATGAGTAGAGTCTTAGATCATAAATATAAGGCTATATTTGAGTTTAGAACATTATGTTTACCCTAGGCTCAACATAAAGTTGTTCATATCAGGAGTTTGGTTTGAGGAAATTTAGCAAGCCTTTGAGTGGATAAATTATCAATTAAATGATAATTTAATTAATAAAATTAACGTAATCCCCCCTCTCATGTTGGTTTTCACAATTCAAGGAGTAAGAAATCATTCTATCCTCCTTTGGCCGAAGGATGACCTGATGCCAAATCAAAGTGATGAGGTGCTAGTGATCTTTGTTCTTGGTATTGATTGTCATCAGATCGATCCGCAACATGATCTGGGCATAATTATACACCTGAAGATTTGTTTTTTTTTCTTATAGGTAGGCCAGTTTGAGTTTTTCTATCGATCTCCTTTTTTATTCTTTTTTTAAGGTTGTAGATCCTTATTGTAATTTCTATAGATCTCTCCAAGGTTGATATGAAAGTTTTAGGGAAAAACAGGGTGGATCGGGAAAATATAAGTGTAATTACAAAATGGAATTACCATCTACATGGTGTGTAATTTATTGGAAACATTGTGTTTTATTCCTATTTGGGGAAGAATATGACTTTTGGGGACTACACACCATGTACCAGAGTTACACACCATGTAGTGAACCCACGTTGTGTGGCCAAAGGACATGGATTGGGTAGCTGTGTGATCATACATGGACATGCATAACTATACAAGAAAAGTACATGGAAATGGAGTGTCAAACATAGGAATTTAAAACACAAAAAACCAAGTGGATGTTTAAAATGAACTCGTTGTGTAGTATGGGATGCATGACGTGTGAGGGTCATGACTAATTGGGTCATGTTGAAGGAGAACACGATCAGGGGATGGGTGAGTTATAACATGTTGGGTATGGTCTATACACACCATGTGCCCCAACATGGCCAACTAGGATATGTGAATGAGGGAAAAGCTAGGTGTATGGGTGAGACCACACATCACGTGGGCTCTAGTACACATTGTGTAATTTCTTGGGGATATTCTTGAGATCCTCCTCCTTGCATATATCTCTCTCTAGAACATGGATACAATATTTTTATTATCCTATCCTGAGTATATTTTTACATAGAGTGTGATGGTGGCCTCCATTTCAGCCTATGAGATATGATGTGGCATGTTTTGAGAACGATGTTGTTGTAGTAGTGCTTAACCTTTGGTAGTGATCATGGTGGATCACTGGGTTGACGTCAGGGTCGATACCCTTCCATTCCGCCTTAGGATGTGGATCCTCTATAATCTTTAAGATAATAGAGTAGTGATACTCTATTTTATCAAGGAATGGGTCCCCTACCCATGGTAGTGTTTTAATGTGAGGTATGATAAGCATGACACTTTTTTCAGTGTCGTTTGACCGATGCAGTAGATCAGTGTGGATGATAAAGAGAGACGATTGGACCAGTACTTCCCTATGTCATCGGGGTGTGGGTATCCATTAACTATATTATTTGTTAGAGACTAGACTCCCCATGTCATGGTCACATGTTATATACCTATGGGGTAGTTTTAATTAGGTTTTTACTCCCTTGTCAAACCAGGGAGAAGGTTCCCTGTATCATTTGTGTAGTTGGAGATAGCGCTCCCCTGCTGTGCTAGGGTGAGAGCCCTCTATACTTGTTGGTAATATATATAAGTTACTCCCCTATTTGACTAGGGTGTGGGTCCTCTATTCATGTAGTTAATACTCCTCTTCCATGTGGGGGAATGAGTCCTCTAGGCATGACTTGTATTTATAGTGGGTACTCCCCTATCATGTTAGGGTGTAGGTCCACTATCCTTAGAGTCAGAATTCCCATATCGTACCATGGTGATAGTTCTCTATATATGTTATTCTGGAAGAGTTGGTACTCCCCTTTCATTCTAGGGAGTAGTTCCTCTAGCCTAGGGCCAGTACTCCCCTATCGTGCCAGGGTAAGGGTCCTCCACATTGGTCGAGATTATAGAGTTGTACTCCCCTATCGTGTAAGGGTGAAGGTTGTCACTTATGTAATAATACTACCCCATCAACAAGTAGAATTAGGAATTAGGTGGAGTCAGTTCTCCCTTAGATATTGAGTATAGTTATTAAGATAGGGAATATACACTATTTACCTACAATACCTGGTTATAAGTTAGTTCTCCCTTGATAGACTAAGGTGTAAAGCACTCCATTTAGGAGCGACAGAGGTTTCACATTTTAGTCTAGAGCTTGTACTACCTCAACATTAGGGTAGTCATGAGGTGTGGTCCTCTCTATTCTATCTTACTTGAGAGGATGCACATGGTGAATAGTTTACAATAGTTCTACCTCACCTATGTGCATTGGTGAGGGGAATACCTCCCCACTTGGGTTCTTATGAACCTGCATATGGTGCAGGTTAGCGATGATAGGACCTATGGTGATAGGCATTAGAGTTGGACTTAGTGAGTTGTTTCAGATGGTGTGTATTTCTCGTATCGGTTCCATATAGGATAGTTGATCTCATGGATTGTTTTCTCCTTGTTTTGTGTTACCATCGAGCCTTTGAGTAGAATCATGTAGCTGACAATGAGGGTAGAACCCAATGAGACTTGGAGTCTAAGATGAGTATATCTGGGAGCTTTCAAGGAGTAATTATAGTGTTGTTATGTGTTTGGGTTGACACCCCTTGTAGAATGATATGACTAGTCATGTATAGCCAAGGATTGTTTGAGATATAGTTTCTCTCTCAATTGGGTTCCCTCTATCTAGGTTGAGTAGACTTATGAATTTTAGTTGCTCCATTTATTTTGGGTTATTGGGGTGGCTACTATGTATTATTATACTCACCCATGCATGGAATTTTCCTGAATGTGTTATGTCTTATAATGATCATATTCCTTTAAGAGGAGTCCCTTAAAGACCTGAGGCAGGTGGATCTTAGTGAGCTAGACTAACCGAGGTGTTTATCAAAGTTGAGTTGATGATATTTTTGGCAGTTTCTTTTAATAAAGACATATGAGAAGGTTGGATTATTTTATAGTTTTAATTGGGTGTATGTTTTTCACTTTTTATTATTTTACTACTATGGTTGTACTTTGGTTTGGGATAGTTGTATGCATTCATTTTTTATTCCAGTTTTATATATCTCTACACTGTTGCATCAAGGTGTTTTTGGGTGTGTTCATACATGTGCTTATTAGGATGGTATGACTCTGAGTATGATATACTCTGTGATACCAAATGTAGGATTAAAATAAGAATAAGATTCTTAGATACAAGAGGGGGGGGGGGGTGAATTATACCTTTTAAAAGTTTCCCTAAGGAATTTTTTAGGATGGTTTCATTTAACAAGGTTAAATAAGATAATTCACAAGACCTCTATAAGTTATAATCACTTGCTAAATTCCAGAAAAGTGATTCTAGAAATGAAACTTAACAAAATTTACCAATATTAAGATTCTACCTTAAAGCATATAGAATCTAACTAAATCAGAGTACAAGTAAGGAAGTTTAAGAAAGTTATACTTTCCTTAACAATACAAAATACAGCAGAAAAACAAATAGTAAAACTACAAGTAACGAACAATAACTCTTTTAACCCAAAGAGAAGGGTATCCAACAAACTTGGATAAAGGTACCTTGATTTATACTTTCAAGAAAGTCTGTCTTAACCACACCAGGGTGAGCCCTCGATACAAAGATCAGATTCTGTCTTGCTATCCCCGCAAGCCCTCAACTATAAGGTAGTTGGAACCTCTTTCTTCCTCAGAAAGGATGCCCTCAACTTTAAGGTGTTGGAACCTCTGTCTTCTTATCCCTGGAAGCCATCGATTGTAATCAGGAATAATCAGAGTCGCACGAAGAAAGTATGCACAAGGAAAAGTTTGAAAAAGATGTTCAAACTTTCTGCACGAAGCTTTGAGAGTTGATAAGAGCCTCTCCCTCTAGAAATCAATTCTACAACATGTAAGCACAGATGTCAAATATCAGCATCAAGCTCATTTAAATGATCTCCTATTTATAGGCGAAGCTCCAACAGTCGACTCCCTCATCTAACAATCATATTTCTCCTTGAATTTCAAAGGGTCCTGTACACGTGTCACTCAACCAATGGTTAGTTAATAACTGAAAGCATGACATCTTTTGTAATGAAACAAGTGTAAGCATAAGTAAAATGATGTTTGGAATGTAAGCAAATAAAAAGTTCGGAGTCTAACCAAAGAGGAATTTGGAGTCTATAATAAAGAGATATTCGGATTCTGTTTTGTAGAAATTCAGAACCTGAATTCTGTAGAAATCCAGAGTCTGAATTTCAAGGAAATTCGGAGTCTAGTTTCACCAGTATTCGGAACTAGAACGTACAAAGTTCAGAGTCAGAGTTCAAGGGAATTTGAAGTCAGAACTCATAGGAGATCAGAGTCTGAATTCATAGAACTCAGAGTTAGAACTTAGATAAGTTCATAATCAGAATTTGGAGTCAAACTACATGATAGTTTGTATCCATAATTTAGAGTCGAACTACATGAGAGTTCGTATCCAGAATTCGGAGTCAAACTACATGAGAGTTCGTATCCAGAATTTGGAGTCGAACTACATGAGAGTTCATATCTAGAATGCAGAGTGGAACTTCATTAGAGTTTGTATCGAGAATTTGGAGTGGAACTACATGAGAGTTCATATCCTGAATTTGGAATGGAACTTCATTAGAGTTCATATCTAGAATTAGGAATGGAACTTCATTAGAGTTCATATCCAGAATTCAGATCCTAAAACAGAATGTTTCATATCTAAGTATTATATGATTCTGAGATTTTATGTATGAATCTAATTTTTATACTTAATAAAAATATTTATATGAGAAATGAAAATATGGTAGGGTTAAATTCCTTTGGGATGTAAATTTTCCTTATAGAAGTAAAATATAGATTTGCTTAAGTATAAGGTGTTTGTGATTTTAAAAACAAGAAGGAATGGAAAAAGTCATAAGGAAAACCTTATTGACTCAACAATATCCCTTTTTTTAGAAATCACAAACAACCTTTCAAAAAATAAATATAAGGTCATAGAAAAAAATTTCTTTAGACTTTGAAATTAAAACTTATTTCCCTTTGTTCATAGATGATGGTGAATACAACTAACTCCCCCTTAGGTATTGGATCTCTAAGGATTGTATTATGGATTTTCAGAATGGAATTTTCATTATCATGGGAATGAAAAACTTCATAATGAGAAACTCCCCCTTACTTAAGGATGGTTATTAACTTAGAAATTTTTCTTCTCCCTTTTAGATTTTTCCTTCCCCCCCTTTGAGTAGTTCTTTTTTCTTCTCCCCCTTTGTAATTTTCCAAAAGAATTTAAGGGAATGGAAAAGAGATAAAGTACCTGAAACATTAGTACATAACAACACAAGATACAAACAACCATAGATTTCATTAGAGTTGAACGAATTTTTATAAGGAAAGACATTACAACAAAAAATCAGATTGGTCTATTTGTCTTCCTTTTCCTTAGGGATTAATTTCTTCAACATAGTTTTCAACTTCTTCAGTTCTTTCTGATCCTCCACAACTTGATTTTCTAAGACTTTAATCCTTTCAACTTGAGCCTTCAAAGCCTCAGACTGTTCCTTAATAATTTCATCCTGCTTCACAAGATTCTCTTCAATATCAATCCAGAGATCTCTTTCCCCATTCCAGTTTTGAGCAACTGAGTTAAGTTTCCCATTCAGACCCCTTACTTGTTGATTTCAAGAATTTTTCTCAAGGATCAGCTTATCCCGAAGATATTTTATTTTGGTATCCTCGGTGTCGAAAGATTCTTTAACATCATTCTGAAATTGATCAAACTCTGCCATGTCATCATCAATTATTTTGACCATAGAGTGATTTTACTGCATGATTTTCTGTGAACATCATAATTGATACGAAGATTTATATGCTCAGCCTCCATATTCACACACTTATCCATCACCATGGATATATAATTTGACTTCTGATTTAGACTATGTTGAAGCATCTGGCATCTAGAGTCTATGGTGGGAAATATCATAATGGTGTCCACCAACTTCTTCAAAGACTCAACAATAAAATCATGACCCAATGCTGATGATTCCGAATCAGACACCTTGCAGGGAGATTGTTGTTCTTCAATATCCACCAACTTTATTCTTGAAGATCCAGAAAAATCCTTCTTCCTTATTATATCTTTTGTTGGGGTGTCCATATGCACTTGCTTACCCTTATCAACTTTCTGAATGGGTTCCTCATCAGAAGATTCTTCCTCACTTTCAGATAGTTGAACAATCGTGTCTTCATCAGGTTTTTCCTTCTCTGCTCTTTCCTCAAGATAGTTCTTTTCATAGATTTCTTCCTCAAGTAATTCATTTTCTTTGTCTTCCTCCTTTTCTTAATCTTCCTTATCTTTTTCCTCACCTCCCTTTCCCAGAGTGACATGCTTTGAGGACTCAGCCTCAGAAGTTTTGAGTGGTAGTTTTTCTGATAGGTTTTCCTTCTCTTGATAATCCTCAACTTGCATAATCAAGTCATCCACATCACCACTTCCTTATTCTACTACTACTACTTCTTCCTCTTCTAATTACTCTTATACTTCTATTTCTTCAACAATTTCTTCCTCTACTTCTTCACCAGCTCCTTTCTCTACTCCTTCACCAACTCCTTTCTCTACTCCTTCAACAACCTCTTTCCCTTTAGATTTTTCCAGAGTAAAGTAATTTTTTCTAGGGGTCTCCGGTAATGGATCAACAAGAAAGGTTTTTGGTACAAGAATATTCTGAGAGGCTATTTCAGTGTCTCTTAAGAGATATTTTACAACTTCATCTTCAGACATCTTCTTCTCTTTGGCCTATTTCTCTAACTCATTCGCAGCTTTTTCTCTTAAGGCCTTATCCTCAACATGGTCCAATACAAACTATGGATCCCCTTATTTACTTTTCTCCTTATATTCCCTCCATTTAGCTACCACCTCATACAGATATGCTTTATGCTTCTTCAGCTTGGGAGGTGCACATTGGGTTTCCTTAGCTTTGGGGGTCTTGTCTTCAGCAACCACTTCTTTCAATTTCCTCTTCTTACCAACCTTTTTCACTGGCTCAGCTTTCTCCACATTTTCCATATTGGTTTCAACCTCTTCCTTTGAAAAATTATAAAACTCTTATATTTCCTTAGAATAGGCCATATTCATCCTTTTCAAGGTATTATCACTAACAAGAATAACCTTACAATTCTGAGCCTTAGACTTACATGTAATCTTGAAAGAATCCAGACAAAGAACTATCAGCTTTGATAGTAAGGTAAGGTACATGATGATTTGAGATCTCAAATTTCCCTCCATGATGTTCTTGGTTGTCACAAGAACATGCCTCATCAGATTTATTTTTCTTAGATTCACCAAGAAATCTAAGAAATATATATCACTTTTCTTCAAGGTATCTTTGTCACCCATTCTTGGAACCAAGAAACCTTGTACCCACAACTGAAGAATCCGATTATTAGGAGATAGGTGAGAAATCTTGGCTGTATTTACATAATGAAGCCCAAGACACTCCAAGGCCTTCACCTTAACAAAACTGCCTTGTACATCCAGAAGATTATGTGAGCAAAATTCAGCTTCTCCATCATATTCCATCCCCACCAAGCTTGCTTCCTTGGTGTAAGTAAGTTTGTAAGTCTTTCCATAAGACATGAAAGAAAATTTTTCTCTTCCCTCTTCCTCATAGAAGCATGCTGATTCATAGAACTCTACAAGAAATTCCGGGTAGACCATATCTTGAACACTTGTCTTAGATACACATACATCTTTCCAACCATTCAACTTGATGTTCTTAGATATGATAGAATCGTACTTGTAAAATTTTGGATGGACCAACCTTTCTCTGTATATTTTCCATTTTGAGATAGGCTTCATGGAAGACATTTCTTGAGAGGCAGATTCTACAGACATTCGGAATGGAGGAGTTCTGAGAGATTCAGAGCGAGCTTTAAGAACTGAGGCAGATCTTCGACATGCGAGGTCTTGGAGATCGATGTGGGACACAAATGGGGGTGCCCTTTATATAGGCGATGGAGATGAACTTTGAACTTCCAAAACCAATCTAACAGTTTAAAACCACTATAATATGATCTTACAGTTTAAAAAATACCCTTGAGGAAAACTTGAATCCGATCTTTTAAGGTTTTAAAAACATTTAGATTTAAGAAGAAACAAATCTGAGAAATTTTATAAGTAAAAGAAACTTCCAGAAACTAAAAACGATTATGAAAACTTAAGTAAGGAAGTCATACCTTTAAAATTGACTAGGATGTTTATTTGTAATAGGTAATATTCTTCTTGAAGAAAATTTTACTACAAAAAACTCTGTATGAAAATTTTCATTAAGAAAATTATCATCACAAAAATTCTCTTTATAAAAATTCTCAGTACAAAAACTTCATTAAGAAAATTTCCAGTATGAAACGTATCATTACAGAAATTTACAGTATGAAAAAATCATTACACAAATTTCTAGTATAAAATATTTAAAACGAACATTTTCAGTACGAAAACTTCATTACGAAAATTTCCATTATGAAAAGTCTCATTACAAAAATTTCCAGTACAAAAACTTCATTATGAAAATTTCCAGTACGAAAATTTCACTACAAAAATTTACAGTACGAAAACATCATTATGAAAATTTCCAGTACAAAAATTTCATTATGAAAATTTCCAGTACGAAAACATCATTATGAAAATTTATAGTATGAAAATTTCATTATGAAAATTTCTAATATGAAAATTTCATTACGAAATTTTCCAGTACGAAAATTTCCATTACGAAAATTTCTAGTACGAAAATTTCTATTATGAAAATTTAGATTCCAATTTTTTTTTGAAAGGCTTATAATGAAATTTTTTGAAATATTCATTACGAAATTTTTTGAAAGGATCATTATGAAATTTTTTGAAAGACTCATAAAGAAATTTTTTGAAAGACTCATAACGAAATTTTTTGAAAGACTCATAATCAAATGTACTCCCCCTATGAAAAAGAGTTTAATACTGTAAGAAGAATGGTTCAACAAGAAGTTAATGAGAGAAGATTACCTCATGGTTATCATTCATAACTTCTGTTTAATGTATTCAAATCTATCGGAGGGTAAGGATTTTGTGAAAATGTCAGCAAATTGATCTTGCGTTCCGATAAACTGAAGAATGATATATCCTTTTTGTGTGTGATCCCTAAGAAAGTGATGCCTAATATCTATGTGTTTTACACGAGAGTGATGTGCATTATTTATAATAAGGGAAATGTAACTTGTGTTATAAAACAAAATTTGAGTCTTAGTGAAACTTAAACCATAATCTGTGTGTGTGTGTTGCATCCACAAAAATTGAGCACAACAACTTCCAGCTGCTACATATTCAGCTTCAACAGTGGAGAGTGCTATAGAATGTTGCTTCTTGCATGACCAAGAAGCTAATGAGTCTCCTAATAAATGAAAAGTTACAGATGTACCCTTTATATCCATTCTACATCCACGAAAGTCCATATCTGAAAATATCTTTAAAACAAAATCATTTCCAGAAGTATAAAAGAATCATAAATCCATGGTTCCCTTTAAGTAGCAAAAAATTCTTTTCACTGCCTTTAAATGAGATTCTTTTGGATTGGATTGATATCTTGCACATAAGCATACTGAAAACATCAAGTCTAGTTGACTATCTGTCAAGTAAAGTAGACTTCCTATCATACCTACAAAAGATGTTTGATCTACTAGTTTTCCAGTTTCATCAAGATCAAGTGTGTTTTAGGTACCAATATGAGTACTTATACTCTTAGTGTTGTCATACCCATACTTTTTAAGAAGATATTTAATATAATTATATTGGGATATGTAGATTCCTTCTGGTTTTTGAGAAATTTAAAAACCAAGGAAAAATGTTAACTCACCCATCATACTTATTTCAAACTCAGATTTCATTAGATCCGCAAAGTAATCAGTTAAAGATTGATGAGCTGAACCAAATATAATGTCATCAACATAAATTTGAACAATAAAAACATCTTTTTATCTTTATTTATAAAAAGGGATGGATCTGCATTTCCCTTAACATATTTATTTTGAATAAAAAATCATGTAAGTCTATCATACCAAGCTCATGGGGCTTGTTTAAGGCCATACAAAGCTTTGGTAAGTCTAAAAACATGATCAGTATGTTTTGTATTTTCAAAGCTAGGAGGTTATTTAACAAAAACTTCCTCTTGAACATAACCATTAAGGAAAGAACATTTCACATCCATTTGAAAAAGTTTAAAATTGAAGAATGCTGCAAAGGCAAGTAGAGTACAAATATATTCAAGTGTGGATACTGGAGAATAGGTTTCTTCATAGTATATTCCTTCTTGTTGATTATAGCCTTTAACAACCAATCTAGATTTATTTCTTACAATGATTCCATTTTCATCACATTTATTTCTGAAGACCCATTTTACTCCAATTACAGAAGTTTCCTTAGGTCTTTCAATGAAGGTCTAGAATTTTTTCCTTTTGAATTCATTTAGTTCATCTTGCATGGATTTATTCCAATCATCATCACCTAAAGCTTCATCAGTGCTTTTTTGGTTCCAATTGGGAAAGGAATTCTAGATGCTCTACTTCATTTCTTAGGGAACTTCTAGTTCTTATGGGTTGATTCACATCAACAATGATACTATCACTAGGATGATTCTTTAGAAACAACTGATTTGGGTTTTGTAAAACCTATTCATCAACATAGGGTAGGAAATATTCTGGGGTAAATTTTTTAGAAGCATCTTCTTGAACATTTTCCTTATCAGAAGGATTTTCTATAAATGGTTGGTAATCAGTTTTTGTAAACACATATGAGGATGTAGGTTGAGGGTGTTTAAAAACAAAAGGATTAGTTTCATAAAATTTGACATGTACTGTCTCTTCAACAGTGAAAGTGTTTTTGTTGAAAACTCTATAGGCCCTAGAAGTTGTGGAGTAGCCTAAGAAAATTCCTTTATCAGATTTTGGTGAGAATTTGTGTAAGTTATCTTTAGTATTTAGAATGAATACCTTGCAATCAAAAACCTTAAAGTAGAAAAGTCTAGGTTTTCTACCATTCCATAAATCATAAGGGGTTTTATTAAGAAACGGTCCAATTAAAACCCGATTTATAGTATAACAAGCAGTACTTACAACTTCAGCCCAAAAATGTTTAGCTACAGAATACTCACTCAACATGGTTCTTGTTATCTCTTGAATAATTATATTTCTTCTTTCAATAACACCATTTTTTTAGGTTTTATGGGTGATGAGAAGTTTTGGGTAATACCTTTTCTACTACAAAAAGTTTCAAAATCGGAATTTTGAAATTCTTCTCCATGATCACTATGAATAGTTTTCCATGGAAGGTTTTTCTCATTTTTAACTTGGGCTCTAAAACTTTTGAAATAAGAAAAATCTTCAAACTTATTTACTAGAAAATAGACCCATGTAAATATAGTGTAATCATCAACCAAGAAAAATACATAATACTTGCCTCCAATGCTTCCAGTTTGTGTATGACCAAAAAGATCCATGTGTACCAACTGTAGTGCATCAGTTGTTGTGGCTTCACCAATTGATATAAAACTTGATTTATGTTTCTTGCCATATTGACAAGGTTCACAGACTTTTGAAGAATCAAATCTAAGCTCCGGTATATCCTTAACTAAACATTTATTAGAAAGTTTGCATAAGTTCCTAAGGTTACAATGTCCTAACCTTCTATGCCATAACCAAGAATGATCTTCCATTTCTCTAAGGAAAGGTAAGTCTTGGATCCTAAGGTCTTCTAAGTTTAGTGTGTAAACATTATCTTTCCTATGGGTAGAAAGAATAAATTCTTCTTTGTAATTGTGTACTAAGCACTTATCATTCCTAAAATTCACAAGGTATCCTTCATCAAATAAATGACTTATGCTGATGAGGTTGTGGTTAAGACATTTAACAAACAAAACATTTGAAATCAAAGTTTTTCTAAGAAGAACTATGTTACCTATACCAATAATTTCTCCCTGAGCATTATCTCCAAAAGTTACTTTTCCTTGTTTCGTCTTGATAATCTTTTCGAAATAGCTTTTGTTACCAGTCATATTTCGGGAACATCCACTATCCACTATCCATGTATTGTTGTTGGTACTTTCTATATTTTCCTAAAAATAAGAAAAAGTTAGGTTTTCGGAATCCAGACCTGCTTGGATCTAGAAATGTCAAAAATAAAAATTTTAGGTACCCACATCTTCTTAGAAAAATAAGACTTATGAAATCCTAAAGATTGGGTTTTGTTTAATGACCAATTCTTTTCCCAGTGACCACCACATTGACACTTTGTGAAAAATGGGTCACTTTGAGGAAAAAAGTAGTTGTTACTAAAAATTAGTTTAGAACTTGTGTAACCAAAACCAGAAGTATTCCTTCGAGGTGAATTTTTGAATAGATTTTATCAAAATTTTCCTTACCTAAGGTAAAGTTTGACAAACACTTCCTCAAAGAAAATATTTTGGATTTGAGTTTTATAACAAGGTTCTTGTCTTCAAAAACATTTAAACTAGAGCTAGGCTCGAAAAAATATTTCTTAAAAATTACATTTTATAGTTCTTTTGAAATTTTATTCTTCTCAGAACTTACTTTCTCAAGATTTTTTGAAATACTTTAAAAATCAGCATTTTTCTTATCAAGATATTTAGAAAGATCTGATATTTCCTTAGTAAGAATAATATTCCTAGAGTTTTCCTTATCAATATTTTTCATGAGTTTTGAGTTCTCAATCTCAAGTAGTTCAAAAAACGTAGAAACTTCTTCATAGTTAGGTAAAGAATTTTCTTCATCAAAATAATATTCTTCATCAGAAGAGTTATAATATTTACTATCATTATAATTTAAAGAAAAATTGGTCAATGATTCATTATTGTGTACCTTATCCATCAAGAAATGATTATCAATAGGTAGCCTGGCTATAAGACCAAGATTCTTCTATCCAGAAGATTCATAATCAGAAGATTCATCTGAAGAGTCACCACCACTGGAACTCCAGGTGTCATTGGATTTCATAACTTTCTTAGCTTTAGACTTGTAATACATCTTTATGTTTCTTTCAGAATGCCTTTCTTTTATTTCTTTTATTTTGAACATAGGGAAATCTGGTCTTATGTGTCCAAATCTCTTACATTCATAGCATGTGACCTCTGAATCTTTCTTATCTTTCCTTTCCTTATTCTTATACTTGGATTTGAAATTTCTTTGTCCATATATCTTGTTCATCCTTCGAGAAAGATTATCTAAATCATTTTCTAAGACTTCACTCTCACTAGATTCAGATTGGATAATAACCTTCTTAGACTTGGATCTAGTAACTCTCTCAGGAGTCTTAACTTTCATGTGATTTGAAGTTGTAGTAAAAGAAACACTACCATTCCCATTATTCTTCTTTATATTGTCAACATCTCACTTCATTCTAGTCTCATGTTGAAGAAGAGTTCCAAACAGTTCATCAAGAGAAATTTGAGTAACCTTTTTATTCTCATCAATTGCAGTCCTATTTGATTCCCACTCATTAGGCATAATATCTATGTTCTTGTCAACAAGAGATTCATCATGTAGACCTTTCTCTCCCATTTATTGTAAAATATTCACAATAGTCATGAGTCTTTGTTGCACCTTTCAAATTTGTTCTCTATAAGGAAAATTAAAACCATGATACTCAGCTCTAAGCATGGGTCTTCTAGTCTCAATCACTTTAGAAGTACCAAAATGTGTAACTTCAACTTTATTCCATATATAATTTTCTGCTTCACAAGAAGAAATTTGGATATATATATTCCTAGTCATTGAACAAAGTAAAGTATTGCACACCTTATAGTTGAGTTGGTATTCATGCTTTTCTTGATTAGTAAATGCACTTACTTCTTTGTCAGGAATTTTGTATCCTCCGGTATGCATGACAAAGTTATCTACCCCAGTATTGATAATGAAAGTCTTTATACGATCTCTCCAATATTCGTAATCATTACCATACAAAATTGGTGGTCTGGTTGGATTAAGATTGTCAATGGATCCAACATTTAAACCTTCTATCCTTAAGAAAAACCTTGGTACACAAACTTATTAGAAGTATAAGTCTGTAAACAAGAGAAAATATTATAAGCAAGAAAAAAATGTAACTCTAAGAAAAAGCGAATCCAAACTATGATTCTGAAAAATATGAATCTGGAAAGTATGAATATGGAAATATGAATCTTAATTTTTAATTCCGAATTTTCAATTCTGAGAAATATAAGGGAGAAGATAAAACTTCTGAATCTAATCGTGAGATTAATTTAGATGGAACCAAATCTCTATTACCAAGTGTGAGATTGGTACATGGTATGAGTTCACTTGATCTGATACCAATTGTTAGGATGGTATGAATCTGAGTATGATATAATCTGTGATATCAAACGTAAGATCAAAATAAGAATGAGATTCTCAGATACAAGAGGGGGGTGAATTGTACATTTTAAAAGTTTCCATAAGGAAATTTTTCGGATGGTTGTGTTTAACAAGGTTAAACAAGATAATTCACAAGACCTCTATATGTTCTAACCATATTCTAAATTCCAGAAAAGTGATTTCGGAAATGAAACTTAACAAAAGTTACAAAGATTAAGATTCTACCTTAAATCATATAGAATCTAAATAAATCAGAGTACAAGTAAGGAAGTATAAAAAAGTAATAATTTCCTTAAAAATACAAAATATAGTGGAAAAACAAGTAGTAAAACTACAAGTAACAAATAATAACTCTTTTAATCCAAAGAGAAGGGTATCAAAAAACCTTGGATAAATGTCCCTTGTTTTATACTTTCAAGAAAGTCTGTCTTAACCACACCAGGGTAAGCCCTCGATATGAAGATCAGAGTCTGTCTTGCTATCCCCAAAAGCCTGCAACTATCAGGTAGTCGGCACCTCTATCTTTCTCAGTAAGGAAGACCTCAACTTCAAGGTGTTGGAACCTCTGTCTTCCTATCCCCAAAAGCTCTAGATTGTAATCAATAACAATCGGAGTCCCACGAAGCAAGTCTGCACAAGGCAAAGTTTGAACAAGTTGTTCAAACTTTCTGCATGAATCTTTGAGAGTTGATAAGAGCCTCTCTTTCTAGAAATCACTTCAACAGAACGTAAGCATAGATGTCAAAGATCAGCATCGAGCTCGTTCAAATGGTATCCTATTTATAGGTGAAGCTCCAACGGTCGACTCCCTCCTCCAATGGTCATATTTCTCCTTGAATTATGGAGGGTCCTGTACACATGTCACTCAACCAACGGTTAGTTTATAACTGAAAGCATGAAATCATTTTGTAATGAAACAAGTGTAAGCATAAGTAAACTAAAGTTCAGAATGTAAGCAAATAAAAAGTTCAGAGTCTAACCAAAAAGGAATTAGGAGTCTATAATGAAGAGATATTCAGATTCTGTTTTGTACAAATTCAGAAACTGAATTCTACAGAAATCCGGAGTCTGAATTTCAAGAAAATTTGGAGTCTGGTTTCACCTGTATTCGGAACCAGAACTTACAAATTTCGGAGTCAGAGTTCAAGGGAATTCGGGGTCAGAACTCATAGGAGTTCAGAGTCTGAATTCAGAGAATTTGGAGTCAGAACTTAGATAAGTTCATAATCAGAATTTGGAGTTGAACTACATGAGAGTTCGTTTCCATAATTCAAAGTCGAACTACATGAGAGTTCATATCTAGAATTCATATTCAAACTACATGAGAGTTCGTATCCAGAATTCGGAGTCGAACTAAATGAGAGTTCGTTTCTAGAATTTGGAGTGGAACTTTGTAACACCCCAAGATTTCATAGTGTGTTATTTCTTCAAAATAATTCAATAACTTGCACTACACGCAACACCGAGTTCAAGCGCACCATGACTTACCAAACAAGCCGTTCAAAAGAGGTTATGAATAGTATTAACTAAATTTTAAACTTTATATAATCCTTATAATTTTAGAATCTATATTATGAGTTTCTTAGACATAATTTAAGAACAAATTCCCTTTTTTCAGATAAAAGAAGTATTTTTCAAAAATGCACTTTTACCAACTTTAATAGTGAACCCTTTTTAAATCCATTATTTTAAACATTTATATATTCAATTTGACTAAATAAATTTGTTCTTTAGAATGTGGACATAAAAAAATTTACAATGTAACACCCCAATCTTCCACGGTACTCTTCTCTTTGAATAATATAGTAGCGTGTGTTGTACGCAACTTCGAGTTCTAACACACACTACAACCAATCAAACTAGCCGTCATGAATAGTAATACCTATTTTTTAAAATTTTATAAATTTTATCTCTCAAAATGGACTTCATTTTTGGATTCTAAATATCGAATTTAGCCTAGGGTGAAATTTTGGTACTTTTCGGATAACTTTTATATTTTGATGAATAGTGAAAATTACTAAATTTAAATTAAAAACAACTTTTTTAATCAAAATAATTAGTAGTGATAGATTATGAATTTGAGTGTTTTTAAAGTACATTTAGAATATATTTTTACCATTTAATACAATTTTGTTCATTGGACAAAATTTCACAATTAAACCGGACATAAACAAGTGTCAATCTTTTGATAGTTATTATCTCTTAAAACACGCTTTTTGTTTTAACAACGTGAATTAATTTTAAATTAATTTCCGCCACTTCTATGTTTTGAATTTGGAAAAATGGATTCCATATTTAGAATCAGGATGTTAAAATTGTGTAAATAGGTAACTTTTATTTTTAGACATTTTGAATAACTACTTCGGTAAATATTTTATTTACCATGGTTAAAGGGTAAATTCGGTAAATAAGGGTTAAAAAATAATATTATAATAATAAAAAATTACCCTAAAACGTGTCCTAACCTTATAGGTTGATACATGTCCAACCATGTGCATCTTTGGGTCGATTTTGGGACCCCATAGAGCCACTTGTAAGTTATAGGGACACTTTATTTTAATTAAGGTAAAATGAATACAAAAATGACACAAGCATATATCTTTTAGAAACACAATTTTTAAATAGGGTTATATATGTTAGATTTTAGACTATAAATATTAATTAGAAGTATAAAACTATTTCCTACATAATGGTATTTTATTTGTAATTTTTAAACATTAAATAATTTAATTTATTTATGACACAATGGTGATGCAATAATTACCATAATAGTAAAAAATTAGAATAATTGATATTATAAATACCCAAATAAATTTAATTTGAGACTTTTTATAAATACCAATAATTTTATAGGTTAATATGGAATGTTATGATTGATTTAATTAACTTTTTTCTAAGTAATCATTCTGTTATAAGTTTAAAAAAAATCAATTATTGAATAGTGTCAAAATTGACATAAAAGCGTTTTTAAAACAAATATTATATTATTAATTGATATTAAATTCCTAAAAATCTAATGTTAGGCCAAGAGAATTATATAATGATAGGTGTATCATTAATTAACCACTTGGTGGTCTATTGGATGTATATAGTAAGTTTATTAACCATATAATATAAAAATACAAAGAGACATTGTAAAAGTGATACTAATTAACTAAGAGTTAATACTTAAAGATAAGGTTAATATAGTGACCCAAACCTCCCTAAATTATATTGGTTGAGTTATTTTTGACTCATACCCACCTTAACCATTAAATAATCCACTTTCGAGCCATTAGAAACCGAATATGAATTTATTATAAAATAATATTTCTAGCTTTTCCAAAGGTGCCCCTCACCCCTCTTATAAAAGGGCACTCCCCCTTCTCACTAATTCACACATTAAAAGCCTTTTGGTTCGGCCAAAACCAGCCCAAATACTATGTCAACTTTCCTCAATTAATCCTAGTGGCCTTACTTTAGTCAAAAATCCAACCTAAGGAGCCCTTTTGATCAAATCAAAAGGAAGAACCCGAAGAAGAGGTAATGATTTCACCACCCTTTTCAAGTTCCTTTCTTCTTCCACTTATTCTTTCTTTGTTATTACCATTATAAAATAATAACTCCAGTATATTATATATAATTTTATGTTATTATAAACATGGCACAACCATATTTCAGTATTCTATCCATCCATTGAATGACATGTCACCATACGTGCGTTCGTACGACCTACCGTCTCCACGTCGTGGTGTAATTATTATTCAAAACATTATTATTTGGATGGGTATAATAATGATGTGTAATTCATGTAAATAAAAAATATAAAATGATAATTATTCTGTATATATGATATAACATCCAATTATATATTATTTTAATATCAAAAGAATGATATTGTCGCTCGTGCGTACGTACGGACTACCGTCTCCACGAACGCGATGAGATTCATTCTCCATCGTATCCATTCAAGTATAATTATCATTTGATGATTTAAAAATAATTTTTAAGGAATTTATATCATTCTGGATATGAATAATATACAACCTATCCATGACAACCGTGACTTACATAACAAAACATATAAAAGAAAACGAGTAAGTTAACACCCGAAACGACGATAATACTAAGATATTATTAACAAAGCAATGTTAAAAGGTCATAAATGATATCATATTAATGTATATGATTCTTGTATAATTTAATAACAATTATTTCACCATTATACATGAGGTTAATCTACCCCCAACCAAGGAAAAGTACAAGGTAAGGGTTATTTCACAATCTCTTCATTATCCGAGGTTGTTTATACATAATTATCTACGGGGACCTCTTTATCATCCACATCCATGTTTCTTGAAAGTGTATTTCAAAACATTCTTAATATTTTACAGAATATGGGTTAAAGTCAATTATACCCTTGTTTGAATTTTTATAAGAATTTTATAAAGGAATCTTTCTGTCATTTACCAAACAAGGTCCTTTTTTAACAGAATTAAGGTAAGAATGTTTTTTTAAACTTATACGGCGGGTGCAGATATTTTTTGCCATTATAAACTTTTCTAAGCGTCCATTACAATATTATAAGGATATTTTCAAAGTAAATGTTTTATTTTATAATTATGTGACTTTTAAATTATTTCAAAATGAATATTTTAAGAATTTCTGAAAGGTACTCTTTATCAAAATCAGAATTTTAAATGTTTTAAAGATTTATCTTTCTAAATTTTTTTAAATTAATGTCCATGTCTTCAAAATGGTTTTTAAGGATTTATTTATATGGATATGAATGTTTTTAAAATTTTAATTCCTTTCAAAAGTTTCAAAGTGGTATGGGACACTTTGATTCAAAAATCTCTTTTAAATTACTTCCTTTATAAATGTGTGACTTTTAAATGATTAAAAAAAAAGAGATATTTCTCTCAAATAGTTTTGATTTCATCTATGTCAACATCCTTTGATGGATTTTATGATTATTTGAAGTTGATTTATTATGATACAAAACTTCCATATTGTATTGAAGAATTTGTGATATGTTTGACTGTGGATGTGTTATTTTTATACCACTCATGGTTTATGGATAAAGTATTGACATTTTGTATTCTAGTTTTAATACGAATGTTTATGTTATGTTTAAACCTTTTCATATGGGAATGCATTGGACTTAATATGTGACGGGTGGAGCCCGCTATAGCTCCTCGATGCATCGGTAGGTCTCATGAGACAAACTAGTGTCTTGGCACAAGGCCTTGACAAAATATTATTTGTAGTCTTGGCTCGAGGCCTTGGCTATGTGGTTATGATAGTCTAGCATTATGCATTCCATCATTATGAAAGTGGTTATTGATATTGCATGTGATTATTCGATTAGTAGAATATACATGTGAATAAGTAAATGACATTATTTCATTTTATTTTTGCCATACTATGTTGAAGTTTAAGTTTAAAAGGCTTTTGTTTTAGTTATACATTTCCTTAAATATTTATGATTATTTATGAAAGTTTCCATTTTATTGCTTACCCTTACAGAGCATTTGAGCTCACCCCTTTCTATGTTTTATTTTTCCCAGGATTCCAAGAACTATATTTTGATTTATATGAAGGGTTAAGATAAGGGAATAATGGAATTCATAAAGGATTATTTAACTTGTTTTGTATTTTATGAAGTATAATGTAACATTCATGTATGTAATCTATTTTCCAAGACTGCTAAACTGATTGGTCCTTTGGGATTTGATTCTTTGTAATCATGCCAATGTATTAAAATAATGCACCGACTCTGGGTCACTAGGGTCGGGGCGTTACAGTTGGTATCAGAGGAAGTTTAGTAATAACCTTGGAAACCAGGTTTAGATAAAATCCGATTAGAGCACATATCCCTAAGATAGACTTTGAGGATTAGTATAGAAGAACTTCCTAGAATTTTGGTATTGTAGATATTTTGTGAGTTTTCTGAGCAATACATCCCTGTCTGGATACGAGCAGGTAGAGGCGGCTCTGGCACAGATGTACCTAGGGGTAAAACCCAAAAACACCGCTTTGAGCTAGACTCGAACAGGAACTGGTGCACGGCAACGGGCCTTGCTGCACTCTTGGTTACGACACTCCCGGGAGATATGCTTAGGATAATTATCATTTTATTTACAAACCATTATGAAGGGCTCATGAGTATATACTTACTCAAAGAAAACATTTTTTATGATTATGGATTATATCCATAAACTGTTCAATTTGCGTTAGGAATTATTTATTGCAATTCATAAATTGACCTAGTTTATGCTATTGTATAGAAATGGCGCCCAGTAGAAGGAATGTGAACTCTAGTAATACGTATGATCCAAATAGTAAGAAGGATCGTATATTTCATGGTATTAAGACATCATTTAGAAGGGAAATAGTCTCCCATGTATTATCATCATATGAAGAAATAGTATCATGTGTGGATAAGATAACTAAAGCGTTTACTGAGTCATATGGCTTTGAAGGGAAGCAAGAGAAGAAAAGGATGGAATAGAGAAAGATGGATAAAGGGAAGTGGGAAAAGAAGAATTTCCCCATATGTGATAACTGTGGGAAGAAACACCCTGAAACTTTCCCGTAAGGAATGGGAGTTCGTTATAAGTGTGGAGGAAAAGGGCACAAAGTACGTAACTGCAAGGGTAAGAAAATGGTTTCAAATGTACAATGCTTCATTTTCAAGGAGTTTGGACACTATGCGAACCTATGTCCTAGTCATCAGACTATGCTGCAAATGATGCTATTGGATAATAATCAAGTTATGATACTACCAAAGATGAAGAGGAATGATTAGAGTTCTTATGTTGATTATGTCATTTGAGTGTTGTATCAACAATGTACTTTTTATAATAATTATGGAGTATATAAGGATTGTACTGCAATACTATTTCATTAAGGACTTGAGATTGTGTGGAACAAAGAAAAGTGACTCAATAGAAGGATAAATGTTTGGAAAATATATGTTTGAGAGAATGATAAACCTTAATATAGTTCTGATACTGAGGTAGTGATTTTAGAATAATACATGATTGATTTGGAGAAATTATATTGGATATTCTTGACTAACTTGAAACTGATTAATGATTTGTATATTCCATCATTGTTGGGGTTTACAACATTTTTGGATTGAAGGAGTATATCCATTATTATTTAAGGAATAAGGGATCATGAATGTAATCAAAAAGGTTTTATGGTAATTCAGGATGTTGCAGTGTTTTAAAAGAATACATGATGAAGGTGTTCACATGTTATTACGCGGCAAAAAGTATCTTCATTTTTGGACTAAAGCATTTTGGATAGTTCTAGTTTGGATTATTTTTGGATTTCCATAAAAGGACAACCCGAAGGTTGGGCGGCAACCCGTCACGTTCGGCAAGGACGCGAGACTTGAACCCACAACCGAAGGGCGACAAGGGTGTATCACCTACCACTGGCCCACGTAATGTCTGGGATTAAATAATGTAGTGTTTTTAAATGATCTGGTAGATGAATTATAAATTAGTTTTTTTGGAACCCTATACGAATATGATAAATATAATATTTTTTTACGTTCTATTATCTTTTAGAGTGAAAGGTGAGTTTGCGGTAGAAATTAGTTAAAGGATGGAACTCTACTTGTCAAGAATATATTTTTCTTATTATCTTATTCTATGAAGAAATTAATTCTTATACTTTATTTAAGGAATCCTAAAACCAAAAATGTGTTATCCTAATACCCTATGTTTTGTTGAACCGAGGGTATTTCAAATCATCATAGATTGATGAATTTAAGGACCTCAATTTTACACTTGTTTGTGATTGATGACCTCAATCACTACCTATAAATATTTATGTTTTTCCTCCAATTATATGTCTCTAATTGCCACCAATGTTCTCATAATCGAGATCATAATTTGGTGGTGACCCTTTCATTTCTCTTTTCCTCATATTAAGACTAAATTTTAGTAACCCAATTTCCGATGTGGGTTTTCCCACAAAGATATTTTCTATTTTTAACCATTTATTTTCGAAGAACAATTTCAAATTACGAGGACGCAATTTATTGAAGGAGGGGAGAATGTAACACCCCAAGATTTCATAGTGCGTTATTTCATCAAAATAATTCAATAACTTGTACTACAGGCAACACCGAGTTCAAGCACACCATGACTTACCAAAAAAGCCGTTCAAAAGAGGTTATGAATAGTATTAACTAAATTTTAAACATTATATAATCCTTATAATTTTAGAATCCATATTATGAGTTTCTTAGACATAATGTAAGAACAAATTACTTTTTTTAGATAAAAGAAGTATTTTTCAAAAATGCACGTTTACCAACTTTAATAGTGAACCCTTTTTAAATCCATTATTTTAAACTTTTATATATTCAATTTGACTAAATAAATTTATTCTTTAGAATGGGGACATAAAAAAAATTACAATGTAACACCCCAAGATTCCATGGAATGCTTCTCTTTGAATAATACAGTAGCGTGTGTTGTACGCAACTTCGAGTTATAACACACACTACAACAAATCAAACTACCAGCAATGAATAGTAATACCTACCTTTTAAAATTTTATAAATTTTATCTCTCAAAATGGACTTCATTTTTGGATTTTAAATATTTAATTTAGACTAGGATGAAATTTTGGTACTTTTCGGATAACTTTTATATTTTGATGAATAGTGAAAATTACTAAATTTTAATTAAAAACAACTTTTTTAATCAAAATAATTAGTAGTGATAAATTACGAATTTGAGTGGTTTTAAAGTATATTTAGAATATATTTTTACCATTTAATACAATGTTGGTAATTGGACAACATTTCACAATTAAACCAGACATAAACAAGTGATAATCTTTTGATAGTTATTATCTCTTAAAAACAAGTTTTTTGTTTTAACAACGGGAGTTAATTTTAAATTAATTTCTTCCACTTATGTGTTTTGAATTTGGAAAAATGGATTCCATATTTAGAATCAGGATTTTAAAATTGTGTAAATAGGTAAATTTTATTTTTATACATTTTGAATAACTACTTCGGTAAATATTTTATTTACCATGGTTAAAGGGTAAATCCGGTAAATAAGGGTTAAAAAATAATATTATAATAATAACAAATTACCCTAAAAAATGTCCTAACCTTATTGGTTTATACATGTCTGACCATGGGAATCTTTGGGTCGATTTTGGGACCCCATGGTGCCACTTGTAAGTTATAGGGACACTTTATTTTAATTAAGTTAAAATGAATACAAAAATGACACAAGCATATGTCTTTTAGAAATACAATTTTTACATAGGGTTATATATGTTGGATTTTCGACTATAAATATTCATTAGAAATATAAAATTATTTCCTACATAATTGTATTTTATTTTTAATTTTTAGACATTAAATAATTTAATTTATTATGACACAATGGTGATGCAGTAATTACCATAATAGTGAAAAATTAGAATAATTGATATTATAAATACCCAAATAAATTTAATTTGAGAATTTTTATAAATAAAAATAATTTTCTAGGTTAATATGGAATGTTATTATTGATTTAATTAACTTTTTTAGAAGTAATCATTCTGTTATGAGTTTTAAACAAATCAATTATTGAATAGTGTCAAAATTGACTTAAAAGAGTTTTTAAAACAAATATTATATTATTAATTGATATTAAATTCATAAAAATATATGGTTCGTCCAAGAGACTTATATAATGATATTTCTATCATTAATGGACCACTTTGTGGTCTCTTGGATGTATATATTAAGTTTATTAACCACATAATATAAAAATACAAAGAGACATTGTAAAAGTGAAACTAATTAACTAAGAGTTAATACTTAACGATAAGGTTCATATAGTGACCCAAACCTGTCTAAATTCTATTGGTTGAGTGATTTTCAACCCATAACAACCTTAAAATTTAAATAATCCACTTTGGAGCCATTAGAAACCGAATATGAATTTATTATAAAATAATATTTCTAGCTTTTCCAAAGGTGCCCCTCACCCCTCTTATAAAAGGGCACTCCCCCTTCTCACTAATTCACACATTCAAATCCTTTTGGTTCGGCCAAAACCAGACCAAATACTCTCTAAACTTCCCTAAATTCATACTAGAGGTCTTCCTTTATTCAGAAATTTAACCTAAGGAGTCCTTTTGATCAAATCAAAAGGAAGAACCCGAAGAAGAGGTAATGATTTCACCACCATTTTTCAAGTTCCTTTCTTCTTCCACTTATTCTTTCTTTGTTATTACCATTATAAAATAATAAATCGAGTATATTATATTTAATTTTATGTTATTATAAACATGGTACAACCATAGTTCAGTATTCTATCCATCCTTTGAATGACATGTCACCATACATGCGTACGTACGACTTACCGTCTCCACGTCCTGGTGTAATTGTTATTCAAAACATTATTATTTGGATGGGTATAATAATGATGTGTAATTCATGTAAATAATAAATATAACATGATAATTATTCTTTATATATAATATACCATCCAATTATATATTATTTTAATATCAAAGGAATGATATTGTCACTCGTGCGTACGTACGGACTACCGTCTCCACGAACACAATGAGATTCATTCTCCATCGTATCCATTCAAGTATAATTATCATTTGATGATTTAAAAATAATGTTTAAGGACTTGATATCATTATGAATATGAATAATATACAAACTATCCATGACTACCATGAACTATGTAACAAAACATATAAAAGAAAATGAGTAAGTTAACACCCAAAACGACGATAATACTAAGATATTATTAACAAAGAAATGTTAAAAGGTCATATATGATATCATATTAATTTATATGATTATTTTATAATTTAATAACAATTATTTCACCATTATACATGAGGTTAACCTACCCCCAACCAAGGAAAAGTACAAGGTAAAGGTTATTTCACAATCTCTTCATTATCCGAGGTTGTTTATACGTAATTATCTACTAGGACCTCTTTATCATCCACATCCATGTTCCTTGAAAGTGTATTTCAAAACATTATTACTATTTTACAGAATATGGGTTAAATTAATTTATACCCTTGTTTGATTTTTTATAATAAGTTTATAAAGGAATTTTTCTGTCGTTTTCCAAACAAGGTCCTTTTTAACAGAATTAAGGTAAGAATGTTTTTTTTAACTTATACGGCAGGTGCGACTATTTTCTGCCATTATAAAATTTTCTAATATTCCCTTACAAGATTATAAGGATATTTTCAAAGTAAATGTTTTATTATATAATTATGTGACTTTTAAATGATTTCAAAATGAATATTTTAAGATTTTTTGAAATGTACTCTTTATCAAAATCTGAATTTTAAATGTTTTAAAGATTTATCTTTATAATTTTTTTTAAATTAATGTCCATGTCATCAAAATGGGTTTTAAGGATTTATTTATATGGACATGAATGTTCTTAAAATTTTAACTCATTTCAAAAGTTTCAAAGTGTTATGGGACACTTTGATTCAAAAATCTCCTTTAAATTACTTCCTTTATAAATGTGTGACTTTTAAATGATTTAAAAAAAAGAGATATTTATCTCAAATAGTTTTTATTTCATCTATGTCAACATCCTTTGATGGATTTTATGATTATTTGAAGTTGATTTATTATGATACAAAACTTCCATATTGTATTGAAGGTTTTGTGATATGTTTGACTGTGGATGTGTTATTTTTATACCACTCATTGTTTATGGAGAAAGTATTGACATTTCGTATGCTAGTTTTAATATGAATGTTTATGTTATGTTTAAACCTTTTCATATGGGAATACATTGGACTTAATATGTGACGGGTGGAGCCCGCTATAGCTCCTCGATGCATCAGTAGGTCTAATGAGACAAACTAGTGTCTTGGAACAAGGCTTTGAAAAAATATTATTTGTAGTCTTGGCATGAGGGCTTGGCTATGTGGTTATGATATTCTTGAATTATGCATTCCATCATTATGAAAGTGGTTATTGATATTGCATGTGATTATTCGATTAGTAGAATATCCATGTGAATAAGTAAATGGAATTATTTCATTTTGTTTTTGCTATAATATGTTGACGTTTAAGTTTAAAAGGCTTTTGTTTTAGTTATACATTGCCTTAAATGTTTATGCTTATTTATGAAAGTTTCCGCTGTATTGCTTACCCTTACAGAGCATTTGAGCTCACCCCTTTCTATGTTTTATTTTTCCCAGGATTCCAAGAACTATATTGTGATTGATATGCAGGGTTAAGACAAGGGAATAATGACATTCACAAAGGATTATTTATGTTGTTTTGTATGTTATGAAGTTTAATGTAACTTTCATGTATGTAATATATTTTCCAAGACTGCCAAACTGATCGGTCCTTTGGGACTTGATTCTTTGTAATCATGCCAATGCATTAAAATAATGCACCGACTCTGGGTAACTGGGGTCGGGGCGTTACAAACTTCATTAAAGTTCGTATCCAGAATTTGGAGTGGAACAACATGAGAGTTCATATCCTAAATTTGGAATGTAACTTCATTAGAGTTCGTATCCAGAATTCGGAATGAAACTTCATTAGAGTTCCTATCCAGAATTCGGATCCTAAAACTAAATGCATCATATCTAAGTATTATATGATTCCGATGTTTTATGTATGAATCCTATTTTTATACTTAAGAAAAATAATGATATGAGAAATGAAAATATGGTATGGGTAAATTCCTTTGGGAAGAAAATTTTCCTTATAGAAGTGAAATATAGATTTGCTTAAGTATAAGGTGTTTGTGATTTTCAAAACAAGAAGGAATGAAAAAATTCATAAGGAAAACCTTTTTTACTCAACAATGATTAATAAAAAGGCCTCCCATATGTGGGAGATGCATACTCATATCTAGTCTCTATCCCATGGCCTATTGGAGGTGGGATTGGGGAATTAAATCTCGTGACCCTTCGATTTAGGTTGTGAAACCCTTCAAAATCATGATAATAATTGAATAATGAACTTCTTTTATCCATTATTACCACTTTTTGAAATAAATTGATAATATAATGGATACTAATTGAGTACCATATCCAATTAGTATTTAATTTTTAAAAAATATATATTTATCCTATGAATAAAAAGTTTTTTTATATATTCATAATAACATGTTAGAGTAATTTACTTGATGACTTCACAATATTCCCCTTTTGACAACTCTCTCTCAATATTTTCTCAACAAAAATAAGATATATTTTTACCATTAGGAGAAAAACACAAAATTTTATTACTCTCACTATATAGAATTAAATCCCATTTTAGAACACATAATAGAGTAAACATAGTGTGATTTAGGATTTAATCCTCCCTTATTTAAAATAATAATCTAATGTTCATACTGACTGAGGTGAGAAACACACTATACATTAACCTATGATGGTTTAATAATGAGAATTAATATTCCATCACTATGGACTAGTATTCAACACCCACACTACCATCAACAAGATAGAAAACCACCTAGATCAATTTTTTATTCAACCCCCATTTCAGATTAGTTATACACATATTCAATTTAACTTTTTATAAATGATATGTTAATGTCACAATCTTTATGCTAAAATTGAATTCATAATTTTCAATACATTGAAATTGTGTATTGAAATAGAAAAAAAGTTCTTCCTTATTTCACTAATCACTTATTCTTAAGAAATATTTATTAGTATTCTTTTTTAATAAATAAATAATACACCCATTTTTATGTCAATAATTTCCATTAGCTTCAAAACATCTTTATTATTACTAGGATAAATAACATTCTTCATGTTTTTATTATATTTTAATTAACAAATTTTTTTTTGGATTACAAAACTATAAATATTGAACTAGTAGGATTATGATATATGCATAAAAAATATCACATTTTTATTACATCTCCCACAAACTTTATTCAATTCATTAATGAAATTCTTCAACTTGGAACTTTTGTTGTTGAAAGGTATCATACATGAAGTTTTTTATTTAAAATGGGTTTATAACCCTATATGTGTAACTTACACCACTCTTTATAGAATGAAATTTGATTCTTATAAACCATAACCACTTCAATAAATTCATATATCCTCCATTGAATAAAAAATGACCATAAAATTAAAATATTCTTCTTGAACTATATGTTTTTCCAGTAGTGGTACTTCTATTTGTTTAATAATTTTGAAATCAAACTCGACCACAATTTAATGAAATAGAACACCAAGATATTATAAAAATATTCCTTTTTATCATATATATATATATGATCTAAAATTTCCTCTTTATAATAAATTGTAAATTTTCATTAATTGTTTGACTAGAAAACACTGGTAAATGGGTTTATTAAAAACTACATACATCTATATGGTTACTACACAATTATTACATAAATTGTAACCAAAAATAAAACTATAAAATAATTTATTTATACGGTAATTTTTCTAGATACAAGAGGAGGAAAGAATATAATCATAAATAGATAAAATAGAAAGGAATGTTAAGGTCAGGTGTTACCTAGATTATCCTTCTTCAAATGATAATTGTCTCCCAACAATAATATAGTTCTTGTGAAATTATTTTCTTATTAATGAATAGGTGTGAATTATTTCTTTAATTCTCACCACATTTAATAGTTGTAATAATAAGAAAACAGAACCATCAGGCGGTCATATTATAATTTTACTAGCAGCATTTCAAGTCTTCATACTCTAATTCTTATGGAAACTACACTACATATGATCATACAATCAATCTATTAGGAATAATAATTTAATTATTCTAAACATTTATAAAAATATTTTATTTAATTCAACTCACAAGACACTCTATTATCTTCTTACGTCCTCTACTACTCAAAAATTGAAGGCCCTGTTTTTATTATTCTTACAAAGCCACCCATCATCTTTACATTAAAATTTTATTAAGATATTAAAATTCAATATTACAACTTATTTCAAATTCTATTCAATATATCACACATTTTTTTAATATATTAAATCATCTATTAATTCTTAGTCCCCATTTATTTGAATAGAGACATTATAGATTTAGTATGAGAGGATTTTGAGTCATCATGTGACCAATGTCATTGTATACACTCAAATATAGAACTATTACGACCATGGATTTATATTATACTATTAAAACATGTTTTACATCATTTTAACTCATCAAAAATATAACTATGGGGTTTTGTACCTATATTTGGTCAAAATATTAATAAATGTATTTAAATTTACTCAAAAAACCATGCATTATGACATATTTATGACTTGAAATTTAAAATTAAGATTCTTTTCTTTCAAAATTCCTTCATACATACAGTGGATTTATCAAGTATGAACTTTATATAATTTCCCAACTATTTCATTCCTCAAGAACATGTCTCTATGATAATTCAATGAATTCTCAAATAAACGATAAAATAAAACATGATGTACTGATCCACATTTTGATTCCCAAACTTTAACTCTTATACAAGACACCACTATAACCACCATAGAAAGATCTAGATCACTGTTTCTAGTAGGAAAATATTTCAACTTAAATTAATATTTCAAAATCCATATTATTATTTTTATATTTTTTCATGTCCTTCATCACACCATGAAATGTTATTCATTTATCCCTGACATTGTGGATTCTTCAAACTTACAACATGTCTATCCAGAATTCCCATGTTCTCTCCAACCAAACTATTTACACTCTCCACACCATTTCTACATTCATTTATAGTATAAATATGGAATAGTGAATGAATATCAGTATTAAACAACCTCATATAACTTTATTCAACCTAAAATATTCTTCCACGTTCTTACAATAATTAAAAAATAATGTAACTAACTTAACCTAAAATGAATAATCATGAAACACATGAGTTTATTTTTTTTGTAGTTACAAAAAAGTAAAATGCAGTAAATCATATCCACTCAATATTCTCTTAAAATATTCATTAATAATGGTCTCTAGCACCTCGAAAATAACTCTTGGGATCAATAAATGAAACATAAGTCACCGTGAAATTGTTATTACTAGAGATAATAATTTAGCACAAAAAATCACATTTATCATTCAAAATTGATTAATTAACAATGTTGGTTTAATGATAATGATATCAAAATACCTTTCATTAAATGTATAAAATCACCATAAAATATACAGAACCATGCTCTTTTTATTTAGTGACCCTTCCCTATATATAATTTTTGTTTTCGTTAGAATTCACAAATTACCAATGGACACCTATAATGATAGAAATTAAAGCAATCTAGTATCCTAGGAAAATCTTATTTTTTTATTTAAAATTAATTTTCTAGTATATGATAGTAGTAATAGCCTCAAAAAAACTAATATTTTACATTATATTGAAGAATTTTTTGGAGAGGATAATATTTTTTATTTTTTAGATATTGAGTTCTGAATTTAGAGATATTAATTAGGGTCTTGAGATACTATAAAACATGATTGGATTTTTCTTTTTTCATTCAATGATAGAAAAAATACCTGAACATTTCATTCTTAGACACCCTTAAATAATTATATTTTTCATTAAAAAATGTTTGAAAAATTTTCTTTCTCCCCCCAAAACACTAGTTTTTGAAAATATTATTTTCGTTAAACCCTTTTCAATATTATTTTTTCACCACTCCATTGAAGTATAGTTACTCCTAAAACTTTTGGATCATAAAATATACCAGGTTGGATAGATATTATATGCATTAACACACTCAAGTTCATCTATGATTTTATGGTCATAATGTTATTACCTTTTATCCTCTATTGACATTTTCTTAGATTCTATAGTTTTTATGTTCACGAGATATTTCGATTATCTTATTTCTATTCCATTAAAAAAATGATCACCATATTATTCCATGTATTTCTATTCCAATTTCATTATTTCAATAGTAAACATGTTTTTATACCAACACACCTAATTCAATAATATTTTTAGTTTTAAATGAGAGGAAATATGAGATAAAAAAATTGTTTATTGGGTTCTAGTTTGTTTTTTATTTTGATAAAAGTCTTATCATTTTCCATTAATGGAGTTTCACATATCAAAGATCCCTTATTATTTACCATTGATTATGTGTGAGTATTTTAGTTAATTATGTGGTTAGTATTACATTTTTGTTGGAAGGATACACATGGTAAATAAAAAAAGGGTTACATGGACTACCATAGCTTTACCACATGGCATCAAAGATAATTGGTTGAGGTTTCAATGATAGTTTTCCTATATAGTTAATTCTTGTATCACTTTTATATCAAAATTATGTGACATTAAATCATTTTATACCTTTATATATAAAAATATTTTTCCTTTATTCCCTTATTCAACGAATCCCCTTCTTAAAAACTATATAAATAAACTTTAATGGCTTTAGATGCGAGATTTCAATTTAATAATATAGATTAAATGAATAATATCAAGTGCTCCAACTTATCCTATACAAATACTGGGTTAATTTACCTATATATATTGTAAGATTTATTTTCATTTATAAATGAAAATTGATGAAAGGTTCATGTTTTACATTATATTCATTAAACTTTCAATTTTCAAGACTCTTTTTTTATTAAACTCTATAAAATCCATTTTGAATAAGGGATGATTTGAATTTTTATTTTACATGACCATGATTTATAATTTTATAATAAATTTAAAATAATTCATTATATAGATAATTTTTTACTCACTATTAAGAAATGATTTATATATTGGAAGGTTACAACGACCCCACTGCAGATGATATAAAATAAAAAAACTACTCTGACAGAAGGAATTTAACCCCTGACTATCCACTAACCCTCCAAAACCCAAACTACCCCACACAAATGTAGGGAAGTTAAAAAAACTATGTCATGTCAATGTGGTAGATCATAATGATGTTTGATCCTATTTTTTTAATAAATTAATTATTTACCAGTATATTTTTGTCATAACTATAATTTTTTCTCTTTCATATATTTTCAATATCATAATATTCTATGTTATGAGAATCTTATTTGATATAATTTAATTTTTATTACAATTTCTTATAAAATTGTTTTGAATATGATGGTTTATTTATACTATTGGAGGATTTAAGTAATCAATTAAAACCATTTCAATAATTAATATGTGTATCTCACTATATATGTAGTCATGGTCACACCGAGTACAATGTTAGACATTCTATTATCTCTCCATATAATCATTTTTCCTACTATTGATTTATGGTGGCCACTGAGTAAATTGGATTGAATTATTATAGTAAATATTTTCCAAATTGGAATTCTGACCTTGAAATCATGGTAAATATTTTATATATGATGTATATTTCACAAATATACTTTTCATTACATATTACATAATATATTATGATTTTTGATGTTTCTTAATATGATAATGATAATTAGAAAATGTGGATGTGTAAAACAAGGTAAATACTAATTAATAAATATTACATTAAATAAAATCTTTTAATTTGTTTTAAATTTAACAATACATGAGAAATGTTAAAAATGAAAATTTACAATAATGTGAATCATGTGTTTATAGAATCTTGTATGATTTTTATGAGGTTTTTACAATATATTGTATAAGTAAAAGGTATAAAAACTCAATAAATGATGATCGTGTTAATCAATTTTTACCACGTGGACTTCTAAAACACTCATGTATGTGTTGTTTATTACATTTAATTTTTTAAAGTTAATTTTCATTTATTGACATTAAAATGGTTTTAATATAAAAAATGTCCCAGTGTACTTGATTTTTTATTTTAAATTGATCATGTTTTTAATATATTTATTACCGTTCAATATTATCATTATAATACCATTAAAAAGATTTAATTTTTTTTTACATTTATCATAATTATATTTTAGATACATTCTAAAAACCTATTTATGAAATTTGGTAAGGAAAACATCATTATTAACATAGGTTTTATGAACCTATCATAGTGTGAGTGATTTTTTTTAAAATAATTAAAATAGAGGAGTGGTATTAAATGTTGAACTATGGTTTATTTTTTGAAAATATGAGTGGAAGAATGTTTCATGAATATTTGTTGACATTAATTTTGGGAGATAACTAATTTGTGGTTAAAGTGAAGTATAAAGTGCTGCATTGAATTCCATACCTTTCAAAGTGGTGGTTAGAGGATTTATTAAAAGTGGAGATAAAATTATATATATGTTAGATTTATAGAAAAAGGAATGTTAATTTGATAGTTATGGAATATTTTCTAGGATGATTTATAAAGTATGGAATCCATTTGGATTAATTTTGAAAATTCAAATTGAGAAAAACATTTTAGAAAAAGGAAAAGTGTCATGAGTATAAATGTGTTTGTGAGAAAACATATTTATGATTATATTGAATGTAAGTTTCATTAAGAGAGGAATATGTCTAATTGAATTAATCATACATGTTACTGGTTTCCCTCATACGTGTGATGACTAAAAAACATGAAAATATAGAAAAATCAACGAGTGTAAGTATCATTCCAATCCAACATAGTTTTCATTCATCTGTTGACATATGTATGAATTTATAAAACCTAAGTGTGAGCCAATTATGTATTTATAATCTAGGATTTTTAAATTTTAGAGAAAATTTAATGACAAAAACTTGTCTATGGAAATTATTTTGAATAAATGTTTGATATTATTTGAAATTTTTTTAGAGGTGTGTTCAATATAATAAATGATGCTTATCCCATTATTTATTTAATCAAACATAATGAAAACTAAATTGGATATAATATTAAATACAAATTTGAAAAATTAGATTAAAACTGATTTCAGTGGTTTAATATGAAAAATACATTGACACAAAAAAGTATGATCTATAAAATAATGCAACATTGTTTTTGTCGTGATTTTCTGAAAATATTATGAAAAATTACTGGATATATGATAGATTAGAAGTTTAGTGATTTTGAATTTTATATAAAAAATATAGATAATAAGAAGAATATGATGAAATGTAATATGTTAAGACAAACATTATACGATTATTTTATTGCACAATTTTTGTAATAACTTGATATTTTAGTAGAACATTGTTAAATATTATACTAGATATAAAACCTAAAGCATAAATAAACCATGAAATAATATTATTTAAATATGACCATTATAACCTAGAAATTAAATTGGTGGGTATGGATAAGATTAAATGATTTATGAAATATATATAAAGGTACTACTTAATATAAATATATTGATAAATTTTTACCTAATAATCACTCAATTTTTAGTAAAGTAATTTTATTCTTCAAAAATACATTTTCTTCAAAAAATATTTTACTTTATTTTATGAGAAAATATTATAATTAATTTATAGAACTTTTAGAAATTATATTTGATAAAAAGAATATTATATTCGAAATCATAATGTTGAAATTATCTTAGGATGAATATTAGTGAATTTTTTGAAAGGTATGATTTTTCAGTGAATTGTAAAAAATATTTATATTTATTAAATGTTGTATCTTTATTTTAAGCATGTAAAAAGTTTCATTTTTTATTAAATGGTTTCATAATAAAATTATTTACCTTATGTTTTAATCATCCATTTATGTTTATTGGAATCAATTTACTGTTAGAATTTGGTATAATGTTTTTATATGTAAAAAAACTCCTTTTTATGAAAATCTATTTTTTTTGTGAATAATGAATTCTTATATTAATAAATTAAATTAATAAATATTTTTTAATTATATTAATTAAATTTATATTTTATAATAAATAATTTTTTTTGACATTTATGTTATATAGTTTCTATATAAGGGAGAGGAATAAATCCTGTTTTTTGTTTAAAACTCAATTTTCTTAAAAACATATTTTCATCATGTGTTGAAAAAATTTGTTTAATATTAATTTCATATAATTATGTTTATTAAATTTTATTAATATATATTAATTATTTGAAATTATGTGGCTCAAAGTTTCTAAATAGTACATTTTTTTACATATTTTGAATAATAACAGTGGTAAAATTTATCACCTCAGTAAAGGGTAAATCAAATCAATCTAGGTAAATACTAATTGATATGGTCATAATTTTTTTCTTATATATTATTGGTTTAAGGGAATTAGAACCTCATCAACTTATGTTAAAATTTTAATTTTTTAAAGGAAACTTGTCCATGAAAATTCTTATATATTATTTAATGTAAATAAGGTCACAAAATGTCACTCTCTAAGTATTAAATATCACTAATATGACCAAAAATGGGAAAAATAATGTATTGAAAGAATAAAAATTTCAATGAAATTATTTTCATTATTTTAATTTATTTCTGATTTTTATAAATTTTTTAATTACATTTAATTCTTATGGAACACCGACACACCATTTCTTTAATTAATAGATAAAGAAAATAAATGATTTTAAAAATATTAAAAGTAATAAAGTTTAGGTATTTATAGTGTTCCAATTCTTTATAGATAAATAAAACATATTATTGGTATTTAAAAGGATTTTATTCAAATTACAACTATTTATTATATCTTTTATATAAAATCAAATGATTAGTGTTCAAATTGACATTAATGATTTTATAAAAATAATATATTATTAAAATATTTAAAAATCATAAAAATCTTAGAAGAGGAAAATGTGGATAATATAAGGTCTAAAATTTCATTCCATGGTAATTTATGATTCAATTTTTACCTTATATGTAAAATTATAACCTTTTAATAGTGAAATAGATGTTATTATGATTAAGGTTAAAATATGTTAACTATTAGATTAAACTAAATGATATGTTTTATAACACCACATAAACCTATCCAAATTTTATTGGTCAACAATATCTCACACCCAAAATATATTATCTTTGAATCACTATCCTTTTTTATAAATTTTGTATAGAGAATTAATTTATTATATTTTAAACATTAAAGAAATTCCATGACCGCCCCTCCCCTCAATTATAAAAGGCTACACCTCCTTTCTGTTCTTCAAATAATATTGATAATTTTAGATATAACATAACCTAAAAAGTTAAATTCAAAAATACCATATACAAATTATATAGGTTCTGGTACTCAAAAAGACCATCCATGTGGTAATTAAGAGGCGATATAAAGGAGTTGTTTTAAATAAGAGGTAATCCCCTTAACAAGTCACTTCCTTTTTAATTATTATTTTAAATGTTATAAATCTATTAAATTCTTATTGAAAAAAACTATTTATAATAAATATACTATTATGTTATTATTATTATTAAATAACCATTATCCACCCTCTTTCTCATAGAATGGGTAGTGAAAGTATTGCTCTTATGTACGCATGACTTATCATCTCCACATAGAGATATACATAATTTTCTACAAAAAAATATATGGATGGTTATTATTATGGGTTTAATTTTTTATATATTATACTTATGACATAATTACACTTTTTTAATAATAAAATAATGCATTCCTTCTTACTTTATAAACTATTGGAAAACAAAAACATCGCTCGTGAGTACATGAGGACTACAACCACCCCGAACTAGTGTGATTCATTTTTAATCTACACATTACATGGATTATAATAAGAATATTTTTTATGAATATATATTATTTATATGATATTATAACTATACTTTAATGATGAATTTTTATTTAACTATCTTTTATTCCAGCCATTGAAAAATGAAAATAGTGTTCATGTATTCGTACGTCCCATCATCTCCATAAACAATGTAATTTTTCCTCTCTCTCTACCTTTATAGATGAATATATATATATATATATATAATGAATTAATATGATATAAAAATTATTTACATGATTCTATAATCTAATTATAATAATTTTAAATTTATTATACATGAGGTTAAAGAATATTAAAACCAATTTTATCTCAATGTAATATATTTTTGTCTCACTTTTATTTATATGAGACATATTCCATATAAACTAATTATTTATTTTATGTGATTAATAAACTGAACATGAATGTATTTTATTATGATTCATTTGAATTTTATGGGGATTTAAAAATCAATATAATTTTCTTTCTTTCATCGGTCTTACGATTCAAATGTTTTCAAAGATGTAAGAGTTTTATATTACAATCTCACTGTTTATAAAAATTGTTTATGACTAAGTTTACAATGAGGAAATATTATGATATAAGTCTCAAGAAAATCATGACATTTATTATCCTATGATTATTTTTTTAATATATAAGTTTTCCTTTCATTTTACTCACCTTAAGTACACAAGAGACTAAAAATATGTTTGTAAATAATATCGAAATTATTTCTCACTTCGGTGGAGAATTTTTTTTATTCCATATAAATTTAATATAAAAATATTATAAATAATGTTTTTATCAATATAAAATTATTGTTTAAATTCATTTCTACCCATGTTTTACTATTTAAAAAATGTTTTAAAAGGAATCGTGATGTCATTTTTTTAAAATAAATGTTGTGACATTTTATACAAAATTGTGAAAATAATGTTTTATTTTAAAGTATACATCATGAACAGAATTTGATTCCATCATTATTGAAAAATTATTTAAATATTTCATTAAACTTTTCCATGGTAATTATGAATGAAAAATTATTCCCTAATATTTTTTCATTTCTTATTTTTAAAAATTTTATTTTCCCAGGGAATTTTTATAGTGATACTTTATAAGAGATATTCATCTATGATAAAATCCATTGATGTTACTTATTATTTTCTAGGGATATGATCCAATGATAAGATAATTATCATTTTTGGGTGTTTTTTGATTATGATGAAGAATTATTTATGAAAGCCCTTTATTTTCACTGGTCATACAATGAAAAATAGATTAAATTTTTATGAAACCCATTTTCTTTGCATGGTTATTATTTGATGATATAATGAATGTTTTTATGATCTTATGGAACACATATATATGGTTTTAATTATGTGATTGGTGGGATCCAATTTATATATCCCTCCAACTAACTGTGTAATATTTTTTATTTCATTAGATAACTATGGGAAACAAGTCTATGTGCTTGATCCATTATGAGAAACAAGTCGATGTATTGGATAATTTATGGTAAAAAAGTTGATATTATTGATCCATTATGGGAAAAAATGAACGTGATTGATCCATTATAGGAAGCAAGTTGATGTGATTGATATACTATGGTAAAATAATGTTGAGGCCTAATTCATTATGATTTGATGGTCTTGGTTGTTAACCTTGACATATAAAATGGTTTCTATACCTATGATGATACAACACATATATGACATGAAATTATTATCCATTATTGATTTATGATATTTTCTCAGTCTTATGAATAATTTCTTATGAAATGATAATTCTTTAATTAATGAATCTTGTTTATGATACTTTAATGATTAGGTGTGAACTTTGTAAGTTATAGTCATGATCTTGTACCCTTATTCTTATATTATGATTTCATATAATTAATGATTGATATCTACTATATTTACTATTACTAATCATATGAGATCAAAATTTCTTATGTTTGATTTCCTAGGTTATAAAGAATGGTTTTAAGTAGGGTTTATCAATGAAGAGTACTAAATGGGAAGGTCTTTATGGGAGATGTTAAATATCAATCTTGATAGAATAATATTGTTTATATTGTCACAAAAGACACTAAAATATTATATTCCTTAGGAACATGTCTATAATTTTTTTTAATATTTATCTAAAAAGATATAATATTTTTATATGAAAATATTTAGTGTTTGTAGTTGGTATCATAAAAAGGTTTACTGAACATTTGGAATCTAGAATGAGAAAACATTATTGATAACCCCTGAGATAAATCTAATTTAGGATAAAACCCTAATGTTTTGGTAAGAATGATATAATGTGATTTTACAAGAAATACATCCATGTGGACATGGTTTTGTAACATATTTATATAGGGGTAAAACCCCAAAAAAGAGTTTGTCGAGTATATCTCAACCATCATTCTAGTGTACAATGAGTGTAACCTTACTATATAGATGATTTGACTCTCTAGGGTGATATTATTGGGTTAATTCACATTTCCATTATGAACCATTATGAAGGATTTGAATATATGATGATTATAGATAACCTATGTTAAAACTAAGGTGTTATAGATTGAAAAGGATGTTTAATTTTTTTGAAAACCTATTAATTATTTTTATAATTATATGCTTTTCAACTATGATTATTGTTGATCACAATAAGATTTTTGGTTTTAGTCAATAACCAAAACTAGAAAGAACTTGGTTAACATTGAATGCGATGAATAATATATTGATAGACAAATAAATGTGATGATGAAGGGAGTGAAGGATATTGTGATTATGCCTAATCAGTTATCATGATATATTATTGAAAACATACACTTTGACCTATTATTAGACTCACCAAAGAATAGAATGATAATGTTCACCTAGAGATCAGGTGGTTGAGACTATATAGGAAAGAGTATTTAGTTTCCAATCTTTTGATAATATGGTAAGAATCCCTTAAGGTAATATCTGAAAGGAATAAGAATATGTTTTATATATGGATAAGAAGGTAGAAATAAATATCCATGAAAAAATAAATAATTTTATGGGGGGATATATATTTCATCTTAAGGAACCATTTATAGTTTAATGTATTATGTGTGTGGAACATATACATTATCAATGTCAATTTCCTAATCTAGGTGTTAACTCATAAACTAAGGAAGGGCCTATGATATGATAATAATTTAAGTGGAATTATTGAAGTATTTATATATTATGATTTAATAATAAAGTCAAATATGTATTTTTATAATGATATTTTTCTCATAAGTTCCATGAAACATTTTAAGATAGTTTAAGATAGTTTTTTTACAAGATTTTAAAAAATGTGTTAAATAGTACTAATGATCGATTTAGTTACAAAGATATTTTTTTATAGAATACATGATTAAGGGAAAGATAACCCTTAATATGTGAAAGATGTTGATATAATAATGAGATAAAGATATGTTTTATTATGATAAATTATGTGGGATTTTATTAGAAACTTTGGAAATAATTAATGATTTGATGACAAAGAGGTTTATGTTATCTTTGATAGAGTTTACATCATTTTTGGATTTAAAGAATATGATAAAAAATCTATGGTTTTATTTAAGGATTGAGGATATAGTTAATTTGTGAAAGAATTCACGTTTTTATTAAGGTTTTATTGTAATTTAGGTTATTAACATGCTTCATGAGGATATATGATCAAGTTATTTAAATATTTTGTTTTTGATTATTAAATCCACTTTATGATATTTAAGGAATTAATGTTAATTTGATTTTCAAAACATAGTAACATTATTTATAAATGTTTTTATTTTGATATTATATATAAATATTTTTAAAGGGGTTTAATGTTAACTATTTATGAAATGGTTTAAGTTAAACAGTGGATGAGGTTTTAGAGATTAAGCTATTATTTTTTCATATTAGACAACATGTGTTAGTAATTTTGGTTTTAGTAAAATTATAGTTATTATAATAGTGAATTCTCATACTTTTATGGATCTTAAGATCTATTAAATATTAAATTTTGTGCTTCAAGTATGATAAATTCATATTGATTATTCATTTATGGAGGTAAGAGATGATGTTAAAATTGATTGATGAACAACTAAAATATGAAATTTTTCTTATGAAAGGTAATCAAATAATTTAAGTATATTTTTGACATGTAAAAATCTATCAATTTTTGGAAAAATTTATTAAGACAAAATTTATATCCAATTAAATTCATTTCTAATGAAGATATGATCTTTTTCTCACATATTTAGTTTACAGTCTTGAGATCAACAACATCATTTTGATCATTAACATTATTATAATCAATGTTATATAAAAATTAACTTTATTATATGTCCATATTTACACTTAAAACTAATTTTATCCTACTTGGTAACCTGTTTGTGTGTTATTTAAGATGACCTTCAAATTTTCTTATCTCTCATTTAAAGAGGATTTTTTATTATACCATTTTACAATGTTGGTTTTCAAAAAAGTAATTTCCAAATATAAAAAAACATGAATGTTGAGAAAAACATCTTATTTTGTGGAAAAAATTTATTAAATAGGTGGTGAATGTTACAACATGATATTTTAAAAGAGTATTATATTCAATATCATATAAGATACACAACACTGAGCATAAACAAACCATGAAATATTATTATTTAAATATTACAATTATAACCTAGCCATAAAATTAGATGTTATAAATATGATGAAATAATTTATGAAATATATATAAATTTGAAACTCAATATAAATATATTGATTTTTTTATTAAATAATCATTCATTTTTATTAAATTCATTTTATTCTTTAAAAATATTTTTTCTTCAAAAATGATTTTTATTACTCTTTTGAGAAAAACTTCAAATCAATTTATCTAAAATTTATAAATTTTATATTATAAAAATAATATTATTTTTGAATTTATAATTTTAATATTATCTTATCAAGACTTTTTTATAATTTTCTTAATGTATGATTTTTCAATGAATAGTAAAAAATATTGATTTAAAAAAAATTCATTTAATTCATGCACAAACTTCCATTTTCTTATAAAATAGTCTAAAAGTAACATTATTCCAATTATATTTTAAATAGTTCAATTAATTTCATTGGACCAATTATATGCAATAACTTGGTATAAATTCATTTTTTATATGTAAAAAGGCCTTTTTTTGAAAAACTATTTTTATGCGTGCAATATGTATTTATCATAATATATTAAATGAATAACTATTGATGAATATTTTTAATTAAATTTATATATAATATATTAAATAAATTTTTTTAACAGTTACCTATTTTTTTTCTTGTCATTTGATAGGAATAAATCCAGTTTTATATTTAAAAAAGTATTTTTTCTTAAAAGAATTTTTCATTGCTTTTTATGAACTTTTTGAAAAATTATTTTATACCAATTATAGGTATTGAATTTTACATAATGTATTCCATATTTGGAATAATTAGGTTAAAATTTGGTAAAAAGGAACCTTATATTTTTTTGGCATTATGAATAGTAATGGTGGTAAAATTTATAAGATAAAGGAAAAATTGGTTTAATATTGATTAATATTAGGTGATAAGGCCATTATTTTTCATTCTATTTCAAATTGGATGAATAAAATTTTACCCTTATCACATTTTGAATTAAATTTATTTGTTTAATGGACAATTTTCTATGAAAATTAACTATATAATATTTCAAGAAAAAAGGTAAAACATCACTCTTATTATTTTAAATATCTATTATATTTTCACATAGGGGAAAAATAAAGTTTGAATGAAATTAAATGTATATGAAAATTTTTTCAGGATAAAAAATTATTTATAATTATTTAAAATTTTTATAATTACCTTTAATTCTTATGCAATGCTGACACATCATATCATCAATTAATAGATAAATAAAATAAATGAATTTAAAAATATTAAAAGTAATATAATTTGATGAAGTTATGGTGTTACATAAATTTATAAGTAAAATTAAACATATTATTTATGTTTAAAGTCATTATATTGTAATCAAAAAAGTTTATTTATGTCATTTAATTCAAATAAAATGAGTAGTGTCAAAATAGACATTAATGTTTTTTATCAAAATATATTTTATTAAATTATTAAAAAAACATAAGAATAATTAGAGTGGAAAATTTGGGTAAGATATGGTATAAATTTAATCCATTTTTCCATTTATGGGTCTAGTTTCACCTTATAAGTAAAATTTTAACCTTTCAAGAGTGAAAAAGACATTACCATGACTAAGGTTAAAATAGGTTAACTTTGGGGTTAACCAAAAAAGACAATGTTTAAAACACCACATAAGCCAATAAAATTTTATACAATGATAGTATTTAAATACAATAATATATTATCTTTTAATAAATATAATTTTGGAGGAATTTGGGATAAATAATGAATTTATTATGTTTTATACATTTACGAAATTCCATGAGTTCCCCTCCCCTCAATTATAAAAGGGCACCCTCACTTCATTTGTTCCCCCAAATTTGATTCTTCTAGATATAAAATCACCTAAAATATCCCCTTTAAAATTATATATAAATATTCTAGAGGTAATTTTACTCCTAAAATATCTATCCCATGGGCTATAAAAAGATATCTAAAATTTTTTTTTCAAAGAAGAGGTAATCACCTTAAGAGATCACTTTCTTTTTAATTATTATCTTACCTCATCTAAAAATACTATATTTTTCATTAAATAATAAATTTAGTATCATAAATATACTTATATATTTTTATTATTATCAAACCAACATTACACACCCTCTTTCTAACCAAATGTAAAGTAAAAGTATCTATTGTGCATACATACGACAAACTGTCTCCACACAACGATATACTACATTTTCCACCACCAAATTTCATGGATGGTTATAATGTATGGATATAATGTTTATATAGGATAATTATAACATAATTATACTTATATTATTATAATATCACATCTACCATATTGTTATCCAAACCATTGGAATATGATAACATCACTTGCGCGTACGTGCGGACGACCATCTCCACGATTCGATGTGATTCATTTTTCATATCCACTTTACATGGATGGTAATAATTATTGGTTTTAGGAATATATATGATTTATATTATATAATAATTATTCTTTAAAGTTAATTTTTCATTCACCTTTCCTTGATTTCATCTGTTGAAAAATGAAAACAATGTTGATGCGTACGTACGGACTACCATCTCCATGAATGGTTTCATTCATTTTTCTAGGTCTAACATTATAGATGATTATACATATATGTAAGGAATATATATTATATAATACATCTATAAATTATTCTGGTAATTAATTATAATACATTTATATTTATAATAAATGATGTTAAATAACTTTTAAAGTCAGTCGATCTTGAGGTAAGGGATTTTCATCTCACTTTTTTTTCGTGAGACACATGCCATATTCACCAATTTTTCATTTTATGTGGTGTATATAACACCTATAAATTTATTTTAAAATTATTATTCTGAATTTTATGAGGATTTAAATATTCATATAAGGTTCTTTCTTTCATGGGTATTATGATTCAAATTTTACCAATCCTGTAAGGATTTTATGTTACAATTTCATTTTTTATTAGGATTTTTTATGATTGTGTTTTTGATGATGAAATATTATTATATAACTATCAATAAAACCTTAAATTTATTATAATATTATTATTTATTTAAAATATGTGTTCTTATTTCATTTTACTCACCATAAGTACATAATAGGCCGAAAATATGTTTTTAATAAAATTGACTTTATTTTTCTATTTAGTCGGAAAACATTTTATTACATATACATATTTTCAAAAAAATTTATCAATAGTTTTTTACCATTATATTATGATTTTTAATTCAATTTTACCATTTTTTATTTTTTAATTTTTTATAAATAAATATTAATTTCATTTTTCAAATGAGAACCTATTTTAGTTCCTCTACAAAAGTCTAAAAGGAACGTTTTATTTTAACAAATACAACATGAACTTAAAATCCTGTAGTTATTAAAGAAATATTATTTTATTCTTCTATTACAAGTTTACTTGGTTAATTTAAAATGAAATTTATTCCTTAATATATATGATTTTTTTAAAATAAATTCATTTTTTAGGAAACTTTATAGTGATCCTTTAAAAGAGTTCTCCACTTATGAAAATATCCTTTGATGTTACTTATGATTTACAGAGAATATGATCCAATAGTACCATCCTTTTTATTTAATTTTATGGTTTTATTATAATGACGATGATATGTTTATGAAACTAATTTATTTTCATGGTTTATGATATGTTGAATTGATTAAATATTTATGAACCCATTTTATTTTCATTGGTTCTGATGTGAGGATATGATGAATGTTGTTATGATATTATGGAAAACACATTTATTATTTTAATTATATGATGGTAGGACATAAATTATGTATCCCTACAATTAATTGTGTAAGGTTTTATATATAATGTGTAAACTATGGGGAACAAGTTTATGTTCTTGATCCATTACGAGAAATAAGTAGATTTGATTAATCCATTATAGGAAAAACGTCTATGTGATTTTTATATTAAGAGAAACAATTATATGTGAATAATATATTCTGATAAACAAGATGATGTTTTGATACACTATGGGAAATAGGTGGCGATGCCTAATTTGTTGTGATTTTATGGTCTTGGTAGAAAACATTGATATATGAAATGGATTTTGTACCTATGATGGTTCCAAACTTTTATGACATAAACTTATAAATCATGATTAATTTATGATATTTTCTCATTTATATAAATAATGTATTTTGAAATGATAAAAATTTATTCCATGACTCATGATTATGATATTTGAATGATCGGGTTTGAACTTTGTATGTTATGGTCATGATCTTATACCCTTATTCTAATCAAATGATTTCATATAGTTATCAATTGATATCTCCCACATTTACCCTTAATAATAATCTAAGACCATATTTTCTTATGTTTTATTTCCCAAGGTTTTTAAGAATGGTTTTAAGTATGGGTTTTATATGAAGAGTATTACATGGGAATTTATTTTTGGGAGATGTTGAAGATATTTCTTGAGATAATAAGATTCTGTATCTAGTCACCAAAGACAATAAACCTTTATGGTAGTCGAGTGTATGTTTGTGAAATTTATTGAATATTAATCTAAAAAGTTTTACTATTTATGTATGAAAAGACTAATGATTTATATTTTTTAGATTTTTTTAGAAGGGTTTTTATTAGAATTGGGAAAAATAAAAAGAAGTGATATTTTTAAGTACTCGACTGAACTCTTAATGGATGAACATGGAATATGTGGTGGGAAAAAAATATCTTCATATGTGCTTCCTCTTAGTTAGTTTTCTTGACCAAAAAAGTGGAGAGATAACTAGGAAATTGGTTTCAATATTTTTTAAAATATTAATGTTTCATCTCACATAGAGTTCTATTTTTTATAAGAACAATAGAAAAAGGATATTAAATAAAAGTCTCTCAAAGAATAGTCATGACATATCTATGAAATATTAGAGAAAAAGGAAGAGAGATCATGTTGTACATATTGATATATATGTATTAAAAAGGGTAAAAAATTACGATGAATTATTAGTGATATCTATGTCAAAAAATATTAATGGATTTCCCATGTAATAGTAAACTAAATCTAGACTCTTGCATGGAGGAAGTAGAAAATTTTAGTTCATAATGAATCTGCCAAAATAGAAGAAGAAGATACTATTGGAGAAGTATATAATAGTCTATAATGAATATTATAGTGGTCATCAATTAAAAATATATAAAAAATAGTGATTTACCTTTCTAAGAAAGTTATTATAATTTAAATATATAGATATTTAGCAATAAAGTATGGGTTTTCTACATTGGAGTAGTGTGAAAAATAAGAGGAAGGGCAGTGTTCCTTGGGAAAAAAAATGACCAATAAATAAATAATTCAAGGATATGAGGAAATGAGTGGAGTGAAAATTATCTATAGTATAGACCAAACATTATCTATCATAGTGGATTATAGTGTATCATACATATCCACTAATATTCTTATTATATTATCCATGTATGACTGAACCTTATAAAATTATTTTCTCCTCACATTGTTTACATTTCTATATTTTCTTGATAGAATTTAGTGAGGTTGTGAGTGAAGTAAAAATAAATTGATTTATCATAGTTCCAACCTAATATGGAACAAGATAAATAATTTTAATCTTATTTAATAAATCTAATAAAATTTTAATTAACTATACATTGATTTTCTTCCAATTCTCAGAGTGTATAATGAGTATAAAAATTAATATCAGAGCCTATGGTTATAACTTTAAGTTGATAAATTTATATTGTTTTTGAGTTCTTATATAAAATTTTCATACAATTCAGATACCATTTTTCAATTTTACTAAATTTTATAGGTTGAAAAATACATTCATGGAATACAAGAAAGATGATATGGAAGTTTGTGGGAGGATTTGTAATATGGGATTGTTTTATTGAGCTGACATGGAGTTATATTTGGTAGATACTGAAGGATAAAATATATTGATGCTTAAACAGATAATTAATTAATATATTTAATATAAAAGGTATTCTGTAACACCCATATATTTTAATATAATAATATTTTGTTCGATAGTGTATACAACTCACAATAATGAGTTTTAAACAAAAAGTGATATAATATTATAATATTATTTTTTAATTTAACCATTATAATCTACCTATTAAGTTTGTGTGAATAAATTTTTTTAATATAATTATCAAAAAATATATAAATTTTTATGTAAAATATTTATAAATAAGTAAATAATTCTCAATAAAATCATTTTATGGTTCATACAAAAAATTTCTTAAAAAATGGTTTTATTTTAAATTTTATGTTTCAGAATTATAATTACATTTTCCCAATTTTATATATTTAATTTTACAAACATATTATAATATTTGAAATCATAATATATAAATTATTTTTTGGTGAAATTTTGATATTTTTCTAAAAAGAGTTATTTTTCATTGAATAGTGAAAAATTCGACTTTTTGTAAAACTGTCATTTCTTTTCAATAAGTTTTTGTAATTTAAAAGGAAAATTATGATTTTATTTTATTTAAAAGTAAAATATTTATAATATATATATATATTATAATTATTTAAAATTTATTAATTTTTATATTGGATTTAGGAATAAGTTTAATTTTTAGTGTAAAAACACAATTTTCAGAAAACTTTTTTAAGTGCATAATGTTCATCCCTTTTAACTAATTTAAATAACCAATAATAATGATATATTTAATTAAATTTATATATTATATATCATAATATTTGAATTTAAATCCATATATTTATTATTACTATTCATATAGTTAATATACGATCATCTTATGCTAAAAAAATGCATTTCATGAAAAATAGCTTTTCAACACGTTTTATGGGATCATTTTTAAATTAATATTTAACTATAATATTAATTGATTTTGGTAAAAGTTATTATATATTTTTGATAATAATAGTTAATATTCTTTAATAAGTTCAATTTAATTTTTGTTCAAAATGAATTTTAGAAATAGTAAAAATCAATTACCCCAGTTACTATTAAAATGAGTTTACTGGGGTTGGTTAAACAATAAAATAAGGGTAAGTATTCTAATTAAAATTATAAAAATCCTATTTTATGATGATATTTAAACCTTATAGTATCCCACCATAGAATATTAGGTCATTTGGAAGAGTTTTTCTTAGGAACATCTTTATCATTTTGGATTCTTTTGGGAAATTTTCAAGTGGGTTCCAAGAAGGTACCCTCCCACACTAATAAAAGGGTTACTACTCCCTTCACTTATTATATTAAATTAAGAAATATATCTCAAACTAAACCTTCAAAAATATATCCCCAAAATCATTATCCAAATCATAGAGTTGCTGTTCTTCCCAAAATACTATTCCTAGTGTCCTTATTAATAAATCCATTAGAGGTTTCTCTAAGCGAAGGTAATTATCTCCACTAAGATCTTTTTTTGACTTATTATTTTACCACATTCAGTTATGCCTTAATAATTGAAGTATAATACCACCAATATCTCCCATGTAAATATATTTTATTATTTTATTTAGATAATTTTTATCCATATCCTCCTCCATAAAATGGAAAATAAATCCATCGCTCATGTATATAGTAGACTACTACCATGAGAACCGATGTAATTTTTTCCATCACCAACTCACATGTATAATAATAATGATGGAAATAATTAATACATATAATATATATAACATTATATTAATTATTAAAAATTAATATATCATACACTTAATAAACCATTAACATATTATGGAATTGATATCATCACTCATGGGTACGTACGACCTTCCGTCTCCACGAAGTGATGTGAATCATTTTTTCATGTCCAACATTAAAAACTGATTCTAAAGTGGAATCTAATGAATAAATATGATAATTATAACATTAATTTAATTCTATATATTATTGAACTATATCCTATTCTTAAGAACCATTCCTTTTTTGATGAAGTATGCATTAGTAAACAAAGTAGTTAACACATAAAACAATAGTAATGATGAAATATTAATTATAAATTAGTGATAATATTTAAAAATAAGATCTTATAATATATTATAAATTTTAATATGATTTTTTATAAATTAATATCATTTTTAAAACTATTATTAATGGGGTTAAATCATTTTATACTAAAGGGAAACATGAGGTATGTGACTTTATCTAAATTTACTTTCAATGACTCATATTTTATTATTATGAACATAATTTTTTAATATGGTTTATATACTAAAATTTTAAAAGTTATTTAACGAATCATACATAATTCATGGTATTTTATGTTTCAATTCCTACTATTTCATCCTAGGGTATTTGAATTGAATGTTACTAAGTAGTAAGAAGTTTCAAAACACATTTTATTTTCATTGGTTTATTTTACTTCTACAATATAATTGATATTCTAAGATTATGTGTCTAATGAATTTTAATTATTTTATTTTATATTTAAATTTTTTAATTTGGATTTATATATGATAAACATAATCAATTCATTGATTAAATATCACTTCAATGGAATGGTTTTTATAGGAGATCTCATCCAGATTCTCACTCCATTGAAATATTTTTCATTATGCACCTACTTATTTTTAGTAACTATATATACTTATAATTTTTTATGTTATATAATTAATATAGTAATATTCACCATAATTAATTTATTAATTTATGTTATTCCTTTCACATAGGTTATGATTCAAAAATTTCCAAAGCTATATGGGTACACGCTTCAATCTCATTTTAATAGAGATTATTTATTCTTGAATTTAGACTAATGGAAATTATATGATAATTTTTTTATAAACCCATTTAATTTTCTTCTACTCTTAATATTCATTAATATTTCATTCAATATTACAATTTTTTTCTTTCATACATAAAATCATTTAGTAAATTTTATTAAGAAAAGGCAACTTTATTTATCTTTTACATCAAAAGTGTCCTTTCTTATATATACATATTTTAATAATATTTTTTAATGAATATTTTAATATCATCCAATTATTAATTGAAGTTATTTTTACCCAAGTTTTACTTTTTACAAATTTTTTTAAAATGAATATTCTTGTCATTTTCCAAATAATTTAATTTTTTAATTTTTATTGAAACTTTAATAGAAATATTTATTTTAGCATTCTCAAAATGAATAGAATAATTTTTTGCATCATGATAGTTAATTATTTTAAATAATAATTTACATGTTTAAAAATTTCTTTTCAAATAATATTTTTCCTAATATTCTAGAAAGTTTTTTCCTTTAAAGGCAATTTTTTAAATAGAAAATGTTATTTTAATCAAGAATGTTTTATTTATATTTTTATGTAATTTATATTAATTAATGAAAAAACCCTTTATTTTAATTATATTCCACCGATAATATGTTATAATAATACCATAGTTATTATTTTTATAAATTTTTTATGATTCATTTGACTAGGGAAAGTATTTATATTCACTTACTTGATTATTTTTTTGGTTGTTAACCTTTTATTGAAACATTCACTATCTTGTGAACATTAAACAGTACATTTACCTTTACTATTAATAATATTTATCCTAGATATTTTTTTATTAAAACATATATCACTTCTACATCTAGTGTTTTACTTTTAATTTTATTTTATTAATTGGGAGAATTTTTATAAATATGTATTGTTCACTTAATATAGATATTTATTGATATGGAATATTGTTTGTTAATTAAATTGATTGTTTGAAAAATGGGGAATGTTTTTTACTTTTTGTGATGGGTGGGGCCTGAAATAATATTTCCCCTTGATGTTTTTATAGGTCTCATAAGACAAATCAGTAAGTTATTATTAAAGGGATTTCTGGTGTATAACTGCCCAACAATTAAAAAATCTTATTGAATGGTCTTAATGGTATAGATATCATTATGGTTGATATCATGACCTACAATATTAATAATTTTATACATTTATAATTGATTTATTATTATCCATGAGATTATTACATTGATATTATCCATTAATTCATTTTTTTACTCAAGAAATTGATTAAATGTCATGTGTATTAAATTATTTACATTTCCATATTGATTTTTAATTATATAATCATGGTAGAAAATTTATTATTTAAATGGATTTTGATTTAAAATATTTACCTTTCTATATAGATTATTCCTTATTTATTCAAGATATCTTCGAATTTACCCAACCCTTACTGAGAATTTTAGGTCACCCTTATTTTGTTTCCTTTCCTAGGATATAAAGAATAATTATTTAAATTAGTTATAGGATGTAGAATATTTGTATTCACTATGTTTTAATTTATATTTTCAGAAAAAAGGTAAGATTTATCTATGTATCTATATTACCAAGACTACTAAACTATTCAGTACAATTGAATGTGATCTCTTTTATCTTATTCCAATGTAACAAAGTAACCATTGGATATGGGAAACTAGAGTTCAGGTAATTATAGTTGGTGATAAGGTGAGATTATATTTACATTTTGAAGTCATTTAATTAAGGATTATTTATGTTTTATTTGATAATGTACATTTTATGTGTTGATTATTTTAGAGAATAGGTTTGTAAGAATCTGAAATAAAAGTTGTGAATACTAACCAAAAGTGAACACTACACATCATTAAATCTATTAAACAACATGTAAGAATCATTCACAGCATGTCACAAGTCACCAATCAAGTCTGAAAGAAATTACAATCTATGAAAATATTACACGACATGAATCTACAATACACTTTGTGTAAGATTCAAAATGCTACTTCTAGATTAAATTTAAAATCATGAGAATAATCATGTTGTGAGTTACAACTACACATCATGATATGATTCAAATATTTGAATCTTGAATATATTGGATGATATTTATTCTATATCCATGATATGTGGAGAAAACCATGAATCAAGATTACATGATGTGAGAACTATACACATCGTATAATATCCCAACTATTTACTTTCTAGCATGCATACAACAATGCATAACTTTTCTTCCTATAAATTTTATATTTTTATATCTCATTTTCTCCCCAATTTATCTCCCAACTCAAATATAAATTTTTTTTGTTACCATTTTGATTAAATCCATGGTTTTTTGATTGTTTTATACGTTCTTCATTCTGTTCATCGCTATTTTCCATTCGACGTTCATTTACCATTTACATTTATATTATAAAGTGGATTTTCTATATATTATTTCTGGTTTACTATTTCAAGTAAGCGGTTGATTGATTTATTACTTGTTTATATTGTTAACTTCTTGATTCGTTAACCCTTAATTGGAAACGTTGGTATTTCAAATCTTTTATTGGTATTCCAAGAATGTTTATAATTTTTTCTTTAATCTTGATTATTGACATCATGAGAGGATAAAATTCTTAGGTTAAGGTTAGAGAGTAGGGGCGTTATAAACTTAATTAATCTCTATATCATAACTTTGTAACCCTAAGGCTAGTAATCAGGTCACATAACAACTATTTATTAAATTATTTTAAAAAACCATGACAATGGAAACATTAAATGAATAAAACAAATCTAGTTAAAGTCGAGTAGGATATAACCATTATCCCGTGGAACTTTCTACCATATAAGCTAGTATTAATGAATCTAGATTGTTTACTATATTCAGAACAATGGATAGTTACATCTTATATAGATCTAGTTAGTTTGACCATGATCAACTAGTGCTCTATGCTCCGCTATGCAATCTAAGTATTAGGATCATTCCAAGTTAGGATCAAGATTATCCTTTTTACCTGAACTTTGAAATTGATCTTGATCCCTACCTTATTCCAGGATCTTTAAATAAAACTTAGTATCTTTAATCAAATCCCAAACCCAAATCGAATCATGAGGAATCCAACACAAAGAGTTTGAAGTCCTGGTTTCTTGCATGAAAAAATATTTCTCATGGGATCGACCCCACACTATCAATATACTATGTCACTGCAGTAAGTGTTGTTTGGGATAAAAATAAATTATAATTTTTCTGTATGCCACACTAATTAAATGATGCAAGAAATAGATTCAAATTTTGGTTCCATTTTCAGGGATCATTTGACTATCCTTAGGTATAGGACCTTCAAAACATACCCCAAATTACATCACCTACCACATTTATATTTTTATTCTTTCCTTTTTCTTTTATATTCCATGGAATCCTTTCCTTTATATCGTAGTTCATGTTTAATGCCCGCTGAATTAGGAAATAATCTTTGAAACATAATAACCACTTAACTTTATGCCTGAAATCAAAATGTTCCTTTCTTCACACCATCGTTTAAGTATGGTTGACCGCAACAATCCTATAGGTAACTACCCACCCAACATGAAATTGTGACTCCATCACTTCAAGGAGATCAACCTAACATGAAACTAGAGTGCACCATTATGGATTATAGCTTATCATTAATCAATGATGCCTCAAATAGTATTGTACACCCTCCTGTCCAGGAATGTACATTTGAAATCAAACCTAGAATAATTAGTATGATCCAAAACATGGGTTAGTTTAGCAGACATTAGAGTGAGGATATTCATGAACACATCTACAACTTCCTAGAAGTCTGTAATACCTTTTTTTACTAGAGAGTATCCTCTAATGAAATCTGATTGAGGGTATTCCCATTATCCTTGCACAATTGTGACAATGATTGGATAAAAATTAAATCTCCCGAGTTAATCACAACTTGGAATGAATTAGCCATAAAATTCATGGATAAATATTTTCCACCTATACAAACATGGAAACTTTAGAATGACATCCAATTTTTTTTAAATAGATGTAGAAACAGACTAGGAAGACTTGGATTGATTTAAGGAACCTACTTGGAAATTACCACATCATGGAGTTGATGTGGGGCCACAACTTCAAATCTTCTATCAAGGTATCCAACCTATAGCTCATACAATAATATATGCTTCCACTGATGGAAGAATAATGATAAAAACAACTAATTTAAGTCGAGCACTTCTAGATGAGGTATCACACAATTCCAGTCTATTTAAGAGTGATCATGGACTTCCTTCATTTAAAATTTACAAAATTGAAGAAAACACCCATCTGGATGCATAACTTGAAGCTTTAAATAAGAATATGAAATCCTTTTAGATACCTGATGCACCACCTCCCCCTCCTAATCCTGTATTAGAGATTCAATAATGTGAAATGTGCGGAGGCCCTCACATATATCAAGACTACATGGAAATATTCAATGAAAAACAAATCCAAGATTATAGTTACATTAATTAAAATCAGAAAAACAAACAATACTAGAAACCAAAAAATTATTATCAACAGAGGCTGAATAAATATATGTAATAAAATAATCAAATATACTACCAATAGAGAAGTGGTCAAGAACCACTTAGGAACCAAAGAGCACCTAGCTATCCACCTACGAATCTTGTTCCTAGGCCACCTCAACAAGTACCCCAATAGCCTTTTCCTCTTAGAGGCCAACAACATTTTCAATTAGATTTGCAAATACCACCACAACAAGCCCCACCTATTCAATAAAATTTAGATAATCTTCTCAAAATATTCATTAAAAAGGTAGATCAAAGGAATAATACCTGAGAAATAGAAATTCTAAACTAGATGGTTGCCTTTGTAAATCTCGACATCAAATGGGTCAAATCTTGAAGACCTTGTCTGATAGATTTCTTGGTATGCTGCCTGGAAATAATTAGACATACAAAAGGGAGTGGAAAAATAATTGGTGATGCAAAGTGTAAAAGTATTGGATTTTCTACAACCCTATGGAGGAGAAGATAAAATGTTCGAGGAACCTAATAAACATGCAATGAACTTTGAAAATCATGAAAACGAAAGAGTGAATTAAACTGATCAAGATAAAATTAAAAAATTACCACCTCCTTCAAAAGCACCAAAACAAGAGAAACCCAAATAGTATATCTAAATTACACCACCAAATTATAAAAAACCTCTCCCATTTTCATAACGAATAAGAAAATGATGGATTGAAGTTTAATATAATAAATTTTTGAAAATGTTTAGTAATTTCACATCCACATCCCTTTTTCTAAAGCAATTTCCCAAATGCCTACCAATAAAATGTTTTATGAGAAACTACTTCGAACAATATAAAAATAGAATAACTAGGAGTCATTTCTATGAATTAATAATTTTATACTATTGTCCATTAGAAAATTCCATCAATAAAGAGAGATCCTGGGATATTTTCAATTCCATACACTATAGGTGAATGTAGTTTTGGAAGAGCCCTTCGTGACTTGAGAGATAGACTTGAACTTATAACAGTGAGTGTATTTAGAAATATGGGACTTAAGGAACTCAGGTAAACTAGAGTGACACTCCAATTATATGACTAATCAGTTATGTATCCTCAATATATTCTCGAGTATAACCTAGTCAAAATTGGTAAATTTATTTTTCTAGTATACTTACACATTTTGAACATGGAAGAAGAATGATACATTCCAATTATCTTATTCTGACCCTTCATATCAACCGATAAAGAAATGACTAATGTAAATCAAGGTATACTTATATTCATATTAGATGATAAACAACTTGTGTTCAACCAAGTGAAAACTATAAAAAAAATAGATGATTCTTCTGAATAACAAGCTATTTTTCTTACTGAAGAAAATAATGACTACCTAGAAATAGAGTATAACAGCAATGAACTGTATCCTACTAAAAGAGTGGAGTGTGATCTCGAGGAAACATACAATATATAAAATCTTACAAGGGTCATCGTCCTGACTTTCAAACCATTATTTATTCATCCAACCATTATGGAGCTGAAACCACTCTCAAGTACACTTAATTATTCTTTACTAGAGACTATAGATGCCATTCCAGACATCATTAACTTAGATATGACATAAACACAATAGGAAAATTTGATCAAAGTCCTCCAAATACATAAAAAATCAATTTCCTAGGGGTGGATGACATCAAAGGGATCAATCCCACATTATGAGCTCATTAAATTTTATTGGAAGAAAGTGTGAAACTCAAATACCCACCCCAAAGGAGGCTCACCCCAAAGGAGGCTCACCCCATAATTGAAATAGGTACTTAAGAAATAAGTACGAAAACTTTTTTGATACTGGAATTTTTTTTAATCTCTGATAGTAAGTGAGTGAGTCCACTACATGTTGTTCCAAATAATGGTGTCCTTATAGTTTTAAATAATGATGAAGATGAATTGATCTCAACTCACACCATTATTGCATGGAGATTATGAATAGAATATAAAAATACAAATACATCAACTTGGAAAGGTCATTTCCCATTCCTTTCATGGATAAAATTCTAAATAGAGTCACAAAACATGAATTTTATAATTTCCTAGATGGATATTCAAGACAAAATCTGATTGTAGTTGATCTAGATGATTACTTAAAAAAAATATTCATATGTCCAGTTGGTACCTTCACCTATAAACTAATTTCATTCAGTATATGTAATGCACTGGAGAAATTTAAAAGGTGCATGACACATATATTCCATAATATATTGGAGGAATTCTTGGTAGTCTTTATGGATGATTATACAGTATATGGAATATTTTTCAATGCATTCATAAGAAATCATGAACTAGTCCTACAACACTGTGAATAGAAGTGTTTAGTTTTAAACTGGGAAAAATTTCACTTTATGGTTTATGGAGGTATAGTCCCTAGACAAAAAAATATCAAAGTATGTCATAGAAGTTGATCCCACAAAAATTAAGGTGATCAATGATTTACTTGAGTCTTCAATAGTTAAAGTTATACAAAGAATTATAGGCCATGTAGGACTCTAACATTTCTCTACAAAAGATTTTGAAGAAATTTCCCACCCTCTGATACACCTATTATTAAAGGATGCTCCTTTTTAATTCACCTATGGATGTTAGTAGTCATTAAACCTTTTAAGGAAAATACTATTGGTCGATCCTATTATCATTTCACTAGATTGGGACAAAGACTTTGAGTTGATGTGTGATTCAAGTGACTTCACTATGGGAATTATCTTAGGATAGTGGTTCGAAAATATTTTTTGTCCCATATACTATTCCAGTCACACATTGAATGATACTTAGGTGAACTACACAACCATAAAAAAATAACTCCGAAAATAATCTTTTCATTCCAAAAGTTTATCTTATACTTAGTTTGGTCAAATGTGATTGTGTACAGCGGTCATGCTTCCCTAAAATAATTTATGATTAAAAAGGATTCCAAGACAAGATTGATAATATGGATACTATTACTATAAGAATTTGACACCATCATCAAAGATATCAATGGAATAGAGAATTGTGTTTCTGATCATCTATCCTTACTCCAATTTCCCCCATTAAGAAAAATGATAATTTGAACATTAAGGATGAATTCCCTGATGAAACTATCACCAGCCTGAACAAAAAAGCACAAACATGATTTTCCAAAATTAAAAACTATCTTTCCAAGAGATCCCTTTAAATAGAACAACCCTACTAGTAAAGGATGATATTTTTAATTGAAAATTAATACTACTACTAAGATGATATGATATATTTTAAGAACTAAGTTGACAGATTAATACGATGTTGCATCCCAAAATATGAGATCCAAAGTTTCTTAGAAATGTGTCACACATCACCAAATAGAGGGAATCACAGACTAGAATGCATAGTATAAAAAATAATATAAAGTGAAATTTTTTTCTCACACTTCACCAATATGTAAGAAATTATTTTCAAAGCCACGATCAGTGCCAAAAAACTAGCACCATTGGAAAAAAAATGAAATTTTCCCAAATACAATCATGGAAGAATAAGTATTTAATGTGTGGGGAATATATCTCATGGGGACATTCTCTAATTCACATGGAATGTTATATATCCTTACTGCCATTAATTACGTCTCAAAATGGGTATAATATAAAGCTACTACTCATGAAACCGTAAAAGTAGTCATGAAATTCTTAAAGAAAAATGATTTTTCAAGATTTTTATTTTCCCAAATACTCATTAGTAATCAAGGAACACATTTTACCGAAATTATATTACTAGGAAAGTACATAATCTGATATAACATAGGAACTCCCTACCACCCATAAACATGAAGGAAAGTTGAATTGTCAAATAGGGAAATCAAAAAAATCGTTGAAAAGTCTCTAATTTTTCTTGAAAGGAATGAATCCAAAATTTAGATGATTCACTTTCGGCATACCTCACTACATACAAAACACTCATTAACACCAACATTTCTGATTAGTGTATAGAAATAATTTCCATTTACCCATAGAATTAAAGCATCACTCATACTGGGAAATTAAGAAGTTGAATATGGATTCTAAAAAAGATAGGGAATTTAGGTTTCTATAGTTGGATGAAATGAAAGAGATAAGAAATGAAACATATGAAAATGAAATTATTTATAAAGAGAAATCCAATAAATAGAATGATAAAAACATCATGTGGATTCTTTTTATACTAGGGAATAAGGCCTTATTATTCAACTACTGATTAAAAATGTTCTATAGGAAGATGAAATCAAGATGGTCATGACCCTTTGTGGTTTTACAATTATTACCCTGTCAAACAATCAAATTTTAAAAAGGAGTAGAACTATAATTTGAAGTAAATGGTAAAATTTTGAAGATTTATCAAGAACTATTACATGAGGGGTGTGTTATAATTTGAAATTTATCTAAGAACCACTGGGTCAATCTCTAGATGTTAAATGAAGCGCTGACTAGGAGGAAAAACAAGATAGGTCACCATATGATAGAATATGATAGAATAAGTTTTAGGGTATCTTAGAGAATTCTATGAGATAAGGAACAATATCTAGTTCAAAAAGGTGAAAGAAAATCCCCAATTACACATCATGTAATCAACTACAAGACATGTATGGTTCACATGTCAAATGATTTTAATTCACGAATTACATGTCATGTACCTGAATACACATCATGTAATTACATGAATTATTTATGTTGTGAGATCTAGGATCATGATTCTCACCCCAAACCATTTTTTTCTGACCCCCTATACCATCTCCCAACCCTCCTCTCACTGTGTGACCCACCTCCCTCATTTCTCAACCTCCCTTGCTAGTCTTCCTTCTCACCCATCCCCCTCTTCCACTCCATATTCTCCCATCTTCCAAGTACAAAATGGACTACAAAGAAAGGAAAAACACTCCTCCTTCTTGCCTCATGCCTGAGCACAAGGATCCACCTCCATTAAAGTGACAAAGTGGTGAAATTCTTCCATCACCCCTAATTCATCCTCCTCAACCTTTTCTTCACCCTCTTCATAATTTTCAGCCTCTAGGGACTCCCAATAAATTTTTGGAGATTTGAAGGATGCTACTCTTCCACACCTACACCAAATGATTCATTTTTCCAACCCAAAATACCACGTGGAATTGATCCATTTGCTGGTGAAGCACATACAAACCAAGAAAAAAAATGGATTTTTTAGTTCTTTCCTATATTAACATCATCTAGGAGGTCCTCCACCTCTTTAATTTCTTGTACATCTCTTTCATTATTTATGTTCCCAAGGAGACCTACCAAGAGCTATTACTAGAGTTCTTGGCCACTATAGAGGTGGATGTTGATGGCCTCTTCTTATGGATAGGTGGAAGGAACCACAAGCTCTCCTTCACAGAGTTTGTCATCAAGATCAATATTTATTCTACCAACTTCACCACTTATGATATTTTCCCGACTTTGAATCCCAAAACATGAAATTCAGATGCAAAAAGACTCTGGAGGATGATTTTATAGGATGATCAGAGTGAGAATGATCCTCATATTACCAAATCCACATATATTAGAGGTGAAACACTCCAAATTCTCCATAGAGAATTGAATCATGTGTTATTTTGTTAGACAAAGTCTCACGATAGCATCATCCAGCTGAACATCCTCATCCTTTCTGCTGGCATGGGAGGCCCTTCCATTAACATGAAATTATAGTTTTCCTTCTACTTCAGATACCATGAATAGAAAATAAGAGGTATGTTTATGGTTTGATCCTTCATCACCCATTTGGACCGACATCTCAGTGTATTTGACATTTCCCTTCCCCTCACCTCTCTCGACCCAATGGAGTCGACCAACTTCCTGCTGCTTTTCATGATGTAGATGCTAAAAAAGGATGGAAACATCTATTATTGTGCACTAGGATAATTTGAGGTTGCAGATGTGGAACCATGTGATCAATAATATGACCTAAAACCTACTCTTACCACATCATATCCATCAACAACCCACAACACTTCCACCTACATCCCATCCCCTACTGCTACTAATGCTATACCCACACCTAGAACCACCCATATCACTTCCCCTTCCACCAGAACCTTATCTACTACACCACCAACCCCATATTATCCTATACATATTTGGGCTATGAAAATTTTCATCCTAGAGAGTTTTAATTAGATTACCCACCACCTGGGAATCCCCCTTCGAAGAGTTTTCTATTTTTACTAACCCTTTATTACCACCATCCACTGTAACATCTCATCCACTGGCCTCGACCGGTAATTCCTTATCTACCATTCCTCTCCCAGATACCACCTCGATGGGCCTTCCCTCTAATATGATAGAACCTTTTACCCAAAAAGAGTTCATAGCAAAGCAGGACTAGTGGGGAAAGGGCCCAAAACTACCACCATCCCCTAAGGTTCCATTTGTTGATCCAATTTGTAGAACCATGGCCACAATCAGGATCAGTAGCTCCCCACTTCTAGACAATGAAATAGCTTCCATCACTATGGAACCACTGTTAATAGTTGATCTACCATCCCTTTCCTCCATTTCTATTAATGATTAGGTAGGCCAGTTGCAGAAACCCTCTATTTGGGAGAAGACTTTAGATGCGCAACTCGATGCCCTTACTCATAGTATATCCCAGTCCCTTACCCGATTTTTATACTCTATTTAGTGATTATATATTTTTTACTATATTTTTTACATATTTCTGATGTATCATTTAACTTATTATATACATGGGATACAAATTTTTCCTCACTATTTCTTGGATTATTTTTCACTTCATTATACTATTAAGCAGCCATGTCCATCTCTTCTACCTCTTATATGGTCATAAATGCACCTATTCCATCACAATATACCATCATACTATGGATGAATTAGCATCTTGCTGATATCAAGTGCTAGCTTTATGGGATTTCACTAGAGATCCATGATCATCAGCTGACACCACCATAATGAGAATAATCACTATTCCTTCTGCACAAGATTCATGATTAGTATGATTCTGAGGTGGTTAATCCCTCCAAGAGTACACATGAGTTCTATGAACACAAACACCAATTCTTGCAGGTGATAGAGGATTTTTGATCAGATTAACCACACTTGATTGATTCTTTTTTCTATTCATCTGGTTGACGATGAATTTTTAGCGCTTTCTAGGAGGCAACCGATATTGAATTTTTTTCTTCATTTTTAGTCTTGAACATAGGATTTTATGTTTTTATTTTGAATTTTTTTAATCAAATGTTTCTTTGAACATCATTGTATCCACATATCTGCATGTATCTAAGATGCCTTTCATTTCTATTCATTATGTGAACCTTCCCATTTTACTACTTCCAAAATATTTAAACCCAGTGGACTAATGTTTTATCTAATGAAGTATTTTTCTTTATAATCCATTTTATAGGTAGTCCAATTAAAAATAAATATTTAACAAGTTTCCTAATGGAATGAAAATCAATACTTGGAGCCCTTTATTCACCAACATTCCTTTTCAAAGTTTCTATATAATTTTTTCTATACAATATTTGTGATATCACTCCCACTGTACTTTCCAGGATAGTGTAGAAACTGTATCATTTTAAGTATAGGAGAGTCTTTATTGAACTTAACTGATGATATACATTTTTTTTCTTGCTTATATTTATCTAGGAGACATTTTTCATTGTAATCATGATTTAAACTTGAAAACTCATTGCAACCATTTAAATAAAATATAAAGTTATGTTGGTAATTGTTAAAATCCATGTTTTAATCCAATTTAGTTTTTTAGAATGATTTTTAATTTTAGTAATTTAATTCGAATATAAAATATTTAAAATATATTTTTATTGACTTATTAAATTATATTATACCCTATGTGGTTTCCAGTTTTTATTGTTTACTCCCATTACATATAGGATTCTGAGACTACAATTTCATATCCTTTTATAGAATATTTCTTGAGTGATACTTGAGACATGTAAACCTATTAGAAATTTCATTGAGATCTTACTGAGGATATGAATAAACAAATATAATTTTAATATGATTGCGGAAATATTTTTTAAGCTAATTTTCTTTAAGACCCACCTTACATTTTTCCTTTTTTTAGCTCGTATTTTCCATGAACATATTATTTAGGATGCATCTATTCCAATAAAATAATCCCTTCCTACCCTACTCTTGGTTTTATTCATGATTATACTTTGAACCAATGTAGAGGAATTTTCATCCAAGGGACATGAGATGTTTTGATTGAGATGATATATTATAGAACTTTACTAGAATAATTTGTTAATATCCATGTGTTATTTTTTAAATATTACATTTATCGTTCTCCTTTCAAAAATAGAAATAGAAAAAGAAAAATATTTTGGGTTTTGTATTAGGAAAGTGAAAAATCACCATTTATAGAATAATAAATCTCCTGAAGGATCATATGTGGTTAGGTAATGAAAGTGAGATCTGGCCTAAACATGAATTTAAAAAAATAATTTGAAAATGAAAATAAAAAGAAAATAACATGCTACATTTTGGATACATAATTGGTACACTCATAGATTTGGTTTCAGATGTTTAAAGGATAGACACTATTTGATCTTGGAGGAGGCACATCACACACTATTCTCTCTTATCATTCATTAAAATTCAGAGCATACCTTGCTTTTGAGATTGGTTTTAAATTTTTACCAATTTTATCTCATCCTTAGAGTTATTTGAACCCTATTTTCAGAATCCATAAAGATTAATTTTGTATTAGTTTTTACAAAGTGGGGATGATATAACCAATTCATGCATATGGTTAGAAACATGTATTCAGGGTAGGATCATAACTCCAGTTTCATTTCTACCCTGAGTAATGAAAGAAAATTCATTGTGAGGAAAATTGAAAAATGGGTATTGAATTTAAGAAATAGGTTTGAGATTATAATTAAAATATTGAGAATCTGAATAAAGAACTAAACTATGAGGGATGAATAATTTTCATTGCAGGATTCATTCTGGGGGATTGATATTTTCTAATTAAACTTGGTTTTATTTTTCTAGTTGTAATAAAAGTTTCTTGTTTTAAAATTTGTTTTTTTGGAATCTCTATTGAGATTATTTTTTGTTGAGGACATTAAATTGTTCAAGTGTTAGGGAATTTGATTAGATGAAATTGTATATACATTTTGAAGTCATTTAATTAAGTATTATTCATGTTTTATTCGATAATACACCAGGTATGTATTGATTATTGTAGAGAATAGGTTTCTAGGACTCCAAAGGAAAAGATGTAAAAATTAGCCAAAAGTGATCATTACACATCCTGAAATCTCTTACCCAATTTGTAATAATCATTCATATCATGTCACAAGTCATGAAGCATGTAATGAAAAAATTACAACTCATGAAAATATTAGATGATGTGAATTTACAACACACATCATATAAGATTCAAAGGCCAATTCCTACTTAATGTTCAAATCATGAGAAGAAGCATGTCTTGATTTTAAACAACATATCATGAGATGAGTCAAATCTTCAAAACCTAAAGATATAGGATGATATTCATGTCAGATTTAATATAAATGTAGAAAACCATGGATCTATATTGCACAATGTGAGAAGTTTACACTTCATGTAATATCCCGACTATTTATTTTCTAGCATGTGCACAGCAACTCATAACTTTTATTCGTCTCAATTTTCTTTAATTATCTCTCATTTTTAACCCTTCTATTCTCTCCCAACTCAAATCTAGATAAATCTTGTTACCATTTTGATTACATCCAAGTGTTTTTGGTTATTCTACACATGTTATTCATTCCATTCACTATTATTTACCTTTCAATGTACCTTTACCATTTACATTTCCTTTCTACAGCTAGTTCTCCATACATTCTTTATTGTTTACTATTTTAACAAAGTGTTTGATTGATTTATTACTTGTTTTGATTGAGAAATTCTTGATTATTGAACCCTTGATTTCAAATAGTCAGATTCAACTATTTTCTTGATCTTACGAGCATGTCTATAATTGTTTATTCAATATTTATTATTTCCATTATGTGCGGCTAAATCTCTTAGGGTAAGGGTTGAGAGTAGGGATATCTGAACTTAATTAATCTATAAATTGTTACTTTTTAACCCTAAAGATAGTAATCTAATCACATAAAAACTATTTATTCAATTATTTTAGGCAACCTTTATGATGTCCTGGACCCAGATGTCACTTAATAGGTTCCCCAAGCCTATTGGGACACATGGACTCAAGTGCATCTCCCAAAATGATAGAGTTTTCTGACTTGCAGTGAGGTCCTAGGGTGTATCTGTGGGGAGACTATTACCTTATTACCAAAGTGTAACATAATGAATAAATATAAATAGAGGTAAATAGAAGAAGCAATATAAGTAAATAATCAAAGTATAAAAAAGTGATTAATAGGAAAGGAAAACAATCACTGGGATAATTGGAATAACTGACGATGATATGTCATGTAACTAGAAAACTGGAAAACATGGATACAAGATAGAAGGAATAACATGTTACTAAAAATTATAATGGAAATAAAAAGACTATTCTAAGCATCCCGAGCTCTGGATCAATCATATACTATCAAAATATGTCCTAAATAGAAAAAAATCAAGTGTTCAAAGACGTATGCTTCCCTTTATCAACACTTGTAATCATGTAGTCTTCCCTAGGTACCAAAAGGTGCCTGGAGAGGGTGTGAGATAAATCTGAGCAGGAAACCACCAATATTGTCTATAACATCTGACTCGTGTAGTGGAATATAGTAGCGTGAAAGAATGAATATATAAGTAAAGTAGTACAATGTAACTAAATACCCATGTACCTTCATCAGCCCTATGCTAGTATCTAAAAATGTAACATGTTCATTAATTCATTATTATCAGTTTATAAATAAGACACATATTATTAATAGCGAAGGTTCCAAGATGTAACAAGGAAACCTATAATGATATTTAATAATGAAGTTTCAAGGTAACAACCAAGGAAACGTAGACCTGAAGGGTCACTAACTTAGTAATAGATGTATCCTTAGTAACTATAAGAGTGTAATACAAGTAGCATAGTCTAATTAATTCCAAAATAAGATACCTACCGAGTCCATGGAGTTCATCCAAGGTAAAACTGGGCTAAGCAATGACTGGTTTTGATGCGCTTTAACCATGGAACCAACTTGTCAATGATGGATCCAAGGAGTTTATCCAATTCATCCTATAATAATACCCGAGGGATACTATAGTGTCATAATAGTTATCAAAATTTATCCAAATATCAGGTTATAGGTGGTTCTCAACCTACAAAAGCTGTATCTTTGAATCAGAATGGGTTTCTAGAGTACTCAAGGCATTCCCTATGGAATCCAAGGCTAGCTCGAGTTAAGACACTCATATATGATAAATAATTCATATATATTCTTATAAGGTTCAATCTATTTCCTTTCATTAGTGTGAAAAGGATAAATGATAATGTAACCATTTAATCAAGTCTTAATTAATTAATAATTCTATTTGGTTCAAGAATTTCCTTTCATTAGTGTGACAAGGAAAAGTATAATGCAACCATTTATTTAATTATATTTAAGAAGGATAAGTCATATACTTAGTATATTACTATCCCAAGCATCTAGAGATATGGTTCAGTTATCTGCTATCAAGATCCACCCCAAATGGCAAGTAAAAAAGTGTTTGAAGCTGTATGCTTTCCTTTATCAACACCAGAAATCATGTAGTGTTTCCCCGGTACCAAACAGTGCCCAAAGAGGGTGTGAGATAAATCTCCATGGGATACCACCAATGGTGTCTATAACATCTAGCCCGTGTAATGGAATATATTTGTGTAAAATAATTCATATTTAAGTAAATTAGTCCAATGTAACTAAATACCCAAGTAATAGCTTCATCCCTCAACTGACATCTGAACATGTCACCAGTTTATTAATTCATTATTATCAGTTTATAAACAAGTTACATGTTAGTAATAGTGATGGTTCTGAGTTTTAACAAGAAATCCTATAATGATATTTAATAATGAAGTTCCAAGGTAAAAACCAAGGAAATGTAGACCTAAAGGGTCACCAAATCAGTAATAACTGTAGTATGGCTATGGGTAAGAGTGTAATCAAAGGAGCATAGTCCAAGGAATTCAATAATAAGACTCGTACCAAGTCCATGGAGTTCATCCAAGGTAAAACAAGCATAAGTAATGACTTGACCTGATGTGCTTTAACCATAGAACCTACTTTTCAATGATGGATCTAAGGAGTGTATCTTAGGCATCCTATAATAATACACAAGGGATCCTACCGTGTCATACCAGGAATCCAAAGGTAGGAAAATATCAGGTTCTAGGTGGGTCTCAACCTATGAAATCCATATCTTTGAATCAAAATGAGGTTCCCGAGTGCTCAAGGCATTCCCTATGGAATCTAAGGCGTTCTTGAGTCAGGACACTCCTATTTGATAAAGAAGTGATATATCATTTTATATGGTTCAAGATATTGACTTTCATTATAGTGAAAAGGATAAATGATCATGAAACCATTTAATCAAGTATTAATTAATTAATAATTCTATTTGGTTCAAGCCTTTCCTTTAAATAGTGTGACAAGTCCATGTAGCATGAAACCATTTATTTAATTATTATTTAATAAGTCCAAGTCATATACTTAGTATGATTTCCAATTTCTATTTCACATTTAACTATCAATTGAAGAAATTACCTTAGATGGGTCAACTGGTGATCATACATAGTAATTTCCATCATTCAATTCACAATATAAATCAATCCATCTAATATATAAAAGAGTACCCTTATGAAGGTCAATCAAAGGCATGCCCAAACGGTGGCTCAAACATGTCAAAACACTAAAAAGAAAACTATAGCACAACATTCTACACGAGATCGGTGGAGTAGTGGGTGTAACCACTAAAAAATAATCACATATTTAGAAAGATAATAAACTTATGATTCTAATTATTATAAGCATGATATATTAATTTAATAAGAGACACCTAATTAAATTGGAAGGCAAGACATGACAATTAAAAAATCGAAGAACTCGAGGGATGAGTTATAGATCACCCACCTTAGGCTTATATGAACCTCCTACTCTAGTATTAGCCTATTATTTGACTTGGATCAGAGTATATATGAGACAAAGGTAAAAATTATCACACCTAGATAACTAGGTTGAGAGTTAGAGAGATGAAGAACAACTCAAACAAACTCAAGTACTTACCACTGCATATCCAACGTGATGAAAAAAAGATCAAAAGTATCTCAGATGATAGAGGTATCTTGTAACCTATATTAGGCCTTAAAAAAGTTCCAAAATTAGTGAAAATTAGGCTAATCATACTGAAAATTATAATAGGTAAGGAGGGGCTTAATTAGATCATTAAGGGAAAAATTATCCAAAATTTAGCATGTGCATGGTTTTTTCACACTGTTTGATAAATCATGAAAAAACCATGAATGGGTACCTAGGGAAGAGGGGGAACTGCATGGTTTGGTCATGCAGTTTGGGAAACCATACGCAAACCATACTAGATGGCTCTGCTTGATAATATAGACTATCCCCATGGTTAGATCACACCATGAGGTTGACCCACACAGTTTACTCTAACCACGCAACATGCCATTCCACCTATAAAATATGGGTTATGAGCTTTGAAAAATCCCCAGAAACCCTCAGAACATTTTCTAACTCACTAGGAATCCATATTAGGTACAAAATGAAAAATGATAATGAAATTTAAAGGATCCATACTTAAGGGAAAAACCATATTTATACAATATTCCCCACATAAAATAACTCATCCTCGAGTTCAACTTATAAGGGTAGTGAAACATTTTCTATGATAAACTCTGGCCACTGGGCATGTATGTTAGACTCTCACTCCAAAGTCTCATCTTGCACATGGCCATGATTCTATATCACCCATACTAGAGGGACATACTATCCTCAGAGAGCTTTCGTGCCTCGATCAACAATGCTTACTGGATACTCTTTAAATGTAGCATCGACATCTAATCCAAATTCCTCAGGATTAAAGGTATGAGATGTGTTGACATGATATTGGATAGGTTGTGAAACATGGAAGATGTCATGCATGGAACCATACCTCTAAGTTAGTAGCAACCGGTAGGTTATTGAACCAACTCTACATAGAATCTAAAACTACCCTACTTAACGATGCAATAACATACCTTGTATCTGTATTCATCTATTACCTAGTCTAGGTGATACCTACAAGAAAACAAGATCCCTGACCTTGAACTCTAGAGGTCATTGATGGCGTTTGACATAATATTTGTATCTAGACTGAGCAGTAGTCAAGCAATTTTTAATCAGTTAAACCTACTCCGAAGTCTCCTAAACGAGATGAGGACATAATAGTACTACCTCACCTGCCTCTAGCTAGCACAAGGGTGAACAAAATAGTATAATATATAAGGCCTTAAAAGGATCCATCCAAAATTTTATTCTGAAAGATATTATTTGTAAAGACCCAGAAATTCCGTGGAAATTTTTTTCTTAAATACATGAGAATTTTACGAGTCTGCGAAAATTGACGGCGCATGATTCAGAGGCCCGTTGTGACCAGAATCAATTTATGATGTTTTTTTGGGTACGTTTAGTAAAAGTACAAGTGGGTTTTTTATAACTTTTGAACCGTTGCTCAGAATTGAAATCTGAGGGCACCGTTGAACTCGCAGTGCCGATATTCTCTTAAGAAGATTTTCACCTCAATGATAGATGGTCAGAAATACAAGATAGTTTTTGGGTTTTCATGGAAAATAATAAAATAAAATAAACTACACTTTATTTTATTTTTGAGCCACTGTGTAGATGTTGGGAGGTAGGACCCGCTGGAACTATAACCTTCATGTGGAAGTTGGTAGTGAGAACCGCTTGAGACCACATAACCTCCCAATTTGAATATTAGGGGTGTGGACCACCCGACCCCTATTAAATGGGAGAAGAGGAAAACCTCTCAACCCCCCTCTTTAATATGGAGGAGCCCCTTGAGCTTTCCAACACATTAATGTTGCCAACACACCAAATTAATGGTGCCAAATCCTCCCCTTTAATTTTTAAGGTGCCAACCAAGTGTTTAGTTTTCCTTTTTTAATTCTTTCCAATGAAATAATAGATATTATAATCTATTATTTGGCACAAATTTTCACTAGGGTGATTTGAGAGGAGAATTATTGGGAGAAAGCTCCCAATGAAGAATGAATAACGTGTTCTTCAACGAAGAACACCGGAAATGATCTACTTTGACCTTCATCCTCAGATCCTACCGACGTGGGATGTCTTCAACCAACCTTCCATCCACATCATCATCAACGAACCGACGCATGAGCTCAGGATTGGAAGTGTGCGGAAGACATGAAAAATGATGGTCTCCTCTATCTTCTTTATATGACTTCATCGTCAAACAATGAACAAAGGTAGGGGGGTTTTATTTGTGTAATATTACTTTCCTTATTTTCTTCTTCAGTTGGAAAGGAATCATTGCGGTGGTTGTAAAAATTGAAGTTCATCTTTCTTATTACTTGATGAGCCCAATGTTACCACCCTAAAAGCGGAGGGTGCGGGCCAAACCAACCTGGCCTGACCCCTATGCCATTCTTGTTTGTAATGATCTTCGGCATGGCGACGAAACGACAAGGAAATTAAGGCGGTGAAGACAAAGGTCGTGCTTTCCGCGGCCTCCGTGACCCGCACTGCCCCCGTGCCATCCTGCATCGCCGCTGGCCTACTCGGCTACCTCCCGGATGCCCGCCGGCCTGCCTGGATACCACCCAGCCGGCCCATCGGCCACCCAGCCTACCCGCTAGCCTCCTGGCTGCTGCCGGCCTCCCGGCCTACCGAGCCGCCTCTTGGCTCCTGAACGAACCGACGCTCTAGCCGAACTGCTGATCCATGCTGACCTCCCGGCCGAACCAGCGCCCTGGCTGCACCGGCCTCCCTGCTGAACCAGCGCCCTGGCCGCACCAGCCTCCTGATCCAGCCCACAGCCCCCCACGTGGCACCCTGGACGAATCGGCCATGACCGCTCCCTCTGGGCCAAGCCACGTCAGGCCGCACCCTCACGACGCTCCGGGCTGAACCAGCCCCGAACTCGGGCCAGACCACCCTTGTGGCCGGCTGGGCTGGGCCAAATGAGCCAGGACAAACCCAACAGGCCATGCCAAACCCAACAGGTCAATCCGGGTCGACCCGAACCAGGTTGGACCAGACTAAGTCGGGTCGGGCCGGTTTGACCGGGTCAGATCGGACCCAGACCTACTACCGACCATTTACTTACTTTTAGCCATATCTTTGGTACTGAACGTCAGTTTGACGAACCATCAGCGGAACTGGTAATCTTGGAGAGTGATGGTACCTTTGAGTATACCACACTATAGTTTTGGGTATAGATGAGATACGATCAGGTTGGATCAAGCATGGATTTAACCTGGCCCTGGGACTGAAATGCCAATAACTCTCATACCGGGCGTCCGATTGAATCACCGTCTGTCGCGTTGAGTTTATTTTGGCTAGAAGGATCTTCTGGATACATCAACTTGAGACTTCATGGTAGTTTATGTATAGAAACATGTCTTTATGAGTGGACCCTCCTTGAATCAAGAATGCTTTATGCAGAAAACCTGTGGCTGGATGCGCTCTGATGATTGTTCCTAGATCCTGTGTGGGTTCGACTACTCTGACTAATGTTTTGGGATCTTGTGTGTGTTTGATAGCTCTGACTACTGTTCCTAGATCATGTGTGAGTTCGATAGCTATGATGACTATTCCTGGATCCCATATGGGTTTGACAGCTCTAACTACTATTCTTGGATCCTGTGTCGGTTCAACAGCTCTGTTTACTGTTCCTGGATCCTCTGTGGGTTCGACATCTCTAACTTTTTTTCCTGGATCCAACATGGGTTCGAAAGAATAGATAATTTAGTAGCTATATCTAATCATCTCTAACTCTCTACATAAGTTGTATACTTGTGTGTGTTGAGTCACTAACTTTTGTGTTTTCCTCATGATTAAGATAGATTAGTTGATAACTTAAGTATATGTATGGGAATATAACTAAGTGGGGTTATCTGTTGATTTCATACTTTTTGGTTTATCCTTGTTGGATTTTGTGAGACCTTGAGGGTCTTGGGGTCCCTACTGAGTATTGTTATACTCACCCTTGCATAGGCTATGCCCACACCTTATTGTGTTGGATGCAGACGACATACATCGCTGAACGAGGATGAGAGTACTAGGACTAGACGATACCCGGAGGTGGAGCATACAGAGTGATGGTACATGGAGAAGATGGATGGACATGGAGTGATTAGGAGGCTATCTGTACCAACCCTTTAGGTAGGAATCCCAGAGGAAGATCCATCAGCTGTTTTTCCATTCTTCAGTTGTACTTGTTTTTCCAGTTCCTTGTACTTTACAGTTGGGCTTGTATTTCCAGCCCCTTTACATTTCAGCACTCTTTTGTTATACAGTTTACTTAGTGTTTTGTATCTAGGTGTGTGTTCTGTTGTGTCCGTTTACAGGTTTTAAATGAAATTCCTTCCCAGATTTAGGGAATTTCTTCTTTGGTGCTAGTCGCCAGCCCTTGGCCTATAGAAGGCGAGCTTGGGATAGTCACGACACATGCCCCGGGGGATGGGTCGTGACAAATTGGTATCAGAGGAGTTTGTTCTACCATAGAACTTGGGACTATGATCTTTTCTGTGAAGCAATAGTGTTAAAGGTACTGAGTGTGGTTTTAGTTCCGGGAGTCCAGTGTTGGTGCGGCGACCGGCGTATCCATACACCAGGACCCTAACTTCTGATTTCTGACTCAGTGCACGAAAACACTATTTGTGTGTGTGTTTTGAAGAGTTTTCTTTGTGATCTCTTTGAGTCAGCTCACCAGGTATAAATTTTTGACCTTGGAACACTTGTTTCTTTTTAGGATGCCTCCATGAAGATAGCCAGCTAGGGTTCCAGGCTTTGTACGAGATAGCAGCCCACCGAGTGACGAGGCCTCGGTGTAGGGCCCTATCACAGAAGAGGCACCAGCAGTACCATTACCTGTTGGGCCATCGATACCACTAGCTCCAGCAGAAGACAATGCTTGCCGCTTGAGCACATTGCATGAGTTCTAGTGCCAGAGGCCACCCAGGTTCAGGGGTGAGATGGACCCGCAGGCAGCTGAGGATTGGATGGAGGCTATGGTGAGAGTCTTCAGACTGGTAGGGACACCCAGCTGACCTTATGGTGATCCTTTCCATCAGTCTCCTTTAGGCAGCAGCATGCAGATGGTGGAGCCTGATGCTCTAGGTGCATGATGAGGTGACACTACTCTGGGCAGACTTCGAGATCCTATTTCAGGCGGAGTTTGTCCCAGCCTCCCTACGTGTCATGCAAATTCAAGAGCTAATTCATCAGTAGTAGAATAGTATGACTGTAGATCAGTACTCAGCAAGGTTCAAATACCGCTCACACTACTTCACCAATATGGAGAAGGACCCATTTTTCAGGGCCCGAACATTTAAGCAGGGGATCAGGTGAGTGATCAAGGATTTGATGATCTCCCTCAACATCCCGACGTAGGTGGGGTGTTGGAGCGAGCCCTCTTAGTGAAGAGTTTCCTTGCTGAGAAGTCACCAGTAGCGAGACCCGCCACCGGGCGTCACATAGAGGAGTCTTCTGTAGAAGGTAGAAGACAGATGTCGCAGAGATCCAAGCAGACCAGACCATTCGGTGGATGACCTCAGGACACTTGTTCAGTTGTGAGAGGCACACGAGACAGATCCAGTCATATGAGGAACATGCAGTGTTTCACATGACTCATGACTATCCAACCCACTGTTCGGATGATCAGCAGATAGTTGAGGTACCTCCCAGGCAGAGGCAGTGGTTCGATCAAGGCGATCTGCAGGGCACAAGCGGACGTGGTAGAAGAACTAGTCGTGAAGCTGGTGGTGGATGACGTTACAAGGTGTTACCACAACCACCACCACCAGGAGGTCCACCCCGACCGTAGGGAGCGGGTGGACAGGTGAGAGCCCAACTCCAGGAAGCTGAGACTTATGATCATGATTCTCTTGAGATGATTCGAGGTACGATATGTGTCTACTCCACCATATATGTAGTTATTATAGACACAAGTTCTAGTCACTCTTTCATTTCCACTTCCCTCGTTCGGAGCTCGGAGATTCCGACAGAGTGTTTTGCTCGATCCTTATGGATAGAGACTCCTACAAGAGCAGATTCGATGATTACACACTGGTGCTGGCAGTGTGAGATTATTCTAGGAGGAGAGAGCTTCGACTGTGATATCCTAGTAGCGGCGTTGAGGCCTTATGATGTCATCTTGGGTATGGACTAGTTATCTATAGTCCATGCTCAGATTGACTATATTAGGTGCAAAATGTGGTGTGTCTGCACAAATGGGACCATGTTTACCTTCACCGGTGAGAAGGGAGCCTTTTCAGCATAGGACATACTTACTTGGAGGAGGGTTCAACCAATAACTCATCAGTTGGCCTGACTTACCCTCAGAGCAATTTATGTGGAGAGTCTGATCTATCTTGTAGTAGTGGACCAGTATGTGGATGTTTTCCCTAATGATGTACCAGGTCTACCTCCTCGCAGAGAGGTGGACTTCTACATTGACCTGTACCTCGGGACAACACCGATATCTACACCAACGTATGAGATGGCTCCCGCAGATCTTCGTGAGCTACGGATACAGCTAGAGGACTTGCAGGGGAAGGGATTTATCCAGCCCAGTGTTACTCCCTGGGCAGCCCAGATTCTATTTTCTAAGAAGGTGGATGAGAGATTGAGGATTTATGTCGACTACCGTCACCTGAACCAGGTGACCGTGAAGAACAAGTACCCACTCCCTAGGATTGATGACATCTTTGATCAGTTTAAGGGAGCACAATGGTTCTCGAAGATAGACCTCAGATCAGGTTATCACCATCTAAAAGTTCGAGAAGAGTATGTGGACAATACCACCTTTATATGTCGGTACGACCACTACGAGTTCTTGGTTATGCCTTTCGGCAAAACCAATGCTCCAGCAATGCTCATGGGACTAATGAACAAGATTTTCCAACCATACCTTGATCTCTTTATCATAGTCTTCATTGACAACATTCTGATCTACTCGACTACTGAGGAGGAGCATGCCTACCATTTTCAGGTAGTACTGGATACACTCTGAGAGAACCATATTTATGGTAAGTTCTTGAAGTGCGAGTTTTGGATCCAAGAGGTTCACTTTTTGGTACATGTCATCTCGGAGGCTGAAGTTGCAGTGGATCCAGCGAGGACTGAGGTGGTACTTGCTTGGGATCCACCTAGGAGTGTGACGGAGGTGCGAAGTTTCTTGGGTTTGGATGGTTACTACCGGAGATTCGTTCGATACTTCTCAAGAGTTGCAGCACCACTATCAGCCTTGACGAATAAGGGGCAACCCTTTGTGTGGTCGAAGAGATTCCAGTAGAGCTTTTAGGAGATGAAGGCAGAGGCTGACTAGTGCCCCCCCATCTTGAGGCTTATAGAGGAGGGCGTAGGGTACGCAGTTTACTACAATGAATTAGGGACCATACTCGGATGTGTCCTGATGTAGGAGCGAGCAGTGATCTCTTATGGTTATCGTCAGTAGAGACAACATGAGAAGAACTATGCCACCCATTACCTGGAGTTATCAGTGGTGGTATTCACCTTGAAGATTTGGTGACACTATCTGATGGGCGAGTGTTTCACAGTCTACTCTGACCATCAGAGTATCAGGTGTATCTTCTGTCAGAAGGACCAGAACCTGAGACAATGACGATGACTTGAGTTCCTCCAAGAATATGACTTTGAGATAGTCTATACTCCTATGAAAAGGAACGTTGTAGCAGATTCACTCAGTAGGAGATCTGGTATATAGATGTTAGGTGAAGCGACAGAGTAGCTAACCACTTTGCAAATATCCTTTTTGGATAGAGATGGAGAAGCTTTCATACAGTCTCTCATAGTTACACCCCCACTTATTTAGCAAGTCAGGGAGGCACAGCGTGGGGATGCTTACTGTGAGACACGACATGATTAGACATCCACAGGGCAGGCACCTGATGAATTTTCTAAAGGTGGAGAGCACATCATCCTCTTCAAAGGACGTACTATGTTTCCAGTGTCACTTCTAGAGGAATTGTTGAGAGAGTTCCACATGTACACTCTAGCGGTACATCCAGGAGTGGAAAAGTACCAGGATCTCTGGTGACAACACTGGTGGCTGTGTATGAAGAAGGAAGTTGTAGAGTCTGTCTCTCAGTGCCTCACTTGTCAGCAGGTTAAGGCAGAGAACCAGGTACTAGTAGGGTTGGTTCATCCTTTAGAGGTCCCAGAGTGTAAGTGTGATGGGTTATCCATAGACTTTGTGATAGGACTTCCACATACATCCAAGGGTCATGAATCGATTTGGGTGATCATCGACCGACTCACCAAGTTGGCCCACTTCCTACCGATCAGAGAGAAGGGTTACGTAGAGAGCTCGGGACGCCTCTACGTACAGGATATTGTGAGAATACATGGGGTAACTTCATCTATTGTCTCCGATCGTGAAACACAGTTTACATCTCGGATATGGAAGGGGTTGAAGGAGGCTTTCTGGACACAAATTCGTCTAAGCACCGCCTTCCATCCTCAGACAGATGGTCAGACTGAGCGAACCATCCAGAATCTCGAGGACATGCTGCGTGCTTTTGTCCTCGACTTCAGTCACAGATGGGAGGATCACTTACCTTTAGTGGATTTTTCATACAACAATAGCTCTCACTCCACCATTGGGATGAAACCTTTTGAGGCATTATACGGGCAACCTTGCAGATCACCCTTATGCTAGAATGACCCTGGGGAGTCAGCACTAGTGTTACCAGAGATGGTACGAGCTACTACCAAGAAGGTACAGATCATCCAGGACCAGATAAAGACTACATAGAGCAGGAAGAAATCGTATGCTGACAAGAGATGGAGACCTCTAGAGTTCAAGGATGGCGACCAAGTCTTTCTACAGATCTCACCTAGACGTGGTTTACAGAGATTTGGAAGAGGTGGAAAGTTATCTCCAAGATTCATCAAACATTTTCAGGTCCTCAGTAGATTTGGAAAGGTGGAATACCACTTAGTTCTTCCACCTCAGTTGCACCAGGTGCACGATGTCTTCCACATATCTCAACTGAGTAGAAACATGCATGACCCTTATCACATTATCGACCATGGAGAGATGGACGTCAACGATGGGGCGAATTTTATGAACGTTCCAGTGGAGATTGAGTATAAACCACAATGGGTCCTACATGGATGGTTGATACCTCTGGTGCATGTTCGTTGGCAGCACGGGAACCTCCATGAGAGAAAATGGGAGCGGGAGGATTAGATGTGTGCTCAGTACCCCCACTTGTTCCCTTAAATCGAGTTGTAGATTAAGAGGACGTAAAGCCCTGGGGTGGGGAGAATGTAAAGACTTGGAAATTCCATGAATTTTTCCCCCTAAATACATGGGAATTTTATGAGTCCGTGAAAATTGATGGCATATGATTCTGAGGCCCGGTGTGCCAAGAATCAATTGATGAATTTTTGTTCGGGTACGTTTAGTAAACATACAAGTGGGTTTTTTATTACTTTTGAACTAGTGCTCAGAATTGAAATCTGAGGGCACCGTTGAACTCACAGGCCCGATATTCGCTTAAGAATACTTTCACCTCAATGATAGATGGTGGATAATAAAAGATAGTTTTTGGGTTTTTGTGGAAAATAATAAAATAAAATAAACTACACTTTATTTTATTTTTTATCCACCATGTAGATGTTGGGAGGTAGGACCCACTGGAACTATAACCTCCATGTGGAAGTCGGAAGTGGGGACCACCCGAGACCACATAACCTCCCAATTTGAATATTAGGGGTAGGGACCACCCAAACCCTATTAAATGGGAGGATAGGAAAACCTCTCAACCCCCCTCTTTAATGTGGAGGAGCCCCTTGAGCTTCCTATACATTAATGTTGCCAACACACCAAATTAATGGTGCCAAATCCTCCCCTTTAATTTTTGAGGTTCCAACAAAGTGTTTAGTTTATATTTTTGAATTATTTCCAATAAAATAATAGATATTATAGTCTGTTATTTGGAACAAATTTTCACTTGGGTGATTTGAGAGGAGGATTATTGGGAGAAAGCTCCCAACGAAGAACGAAGAACGAAGAATGCGTTCTTCTAATGAAGAATTCCGGTAACAATATCATTCGACCTTCATCCTTAGATCCTACCGATGTGGGAAATCTTCAATCGACATTCCCTCCACATCATCATCAAGGAGCCAACGCATAAGCTCAGGATTGGAATTTTGTGGTAGACACGATGAACAACGATCTCCTCCGTCTTCGTTCTACGACTTCATCGTCAAAAAATGAACAAAGGTAGGGGGTTTTATTTGTGCAATATTACTTTCCTTATTTTCTTCTTCGGTTGGAAAGGAATAATTGCGGTGGTTGTAAAAATTGAAGTTCATATTTATTATTACATGATGAGCCAAATTTTACCACCGTAAATGCAGAGGGTGTGGGCCAAACCAACATGGCCTGACTCCTCCGCCGTTCTTGTTTGTGATGATCATTGGCATGAAGATGAATGGATGAGGATAAAAAGGAAGTGATGACAAAGGACCTGATTTCCGTGGCCTCTGTGACCTGCGTCGCGCCCGCTACGTCCTGCACCGCCGTCGGCCTGCCCGGCCACCTATCGGACAGCTGTCGGTATGCCCTCCGCCCTGCCCGACCACCACCCAACCGTCGCACAGCCAGCCCGGCCTGCCCGCTGGCCACCCGGTCTGCCCGCTGGCCTCCTGGCTGCCCGCTGGGCTCCCGTGCCGCCCCTGAACTTCTGAGCCGCCACCCTGCAACAGGCTGAACTGGCGCCCTGGCCGAACCAGCAATCCGCGTCGGCATCCCGGCCGAACCGGTGCCCTGGCCGCGCCGGCCTCCCGAGTCAGCCTGTGGCCACCCTTGCGATGCCCTGGCCGAACCAGCCTTGGCCGTGCCCTCCAGGATGAGCCATGTCAGGCCGCATCCTCACGACGCTATGTGTTGGAACTCCCTTGTGGCCTACCGGGCTAGGCCCAGCGGGCCGGCCCAAACCCAACAGGTTGGCCCGCCCAACGGGTGAGTCCAGAACCAACGGGTCAGGCCGAGTGGACCCGAACTGGGTCGGCCCAGACTAAGTCGGGTTGGGTCAGTCTGACCGGGTCGGACCGGACCCGGACCTACTACCGACCCTTTAATTACTTTTGGCCATATATTTGGCACCAGACGTCCATTTGACGAAACTTTAGCGGCACTGGTAATCTTGGAGAGTGACAGTGCCTCTCAGTATACCCCACTAGATTTTTGGGTATAGATGAGATACGATCAGGTTGGATCAAGAACGAATCCAACCGGGCCCCTGGGACTAAAATGGCAATAACTCTCAGACCGGGTAGATGAGATACGATCAGGTTGGATCGAGCACGAATCCAACTGGGCCCCTGGGACAAAAATGGCAATAACTCTCAGACCATGCATCTGATAGACGCACCGTCTATTGCGTTGGGTTTCTTTTGGATAGATAGATAATTTGGATACATCAAATTGAGACTTCATGGCAGTTTATGTATAGAAATTTTGCCTGAGGAGGAGACCCTCTTGGAATCAAGAATGCTTTGTTTGGAAACCCTGTGGTTGGATGCACTCTGACGACTGTTCCCAGATCTTGTGTGGGTTTGACAGCTCTGACTACTATTCATGGATCCTGTGTGGGTTCAATAGCTTGAACTACTATTCTTATATCCAGTGTGGGTTCGATAGCTCTGACGACTATTCCTGGATCTTGTGTGGGTTCAACAGCTCTAACTACTGTTCCTGGATATTGCGTGGGTTCGACAGCTCTGTTTAATATTCTTGGATTCTGTGTGGGTTCGACATCTCTAAATTCTGTTCCTAGATCCTAAGTGGGTTCAATAGAATAGATGATTTAGTAGCTATATCTAATCATCTCTAACTCTATATAATTTGTATACCTGTGTGAGTTGAGTTAGTAACTTTTGTGTTTTCCACATGATTGAGATGAATTACTTGGTAACTTAATTATATGTGTGGGTATATACCTAAGTTGGGTTATCTGTTGATTTCATACTTTTTTGTTTATACTTTCAAGATTTTGTGAGACCTTGAGGGTCTCAGGGTCCCTTCTGAGTATCGTTATAATCACCCCTGCATGGGTTATGCCTGCACTTCGTTGTGTTGGATGCAGACGACAGACAGTGCTGATCAAGGATGAGAGTACCAGGACTGGACGGTACTCGGAGGTGGACCATATGGAATGACGGTACACAGAGAAGATGGACAAATGCGAAGTGCTGAGGAGGTTATATGTACCTACCCTTCAGGTAGGAATCCCAGAGGACGATCCAATAACTCTTTTTTCCTTTCTTCAGTTGTACTTGTTTTTCAAGTTCCTTATAATTTACAGTTGGGCTTGTATTTCCGTCCCCTTTACATTTCATCACTCTTTTGTTATATAGTTTAATTAGTGTTTTGTATCTAGTTGTGTGCTCTATTGTGTGCGTTTACAAGTTTTAAAGGAAATACCTTCCTAGATTTAGGGAATTGTGCCTTTGGTGCTAGTCGCCTGCCCCTGGCCTATGGATGGTGGGCGTGGTATAGTCACGACACGGGCCCCGAGGGATGGGTCATGAAATTATAATCAGTGATCTCAAGTAGAAGGATGTTCTTCTCCCAGGAACTACTGAAATCAAGGAAACAAGATCAAATCTTATTCTCTAGAACCTACATTGTATGTTTTGATTGTCCATCGATTTGAGGGTGAAAAGATGTTCTAGGAATCACCTATTCTCCCATGTCCTTCTGAAATACCTACTAGAACCATGATATAAAATTAGTATCCCTATATGAAATTATAGTATGAGGATCCACATGTAGTCGTATTATCTTATAGACATATAGTCTTCCTAGCTCATTGACTGAGAGGTTCAGCTGAATAGGTATGAAGTGGGATGATTTCATTAGTCTGTCGATAATTACCTATACAACATCACTACCTCTCAGCAACCTAGGTAAGAAGACTACAAAATCCATATCAATATCTTCCCATTTCCATTCCGGGACTGGAAGAGGTTGTAACAAGCCTGCATGTATCTAGTGCTCTGTTTTCACCTACTGACTGGTGTAACACCTACTAATAAAGAATGCTATCTGACATTTAATCCCATGCTATCAATACTGGCATCACATATCTCTATAAATCTTGGAGATACCTGGATGAACATTCAACTGAGAATCATGAGACTCATGCATCAAATCCTCTCTCATATTTATGGGAATCCATACACATCCATGAATACACAAAATTTCATCTCTGTCTATAGAACAATCCAAAGGTGGGTTATCTCCTAATATAATCTCATGGAGAACCAATCCCTCAGGATCTAAAAATTTTATACCTTTCACCTTCTCAAAGAGTAAAGTGGTAACTATTAAAGATTAGAGGCAAGACTACTAGTTACTATCATGAAACTCTATATGCATCCTAGAAAGGTGGGCCATTAACTTCCATTCTTCATAGGCTTCCCATATGGCATGTGTTTGAGTTTTATGAATCATCACATCAACAACTATATTTACCTTCTCAATCATATAGGAAATCTCAAAATCAAAGGATTTTAGATATTCGAACCATATTCAATTTTTGAGGTTCATGTCATGTTGTGAGAAAATATATTTGAGGATATTATGGTCTGTGTACACCACAAATCACTCTTCTAATAGATAGCGTCTCATGTAATGTAAGGCATGGTCAACTGCTACTAGTTAAAGGATGTGTGTCTGGTAGTTTCTCCCATGAGGATTTAACTTTTGAGATCCATACATAAAGAATATATCATCCAGCATCAGCACTACTCATAGGCAATGCCCGATGCATCATAGAAGACGCTATAACTTATGCATGGATTTGGAAGAATCAAGATAGGTGTTAAGACAAGCCTCCCTTTCATCTCCTAAAATGATTTCTGACATGATTCTAACCACAAGAACTTGCCACCAGTCTTTGTAAGACTATTTAGAGGTGAAGCAAGGTGTGATAAGTCCAATACAAAATACATATAATATCTATTCATCCCCAAGAAACTCTTTATATAAAACATGTTCTTGGGATATTCCTAGGAAACTATAGTATTAAACTTTTATGGGTCAATAAATAATCTTGATTCCAATATTATATAACCTATGAAATTAACTTTATAAATCCTAAAGTGGCACTTAGAAAGATCAACATAAAGATGATGCTCTCTCAGTGTACTCAGAATGATCTCAAGATGATTGGAATGGTTGTTACAAGTATGGAAATACATCAAGATGTCATCCACAAAGACCATGATAAAATAATCGAGATAGGGATGGAAAACCCTATTCATTAGAGCAATGAAAACAGAGGACACATTCATAATACCGAATGTCATAACAAGGTACTCATACAAACCATAACTACTAATAAAATCTGTACAAGGTATGTATGATGGCCTTACTCACACTTGGTGATATCCTGACCATAGTTCAATATTAGAGAATGCCCTAGCTCCTTGTAGATAGTTGAAGAGATCATCTATTCAAGGCAGTAGATACCAATTATTGACCATAATCTAGTTAAAATTTATTTAATCTACACATAGATGTAAGTTTCCATCTTCATTATTTGTGAAAAGCATAGGAAAACCCCAAGAGGATGTACTAGGACTTTTAAAAACCATAGACTCTAAATCATTTACCTATATCTTGAGCTCTTGAAGCATTATAGGTTCTATCCTATAAAGAGTAATCGACACCAAAGCTGATTCTAGAACAAGATCGATCATAAACTATACCTCTCTCTAAGGAGGTAAGATAGAAAAAGTCATCGGTAAAGACATCCATGAAACAATCAAGTACTGGAGGGAAAACATCTTGATGTAAACCTTAATCCTCCATGAAGAGATTTTTAATTTGGGCGGTCACTCCTCCTAGCCTATGATTCTCTAGTCACACTCTTCTATCTTAGTCACCCCCCTCACCCTTGTGTAGATTATTTCTACCTTTTGGTGATGTAAAAGATACCCTATTAGGATAACAGTCTACAAAAGAATGATATTTGAACCAACCAATCCATCCCAAGCTTGGTGGGGCACATGGACTCAAGCACATCTCCCCAAATTCTAGAGGCTTCCGAATGGCAGTGATGGCCTAGGGTGTGTCCATGGGGAGACTATTACCTTATTTCCAGAGTGCAGCACAATGGATAAATATAAATAGAGGTAAATAGAAGAAGCAATATAAGTAAATAGTGGAAGTAGAAAAAATTTATAAATATGAAAGGATAACAATCACTGATATAAATGGAATAACTGATGATGATATGCCATGTCACTAGACAACTAAAAAAAATGATACAAGACAGAAGAAATAACATGTTCCACAAAAGTATAAATTAAATCAAAATACTATCCCAAGAACCCCGATATTTGGTTTAGTCATATTCTATCTAGATCCATCCTAAAAGGAAACCAATATTGTGTTTGAAGAAATATTCTTCCATTTATCAACACCTTAAATCATCTAGTCTACCCTGGGTACCAAACAGAACCCAGAGAGGGTGCGAGAAAAATTTCAATGGGCCACCACCAACGGTGTCTATAACATCTGGCCCATGTAATGGAATATATAAGTATAAAATAATGCATATATAAGTAATGCAATATAATGTAACTAAATACCCAAGTACCATCTTCAGCCCTTAGCCATTATCTGAACATGTAGCTGGTTCATTAATTCATTATTACCAATTTATAAATAAGTCACATGTTAGTAATAATCAAGGTTCTGAGATTTAATATGGCAACTTGTAATGATATTTAATAATGTAGTTCCAAGGTAACAACCAAGGAAATATAGACCTCAAGGGTCACCAAATTAGTAATAACTATAGTCTGGATAAGGGTAAGAGTGTAATCCAAGGAGAATAGTCCAAGGCATTCCACAATAAGACTCCTATCGATTCCATGGAGTTCATCCATGGTAAAATGGGTCTGTGTAATGATTGGGCCCAATGGGATTTAACTATGGAACCTAATTATCAATGCTAGATCTAAGGAATGTATCCAAGGCATCCTGTAATAATACACGAGGGGTCCCATAGTTTCATACCAGGAATCCAAATTTATACAAATATCAGGTTCTAGGTGGGTCTTAGCTTAAGAAATCCATATATTTGAATAATAATGAGGTTCCCAAGTTCTCACGGAATTACCTTTAGAATCCAAGGTGATCTTGAGTTAGGACACTCATATTTGATAAAGAAGTGATATATAATTTTATAAGGTTCAATATATTAACTTTCATTAGAGTGATAAGGATAAATGAGGATGAAACCATTTATTAAAGTCTTAATTAATAAGTAGGTCTATTTGGTTCAATACTTTCCTTTAATCAGTGTGACAATTCCATGTACCATGCAAACATTTATTTAATTATAATTTAATAAGGCCAATTCATATACTTAATATTCTTTCCAATTTCCATTCCACATTTAATTATCAATTGAATCACATACCTTAGATGGGTCAAGTGGTGATCATACATAGTACTTTCCATTACACAATTCACAATATAAATCAAGCCATATAATTTAGAAAATCTTTCTCTTATGAAGGTCAATCCAAGGCACACCCAAATGGTGGCTCAAATGTGTCAAAGCACTAAAAAGAAAATTATGGAATAACATCCTACTTGGGATGGATAGAGTTTTTGGCATAACCACTAATGAATAATCAAATATTTGGAAAGATAATAACCATAAGTTTTTAATGAGTATAAGCATGGAATATAAATTCAACAAATAGAACCTGATGAAATTAGTGGGACCCACACGACATTTCTAAAATCAATGAACTTGAGGGATGACTTATAGGCCAACCACATTAGATTTGTATGACTCTCCTCCTCCAGTATTATCCTCTGATTTTTCTTGGATCATATTAGATTAGAGAAAAAGGTAAAAACTCTAACTCCTTGATAACTAGTTCAAGAGAAAGAGAGAGTAAGAACAAATCAAACGAACATGAGTACATACCGTTGGGAATCCAATGTGACAAAAAAAATCTTGAACATATCATGAATGAAATAGATCTCTTGATCCCTTTTTTAGGCCTTCAAAAAGAACCAAAATGATAGAATAATAGGATAATCCTGCTGGAAATCATAATAGGAATAAAGGAGGAGCATAATTAGATCATTAAGGTTAAAATGGTAAAATTACCAAAAATTTAGCCTGTGCATGGTTTATCTGTACGGTTTGAAAAACCATGTGAAAACCCTAAACATGTGCCTAAGGAAGAGGGGGAAATACACAGTTAGGTTGCAAAGTTAGGGAAACTGTGTGCTAACCATGTAAGATGGCTCTACCAGAAAATGTAGATCATCTTCACAGTTAGATCTAACCGTTTAGCCCACCCACATAGTTTACTCTAACCATGCGATAAGACCAATATTCCCCAAAAAATGGGTTCCAAGATCCAAAAAATCCTTGTAAATTATTATAACCTCCACTGACTCATTAGTCATCCATATTTGGTAAAACAATATAGAATTAGAATGAAATTTAAAGGATCCATACTTAAGGGAAAAATCGAGTTCTTATAGTATACCCCCTGAAAAGAACTCATCCTCTAGCTAACCTTCCAAGGGTGATAAAATAATTTTTGAGAATAAATATGGCCACTGGGCATATACGTTGACCTCTCACTCCTAGGTCTTGTCTTTCATGTGTCCATGCTTCCATAACATCCATATTAGATGAAAAAACCTACCTCAGAGAGCCTTCATGCTCTGGTCAATGATGCATATTGGATACTCAATAGTAGCATCGACATCAAACTCTACTTCCTCAGGATCAAAGTTATGTGATGGTTCTACATGCTATTGGAAAATCTATAAAACATGGAATATGTTGTTAATGTCATGGTACCTATGAGGTAGTAGAAACCGATATGCTACTAGACCGACTCTCTATAGAATATAAAATGTACCTACATAACAAGCCAATAATTTCCTTTTCCTTCATGTCATTATATTCCCTATCCTGGGTGATAACTATAAGAAAACATGATCCCCAAAATCAAACTCTAGAGGTCGTTGATGGGGATAGACATAATATTTCTGTTGGTATGAGGGTGAAAAGATGTGCTTAGAAGCACCTATGTTCCCATAGCCTTCTACAATACCTGCCAGAATTGTGATGTGAAACGAGCATACCTATTTGAAATGATAGTATAAGGAACCTAATGTAGTTATATAATCTCATGGACATACAGTCTTCCCAGCACATCGACTGAGAAGGTCTCCCGAATAGGTAAGAAGTGGGATGCTTTCTTTAGTCATTTGATAACTACCCATACAACATTTCTACCTCTCTATGAACTAAGTAATCTGACAACCAAATCCATAGAAATATCTTTTCATTTCCATTTTGAGACTGGAAGTGGCTGTAACAAGCATGTCGGTCTCTAGGTATCCACCTTCACCTACTGACTGGTGAAACACATAGTGATAAATCCTTATATCTGATGTTTCATCTCAATACACCAATACTGGTGTCATATATCTCTATACATCTTGTATATACTTGGAATAACTACCCACTGAGAAGTGTGGGACTCATGTATCAACTCCTCTATTATATATATCATAACCCAGACATGTCCATGAATACATAGAATGTCTTCTCTATCTACAAACCAATATAGAGGTGGGTTATCTCCTAATATACTCTCATTGATAACCAATACCTCTGGATCCAAAAATTCTCTACCCTTCACTTTCTTAAGGAGGGAAGAGGTAATTTTCAAAGATGATACATAAGACTAATCATGACTATCATGAAACTCCATATGTATCTAAGAAAAGTGTGCGATTAAATTCCATTTATCACTGGATTACCATACGACCTATGTTTATGTTTTCTGACTCAGCACATCAGTGACTACATTTCCCTTACCAGATATATAGTCAATATCAAAATCAAAGTTTTGAAGATACTCGACACATATTCACTGTTTGAGGTTCAATTCATGCTATGAAAATATTTATGTGAGTCTCTTGTGGTCCATGTACACCACAAAAATCTCACCTAATAGATGGTGTCTCTAGAAACATAAGGCATGGAAAACTACTTCTAGATCATGGTCGTGTGTCGGGTAGTTTCTCTGATGAGGCCTCAACTGCTGAGATCAATACACAATGAATCCATCCATCTGCATCAGTACAACTTTTAGGCCAATTTCTGATGCATTATAGAAGATGGTATAACCTATTCCGAGGTCTAGAAGAATCTGAATAGTTTCTAAGAAGCACCTCCCTTTCAACTCTTGAAAGGATTTACCGCATGCTTATGACCATAGGAACTTGACACCCTTCATTATAATACCAATGATAGGTGAATAAAGGCATGTAAATTCTAGTATTAAATTCCAATAATATCCATCCAACCCCAATAAACTCTGTATATAAAATATGTTCTTGGGTTTATCCCAAGAAAATAAAGCACTAACCTTTTTTGGGTCAATAATACTCATGATTCTGATATGATATGTCTCAAGAAATGAATCTTTTAAATCAAAAATTGGCACATATAAATCTTGGTGTAAAGATGATGCTCTCTCAGTGTACTTAGATTGATCTCAAGATTATTTAGATGGTCGGTACGAGTTTGGGAATACACTAGGATTTCATCCATAAAGACCACAAAAAAGAATCGAGATAAGGATGAAAAAACACATTCATTAGAGCCATGAAAACCATGGTCACATTAGTAAGACCAAATGACATAACAAGGTAATTATATAGACCATACCTTCTATGAAAATATATAAAAGGTATGTCTGATGGCCTTACTTTCACTTGGTGATATCATGACCTTATGTCAATATTATAGAAGACACTATCTCCTCATTTTTGGTTGAAAATATCATCTATTCAAGGCAGTGGATACCGAATCTTGACAGTAATATAGTTCCACTTTCAATAATCAACACATAGACATAAGGTTACATTTTCCTTCTTTTTGAAAAGAGCAGGAAAAACCTAAGAGGATGTATTGGGCGGTATAAAAATCTTTGCCTCAAAATTCTATATATCCTTCTTGAGATCCTAAATCTCTATAAGTATTATATTGTAAGGAGGAATGGACAATAGAGATGGTATTGGAATAATACTGATCGTAAACTCTACCTCTCTCTGAGGAGGTAATCTAGAAAAATTCATTGGGAAAGACATAATTGAAATGATCCACTACTGGAGGAAAGTCATCTTATTGTAAACCCTGATCATCAATGAAGATTTTTACAATCTATGTAGTTACATCACCTAGCCCATGATGCTATGGTATCGCTCTACCATCTTGGACATCCCACTCACCCTTATGAAGACAAATGATGCCTTCTGGTGATATAAAAGATGACATGTGGTGATAGTAGTCTACAAAATCTTGATATTAAACTAACCAATCAATCATGAGAATTACATTGAAGCATGTGATCTCGAGAATGAAAAGGTTCCATAAGAAAGGGTAACTTCCTACTTCAAGGGGACAGTCCCTTCATTAGCGTATGCCCTCCTATCACACTTGTAATGGGGCATCTTGGGTCATTAGACCATATTAATAATATATCTCAACTTTTATAAATTCCATTATAGATAAAAAGATATAAGAGTTTGAAGAAATTGTATCAAATAAAGTAGGTACTATAGTTGATGCCACTATAATAGTACCTTGTACTGAAGATGGTCCTATAGCTTGATCCTAGGGTATCAGCTGTAGTGCATGAAACTAGCCAGACCCATGGCCCTATGAAACAACTGGACTACCATGATCATAATTCCTCTATTGGAACTGTTGGTGACCTGGGGTCTGGCTACCATGACAACGACCTCCTCCTTGACTAGAAATTCCAGTTCTATTCCAGCTCCCAACCTAATGGGACACAAAAGAACCCTCTCTTGAATGTGGAGCTGGCACAAATCCATTTTGACTTGAAGTTGGTGGAAATGTCTTGCAGAACCTATGAATATACCCTATATGAATGAAAGAATAACACTCCATTGGGTCACCATCACAATGGGGCTTTAGGTGCCCCCATATTCTACACTAATGACACACCATGGAGCTATCGAAACAAGTGCTTTGGTTTTCACTGCCCTGATGAGAAACCTCATTGGAATGTTTCTTGCCATTAGAATAACTACTCGTCTACTGTGACAAAAATCCTCTATGCCCAGTGTTATTTCCATCCCTTAGGTTGTGATCAGAAATAAGGGCATGATTGACTATTTTAGAAAATTTAGGCAAGATCAATACATTCACATGTGTACTGATGGTGTACTAGATCCCATCCTTAAAGCAACTATCATGCGAAAGCTCATCACCAGCTTGAAGTAGTGAAAATTACTACAACTCCATGAAATGTGCTGAATATTCCATAAATGATATAGAACCCTACTCAAGATGCATGAACTCTATGGATCTATCATCTCATTGTGTCTGAGGAAATAACTGATCATAGAAATTAGTCTAGTCAAATCATCCATCATATGTGATACTCATGGAGTACCATGCTTGGAATAAATTAGACATAGGAAACTATCATGAACTTAGAAATCAGGGCCCAAATAAAGTAGAGAAGGTAGTGCCTTAAGTGGAACTCCTAGAGGTAAGACTGGTGGCCTAGGTCTCACCACGTCTGAAGCATGATAGCCGCCACCTTCTTGGCATATGATATGAGGACGTTGTGGTGGTATCGATCTATAAATGCTAAGAACACACCTCAGAGAAAGCTGTAAGAAGATAGATAGAAACAAATAAAAAATCTAAATAAGGAAGGGATCACTACCCAAGGTATACTACCCCAACTACTCTCTTATATGGCTAAATACTGGTAAGTTATCAAGTATAAGTTTCATTTCATTTTATATTTAATTACCAGGTCAACTCCTTTACCTTTCATAAACATGAAAAGGAAAGCTAAGTATATGAAACCATTTCATTTAAGATGTCATGTTTCACTTTATAATGGATAGACATTCCCATTGAATCAGTTACTATACACGTTTTCATTGGAAATGATACCCATTTATTTATAGAAAAAAGGATCGACTTGGTATATTACTCAACCCTACCCACGAGGGACCATACACCTCATGAATTGAGACTTGAAATCACTCAATCAAAACTAGAGTGATACAAGAAAAATATAACTATCACAACATCACTCAAAAATCACGTGTAACACCCCAAGATTCCACAATACATTTCCCTTTGAATAACGCAATAGCTTGTGCTGAACGCAACTTGGAGTTTTAACACACCACGACCAATCAAACTAGCCGTTATGAATAGTAGTACCCACTTTTTGAAATTTTATAAATTTTATTTTTTGAAATGGACTTTATTTTTGGATTTATAATATCAAAATTTTATTAGGGTTAATTTTTGGTATTTTTCTAAAAACTTTCCATTTTTGATGAATAGTGAAAAACACTGAGTTATTGTTTAAAACTGACTTTTTATTTAAATAATTATTTATTTTATCTAAATTTATTTTAATTAAAAATAGGTACATAATTCCTATACAAGTTCAATGTAATTCATTGGATTCATTTTATAAAAAGTTTAGATATATAAAATTTTATTGAACTTTTTACCGTCTTTTACCCACCTACTAGGCAAATTTGCAAATTTGCATAAAACGTAATTTTACCATTTTTGTGAATTGAATTTAAAAATATGAGAGTCACAGTTGATATCAGTAAGTAAAATGTGGTTCAATAAGATGAAAATAATTTTTGGGGAATAGTAACTTCTGATTTTTATTTACCACAGTTAAAAGTAAAAAGGGTAATTAAAGGTAAAAATAATATTATAATTACCCTAACACATATCCTAGTTCTATTGGATAAGTTTATTTCGACCAAAAACAACTTTATGAATAAAATATGATCATTTTGGTACACTTGGATTAGATTAGGACATTCATTATTATTTAATTTAAAGAAGAGTTAAAAGTGTTAAATTCAAGTTTTCATAACTAAAACATTTTTAACATAGGGTTATACATAAGATAAATTATACTATAAATATTTATTATAAAGATAAAAATATTTCCTACATAATGGTATTTTATTTATAACTTTTATACATTAAATAATTAAATATTTCTATGACACAATGATGATGCAGTAATTACCTTATTAATGAAAGATTAAAATAATTGACATTATAAATATCCAAATAAATGTATATTGACACTTTTGATGAATTAAACGAATTTTATAGGTTAATATGACATGTTAGGGTTGATTTAGTGAATTTTTATATAAGTAATGATTCTTTTATAACTTTATGAAAAACAAAATACCAAATAGTGTCAAAATTGACATAAATGAATCTTTAAAACAAATACTATATTGTTAAATGATATGATAGTCCTAAAAATCTATGGTTATACCAAAATACTTATATAATAATATATATGTAATTAATTAACCACTTGGTGTTATATTTGCATTTTATAGTAAGTTTATTAACTATATAATATAAAAACACAAGGAGACATGGTAAATGTTAAACAATTTAACCAAGAGTTAAATCTAAAAGATAAGGTTAATATGGTGACCTAAACCTATCTAAAACCAATTTTTTGAGAGGATTTAAACCCATACCAACCTTATCCTAGAAATAAATAATTTTTTAGCTATTATAAACCGAATATTATTGTATAATAAAATAATATTTCATGTTTTTTCTAAAGTGGCCCTCACCTCTCTTATAAAAGGGTACTTCCCCTTATCTCAAAATCACACATAAAAAGCCATTTGGATCGGCCAAAACCTACTAAAATATCATCCAAAATACCTTAAATTTGACCTAGAGTCCTTAATTTGATCATAAAGAGAACATAAGTAGACCTTTTGATCAACTCAATATGAAACACCCGAAGAAGAGGTAATAATTTCACCACCCTTTTTCAAAGTTCTTTTCTTCTTCCACATCCTCTTTATTTTTTATTTTCATACCAAAATAATAAATCCAATAACTTATACATAATTTGATGTTATTATAAGTATGGTACAACCATATTCATTATTCTATCCATCATATGAATGACAAGTCACAATACGTGCGTACGTACAACTAACCGTCTCCACATCGTGGTGTAGTTTGTTATTCAAACACTTCATTATTTGGATGGGTATAATAATGAGTATAAATGATTTATATATTAAATATAAAATGTTAATTAATATTTATATATGATATAACATCCAATTACATATGATTTTACCATCAATATAATGATATTGCGTACATACAAATTATCATCTCCATGAACGCGATGAAATTCATTCCCCTTTGTAACCATTCAAGAATAATTTTCATTTTATGATTAAAAACAATGTTTAAGAACTTAATATAATTCTGTATATTATTAAAATAAATCCTATCCATATCAAACAGGACTTACGTAACCAATAATATAAAGAAAAACAAACCAGTTAACACCCGAAACGATGATACTACTAAAATATTATTAACAAAGAAGTATTAGAAGATCATATATGATATCATATTTATGTATATGGTTATGGTCTAATTTAATACCAATTATTTAACTATTATACATGAGGTTAAAATAACCTCAATCAAGGAAAATTATATGTTAATGGATAATTTTACAATCTCTTTACTTATCCGAGGTTGTTAATACTTAAGTATCTACTATGACCTGTTTCTCATCCACATTCATGTTTTCTAAAAAATGTATTTAAATTTGTTTTAATATTTACTAAACTATTGGTTAAAGTCATTTATACCATTGTTTTACCTTCTATGTTTTAAAATAAATCTTTCCTTTGTTTTCCTAACAAGGTACTTTATGAGATTTTCGACAAAATTGAGGTAAAAATGTCTTTTTTAACTTATACGACGGGTGTAGCTATTTTCTTCCATTATAACATCGTCAAAGCTTCCCTTACAATATTATAAGAATATTTTCAAAATAAACGTTTTCTTTTTATAATTATGTGACTTTTAAATGATTTCAAAAAAAATAAAGAGATATTTATCTCAAAGAGTTTTGGTTTCATCTATGTCAACATCCTTTGATAGATTTTACAGTTGTTTGATGGTGATTCATTATGATAAAAATCTTCCATATTGTATTGAATGTTCTGTGATATTTTTTACTGTGTATGTGTTATTTTTATACCATTCATGTTTTATGGTTAAAGTATTAACATTTCTTATGCTAGTTTTAATACGAATGTTTATATTATGTTTCAACCTTTTCATATGAGGAATGCATTGGACTTCGTAAGTACCGAGTGGAGAATGCTATGGATCCTAGATGCATCGGTAGGTCTAATGAGACAAAATTGTGTCTTGGAACAAGGCCTTGAAAAAATAATATTTTTTGTCTTGGAATGAGGCCTTGACTATGTGGTTATGATGTCCGACATTATGAATTCCATAATTATGAAATTGGTTATTGATATTACATGTGATTATTCGACTAGTAGAATATCCATGTGAATAATTAAATGGAATTATTTGATTTATCTTTTCCATATTATTCTGAAGTTTATGTTTAAAAGGCTTGCGTTTTAGTCTTATACATTTCCTTAAATGTTTATGCTTATTTATGAAAGTTTCCGCTATATTGTTATCCTTACTGAGCATATGATCTTACCCCTTTATATGTTTTATTTTTCCCAGGATGCGAAGATGTATATTATGAATGACCTGCAGGGATAGTCTAAGGGATATGAATGTGGTCAATGGAGACAATGTTGTTGTTGCTTTTTATTTTATAATGTAATGTAAAACTTATAAATGTATCTATTAATTACAAGGCTACTAAACAGATCAATATTTTTGAATTTGATCCCTTGTGATCATGCCAATGTTATGTAATAATGCACCAACTTTGGGTAACTGGGGTCAGGGCATTACATTTGGTATCAGATAAAGTTTAGTACAAACCTTGGAAACTAGATTTATAAAAACTCTGATTAGAGAACATTATCCTAAGATAAACTTTGAGGATTAGTATAGAATAACTTCCTAGAATTTTGGTAATGTAGATATTTTGTGAGTTTTACAAGAAATACATCCCTCTCTGGATACGAGTATGTAGAGGTGGATCTAGTACATATATACCTAAGAGTGAAAAATCTGACAAGGAGTTTTGGGCTTTACCCGGGGTATCCTGGTACATGAAAATGGGCTTTGCTGCACTCTTGGTTACGACACTCTTAGGGGTTATTCTTAAAACAATTTAAATTTTCTTTAAAAAACATTTTTAAGGATTTATAAGTATATAACTCCTCAAAGAAGACATTTTTATGATTATGGATTATATCCATAAAATATTCAATTTATGTTATGCGTTTTACATGTTTGGAATTATGTATTGCGATTCATAAACTAATATAGGGTATGTCATTATTTAGAAATGGCACCTAGTGGAAGGAATGGAAACTTTATCAATGCACATAATCCATGTAGGGATTTACCTCTTACTCAAGATAATTATAGTGGAGCTGGTGATGCAACTAGTGCTGATCAACTTATCACCATACTAGGACAACTCACTCATGTTATGAATAATAACCTTACCCAAATGGAGAACCCTGACCCACAACGCAGAGGTTCAATGTTAGAATGATTTATAAGGCAACAACCACAAACATTTAATAAGAATAAAAATCCATTTGTATCTAATAAATAGATAAGTTCCTTAGAAAAAATATTTCTTGTTTTGGGGAGTAGCGAAAGGGAAAAAGTTGTCATGGAATTTTATCCCCTCATGAGAGATGCAGATCAATGGTGGTCATTAATACAAAACACAAAGGAAGATAAAGAAGTATCAAATATATAATAGAGTGAGTTTAAATATATTTTCTTATAAAAATACTTTCCTCAAGACCATCGAGGAGATATGGAAAGACAATTTCAAAGTCTAAAGAAAAAGGAGGATGAAAATGTCACAATAAATAAGGATAAATTTACAAGGTTAGAAAGGCATTCTAAAAATTATATACATAACCCAAGGAGTAATATTAATCAATTATTGTATGGGTTAAAACATTTTCTCCATCGAGAATTAGTCTCATAATCCTTCTTATCATACAAAGATATTGTCTCATGTGCTATCAAGGAAGAAAATGAATTCTCTAAGTCTTACAAATTTAATGTAAAGAAAGAGAAGAATAGATCTGCTGAACACTCTAGAAATGGAAATAATATGAATAAGGGAAAAATTGAATATCCATCATGCGGTAAATTTGGGAAGAAACACCCTGGTACTTTCTTGAAGGGAATGTGAGTCTGTTACAAGTGTGGTGAAAAGGCCAGCAAGCTCATGATTGTAAAGGAAAGAAAGCGGATGTCAATGTTGAATTCTATAGTTTTAAATAAATGGGTATTATGAAAATAAATGTCCTAATAATCAGGGAAACATAACTTAGAAAAGGAAAAGTCATCACAACCAAGCTTATGTGATCACTACTGTTGAGGTTGACGCTCCGAAAGACATGGTTGCAGGTAATTTAATGGTTTCCTCAAGTTTAGCCAATGCTTTATTTTATTATGGATCATCACATTGTTTCATATCTTCCCAGTTTTCTAAGAAAATTAGATATTTATAATTTTATTTAACAAGGGTATTTTCCATCAAAACTCATAAGGGAAGTATCATTGCAACAATTTTTTGTGAATCAGTCCCCATTAGGGCGTATAAATGTTCTTTATCTGCTGATCTCATCATCATACCCATGATTGAATTAGATATAATCCTCACTATGGATTGCATTTCAGAATACGATGCGAAAATTTATTGTAAGAATAATGAGGTTACAATTTTTGATGATGATAAGGAGTATCTTATCTTTAGAGAAAAAATTTCACCACTTAATTATTATCCAGATCCACTCCTAGTAGCTCTACTAAATTCATTTATTGGGTAGGAAGAGAATTCAATAACTATGGGTAAGGAAAGTAATGTTCAAATTGAGGATGTAACTATTGTACAAGAATATGTTGATGTATTTCCAGAGGATTTACCTAGACATCCTCCAGAATGAGAAGTTGAGTTTTCCATTGATTTAATTCCTGGTTGAAGCCCCATATCGAAGACCCATTATTGAATGGCCACTGTGGAATTAGTGGAGATAAAGAAACAACTAGAGGAGTTGAGTAATAAAGGATTTATTCACCCTAGTATTTCTCTATGAGGAGACCTTGTTATTTTTGTTAAGAAGAAAGACAGGTCTATGAGGTTGTGCATTGACAATAGGGAGATCAATTCTATAACAATAAAGAACAAGTATCCCCTACTTCACATTGATGATTTATTTGATCAACTTCATTGAGATCAATATTTCTTAAATAGTGAAATTCAATCAAGATATCGTTATTTGTTTGTGAAGAAGGAAGACATTATGAAAACTGCATTTTACCAGGTACGAGCATTACAATTTTATAATAATGCCTTTTAGACTGAATAATGCACCCTATGTTTTCATGGATCTAATGAATAGAGTTTTCAAGGAATATCTTGATGACTTTGTAGTGATATTTACTGATGATATATTGGTATTCTCTAAAATCTATGAAGATCCAGAAAACCACTTGTGCCCTATTCTAAAGACTCTTTGAAGAAATGAATTATATGAGATGTTTAGGAAGTGTGAATTCTAGCTTCATGATATCTCATTTCTTGGCCATATTGTCTCTAAGGATGGAATCTCTATTCATCCTTCAAAGACCAAGGCAATCCAAGAATGGATAGCACCGACAAGTATAACTAAGGTATGCAGTTTTATTGGTTTAGCTGGTTATTATTTCCATTTCGTCTAAAATTTTTCCCGATTGTCTAACCCATTAACCAAGCTCACACATAAAGGGGTTAAATTAGTTTGGACACAAGAGTGTGAAGAATGATTTGAAGAAATGAAAAGAAGATTAGTCAATGATTTTATATTGACTCTACCATCAGAGAATTATGGGTTTATTATTTATAGTGATTCTTAAAAGAAATGACTTGGTTGTGTCTTTATGCATAATGATAGAGTTATTTCCTATGCATCACGACTACTAAAAATTCATGAACAAAACTATCCCACTCATGATCATGAGTTATGAACTGTAATATTTTCTTTGAAGATATGGAGACACTATCTCTATGGGAAACAATAACAAGAGTTTGAAGTATATTTTCTCACAGAAAGAACTCAACATGAGGCAAATACGATGGGTTGAACTACTCAAAGATTAATATTTCACTATACACTACCACCCTAGGACGAAAAATAAGGTGGAAGATGCTTTGATGAGAAAGGATCATGGAGTTTTGAAAAAAATGAGAGTTGGAAGGGATATTATGTTCATGGATCTAGTAAATACGGATATAGGAATAATCATGGAAGGTGAAACATCAATACTTTTTGAAATGGTTGCCAAAACATCTTTACTAGAAAGGATAAAAAGTTCTCATACTGATGATGAGGAGTTTCAAAAGAAAATTAAATATGTGAATGATGGGATATTGATTAACTTCATATATGAAGATGGAATTTTGAAATTTGGGAAGAGACTTTGTGTTCCTGACATACCTGATCTAAAAAGGGAATTGTTGGATGATTCTTATAGATCTAATTTATCTATACACCCTGGTAGCACTAAGATTATAGATATTTGAAGGAACATTTTTTTTGGGACAACATAAAGAGGGAGATTGCTGATTATGTGTCAAGATGTATGGATTATCAACAAGTAAAGGCCAGAAGAAAACATCCTAGAGGTGTCATGCAACCTCTTACCATACCTGAGTGTAAATGGGATGACATTACGATGGAATTTGTAATGGGGATACCCAAGACTCATATAAGGAATGATTCAATATGGGTCATTGTTGATCATCTTACTAAGTCAGCACATTTTATTGCTATAAGAAAAGATTTACCACTTGAACGTTTAGAAAGACTATATATTAATGTAGTTTTAAGACTTCATGGAGTACCCCTATCAATTATTTCAGATCGTGATCCTGATCTTACATCAAAATTCTAGAAAAGTCTTCAGAAGGACTTGAATACAGAACTTCGTTTGAGCACTGCCTACCACCCTCAAAATAATGGACAATCAGAATAGACTATTCAAACCTTAGAAGACATGTTGATATCCTGATCACTTGACTTTCAAGGTATGTGGGATCGATATTTACCTCTGGTAGAATTTTCCTATAACAATAGATTCCATTAAAGTATTTAACTGGCACCATATGAAGTGTTATACAGAAAGAGATGTTTCACACCAACTTGTTGGGATGATGTTGGTGAAATAAAACTTGTTGGATCATAATGTGTTGAGGAAACAATATAAAATTTAAAGATTATCCAAACCCACATCAAAGCATCTCAAAGTAAGAAAAATAACTATGATGATTACTGAAAGAATGATTTGGAATTTTAGGCAGGAGATCATTTTTTCTTGAAGGTATCACTATGGAAGGGTGTTATACGATTTGGTAAGAAGGTTAAATTGAGTCCTAGGTACAACAGAACTTTCAAAATTCTAGAACAAATTGGAATTGTAGCTTATCATTTGGAAATGCCTCTAAGTCTCTCCAAAGTTCATGATGTTTCCCACATATCACTGTTGAGAAAATACATGCCTAAAACAACACATGTACTCACCTATAAAGAAATAAAACTGGAACCTAACCTGTCTTATTGTGAAGAGCCTATCAGAATTCTTGATACCAGAGAACAAGTGTTGAGAAATCGAATGACTCATCTGGTGAAAGTTCTATGGAGAAACCATAATATGAAAGAGGTAACGTTGAAACTTGTGGAACCTATGATGAAGAACCACCTGAATCTATTTACACAGTAGTATTCTAGAAATTTAGAGGATGAAATTATTTGAAGTAGGGAAGAATGTAACACCCAAGATTTCCTGGTACAATTTTTTTTGAATAATGCAATAGCTTTCATTGTACACGACTTGGAGTTTTATCACACCACGACCAATCAAACTAGCCATTATGAACAGTAATACCCACTTTTTGAAATTTTATAAATTTTATTTTTTGAAATGGACTTCATTTTTGGATTCGGGATATGAAAATTAGCTTAGGGTGAATTTTTGGTATTTTTATGAAAACATTCAATTTTTGATGAATAGTGAAAAACACTGCGTTATTGTTTAAAACTAACTTTTTATTTAAATAATTATTTACTTTATTTAAATTTATTTTAAGTCAAAATAGTTACATAATACCTATATAAGTTCAATTTAATTCATTGGAGTCATTTTATAATAATTTTATATATATAAAATTTTATTGAACGTTTGACCGTCTTTTACCCACCTACTAGGAACATTTGCAAATTTGCATAAACGTAATTTTACCGTTTTTGTAAATTGAATTTAGAAAATCTGAGAGACACAGTCGATATCAGTAAGTAATATTTGGTTGAATAAGATGAAAATAATTTTTGGTGAATAGTAACTTTTGACTTTTATTTACCACAGTTAAAAGTAAATAGGGTAATTAAAGGTAAAAATGATATTATAATTACCCTAAAACATGTCCTAGTTCTATTGGATAAGTTTATTTCGACCAAAAACAACCTTATGAATAAAATATGATCCTTTTGGTCCACTTGGATTAGATTAGGGCATTTATTATTATTTAATTTAAAGAAGATTTAAAAGAGTTAAATTGAAGTTTTCATAACTAAAACATGTTTAACATAGGGTTATACATAAGATAATTTAGACTATAAATATTTATTATAAAGATAAAAATATTTCATACATAATGGTATTTTATTTAAAATTTTTAGATGTTATATAATTAAATATATTTATGACACAATGATGATGCAATAATTACCTTATTAATGAAAGATTAAAATAATTGATAATATAAATATTCAAATAAATGTAAATTTATACTTTTTATGCATTACACGAATTTTATAGGTTAATATGAAATTTTACGGTTGATTAAATGATTTTTTAATCAAAGTAATTATGCTGTTTTGACGTTAAGAAAAATAAAATACAAAATAATGTCAAAATTGACATAAATGAGTCTTTAAAAAACCACTATATTATTAAATGATATAATAGTCTTAAAAATATAAGGTTTGGCCGAATGACTTAAATAATAATATATATGTCATTAATTAACCACTTGGGGTTCTCTTGGAATATTATAGTATGTTTATTAACCATATAATATAAAAAAACAAGGAGACATGGTAAATGTTAAACTATTTAACCAAGAGTTAAATCTAAAAGATAAGGTTAATACGCTGACATAAACCTATCTAAAACCTATTGGTTTAGAGGTTTTCAACCCATCCCAACCTTAGCCTCAAAATAAATCATTTTTGAGCTATTATAAACCGAATATGATTGTACAATAAAATAATATTTCATGTTTTTTCTAAAGTGACCCTCACCTCTCTTATAAAAGGGTACTTCCCCTTCTCTCAAAATCACCCATCCGAAGCCATTTGGATTGGCCAAAACCTACTCAAATATCCTCCCAAATACCATAAATTCTTCCTATAGTCCTTACTTTGATCATAAAGCCAACCTAAGATCCCTTTTGATCAACTCAAAATGAAACACCTGAAAAAGAGGTAATAATTTCACCACCCTTTTTCAAAGTTCTTTTCTTCTTCCACTTCCTATTTCTTTGTTGTTTTCATACCAAAATAATAACTTCAGTATGTTATACATACTATGACTTTATTATAAATATGATACAACCATATTCATTTTTCTATCCATCCTATGAATGAAAATTCACCATACGTGCGTACGTACGTCTTACCGTCTACACATCGTGGTGTAGTTTGTTATTCAAACACTTCATTATTTGGATGGGTATAATAATGAGTATAACTGATGTAAATAATAAATATAATATGTTAATTATTCTTTATATATTATATTCAATCCAATTAAAAATTATTTCACCATCAATAGAATGATATTGTCGCTCGTTCGTACGTATGAATTACCGTCTCCATGAACGTGATGAAATTCTTTCCCCATCGTAACCATTCAAGAATAATTTTTGTTTTATGATTAAAAATAATGTTTAAGAACTTAATATCATTCTGGATATCAATCAAATACATCCTATCCATATCAAACATGACTTACGTAAGAAAGCATATAAATTAAAATGAATCAATTTACACCTGAAACGATGATACTACTAAAATATTATTAACAACGAATTATTAGAAGATCATATATGATATAATATTTATGTATATGGTTCTTGTATAATTTAATAACAATGATTTAACTATTATGTAAGATTTTAATGTACCCTAGACCAAGGAAAAGTACAAGGAAAGGGTTAATTTTACAATCTCTTTACTTATCTGAGGTTGTTAATACCTAAGTATCTATTGAGACCTCTTTATCATCCACATTCGTGTTTTCTAAAAAATGTATTTCAATTTTTTTTACTATTTAATAGACTATGGGTTAAAATAATTTATACCCTTGTTTGACGTTATATTTTTTGAAATAATCTTTCTTACATTTTCCAAACAAGGTACTTTATGTCCTTTTCGACAAAATTAAGGTAAGAATGTCATTTTTAACTTATACGGTGGGTGCAGCTATTTTACTCCGTTGTAACATCGTTGAAGCTTACCTTACATGATTATAATAATATTTTCAAAATAATTTTTTTCTTTTATAATTATGTGACTTTTAAATGATTTCAAAAAAAAATAAAGATATATTTCTCTCGAATCATTTTGATTTCATTTATGTCAACATCCTTTGATGGATTTTACACTTGTTGGAAGTTGATTTATTATGATACAAATATTCCATGTTTTATTGACGGTTTTTTGATATGTTTGACGGTGGATGTGTTATTTTTATACCATTCATGGTTTATGGTTAAAGTATTAATATTTCATATTCTAGTTTTAATATGAATGTTTATCTTATGTTTCAACCTTTTCATATGAGGAATGCATTAGACTTTGTAAGTGACTGGTGGAGGTCGCTATAGCTCCTTGATGCATCGCTAGGTCTCAAGAAACAAACTAGTATCTTGGCACAAGGCCTTGACAAAATCTTATTTTTAGTCTTGTCACGAGGACTTGAATATGTGGTTATGTTGTCCAACATTATCCATTCCATCATTATGAAATTGGCTATTGATATTACATGTGATTAATCGACTAGTAGAATATCTATGTGAATAAGAAATGGAATTATTTGATTTATATTTTCCACATTATGCTGAATTTTAATTTTAAAAGGCTTGTGTTTTAGTCTTATACATTTCCTTAAATGTTTATGTTTATTTATGAAAGATTCCTCTATATTTTAATCCTTACTGAGCATCTGAGCTCACCCCTTTCTAGGTTTTATTTTTCCTGGGATGCAAAAAAGTATATTATGACTAAACTATTGGGATAGTCTAAGGGATATGAATGTTGTCAATAGAGACAATGTTATTGTTGTTTTTCATTTTATAATGTAATGTAATACTTATGAATGTATCTAGTACTTTCAAGGCTACTAAATTGATTGGTCCTTTAGGATTTTATCCCTTGTTATCATGCCAATGTTATGTAATAATGCACTGAATCTAGGTAACTGGGGTCAAGGCATTACCTCACATGAATATTAGGAAATAAAAGTTTTGAAATAAACTTATATGGGTGACAATATTCATGACATGCAAATTCTAGGGGCCTAAGATGATTCATATAACAATGCTCCTTGCCCTCATATCATTAGGCCAAAGATAAAATAGAATCTCAATTAGAAGAAAAATTAACAACACCACACAACATGTCTGTCACCAAATGGTGAAATAGTGTCAACTTTAATAGGAAAAAGAGAACAGTGATTATATTTATGGTATCTTGGATTTTACCCTGAAACTGTGTTCGCAAATCCCAAGAATGACTTATGACCAAGTCCCATATAATTTATAATCTCCAATATATTATCTCCAAAGAGTAAATAAATAAAGTAAAACCCCTACGATAACACTTTGTGATGTACCATACTCGGATTCCACTTAATAGGTTCCCTAAGCCCAATTGGCCACATGGACTCAAGTACATCTTCTCAAATTATAGAGACTGCCAACTAGCAGTGAGGGCCTAGGGTGTGTCCATGGGGAGACTATAACCTCATTACCAGAGTGTAACAGAACAAATAAATATAAACATAGGTAAATAGTAGAAGAAATATAATTAAATAATTGAAGTAGACAAAAGTGATAAATAGGAAAGGATAACAATAAATGATATGACAAAAATTACTTATGATGACATGTCATGTCACTATAAAATTGGAAAACATGGATATATGACAAGAAGCATAACATGTTCCACAAAAGTATAAAGGAAATAAAATGACAATCCCAGGCATCTCGATCTTTAGATCAGACATCTACTATCAAGCACCATCCTAAACAGCAAGAAATCATGTATTCAAAGCCGTATGCTTCCCTTCATCAACACCTGTAATCATGTAGTATACCCCGGGTGCCAAACATTGCCTAGAGAGGGTGTGAGATAAATCTTAGTGGGACACCACCAATAGTGTCTATAACATTCGGCCCGTATAATGGAATATAATGGTGTTCAAGATTTTATATATAAGCAAAAAATTATAATTTAACTTACTACCCAAGTACCTGCTTCTTCCCTCAGTTGGTATTTGAACATGTAACAAGTTCATTAATTCATTATTACCAGTTTATAAATAAGTCACATGTTATCAATAATGAAGGTTCCAAGATTTAGAAAGGAAACCTATAATGATATTTAATAATAATGTTCCAAGGTAACAACCAAGGAAACATAAACGTAAAGGGTCTCTAAATCAGTAATAAATATAGCCTGACTAAGGGTAAGAGTGTGATCCAAAGAGAATAGTCCAAGTCATTCAACAATAAGATGCATACCAAGTCCATGGAGTTTATCGATGTTAAAATGGGTCTAATAAATGACTGGGACCAATGGGATTTAACCATCGAACCTACTTTTCAATGCTAGATCTAAGGAGTGTATCCAAGTAATCCTTTAATAATGCATGAGGGATCCAACAGTGTCATACTGGGCCTCAAATGTAAGACAAATATCAAGTTCTGGGTGGGTCTTAACTTAAGAAAGCTATATCTTTGAATCAGAATGAGGTTCCCAAGTGCTCAATGAATTCAATATAGAATCCAAGGCAAGCTTTAGTGTGGACACTTCTATTTGATAAAGAAGTCATACATAATTTCATAAGCTTCAAGAAATTTCCTTTCATTAGTGTGACAAGGCTAAATAGGCATGAAACCATTTAATAAATTACTAAATAATCATTATGTCTATTTGTTTCAATACATTCATTTCATTAGCGTGACAAGGCCAAGTAGCACGAAACAATATATTTAATTATATTTAATAAGGCCAAGTCCTATACTTGGTATACTTTCCAATTTCCATTTAACATTTTATTATCAATTAATGCACTTACCTTAGATGGGTAAAGTGTTGAGAATAAATGGTACTTTCCATTATGCAATTAAAAATATAAATCAATCTATCTAATATATAAAATATTAACCTTATAAAGTCCAATCCAAGTCACACCCAAATTGTGGCTCAAACAAGTCAAACCACTAAAATGAAAATCATGGGATAAAATCCTACATGAGATGGATGGAGTTGTGGGTGAAAACCCTAACAACTAATCACATATATAGAATTATCATAACCATATGATTCTAATGATTATAAGTACGATATATTAATTCAATAAACCAAACATGATGAAATTGATGGACCCCACAAAACAATTCCAAAATCAACGAACATGAGGAATGAGCTATATAATGTCCATATTAGACTTGTATGATCTTCTCCTGTAATATAATCCCTTTATATGGATTGTATTGTAGTAGATTTGAGAAAAAGGTAAAAATGATCACACCTTGATAACTAGGTCAAGAGAAAGAGAGAATAAGAACGGCTCAAAAGGACTCGAGTACTTACCTATGTGCATCCAACGTGACAAACAAAATCTCAAAATAACCCTGGATGAAGGAGATATCTTGGTCTCTAGATAAGGCCTTAAAAAATATCCAAAATTAGAGAAAAGGAGGCTAATACTCTTGGAAATAATAATAGGGAAGAAGGAGGGGATTAATTAGACCATTAAGGGTAAAATGGTAAAATTACCCAAAATTTAGCCCGTGCATGGTTTGTCTGTACGGTTTGAAAAACCATGAAAAAACCATGCATGGGTACCTAGGGAATAGGGGGAATACATTATTAGGTCACACGATTAAAGATCCCATGCACCAACTTTGTGAGATGGCTTTGCTCGAAAATTCATACCATCCTCATGGTTAGATCTAACAGTGCATCGTACCATGAGACAAACCCAATTTTCCCCAAAGTATGGGTTTTGGGCTTTGAAAAATCCCAAAAACCATTAGAACCTTTGATAAATCATTAATAATCCATATTAGGTCCAAAATAAAGAATTATTTTGAAATTTAAAGGATCTATACCTAAGTGAAAAACTGGGTTCTTACAACCTTAACTATGAGATGTTTAAATGAATGAACCCGACTTGGTTGGAATCGACTAGGCTATAAACATTAGCATGTGAGAATTTTTTACATAGAATCTTGGATTAATGAATATAGGTTGATATCTGTATCCAAAACAAGGGATAATTACATCTTAGATATATCTAGTTGTTTTGACCATGATCAACTAGTGCTCTATACACCACTTCACGGCCTAAGGCTTAAGATCAGTCCATGTTAAGACCAAGGTTATGCTTTTTGCCTGAACCCTAAAATAGATAATGATACCTACCTTCTTCCTAAATTTTAAAACAAAACTAAATTTATTTAATAAAATTCCAAACCCAAATCAAATTGTGAGGACTCCTACAAAAGGGTTCTAAGTCCCAATTCCTTGTATTCCAAAATGGTCCTTGTGGGATTAACCCCACACTAGCACTATACTATGTCATTGTAGAAGGTGTAGTTTGGGATAATAAGAAATCATAATCTGGACGCACCCTTCATGAATTCAATGATATGTGTGGGTCAATCAGTTGGCATTAGATAAAGTTTAGTATAAAACTTGGGAACTGGATTTAAGAAAACAATGATTAGGTAATATATCCCTTTGGTACAATTTGAGGATACGTATGGATGAACATCCTAATGTTTTGGAAAGTAAAAAATTATGTGATTTTTCTTAGAAATAAATCCCTCTATGGATGCTATAAGTGGATGTGGTTTTGGAAAAGCTGTATCTAGGGGTAGCAAATTCAAAAAGGGTGAGTTGAGATTTGACTCAATCATCACCAGGTGCATGAAAACAGGACTAACTGTACACCTATTTTGAAACTCATGAGGGAAATTATTAGGATAATTCACATTTTCATTATGAATAATCAGGATAGATTTGAATAGATAATGATAATGAATAACCTAGTTTAAACCTAAGTGATCACATATTGAAATCAAGGTGTCATGATCTATACATCCTATAAATTATTATATGGTTTTACATTATGACTATTATTACTCACACCATGGTTTTTGGTTTTAGTTAATGGTTTCTACCAGGAGGAATGCTGTTAACACAAAATAAGGTGGATAATTCCATGAATCTAAGAAAAAAATGGGATTGTGACTGAAGTAAATGATATTGTGATTATGCTTAATAAATTATCATGATATATGATTAACAACCCATGTCTTTACCAACTCAAAGACTTACCAAATAAGATAAATATGAAGTCTACTAAGTGGTCAGATGGTGGAAACCATGGAAGAAAAAAGAACAATTTCTTTTACGTTATAAATATGGAAATATACACCTAGAATAATGTCTGAAAAGAATAGGTAAGTATTTTATGTTTTTTAAAATAAGGTAATAAAGTAAATAATTAATAAAGAAAATTTATAATTTTAATGAAGGGAAATAAATTTCATCCCGTATATTCTTTTATAGTTCATGAACCTAAATACGGGAAACCTGGATTGTCCTGAACCAAGCTAGGACGCCATATAACTCAGTGCTTGGCCCAATCCACAGTATGGCCTGAAGGGCATTCCCGATCCCCATGGGATGATATAAGTTCCCTAGTATCAAAGAAAACAAGAAGGAACGATTTACCTAAATAATCAGTCATGAGCCGGAATAAAAATATAAATAAACCAAACAGAAAACACACAACCAAATTGAGAATAACCAAATTTTCAGATTTAATGCTTGCAAATTTTAATAAATCCCTTAAGAAGGCCTAAAAAAAATAAAACTAAAATAAAACTCTAACCTAAACCTTCATGCCACATGAGGAACCATATCCTTATTCCTCCACCACCAAACCCACAAGAGAAAACCACTAAAAACCCACACCATAATCAACAAACATCTTGGATTTTCTTGGAATACACATAGAACAAGTCTACTTACACGAAAATTTATGGGTAGGGTGTGATCAAAATACCATTAGTGTTCCACCCAAAAGATATTCCAAGAAATAAATATTAAATGGAAAATAACTTTCAAGTTTTAAATCCAAATAAATGTTAGAGAAAATTTTAAAGATAAAAACTATTATACAAAACAACTTTGAATGAAAGAAACTATTAAATGAGATACAAATTTTAAGGAAAGAAACTTTTTAATGAAAAAATGCACTTTATTTTGAAACTACCAACCCAACATACCATATGCTGACGGTAAGTGTGATATAACCAATGAGAACTAGTCCCATGAAAATCTCCAAGGAACTATCTAGAAATGGGACCCTAGGAATCTCGTATCTCGGTGAAAATGTGGTATAAAATCCATGACCAACTACATTATCATGCACAATACACTAGTAGGGAACACTTCCATTACCTAGTGGTATCCAATCATCATCCATATTTAGTTAGTGTTGTTATCATCAATCCCACTAAGTAAAACTGGGACACATCCACTTTCAAAAAACTAGCATACTAGTCCTGGTCCACCCACCTAGACACCTAGGATTCCATTTGTTCTCAAACAAGTTTCACATGTCACATAACATAACACATCCATATTTCATCAACCAAACATGACATTTCACAATAAAATCCTCCAGTTTCACACCCCATGCCTCCTTAAAAACTAAATGCACACCAAAACCATTTCAAATCATAATTTTTATCACTTACGTAATTTGATAAATCATTTATAAACTTTATAAGTAAATTAAAGGAATACCTACAAGGATTGAAACCAAAACACACTCAAAATCCTCTTTTTAAACCAAATAGACAACAAAACATTCTCAAAATATGATTCACATCACACTAAAAATTTAATAATTCATTTACATAATTAATAAAACATTTACAAGACATACAACAAGGATTTACCCTAAAAACATACTCAAACTCATCTATTTAAAATAAAACTCACATAAAAACATTTTCCAATTATGGTTCTCACCTTTTATATAATTAAATAAACCATAAAATTAATTTATAAAACAATTTAAATAATACTCAAAATATTTTTCAAAAAAAGGAACCAAAAACCCTCTTTATAAATCAACAGTTCACCAACACCACAACAAGTCATGATTCTAGTCACATACATAATTTAATAAATAAATTTCACAATTTATAAAAACACTAACAAGTGTCACAACATGTGTTTACACATGAAAACACTTAATATAATGTAAAAGTGTTACTTTAAAATTAAATGAAAAGTTAATTCTATCACAACCCAATTTTCACCATAAACAAAAACCAAATATTGTGATAAATTAAAAAAACAAGTAAAATTAATTAATTAATTAATGGTTAACCACAAAATCACCTACCTCTTGTGTCGAAAACCCTTAAACTTGGTGCGAATCACTAATTTCACCCTAGCCACACCCCAAGAGACCAACATTGAACCCTAAAAAGGTAATATTTAACCAAAACACCAATATTAAACCCTAACCCTAACCAAGCCATATGAAATTGAAAGAAAAATCCCAAGAATGAGGGAGGGGCTTACCCAGAAGGGAGGCTGCCGAAGGGAGGGGGTGCGGCTATCGGAAGAGGGGTCGACAGGGTCACGATCAATGGAGGATGGGAGGCACACCAAGGAGGCATCGACCAAGGGGAGAAGCACACAGGGGAGTCACTGACCAAGGGGAGTATCACATGAGGGAGGTGACAGACAAGGGGAGTAGCACGCTCGGAATCCACTGGCCAAGGGGAGCAGCGCACTAGGGAGGCACCGACCAAGGGGAGCAGCGCACTGGGGAGGCACCAGCAGGGGTGAGAGTCAGGCATTGGGAGGGTTCACCAAAAGGAGAGATGCGCACAAGGAGGGTTTACAGAGTGGGTTAAGGGAAGGGGAGAGGGATTGCATAGGGGAGAGGGGAGAGGGGGAGAGGAGGACCAAAACCCTGACCAAAATAAATAAAAAATAGAATAAAATAAAATAATTATAATATAATAATACTTATAATAATACTAATGACTTAATAATAATTATATTTGTAACAATAATAATAATAATAATAATATTAGTAATAATATTTATATTCTAACAATAATAATAATAATAATAATAATAATATTTTTAATACTACTGTTATTACTATATGATTAAAATAGTTATTTAAATTTTATTTCACTTTTCTCATTTTACATAATTCTAATTTTATTATTAATTTTATTTAAACTTTATTTTATTATTCTTTTAATGTATTATTTATTTCAAATACTGGGCATGCCACACGATGACCCGGGCGAAGCCACAGAGTTTCCAAATTGTGCTCTGACTATGCGTTAGATGCTGCCATGCTTGGAACACCCATTTTTAATAAAAACCATAATTTAGAACTGAGCTTCAACCCGAACCTCGACATGGATACTCAATTCCATGAAAATTAATAAAATAAAATATGTTAATAAATTCAGGTGTGACATTGATATTATTAAAGATAATTCCCTATTTTAAAGGATAACTTGTAGAACCTAATAGGGACTTTTATATACAATCATTGATGAAAAATGGTTAAAGTATTTATTTATTAGGATTAGAGATCTATTTTGTAGAATACTTTTTACCAATTTTATTTTGGTTTTAAGAATCATTAAACATCTAATGATTGTGTTAATTTTGGAAGCATATATATTTTTATGTAAGATTAAAATAAGAGTTATGGATACCATCAATTGTTTATGAGTTTAATATTGATCAAAACTTCAATGTTGTAAAACCCCACTTTTGATGTTTTATGTGATGGGAGTTAATCATGATTAAGGTTATATTGGGAGATATTTATGGAAATACAACCCATTGGATTATTATATATTTGAGTGAAAAATGTATTTAAGGATGAATTATTCTACATTTTTTTCATATAATTAATGTTATTGGTATCCTTTAATGTTTATCATATCTTTGATTTTGTAGTAATTTTGGGACATTAAAATTTTGGAACGTTACAAGAATTATAGTATTATTGTTTTGGAAAAAGGATAACCCACATGCTGAGTGAAAACATATTATATCTGAAAAGGCCATAGGGAATCTACTAAAAAAAGGGTGATAAGGGAATAATACCTACTACTAGCCTACGTGATGTTCCAGTTAATATGAAATTTTTTTAAAATAAAAATTATGTTGAACATTGGTTGTACCTTTTGATGTTTAGAGATTAATTTATTTTATTGGATAAATTGTGCTAACCAGTCTTTTTTGGTAAATAATTATAGATAGAGAAGAATATTTTTCACTATTTTACAGATCTTATGATCTATTAATGGATATTTTTATTTATTATGGGATAAAAAAAATTCATATTAGGTATTCATTACATAGAGTAAGATATGATGTATAAATTGATCAAATCACAACTGAAGGATGAATTTATGCTTATGATATAGAAATAAATCCATTAAGTATATTTTTCATGTCTACTATCATGATAATAAAATAATCCATCATATATAGGAAAAGGATCTTGAAAAATGTTATCCTAATAACTTCACATCTGATGAATAAATTGTATTTTAATCCATCATAGATATATAATTCTTTGTTCGTTAACTTTCTATTGACTGTTATTTTTATATTGATCAATGTTCTAGGTCATTCTCCATAATTATTTACTCTTTTTCTTCCATGTACATATATTAAATTCCCACCAATTTTCTTATACTTGGAAGCCTAGTTATGTAATATTTTAGATTACCTTCATATCTCCCATTCCTTCTTTTAAATTTTAGTTTTTTAAAACTTTTTACAATACAGATTTTTCAAAAATGACTTTTTAAATTGAAAACATCTTATTTTATGGGATAAGTTTGAATTTTAAGGATGAAAATTATTGAAGGTGGATAGTAAAAAAACCCTCATACATTAAAATAATAACATTATTTTTGATATATTATACATCACACAACATTGAGTATTAAGAGAACCATAATATACTGTTAAAATAATATTTCTTATTGTAACAATTATAAAATAGATATTAATTTTGTGAGAATGAACATTGTTAACATAATTATGAAAATGTTTATAATGTTTTTATATAAAATAATAATAAATAAGAACATGATTCTTGATAAAATCATTTTATACTTAAAAAATATGTTTTTTTCAAAAGTGGTTTTATTTTTAATTTTATGTTTGGAAAATAGAATCAATTTAAATTTTTTTAGAACTTTTAATTTAAAAATATATTATAATTTATTAATTTATAATATAAAAATTATATTTGGGTGAAATTTAAGTGTTTTTCTAAAAAGGTTTTTTATGAATAGTGAAAAATATCCCTTTTTTTAAAACTGTTATTTATTTTCAATAAAGTATTAAATTTTAAAGTACCATTATGATTTTAATTTTATTTCAAAATAAAATATGTATTATTTAGTTATATTTATTCTAAATAATAAAATGTTAATTAGGTTTATACAAAATTTTGGTATAAGTTAATTTTTTGGCTTAAAATCTCATTTTCCCGAAAACTGTTAGTAAGTGCTCAATGTTGCTACACATTAATTTATTAAAATAACTGATAATAAGTAAAGATTTAAATGAAATATATAGATTATATATCTAAAATTATTAATTTTAATCACTATAATGATGATCACTAGTTATATAGTTAATGTAATATCATCATTTTCTTGAAAAACACATTTCTTGAATACCTGTTTTTTGAAACTTTTTGTAGGTTTAGTTTCAAATTATAATTTTCAACTTCTATAAATTGAATTTTATTAAATAGATTCAATATTTAGAATAGAAATAATTAATATTTATTAATAAGTTCAACTTTTTCACTCCCAACTTTTTAAATTTATTTTTTTTATTGGCTTCTAGTTCTCACTTCATGGTTTGGGTAGGATCTCTTTTTAATTTTTTTGACATTTAATGATTTCAATGGGTTTCATACACATGTGAAATCATCATGTAGTTGGCGGTAGCCGCACAACCGACCTAGGTTTCCTGAAATTTATTATTATTATTATTATTATTATTATTATTATTATTCTTATTCTTTTTATTATTATTTTAAATATTATTATTATTAGTGTTATTAATCTTATTATTATTATTATTAATATTTGTATTATTATTATTATTGTATTATTATTATTATTAATATAAAAAAATGAAAAAAAACCATTGCTACATGGTCTCCCCCTTTCCCCCATCCGTTTCTTGGTGCCCCTTGACCCCTTACCCTTACTATGCGCAACGCTCCCCAAGAGCTTCTAGACCTCTCCTACTCATGGACCTCTAGCACCCTAACTTCCTCACTCCGTCCTCCCACGCTCGCCCTTCACCTTCTCCCCTTGACATGTCCTAGCCTCTCCCTTTTCCCACACTTAGAATCACCCCATCCACCTCATCCCTCGCTACCCTCAGGCTCCCTCGTGCCTCTGGCCTACTAGCCAAGCCCTAGCCCCTCGCTTCCTCGACCTCGCACCAGCCCCACTACGCTCCTACTCTCGCCACTGCGGGTCCCCTCTGTGCATCTGACCTTCCCCCTCTTGGTTTGTCTCTACCTCCCACACCTAGCCAAGCCCCTCCTCCCTTCACCCCTGCAGCCATGCCCCTTTTCCCCATCGGCCATGTCGTGCCTTGAACCTCTGGCCTTCTGTGCCTCGTTCAAGTCCCAACCATCCATCCCCCTCTCACCCTCCATTCCTACAAGCTTCCGATTGCCGCCCATGACTCCACCTGCAGCCTCCAGCCTTCCCCTTGACCACCCGACCTAGCAAGCCACCCTCCGACCACTCCCCTCAGGATTCCTACCTTCTGCACCCCTATTGGTGCACCCTCACTCTTTGTTTCCATAACCGACCGACCACCACCCTGCCTTCCCTTTCTATGGCCAGCAATACACCCATAAACCCCCTACTATCTCTTGAGACTTGCAATGGTGAATCCGCTCCACCCTGATCATGTATATTTATTTATTTATTCATTTTTTCCTTTCGTCTCATATTTCGTATTGTTATTTAATTTTGATAAATATTAACACCACTATAGGTTGTGTGTTGTGTGTTTTTTTCACTGTTCATTGTGTGCGGTTAGTCCGCAAGGGATCGTTCTACCTTCTGTCGGAGTTTCGTCTCGTCCGTGCTTGGTTTAAGGTAGGCGTTTCTGAATGTTTTCTTTACCAAATAACCCATAGACACTTGAATGGTTTGAATTAATCTCTATATGTCATTCACACCATCATTAATATTATAGTTAATTTATTATAGTGTTTCTGGGTTAGTTAAAATTGTTGATAATAGTATTTGGATAAACTATCTGATTTGTTTTAGGTAGTTTTGTGAGAAACATGACTTGATAAATTATATTTCATGTCTAATTAACTTTCAATGTTCTCTAATTAAATTGGTTAGTGTGAACTTAGTTTTTAAGAAAATTTTACTTGTATTTGTATTATTTTTGATAGTATGTTTGTATGGAATGAAGTGTGTTTTGGAGAAAACATGTTTTGAGTTATATGTTAGTTTTCATAAAGTGTACAAGTACTTATTTTGGTTTTTGAAGTGGCGTGAGTTATGTTTTGAAAGGTTAGAAAGTAGTTTTTGAAATTTTTGGATATGTATTGGATTTTTAAATAGATTTTGTGTGTGAAGTTGATAGAATCATGATGTAATCCATTTTTTTGTTCTTTCGAAAAGGTTTTCTTAAATTAATAAACGATTTATTAAATAATGTTTGAAATAAAAATCATGGGTTCAAGGTGTTTTAGTGTGCATTTGGGTTTGGTTTTTAAATGTTTTATTTTTTTTTATTATGCCATTGTATGTAGGCTTATCCATGGGTACATGAGGTGCACACATGGATGTGATCACAAATGATAATAGCACCTTTGAAATCGTGTTTCCTTAAATCCTTGGTTTTCCAAATAATTCATTTTTTCCTAAATGGGGGTTGGCCTTTACCTTAAATGACTGCAAATGTTCTTGTTAAGGATTTGGCCCATTAGGAATTGGAAAATTCTTTGGTTTGTGTCTAGAAAGGATAAGGGCCCGTTTGGTTAATATGAAACATTTGGGTGTGGTTGGTATACAAGTGCTCGTTCGCCATTTTGAACTTAAAAGGTGATGTTGACTAAGATTTTTTTAAAGGACGTGGTTTGTAAAATTTTGTTTATCTGGTTGGAGTTTTAAAAATGATTTTAGAAAAATGGTTTCAACATGGATGTGATGTGATGGTCCATTTTCCAGTTTCAAATTTAGTGTAATGTTTGTGTCGATTATTTTAAAGGATGGTGTTTTAATTACTAGATGACCATTTAACAACGTTAATATTTATTAAAAAGTATCAAATGGTTTTAGTGATTTCATGGAATGATGGCCTGACTGAAACATTTCATGATATATATATATATATATATATATTTGGTGCACCTCTATAGGGGGATATCCCTTATGGGTTATCGTATGAAGTTTTTGTGTTTGGGGTTGTCAAGTGTGATGAGATGAGTGACACATGTGAGGGCCTCCTACTTACACAATATTATTATAACCACCACGCGTTCTTAAGAATATTTTAGATGATCAAGTGATAGTTTCTAATCAACCTTTATTATATTGGTTGGTACCTTCTGGATTGGTTGTTAGGCTAGGTGGGCTTTGCCACGAGATTGGTCAATTTTAGGTTGACTAGTTGGTTATACACATAGGAGCTTCACCATACGCCAGAAGGTGGTTTTGAAACTGAGTAAGTCCAGGGGTCTTATAGGGAAGTTTATGATCACCCATGGTTACTTGATTGGTTCCATTTCTTGTTCACTTTACATCATACTAGTTTATTTTCAGCTTGCATTGTTTACCTATTCTACCTTAGCCCAAATTTGGGATATTATTGTCTTGGGTTTTGTTTATAAAATGAAAAATGAATTTGGTAATGTTATGTAGCATGTGTTGGATTTTTAAAATAGGAAAAACTTGTTGCTTATTTTATAAAGTAGAAATTCTACTTTTATATTTGTGTTTCAAATTGGTGTTAATGGATTGTTTTAGGAAAGGAGAAGTTAGATTCTGTGGTTTATCTTGGAAATCCTACTGATATTTTTTAATGATCACGCCTATTTTATCATTTTAGTTACAAGTCCCCTTTGATCAGGTTCTCTTGGATGAGTTGATCATTAGTGGAGAAAGGTCGGCCTTTAGTTGGGTGGTGACCTGGAAGGTCACATGGAGGTATGTACGATTTTACTTTCTTTTTGCTGCTATATTTATTTTTATCATCAATTTTTATTTATCTATTTATTTTTTTAGGGAAAAAATAGGTCCCAATGGATAAATTTTGATGCCCGACACTGATTTCTAGTCAGTGGGGATCGAGAACGCCCCTTAGGACATGTTGCAGACCGTATTGGGTGATCAGGGCAGGGTAGACCTTGGTTGGTTTTTGAAAAAATGGTATCAAAGGAGGATCTTTTTATTTGGTGTGTCCGATAGACAGATATTAGGACTGTCGGGACTTGAGAGGTAGGTACCCAAAATATGTCATGAAACCTCACTCATTCTGAACCTCGAGTTTCCAGGGGTAGTCTGGGAATTGAGTCCTTGTCTCGTTCTAGGTTTGTTTTATATTGAGGGATGACAACAGAGGAGATCCGATGTTACATATTGATTTCACATGGATTAGTGACCCATGTGGAGTCCGAGTACACGATTTGAGTTCCTCTTAGTTGTTAATGCTTACTTGGGGAATGGCTCACTACCATGTCCCCAGGATAAGCGTGACTACTAGTCCCTCACTATTCTAATTTGATGTAAGTTGAGTGTTATCATGGTTTTGGTCAGTGTAAGTGGACTTTTGAAAATGATTTTTTTTTAAATGAGAATGATTTCTTTTAAATGGATTTAAAGTCATGAAATGGGTTTTAAAACTGAAAGATCTTGGTCTAAAAGTTTTGTGTTTTCTTGGAATTGGTAGAGAAATGGTTTGGGTGAAACCATGAGTACTCTTTATGAACGTTTTCACATGTAAAATAATGCCTAAGAAGTGCGTGTTGGTGCATATGAATAAAAGAGGATAAAGAGATGTGCAATGGTTCATGGGATTACTGGGATGTGTATTTGGAATTAAAGGAATGAACATTTTTTTATAAAAGGTATTTTTTTTTTAAAATGGGAAATAATTTTGGAAATTGAGTTTGGTTTGAAGGGTGGGTTTGGTATTAGGAAAGTGGTCTTGAAATAAGGCGGGTTTTTAATCTAAATGAAAAAAATTTGTTTGTGTTTGTATTCGTTTTTTTTGAGTTTGTTGTTTTTTGATAGAGGTGATTTAAATGATGTTGCTTTAGCTCGATATTGGTTTTGGATCTGTGTTTTATATGCTTTTTAGAAAATCCACCTAGAAAGGTCCCCAAGGTTTATGATAAGTCATGCCCAGTTTTTTGGTCCTCAGATGTTTCCTGTCTTTCACAGTTATTAGGGTCCGTTAGAGGTAGTAGAATGGTTTGAAGGGGTCGAGCACGTCTTCGGGGTATTGGGAACTCCCAAAGCTATCAGAGTGCGTGCCACTTTGGGTCTGTTCGAAGGTCGAGATTTGGATTAATGGTAGTTTTTACCCTCCATGAATGCAGGTTGAGATGACATAGGATGTCTTTAAATCCATCTTCATCTGATGGTTTATACCTGAATAGGTGAAGACAAAGAAAAGGTAAGAGCTAATGCGTATTCAACAAGGCCAATGGAGGTTGAAATCATATATTGACCATTTCAAGGAACTTGGGTCTTTTTCTCTGTAGGTTGCATCACAAGATTTAATGAATACTTATCTCTTCATAGGGGGTCTTCATATAGAGATCAAGGAGTGAGTCCTCCCTTATAGGAACTATCATTTTGAAAAGCTAGTAGATTAGGTATTCTCAGCTGAGTGGGTCCTCAGAGCAAAAATAGTTGGAAATCTAGCGTATCCAGTTTCTTGTGAAGGTTCCCCATCTGGAAAGAAGGGTGTGCTAGAGGAACCTTTTTCTAAAGAGTCCTATGTAAAGGTCTTGGCTTACAATTCATCAGAAAATTTAGTGGTGTGCCACCAGTGTGGCCAGTTTGGGAACGTGAAGCCATCATGTTGCATCCCTCTGAAGACCTATCATTGTTGCAGCTATCTGGGACACATAGAGAAGTTTTGAAGGAATCGTCGCCTGGAGAAGATGCTATAACCTAGAAATTATAGTGCCTGACTGTGAGGCAGGAAATGTTTCATCCATCAGATCCCCAACCACAGGTCATGGGGTGAAGCTCACATGAAATCACGAGTTTCTAGGGGTGTGACGCCTCAGTTCAGGTTTTTTGTTCCATGTTGGTGGTGGAACATTTGAAATATTTCTGTTTTTGTTTTTCTACTGTTAAAGTTTTGTCATTATTGTAATTTCATCATTTTATCGTGATGTTATGATTTTCATGTTCTATTATAATCCGTGCAGTCTGATTTTTTTGGATGTGGTTATCTGGATTGTGCGTTTTTCTTAAAAGTGTGTTTGTCCCTTGTATGAGTTGATCTCAGTTTAACTGTGTTCCTTAGGATATGTAAGTGCATGTGAGAGAATCGATGTTTGTAGTTGAGCTCTAATTCACTGTTTGGGTTCAATTTTGATTAGAGGTTTTTCAATAGTATTGGGGGTTTTCTCTCTGGGTTGAGAGTTCCATGTTTCAGTGAAGGTATTTTTCTGATCGTGCTATAGAAGTTAGTTTGGATCAGTTGAGAGTTTCCATGTCACCCCCCTCCTGGGATCATATGTTTGGGTGTTAAATTTCTGCACTAGTTAGTTCTTGTGGTGAGGAGAACCCTCTCGTGGTATCCCTTTCTCTTGTATTGTGGTCTATTTAAGTTTTAGTCGGGCATGAATTCTTGTTTTGTCTAATATTCGACTGAGTGACTTTCTGGGGGCATAAAGTGTCTGTGGTGGGGGGAATTTTCACACCCAAAATTTTAAATTAAAATAAATTTTATTATTTCTTGGCTTCAGGTTCTCTCGCAAAGGTTCGGATTGGTTCCCAGTTTAAATGTTTTTACGTTTAATGATTTTACTAGGTTTCAGACCAGTGCACGATCATCGTGCAGTTGGCGGTAGCCACATAGCCGACATAGGTGTTGTGAAATAGCTCATTAGTATTATAGTTTTATTATTATTATTATTGTTATTAATATTAGTATTCTTATTTTTATTATTTTAATTATTATTATTAGTATTATTATTAATTTTTTTTTATTATTATTATCATAATAATAATTTTTATTATTCTACATATTATTATTATTATTGTATTATTATTATTATTATTATTATTAATATAATAAAATGAAAAAAACTCTAGCTACATGGTCGCCCCCTTTCTCTCATCCACTGCGCGGCGCCCCTCGCCCCTACCCTCGATGCGCGTAGTGCTCCCCAATAACATCCAACCCTCTCCTACTCCCGGACCTCCTCGGCCCTCACTTCCCCACTCCGGCCTCCCATGCTCACCGTCCACCTTCACACGTCGCTACATCCTAGGCTCTCCCTTTCCCTAGACCCGGCCTCGACCCGTCCACCTCATCCCTCGCAGCCCTCACACTCCCTCACACCGCTGGTATTCCAGTGAATCCCTAACCCCTTGCTTCATTGACCTCTCACCATACCTGTCGTGCTCTACCTCTCACCCCTATGGGTACACTCCACACATCCGAACTTCCCCCTAGTTCATGCCATCCTCACGCACCCAGCCAGGCCCCTCCACACTTTACCCCTACAGCCGAGCCCCTCCACACCACCGACCAGGCCACATCCCAACCCTTCGGCCTTCCATGGAACGTTCAAGTCGCAACCATCCAGACCCATCTCAACCTTCGTTCCTATGGGCTTTTGACCGTCACCATCGACTGCACCTACATCCTCCGGCCTTCTCCCCATCCACCTAACCTAGACAGCCACCCTCTGGCTGCTCCCCTCTAGTTTCTGGTCTTCCACACCCCCTGTTGGACCACCCTCCGTCCTTGCTGCCATGACCAATTGACCACTGACCTACCCTACTTTGCTCTGGATAGTGACACACCTCAAATCCTCCTGCTTTCTCTTACAACTTGCAATGATGAACCTACCCCACCCTTCTCTAGTTTATTTATTTATTTATTCACTTTTTTCTTTTCATCTCATCTTTGTATTTGTTATTTAATTTGGCTAAATCTTAATACCACAGTGGGTTGTGTGTTGTGTGTTTTTTATCACTATTTAGCATGAGCAGTTTTTTCCGTGAGGGATTGTTATACCTTTCATCGAAGTTTCGTCACATCTGTGTTTGGTTTGTGGTTGGCGTTTCCACATGTTTTATTTACCTCATTACACATATACACTTGTGTGGTATGAATTAATCTTTATATGTCGTTCTCACCATCATTAATGTTATAATTAATTTATTAAAGTGTTTTTGAGTTTGTTAAAATTGTTGAAAATAGTTTTTGGATAAATTATCTGATTTATTTTAGGTAGTTTTTCTTTGAAAATCATCACTTAATAAATTATTTTTCATTTCAAATTAACTTAGCAAGTTCTCTAATTAAATTGGTTGGTTTGAAATTAGTTTTTATGTAAATTTAACTTGTGTTTGTTTTATTTTTGATAGTGAGTTTGTATAGAATGAAGTGTGTTTTATAAAAAACCTATTTTGAGCTATATTTTAGTTTCCATAAAGTGTTCAAGTAGTTCTTTTGGCTGTGCAAGTGGTGCGAGTTATTTTTTGAAAGGTGCGAAAGTAGTTTCTAAAATGTTTAGATATGTATTGGATTTTTAAATGGAATATTTCTGTGAAGTTGATAGAATCATGATGTAAGCCTTTGTTGTGTTCTTTTTAAAAGGTTTTCATAAATTAATAAATGATTTAATAAATGATGTTTGAAATAAGAATCATGGGTACAAAGGGTTTCAATGTTCATTTGGGATTGGTTTTCAAATGTTATATTTAGATTTTATTGTACCATTGGATTTTGGCACATCCATGGGTGGACGAGGTCCACACATGTATGTGATCATGAATTATAATGTCACCTTTGAAATGGTGTTTCTTTAAATAATTGGTTTTCCAAATACTTACTGTTTTCCTAAATGACATTTGGTATTTGGTGTGGTTCCCTTAAATGACTGTAAATGTAATTTTCGAGGATTTGGCCCTATCGGGCCATGGAAAATTCTTTGGTGTGTGTCTGGAAAGGATAAGGGACCGTTTGGAAAATATAAAACATTTGGGTGTGGTTGCTATCCAAGGCCCCATTTAGAACATTAAACTTAAAAGGTGATGTTGACTAATATTTTTGTTATAGGATGTGGTTTGGAGAATTGTGTGTGTCTAGTTGAAGTTTTAAAAATAATTTTCGAAAAATAATTTTGGGGCACCTCTATAGGGGGGATATCCCTTATGGGTTATCATATAGAGTGTCCATGTTTGGGGTAGGCAAGTGCGGTGATATGAGTCACGCATGCAAGAGCATCCTACTTACACAATATTATTATAACCACCATCAGTTCTTGAGAATATTTTAGATGATCGAGTGACAGTTGTTGATTAACCTCGGTTAGATGGGTTGGTACCCCTTGGATTGGTTGTTAGGACAAGTGGGATTTTCCACTGGATTTGTCAATTATAGAGAGGCTAGTTGGTTATAGACTTAAGATATTCACCATACACCAGTAGGTGGTTTGGAAACCGAGTACATCCAGGGGTCTTCTAGGAATGTTTAGGATCACCCATGGTTACTTGATTATTTCCATTGCTTGTTCACTTCCGGTCATACTAGTTTATATTCGGGTTGCACTATTTACCTGTTCTACTTTATCCTAGCTTTTAGATATTTTTTTCTTGGGTTTTTTTATAAAATGACAAATGACTTTGGTAATGGTATGTAGCGTGTGTTGTATTTTTAAAATTGAAAAAACATGTTGCTTATTTTAAAAAGTGAAAACCCGACTTTTATATTTTTATTTCAAACATGTCGTAATGGATTGTTTTGGGAAAGGAGACATTTGATCATGTGGTTTATCTTGGCAATCCTACTGGGAATTTTTAATGCTCATGCCTATTTTATCCTTTCAGTCACAGGTCCCCGTTGTTCAGGTTCTCTTGGATGATTTTCTCACTAGTGAAGCAAGGTTGGCCTTTAGTTGGGTGGTGACCTGGAAGGTCAGGAGGAGGTATGTATGGTTTTACTTTCTTTTTATTGCTTTTTTTATTTTTATCATCAGTTTTTATTTATCTATTTATCTTTTTTTCATGGGAAAAATCATTCCTAATGGTTAAATTTTAATGCCTGACACTGGTTTTTAGCCCACGGAGATCAGGAACACCCCTCAAGACATGTCGAAGACCAACTCGGTTGACCAGTTCATGGTCGAACCTAGTTGGTTCATGAAACACTTAATTTTTCAATATAATGATTAGTGAAAACAGTAAAATATTAATTACTATGGTAAATGTTAAAACGAGTTACTGAGGGTGGGGGAAAACTGATAGATAAGGGTATTGTTTCTAATTAAAATTATTAAAATCCATTTATATGGCCATATTTTAATTGTATCCTATCCTAAATTTGAATATAGTTTCATTTGGATTCATCTTTTGGGAATGAATTAGTAATTTTGTATTCTTTTGTAAAATTTCCATGTGGTTTCCAAGAATTTCCCCTCCCACATTTATAAAAGGGAACATACTCCCCTCATTTATTAACACCTATAAAACCATATAGATAAAATAAACCCTAAAAAAATATATCTCCTAAATAATTATCCACGTTCTAGAGGTTTTTTTCTTCCATAAATAACAATCAAAGGGTCCTTAATAAGATATCTAAAGAAGGTTTCTCTGAGTGAATGTAAATGTATGCACTATGTTCTTTATTTTTAATTTTCACTTTACCAAATTTAGTTATTTATTATAAATTAATATATAATATAACCATTATATAACATATAATTTTTCATTATAATTTTTATGTTAAAATATTTATCAATCTATTCCTCTATTAAATGGTAAACCAAATTGTTGCTCGTGTGTATGACGTACTATAGCCTTGCGAATTGATGCAATTTTTGCATCACCAAATCACATGGAAATTCCTAAAGATTTAAATAATGAATATATATGATATATATTACATGATATTAATTTTATAAAGTTAATATATCATCCACTTACTCACCCTTTCACCCCTTAAGTGAATGATATTGTTGCTCGTGCATATATACAACCTACCATCTCCATGAAGCGATGTAACTAATTTTACATGTCTATTGTTAAATATTTAATATATAATTGTATATAATGAATAAATATGATATTTATAATATTAATATCCTTATATAGATTATGGAACTATATCCTACAGTCAAGAATAGGAATATTCGTGATGAAACACACATGAGAAAACAAAGTAGGTAACACCAGAAATAATGGTAATAATGTAATATTATTAATGAAAGGGTGATAAGATGTTATAAAAAGATAATATATTATATTATGAATAATAATATAGTTATTTTAAAAATTAATAACTTTTTTATAATAACTATATTGGGGGTTAATTTAGGTTCATCGGAAAGGGAATGTGAGGTAATGCACTTCGTCTCAATTTCTCTTCATTGAGACATATTTTATTGTTATGAACCTAATTTATTTTATATGGTGTAAAATATTACATTTTAAATATTATATAAAAAATATTACATACTTCCTGGTATATTACGTTTCAATTCAAATTATTCCATTAAAGCTGAATTTAATTGAACGTTATCATGTGGTAAGTAATTTCATAACTCAATTTCATTTCATTAGGTTATTTTACTTCATAATTGCATTTTATATTATATGATTATTTGAATTTTTTTTATTATTATTAAATTTAATATTTACACTTGTTTTATATGTATTTAAAATTGATACACAAAATCAATTTATTGATTAAACCACACTTCAATAGTAAGTTCTTTGTAAGAGATATTGTCTCAATTTTCACTCCATTGAGATATATTAGGTATTATGACCCAATTTATTTTTATGAGGTGTATTTACTACTTGAAATAATTTTTATATCAATAATATATTTATATTCATTTTATTTAATGTTTCATTTGATGTTATTCCTTTCATGGGGGATATGATGCAAAAGTTTCCGAAGAGGTAAATGTTTATGATTTAATCTCATTTGAATGAGTATTATTTATGATTGAATGTAAATAAAAGGTAATTATTTGAAAATTTTATAATAAAACACCTTCATTTTCTTCTCCTCAATTTATTCCAGAAATTTTCAAGTAATACTATCATTTTTCCCTCTTTGATCCTTAAAATTCTTGAGGAATTATTTTTAATAAAATGAAACTTTGTTTTTGATAAAAAATTATTATTATTCCATATTAATATTTTCTTTAAATTTATTTTAATATTAATTTAATATTTTCAATTATTTATTAAATAAAATTTAACACATGTTTGAATTTTTTTTTAAAATTTAAACAGAATTGTCTTTTATTTTCTTAAAAAGTAATTTTTGATCTTTTATAGAAAATAAAGAAGGAATATTTATTTTTACATACTAAGTATGAATGGAATATTCCCTCCATGAGGACTTCTCATTATTGTGAAAAATCCATTTAATTCCTACAAGATCATTATCAATGGAATTTTTTTCCTAATATTTTGGAAATGTTTATTTTTAAAATTTTCTTTTTAAAGTGAAAAGTTTATTTTACTCATGAATATTTTTATGGTATTTTTATGGTCTTTATATTCATTGATGATAAAAAACCTTTATTTTAATTATATTCTATTGTGGATATGTTATAACGATACCATCCTTAATATTTTTTTGATGGTTTATGTTCAGTTTTGAGCAGAGAATGTATTGAAATTGAATTTCTAGATTAATTTTGGGTTTTTTGTATATCTCCTAAAACATTTAATTTTTTGGGTACATTGGAAATTAAATATACCTTAAATATATATTCTTTATCATATATATTATTATTTATTAAACCATATATCATTTTTAAATAAATTTTTTCTACTTTGAAGGTTATTTGATTGACTTGGGAAATATTGATAAATTTGTATTCTTTAGAAAATATAGATATTTATTGATAAATCATATTGATCAAAAATAAATTGATCAGTTGATATATGAGGAATGATTTGGACATGTAGTGATAGGTGAGAACTGGAAAATATAGCACATTGATGCATCAATAAATCTCATGAGACAAATCAGTAAGCTAACATTACATATTTTTTTTATGTATACCTACCAATTTATTAAACCTTTTTAGATAAAGGTATTGAAAGTGTAGATATAATGATGTCTAAGATTATGATGTAAAATATTAATAATTTCTTCTAGTGATAATTCTTTTACTACTTTTTATGAGATTATTACATTGATATTATCCATAGAATCATTTTTTTACAAGTTATTGGTTAAATGGAATGTTTATTCATTTATTTACCTTACCATATAGATTATACCTTATCTAAACATGATATTCATGTCATTGATTAAATGTAATGTGTATTTAGTTAATGAATTTAAAATATTGATATTTTATAATTTATTTATAATATCTTCTATTGTAGATAACCCATTATATAAAATTGAGATCACTTTTATTTAGTTACTTTCTAAAGGATATAAAAGAATAATTCTTTAAATGATTTCAAGGATGTACAATATTTACATTCACTATGTTTTAATTTATATCTTAAAATGTAATGTGAGATTCTAATATGTACCCAGATTTCCATGATTAATAAAATATTTGGTCCTTTGGGATGAGATATATTATATCTTATGAAAATTTTAAAAAATTATTAATGGATTTAGGCTATTGGAGTTAGGGTATTTACATAGATTTTACTGGGTGTTCTCCAATGTTATTTAGATAGATTTGAAATATTTTTAATGAAAATAATTCTCATAGAATGAAACTGGAAATACTAACCTTGAAGAATTACTCATGTCTAAAGGTGAGTAGAAGAGGAGAAAATAAAGGAATTCTTCTAAGAAGGAAATATATTTAACTAATTCAATAAATTATAAATATATTTATATATTGAAATGTAAATAATGGTTGGGTAATGTGTGTGTTTCAAAAAATTTAGACCGTCCCATATAGCTAAAAAATAAGAGGTGATCTTGAAAATAAAGTGGAAACAACATCATGATTCTAATATAGGGAGTGTTTATATAGCCATTAAGAAAATTTCATGCCATACAAGAAGTGGTAGATCAATGGAAAATAAATCATGGTGTATTTAGTTCCATTATGGATGGTTTGATCTTGAAAAAAGGATAAAAATAGATTATGGGGCCTTATAGTTTGACATAAAGTATATGGGAAATGGAATGAAACTAAAAATTGAATTTATTGAATAATTTTCACAATTAACCAGAATAAAAATATCCATTGAAATGAAATATGAATAAGCTTTACCCTTATCTACACTTAATTGAAATATAAGAGATGGTCTTGTATGAAACTTCATAAAAAATGAATGTGTTGGATTCTATGATGCAGGAAAAGGAAGATAAAATTAGGTAATGTGAAGATTTATTCAAGCCCACAAATGAAAAGATGATGATACCTATGATGGCTACCTCAATAAGTGGAAGAAAACAAGTTCCCTCTTCGAAAACCCCACTAAATATCAATCTGGAATCAAGAGAAAAACAGAAGGATATTGTAAATTCTATGAAGGATAAGTCCAAGAAAAAAGTTACTAAAATATATTATACTATTGTAGAGGATTTTGGAATATTATTATTATGTTCTTAAAATCTCAAAGGCCTAAATGTGAAGGAATTTCTTCTTTAAGAACAACATCTCAATTGAGTGGTGTTCACAAGATATATAATTTATATTTGATATGTTTTATCTATTCCAATCCAAGTAATTTTCTATGAAATTGTAAAATTAAAAGGAAAAGAAATTTCATGAGGATACATTTCACTACTATTATATATAACTAAAGGTATTAATAAGGAAAAAATCCTAAAATTAATAGAAAAAAATTTCTCATCATTGGAGGGAAAATTTAGAAGTCATAAACATGTGAATCAGGGGCCAAAACTTGGTTACTCAAAATATCTATCATGGAATGAAATGGTAACTATTTGTAAGTCAATAATAGAGTAGGATTCTTAAGATTTGAGAGAAGAAAAACATGAGAATAAGGATCCACCAATGAAATATGAGAAGGTTTTCTTAACCATCAAGGAAGAGGCATGTATAAGTGGTCCCATAAAATATATTACAAGGTAAGAATTAATTCTTAGTGGTTCTTTTCTCTAATAAATATGAAACAGATACAGAAGATCCAATTTTTCTAAAATTAGGGGATATTTTTACAAGTGGAACTCACTCAATAATTTTGGAAAGACACTAACCATGGGGTAACAAGAGTCCATTAATCCAAGAATAAATTCATTTCATTGGTTTCAAAAAAACAATACACATTTAAAAAGGGATTAAATATCATCAAGAGATGATCAATATTGTTTGGTTGAGGATGATTAGGTGTTAAAATTCATATCCCATAATTTGAAATAGGAAAAGCCCAAAGATGGTGAAAATTGGTAGGTCCAATTCAAATCTCCACATTACTCAAACTACGGATGAAGGAAGGTACCCCACTCCCCATAAAAATTAATTTTTTCTATTTATTATTGATGAAGATCAGTATTCATGGGAAGATAAATTCCATAAGTTATTTTTTATAGAAAAAATAAAGAGTTAGAGTGAAAGGAATATATATATGTATATATATATATATGAGAAAGAATGTGTTAGTTCAATAATTAGAGTTAGGGTTACGTCAAATCTCAGACTAGCTTCAGGCATGAACAAGTGTGCACAGGTTGATTCAGGCTTAAAATAGAATATAATAACTATATATTAAGAAGTTTAATAATCAATCATAAAACCATAATAAAGGAAGGATCAATGGTGAGGAGAAAATATGTCAACAGAATATATAAGTCTATTAGTTGTATCATGATGATTCTGAATCAAAATAAGTGATGTTAGGAAATGAAATTAGAGGAATTATATCACTAGAAGAATGTGGACATATTTGAAGAAGAAACAAGAACATAGATTAATTTTCATATAAATAAACCTTATTTGATAATTTTTATCATATATTTATAGGATACTAAATATATAAAGTTGATATTATTTTTCTAACAATTGAACACCCACATAAAAAAAATTTCAACAAAGAAGATACTGAAATTATTTGGGAATTGATTTTGAATTTTCATAGTAGTTAAAAAATATATAAAATTGAAAAATATTATATAGATTTATAATTATTAAGGTCATGTAGTGTCATGTGTAAACTTAATGGCATATTAATTGACTTTTCTTATGGTATATTTTCACAAATAATGTTTTTGTTGTTTATCCACTAGTAGTTTGTATGTGTATGTTTTGGGAGATCAAATGTCATTTTATATTTGAAATGTAAAAGGGATTTTTTACTGCACATTATTTAATGGAAATCCATTTAGTGACACGGTAATCATTGAAGATGATTTTAATTACATTAGTTTCCAATAGAAATCCACATATCACTAGGATAATAGGTGTTTTGAGTACTCAAATTATAGGCATCAAATTCACTAACATTGTATGTTTGAATTATTTTAAGAAATGATGTGTGAGTGGATCAATATTAACTTGGATATGTAATTATAAAATTAGTAGTATGAATAGAAATGTGTTTCTTTATAACTAGTCGTAATAGAGAAAATTTTTATACAACATTTTATGGGGACATACCATTTAGATAATTTCTCTAATTCTAAATTGAGAGAAAATGTTAAAATGAGTAGTTCTATTGCATTAATAAATGGGGAGGATAATATTTCTATAGAGTATAAATAGAATCTCATATATAAAACCTTCATACATTAGGTTGAAAAAAGGTAGTTAGGAATATTTAAAGTTCACTACGGGAAAAAGGACCTTTTCCGATGTCAATAAATCCCGTCTCAAAAAGTCTATCCAAGTGGTTATTTGCGATGGGGGTAACAACCCGTCGCAAATAACCGATTATTTGCGACGGGATTTCGTGTCCTGTCGCAAAAAGGTTTGGCGCGGGTAGCGCACCAAACCGCGCGAAGGGTATTTGCGATGGGCCCCGTCGCAAATACCAGACGACGGTTAATAGCTTTTTGCGATGGGATGTCCTCCCGTCGCAAATAACTTTTTAACCACCGACAGTAATTAATGCGGGCGTAGGTATTTGCGACGGGTCCCGTCACAAAAGGCACTATTTGCCACGGGTAACCCATCACAAATAGTCCCGTCACAAATAATCTAACCTATATATACCCCCATCCGTTTTTCTTCTCATTCCACTCAATTCGTATATATTGTTTCTCTCTGAACTCTAATTTCAGAGGGAAAATTTTTCTTAGTTAATTTTTTTGGACACGAAGAAGTTGTGAAGCCGTCAACATCAATAACAAATCTAGTTTAAAGGTATTTATGTTTTATTTAATTTATTATTTATTTCAATTTTTTATGTTAATTTTTATTGTTGTTGATTAGTTGTAATTAAATTGAATTTAAATTGTTTTATCATGACTATTTATTTGTACAAATAAATTGAAATTTTTAGTATTAATTTTTTATAATTAATAGTAATTAGTAATTATTAACGATAATTAGTAATGTATATAATTAATTTGCAGTAATTAATAATAATTGGTAATAAATAATAATAAATACTAATAATTAGTAATAAATATTAATAATTATTAATAAATAGTAATAAATAGTAATAAAAATAAATAAATAGTAATAATGAGTAATAATGAGTAATAAATAGTAAAAATTATAATGATTAGTAATAAATTGTAATAATTAGTAATAAATTGTAATAATTAGTAATAAATTATAATAATTAGTAATAAATTGTAATAATTAGTAATAAATTGTAATAATTAGTAATAAATTGTAATAATTAGTAATAATTAGTAATAATTAGTAATAAATTGTAATAAATAGTAATAAATTTTAATAATTAGAAATAAATTGTGATAATTAGTAATAAATTTTAATAATTAGTAATAAATTGTAATAATTAGTAATAAATTGTATTAATTAGCAATAAATTGTATTAATTAGTAATAAATTGTAATAATTAGTAATAAATTGTAATGATTAGTCATAAATTGTAATAATTAGTAATAAATTGTAATAATTAGTAATAAATTGTAATAATTAGTAATAAATTGAAATAAATTGTAATAATTAGTAATAAATTGTAATAATTAGTAATAAATTCTAATAATTTTTAATAATTAGTAATAAATTGTAATAATTAGTAATAAATTGTAATAATTAGTAATAAATTTTAAAAATTAATAATAAATTGTAATAATTAGTAATAAATTTTAATAATTTGTAATAAATTTTAATAATTAGTAATAAATTGTAATAATTAGTAATAAATTGTAAACATTAGTAACAAATTGTATTAAGTAGTAATAAATAGTAATAATTAGTAATAAATAGTAATAAATAGCAATAAATAGTAATAAATAGTAATAAATTGTAATAATTATTAATAAATTGTAATAATTAGTAATAAATTGTAATAATTAGTAATAAATTGTAATAATTAGTAATAATTTGTAATAGTTTGTAATAAATTTTAAGAATTAGTAATAAATTGTAATAATTAGTAATAAATTGTAATAATTAGTAATAAATTGTAATAGTTAGTAATAAATTGTAATAATTAGTAATATATTGTAATAATTAGTAATAAATAATAATAAATTGTAATAATTAGTAATAAATTGTAATAATTACTAATAAATTGTAATAATTAGTAATAAATTGTATTAATTAGTAATAAATTGCATAATTAGTAATAAATTGTATTAATTAGTAATAAATTGTATTAATTAGTAATAAATTGTATTAATTAGTAATAAATTGTAATAATTAGTAATAAATTGTAACAATTAGTAATAAATTGTAATAATTAGTTATAAATTGTATTAATTAGTAATAAATTGTATTAATTAGTAATAAATTTTATTAATTAGTAATAAATTGTAATAATTAGTTATAAGTTGTAATAATTAGTAATAAATTGTAATAATTAGTAATAAATTTTAATAATTAGTAATAAATTGTAGTAATTAGTAATAAATTTTAATAATTAGTAATAAATTGTAATAATTAGTAATAAATTGTAACAATTAGAAATAAATTGTTATAATAATAAATAATTAGTAATAAATTGTAATAATTAGTAATAAATTATAATAATTTGTAATAATTAGTAATAATTAGATATAATTAGTAATAATTAGTAATAATTAGTAATAAATTATAATAATTAAGAATAAATTGTAATGATTAGGAATAATTAGGAATAATTAAGAATAATTAGGAATAATTAGGAATAATTATGAATAATTAAGAATAATTAGTAATAATTAGGAATAATTAGTAATAATTAGCAATAAATACGAATAAATAGCAATAAATAGAAATAATTAGCAATAAATAGTAATAATTAGTAATTATTAGTAATCGTTAGTAATAATTAGTAATAGTTAGTAGTAATTAGTAATAGTTAGTAATAATTAGTAATAGTTAGTAATAAATAGTAATAGTTAGTAATAAATAGTAATAGTTAGTAATAAATAGTAATAGTTAGTAATAAATAGTAATAGTTAGTAATAAATAGGAATAATTAGTAATAAATAGGAATAATTAGTTAGGAATAGTTAAGAATAGTTAGGAAGAAATTTTATTAAATTTTAATAAATTTTAAGATCTTGGCATAATTTCTAGTGGATTGACGACACTCCTTTTTCTTGATGACTTTTCTCCTTTCAACTCTCACCGACTCAAAACATTATGAAAAATGTGTTACTAAATAGGCATATTCAATCTCGTATGAATGAGATTAGATTTTCATTCGTAGTATGAAATTTTTTATAATGTTTTCAAGTTGTGATAGTTGGAAGAAGACGACTCATCGATGAAAAGGGGGCTCTTTTGTCCGACGGCTCATTTACTTGCATCTTTCTCACAGTGAAATCAAAATGAAGAATCTGGTCGGAGATACGCATATTAATTCTTGTGCATACGTGAATTAATATGCATACCTCTGACCAGATTCTTCATTTTGATTTCAGTGTGAGAAAGATGCAAGTAAATGAGCTGTAGGACAGAAGAGTAGCCGTCAATCCCCTGGAAATTGTGCCACCCTTAATTAATGGTAATTATTAAGAAGTAGTAGTAATTACTTATATTTTTATTTCAGATAGTGATTTTTATAATTTCAAAATATTCAAAAATAGTGATGATTTTATATTTTGTAGAAAAATATGGAACAAGGAAGTCGACATCAGTCATTATTAGATGATCACGCTTGGATAAATCAGCGCAGAAATCCAAATGGTTCTGGTTTAAATTCTGTATATATTGTGGGTGTTGAAGCTTTCTTAGAATTTGCATCATCAAAACCAGAATATGTTTTAGAAGGCACAATTAATTGTCCTTGTAAAAAATGTGCTCTGAGAATGTTTGAAACATTTGACAAGGTTGGGGGACATCTCTTGTGGTTTGGTTTTCAACCTAATTATGTTTTTTGGTATCAACACGGTGAACACAATTTCAGACAAGATACTAATAACTTGATTTCAGATCCATCATAGTTCCTACATTTAGTACATGATGTTGCAGGCCCATCTCTTCAATAAACTGAAACTCATGATGATATCGATTTAACTCCTAAGTTGGAACCATCTAAATTTTATGAGTTGTTGAGGTTTGCTGAGGATGCATTATATCCTGGGTGCAAGACAAGAAACTTAGAAGAGGTTGCAAAATTTATGACTATTAAATCAGATAATGAAATTTCAAACAACTATTTTGATCAGATATTTTCTTTGGTTAAAACACTGTTACCTGAAGGAAATGTGTTGCCTACAAATTACTATGAGATCAAGAGGCTGGTTTGTAATCTGGGACTTAGTTATCAGAAGATCCATGCATGTGAAAATGATTGCATCTTATATCCTAGTAAAAATGAGTCGTTGGATATTTTTCCCACTTGTGGACAATCATGGTATAAAGAAGCTCAACTAGGGAAGTCTGCATCGATTCTTGTAAAAATTTTGAGATATTTCCCCCTTACACCCAGGCTCTAACATTTATTTATATCTCATAACAAAACGTCAATGATATCATGACACAAAACTAATATTTCAACTGGAAAAATCTTGAATCATCCATCTGATGGTGATTCATGGAAACATTTTGATCGTATGCATCCATATTTTGCTTTAGAAGTCTGAAACGTGTGATTGGGTCTTTCTACTGATGGTTTCTGTCCGTCTGGTTCTTATGGTAGTCAATATTGATGTTGGCCTGTCTTTATAACTCTGTACAATCTACCTACATGGATGTTAATGAAGGATTCCTATATCTTTTTGACCTTATTAATCCCAGGACATCTGAAAAAGAATATTGATGTTTATTTGAAACCATTGATTGATGAGTTAAATGCATTGTGGAGTAATGGTGTAAGTACATATGATGTTTCTACGAAACAAAATTTCACATTAGAAGCTGCATCGATGTGGACGATTAGTGACTTTCCGACATATGGCATGTTATCTGGTTGGAGTACACATGGTCTAAAATCATGTCTTTACTGTATGAAAGACAACAAATCTTTTATGCTCGTTAATGGATAAAAACCTTGCTATTTTCACTATCATCAGAGATTTCTTCCAACCAATCATCCTTTTAGAAGGAACAAATCTCATTTCAGAAAAGGCACAATTGAAAGGGATGAACCTCCAAAAATGATCTTAGGTACAGAGTTAAAATCGGTTGTATTTCTATTACCTCACATCACATTTGGGCCAATAATAAACCCACAGAAAATTGATGGTTTTGGGAAAGAGCATAATTGGATAAAATGAAGCATTTTCTGGGATCTCCCATATTGGTCAGATTTGTTGGTCCACCACATGTTGGATGTCATGCATATTGAGAATAACTATTTTGATAATTTATTTCATACAGTTTTGGATACACCAAGTAAGACCAAAGATATTATAAAAGCACGATTAGATCTTTACCAAATTTGCAGTCAACCAGAACTTGAACTATTTGAAAATGTTAGATCACAGAGGATAATGTAGCCAAAAGCAGATTATACACTCTCCAAAGAGAGTCACTTATTATTTTGTTAGTGGATTGCAGATTTGAGACTTCCAGATGGATATGCTTCCAATTTTGGAAGATGTGTTAAGAATGGTCATATTAACAGATTAAAAAGTCATGATTTCCATGTTATAATGGAAAGAATTATGCCGATTGGATTTAGAGGTTTTTTGAATTATATGATTTGGGATTCGATAACGGACATATCATATTTTTTGTGACATTTGTGCAGTAACAATAGACTACGATGCGTTAAGAAAACTGGAAGAATATGTTGTTGTAATTATATGTAAACTGGAAAGGCTTATGCTAATTAGTATTATTTTTTTAGTTTGACAATTAAATACATATAATATTTTCACAATTTTAATTTCAAATTGGAATTGAAGGAGTCATATGAGGCTGCGACCTCTCAGACACAGGCTAAGGGTCAGGATGAGGCGACTGATCAGACCTGTGCACACGACTTCGACGAGGCGGCATGGATGCAGGCGACTCAGTGTGGCTTTGAGAAGGGTCAAGTAGTTGGTTTCAGCTCTCATGTGACTCCTGGTACTTATTATGGTACTGCTGCGATGCTGGCATCTAGCTCAAGAGGTGCTCGTAGAGAGGCATAATCTTCTGCCTCACAATGTCAAGAGTAGTTACGAGCTCAGAATGAAATTATAGAGAGTTTTCAGAAGCATAAAGAAGAGATGCGTCAGCAGCAGAAGCAATAGCACGAGGAGGAGATGCGTCGATGGTAGCAGCAGCATTAGGAGCAGATGGAGTACATGTTCCGTATGACTCGTAGTTTGGGGATGAAGTTTCATCTACCATCTCCTTCAGCTACTCCACCTCCTCCAGAAGACGACCCCCAGTGATTTTTTTATGTTAAAAATATTTGAATTTAACATTTGTTGTAATATGAACTATTTACAGTTTCTGTCTTTTATATTGATGTGAATATTAGATAATTTAATTTGTAATATTTTATGATTTTTTTTGGGAATATTGAGAATTTTAATAATTTTAATAATTTTTATTTATTTTTATTATTTTTATTATTTTAATAATATTAATATTAGTATTTCATTAATCATAATTTTATTAAATATATCTTTTGAGTATTATATTTTTTAATGAATGTTTATTTTAATAATAATAATAATAATATTTTATGATTTTTTTAATATTATTTTGGAAATATTGAGAATTTTAATATATTTTTATTTTAATTATTTTAATAATATTAAAATTAATTTTTCAATAATCATAATTTTATTAAATTTATTTTTTTTAAAATTTATTTATTATTTGCGACGGGATCTGTTGCGACGAGTTCCCATCACAAATAGTCTAAATAATTTTTTTTAAAAAGTATTTGTGATGGGATTAGGGACCCGTCAAAAATAATATTTTTTGCGACGCCATTTTCTGCAACGAGATATTTGTGATGGGACCCCATTGCAAAAACGTATTTGCAACGGGATCCTGTCGCAAATATCTAGAATTTTAGTATTGTTTCATTCCTACTATTTTCAGGGGAGAGAAGTAATAATGATGAGATGTTATTGAGTTTTCCACATTCAGGGGGAGTGGGAGATGAAAAAGAGAGACCACTATGACCAAAGAGAATAAAATATAATAAATTATGAAAATGGTGAGGGGAATAAAAGATAAAATTCTTTCTTTTGACCCCTTTGAATTTCATTAAAAAATGGGGAGAAATTTTAGAGAGGATTTGGTGTCAAATTTTCAACAAAATATTGTGGGGGGGGGGGTTGAACCCTTATAATGTTTTGTTTTATTTTTTAAAAATAATACTTGAATAAGTAAATATATATGATTGATGAAAATATATATTAGATTTGGCCAAAATAGATATTGAAGTGGAGTTTAAAGTTTGTTATTTGATGAAATTATTACTAATGTGATGCTTAAGGAATGGTTTAGTAGTGTAGTTTAGATGATATTTTTTAGGATTTGTTAACAAAGGAATAATAATGAAAATGAATTATAATAATTCAAGGGATGATCTATAAGGGATGTAATTCATTTGGATTAATTTTGGAAATTTTGTTGAGGAGAATATTCTGGAAAATAGCTAAGTGTCATAAACATTCATGTGTTTTCCCAAAAGTTTGTGCAATCACACGAAGAGTAATTGTCATCAAACTAGGAATATGGGCCATCGATATTATTATATATGTTTTTGGCCGACAAAGTATATTTGATAACTAGTAGAAATGAAAATATAGAAAAGGAAGTTAGTATCATTGTTGGTTAGTATTGGATTCATAATTCCCTCATTATAAGTGAGAATTCTAGACTACATAGATATGATCTAATAATATAGGTGTCATCCAAGACTTAATGATTTTATAGAAAATTATCCGAAAATAATTTATTTAGAGAAATTATTTTGAATAAATTTTTAGTATTATATTTTATTTACAGGAGGTGTGGTTTTTAAATAAAAATTGGTTGAACTGTTATTTTATGATTCAAACATCATGGAACATCAATAAAAACATTAATGAGTCTAATTTGAAGGAGTGGATATATTAATTTTTATTTGGATTTGATATGAATAATATATTCACAATAAAATGGGGGAGTCGATCAATGATTTAGTAGTACATGAATGAGGAGTTACTAAAAATGAATAGTAATATTGCATGATATATGAGAGGACACAAGTTTAGTGGTTCTAGTTTTTACAAAAAACAGACCAATTCATAACCTCAATATGGTGATGTATACTATATTTCAATTCATATGATACATATGTTCTAATACATGGTTTGGTAGGTGGTTTCATGGATTAGGTTTCCCTTGTTATGGGAAAATGAAAATGAAGTGATAGGTTTTAGGAGTTGACTCAAATCCTAATAAAAAACAAGGGATATTTGATAGAACAAAATACATATCCTAATATATTTAATATGTAAGAAAGTTTCCATGATACTAGAAGTTGAAAGAGAATAAAATAATTGGTTTCTATATTTTCTATATATGGAAAAGTCATATCGCATTGTTTTATGCCTTAAATAATAAGTTTATTATATATAATGAGAAGTAATAGTCAATCAAAGAACTTCTACTTAACATATATGAAATAAGATATAATTAGGAAGAGAGTTCTTACTGAACTTATTGGCACAAATATAGGTAGAATTAGAATAACTCCATTGGTTATTCATTTAGATCAATACATTGATAAAGAATAAGGGATTCATTGAGAAACAAAAAAAATTCATGACATGTGATGGATGGAAGGAGAAAATGAAATTTTATGAAGGACCTTCCAAAGTGGAATAAGAAGCTGAATGAGGAAAAATTTAGAACCTATTTTGAAGGAGAATCTTTTGGGTATCAAAAATATATCTATAAAAACTAAGGATACACCCATCTATGTAAGTAATGTTGATTTATGATAGATGTACACATCTATAAACTAAAGGTAAACTACCCCACATTATTATGAAAAGGATAATGAAAGGAAGTGAACCTTGATCAAGGAGTTATCGAGGCATAAACCATCCAAGGAAGATAACATAGGTGTGTAATGAATTAATATTTGTTTATCCACCAATAAACTATTATCCTAGTGGATTTTGTTGCATTATCACATCCCAAATTATATCCTCCAGAGATTATCCCAACATGGATGAACTAAGTAAGATTTTTGTTTCCTACATGCTTTAATTACCCAAAGGTACATGAAGTTATTCAGTGAGATTTTGAGTGAAGATATATGATATCAGTTGATCATAGTTCCTACCCATGTGAGAATAAAATTTGAAATGATAATATTTGTTATGATGGATAAAATAAAATAATTTACCTCAACATGAATCACCCTCTATCTCAGGGTACTTAAGGGTCATAACAATAAATAATCAAATTTCATAGTTATATATGAATATATTTATTATACTAATTGAATTTTAAAAAAATTATAACTAAGATATACATTGGGTAAGATAACGATAAAAATTAAGTCTTAAAGATTAGATGGTGTTACCTTCTCTTTGGGATAACACTTTTAGAGACCCCATTAAGACATTAAAATAAAATATATTATTTAGAATAGAGCCCTCCAAAAATGGTACAAATTATTTATGCTATAAATGTTTTAGATGGTTGGATACTCATGTTGTTTTTTTGGTAAAGAGAAATTGGTGGACTATTGTATTTTTTGGTGATGGAAATGAGTTTTTTTGAATAAAATATTGAATATTTTATTATTTAAGATCAAGAGTATGAATAGTTTTGATTCATTAGAGTAATATAATTATTTTATTAGAAAATTTATATATTTTCATGTTATTTAAATTATTTTATAACTGAGAGATGTAATTGGAATATTCAATTCAAAGTAAAGAGTAAACATTTTTTTTGTTAGAATATAATATAATTTATAAAATATAAAATAATCGATAACATTGGAAGGTAAATTTTTAATTTTTAAATAATTATTATATTAAATAAATTAATTTTATTTTATGAATTTTATTTATAAAATATTGATCAATTTTTACATTCTAATGATATCCTAAAACATATTGTATATATAAAAACTACATTTTTACTATTCACTATAAAATTAAGATTATTTAATAAAATATTAAAAATTCATAGTAAGATAATTTCAATGTACGTATTCCAAAAAGTATATCTATTTTACAAAATCATATATTCTATTTTACAGAATTAAAAAATTTAAATACTGTATAAAATTTGCTGTTTTTATTAAATTATGTATTTTTTCTAAAAATTTATACCTGTACATACATCATGTTAAATATATAGACTTATAATTTTATAATATATTGATATGTATATTTACTTAAGTTTTTCATAGAAAAATTTTCTTTTATGGTTTCTTCTCTAGTTGCATAATGTCCATTTTACTATTCTAATGTTCATGTTACTATTTTTATTGTCTTTTAGCAGTTCCATCGATCAGGTAACAATTAAAATGATCAAAATTATGGAAGTAATATAATATTTACACATAATATAAATATCTCTAATATCTATAATTATTTATTCAATCATTTTGAATCAAGGTTTTATATACATTCATTTATGAGATACCAATCAGGATTGTAATGTTTTATTTTCTTTTAACAATGTTATTTGTGTTTGTGGTATTTCAAGGAGAGTGTGGATAATTAGATTTCATGATTTTTTTAATGTTATTTAGATGTTTTTATTATACCATTATTATTTTTGTCCCCTAAAATATGTCAAATATCCATCTATAATATTATGTTATAAAATAATATATTTTTTACATTGTTATATGTTTTGAATTATAATGAACATACATTATTTTCATTGACAAATACAACCAAAAGGATAAAATATTTTTTGAGGATACATTTATATGAAAATATGATATATTAGATAGATGATGTGTGATCTTACATAGATACAAGTCTTTATAATAATTTTAAAATCACAATATTATTCAATAATAAAATTCCTCCTTTGAAAAATAAACATCACCTTATTTAAACTTATTTTTATATATGGGGTAATCATCATGAAATTCATATATCGATATATATTTTAAAATTAATAATAAAAATATAAATAATTAATTACACACATTCCTCCCATTTACAATATTTTTTCTCCCACTCAATTTTTTTTGTATATTTCAATGAAATTATGTACAATAACTACGTCATGAACAGTCACATCCATCCAATTTTTATTCTTTAATTTTTTCATACCCAATATTCAATGATTTGAACAATAATATTAAATTATAGTAAACATAATTCCAAAAATAATGGTAATTATATTCTACTTATTTGACTTTCAATCATATTTTTTCAAACATGCTATTGAATTTATTCTTCTAATATAATAATTCTAAATAAATATTTTTAAAAAAAGTATCCAATTATCCACAAAAAATTTACTATAATTTTATTTATAAAAAAATTTAAGTAATTAACCATTATTAGTAATTTGGAATCATTAATTCACTATTATATAGCATCTCAATTAAGAATATAACAATTTCATATTATATTTCAACCCTTATGCAGGATTTATAAAATGGTCCACACTACTGTGCATCGTTTTAGTCACCATTAAAAAAATATTAAATAATTTGGTTAACTCATACATAACTCATTAAATATTTATTTCATAATAATGAAATAACATTTATGTTTCTCAATCATTAAGTGACATCTAAAATCCTATTATTAATGGTTTGATTTTTTTCCCCTCACATACAAAAATCTACATGGTTTTCATTTTTTCTAATTCACTATTATAAAAATCATGTTATGTGTCTAAACACTTATGTTTCCTTATCATTTCTAAATTTACTATTATATAGTGATATTTAGACTTAGAATTTCAAACATATTCATATAAAACTAATAAAACCATTATGAATGTTAAATAATTTGACATTTAATTTTATACAAAAATTCTATTTCTATTAACTTAATGAATTTAAGTAAAATTCTAATGGATATGAAGATACAATGTAATTAAAAAATAAATTAGGAAATAATAATGGATTTTACATGTTAAAGAAAGAATTAAGGGATTTTTTTTTACATATATTACATAATAAGGAATATTATATTAAATAAGATAATTAATAAATATTTTCTTGTCATTACTATCCTATTATAAATCCCTTATTGATCCCACCATGAAGAAGATAATTACCCTTGAGGCCCACCTCAAATAGGACCCTAGTTAATTTCTGACATTAGGGATATAAAGCATTTTTAGTTGAGCCCTCACACTAATAAAATCCTATTAATAATAAAATATACAAAAATAAATAGTAAATATTTTCAACTCCACAAAATAAATTCCTACAACCAAAATTTATTTAATATATCAAATAAAAAACATCATGAAAATATAAATTCATTGGGGATATCAAAAAATATATCATCCACCAACTCCATCAAAGAAACCTGAACAACATATCCAATCCTTATTGGTCTATCCTCTAATACTTAGAATACTATGGTGGGGTGATCACTTATGGGTACTCAGTAGTACTTAGAAGGATCATACCTCTGAAAAAATCATCATCAGTATTCAAGAAATATAAGAGTAAGAAATATAGATATTAAAAAAAACACCATGTATAAAGATAAAAATAATATAAATAAGAATCATTAAAGTCTACACCCCACATATTTTACCTCCATTCTGTCATTTCCTAAAACATCCCTAACTATATGCATAAACAACAACCCTAAAATATTTCATTAACATAAATGAGGAATACATTAAAATCCAAAAACATCATTAATGTGAGAAAATAAAAAAAGGATAAAAAATTCACCACCACTCCCACATATCAGTTAATGCTCTTCTCTAAATCAATCCAATATCAAGCTGAGAGGACCACCAATGTCCAAATTATCATAGATGTTAGAATGAAACAACATAACAAAAATCATTCTTATCAACATAATTCTCATAAAACTACCACAAAACATCCAAAAATTACAATATCAATCCATATACACCATCCCACTACAACATACCACATCACCGCATATCCCCAACCATATCTACATAAAACATACCAAGACACGTCTAATGTGGGTTAAAAAGAATAACCACCTAGAGGAACTTCCCTTAAGGACCAACATGAAATTTTGGAATCCATATAGACAATAAAGTAATATATGATATGGTTGGACTATATCCCAATAAATACTAACCTTATTAAGGTTCTAATATATCATGATTGATTTATTCTATCCATTAATAATCATAACTGCATCCATATACCTTGTTTCTATATTACAACAACACATTTATAAGGTAACATAAACATGAAGGAAATATACCCCATTCACTCCCCCTTAAGTGTATAATCCCCAATATGTATCATTATTATCTTTATATAACATTGTCAGCTAATATAATTTCCCCAAACAAACTCTCTTTATTTTTTTTAAAACATTTTTTTATATTTCAGGATTTTATACTAATAAATGTAACTCAATTATAACCCTTAGAATAATATAATAAAATAATAAACATACTAAATTACTTACATAACCATGTATCTATTATGTTTTGAAGTTTTATATTATTAGAGAAAATTATTACATAAATAGTACCCATGACTTCAAGTGAGTATTTTTTCTACTATAAAAAGATTTTCAAATTCTATATTAAGTATTTAGAATCACCTATAAAATTATTCAAGCATTAAACCTTTATAGAAACAAAAAATTTAACTTCATTCTTTGTTAACTATAAGAACTTAAATAGAAGGAGAGTTACCTTAGATGATCAGTAAGGGTAAATTTAAGAACGAATAATTTAATATCATTAGCGAGGATATGATGACAATAAGTTTATGTTAACATAATCAAAGTGAATGAGAATAACATAGAAGAAATAATATACATCAAAACATGGATCACTGAACATTTTAAATAGAATAAATCATCAACCAAGACAACAACTATAAGAATCAATAATCACGAGCTATGAAACAAAAAAATCACCCATGAGAAACATTAAAATCACATAAAAATAAAATTAAAATCATATTAGTAATTTTGGATCATAGGAATCATAGATAATTATAAACACAACCCATTTAAAATCATTTAAAAAATAAAAGATGCCTTATTAAATCCATAGGATAAACCACTCAGGTTAACTCCTTACTTCTTACCTTTGATGATAATGAAAATAACCTAATGAATTGGAGAGCTATAGTAGGGTTCAATAATCCTATATGATATATAAACTCACTTGATTACCATATATACTTATCAAGTACTATACCATGAATAATTTTTAAATATATCACCATTTAATCATAAAATATTTGAAAACAACCATTATTCCATTATATATTGTTTGACTAATGTAGAAGAAATGGATTTCATGAAAATATCCTTAAAAATTCATTATAAATCCCCCATAGGAAAAATATGGATGTAATCATATGATCATAATCCTAGTGAAGTAAAGGAATCATTTATGGTTCATGAAAGAGAATAAAATACCTTTAAAAGAACATCTAAACAATTTAATTGAAAATATATGAAATTACTCTTTTCCTATTGGTAATATTTTAGGAAAAAATTCTGAATATTTATAATCATATTTTATCTGAAAATTACCATGTAAATATATAAATGGTTGTTCAATATAAATAATGTTCAGGAAGGTTGGAAAATAAATTCATGTCATATTCAATAAAAACCAACAATATTTTCAAACTATTTTAATGATAGTCAAAAGTGACCCACATAAAAATCACATCATTTAGGATGTTCGAAATTGGTAAATATTCCCTTTTAAATTTTATTCAATATGAACAGTAACCTTGGTAAAATTTATCACCTTGGTAAAGGGTTAACCAGGATAATATTGGTTAAAACTAATTTGTAAGGCCATAAATTTTCATTATAATTATTATTATATGAAGGGAATCCTACCCTTATAAACCTAATTTCAAAATTGATTAGTTTATTGGAAAAATTTCCATGAAAATCACCTATATAATATTTAAATCAATGAATGTTACAAAATGTCACTCTCTTTTTTAATATCTATTATTTCTCTACATAGGGACACAATCTAGTAATGAAAAAAATATAAGTTTCTATTTTAAGATTAGTGAAATTATTTTATTATTGCAATTTATTTTTAATTTTTTAATTATACAATGACATTAATTTCTATTGAAACACCAATTCAATATTTCTCTATTTAATAAAAAAGTATAAACAAGATTTTAAAAATTTTAAAATTGAAATAATATGAACGATTTATAGTTTCCCATGAATTTTATATTTATATATGAAAAATTAGGGTGGTTTTAAATAATTATATTATAATCTAATTTTTTTCTTGAGGTATTCAAAGTTAATTTAAATTAATAGTGAAAAAACTATATTAAATATATTTTATAATAAATAATATTTATTAAATGATATAAAATTCATAAAATAATACATTTTTCAAAATGAATGGGAAATAGTTTTCAACATAAACCATGGTCCATTGATATTTGTTTTTCATTTTATAGCAACATTATTAACCCTTAATGGGTAGAAAACGTTTATATTATGGTAATTTTCAAAAGGGTTAATAGGGGGTTAAAGTAATAGATAAGGGTAAAATTTGATCAAAACTTGTCCATATTTTATTTTATGAGAGGGTTTAGACACATAATTATCTTATATAATAATATTATAAATTTTTGATCCATTTGGAAATAAAAATTAATTTATATTAATTTAATATTTTAAGAAATTTCCAGAGTTCCCCTCCCGTCAATTATAAAAGGGCACCCTCCTTTCTCATATTCAAATTACATTAAGCATTATTTATAAACAAACCACTACCAATTTTGAATACCAAATTACCTATAAAAATACTATAGGTTTTATAAATCCCAAAAGATGTACCCTAGATCCATTTATAGGATATCTAATGGAGTTGTTCCAAATAAGTGGTGGTCCTTTTAACCGACCACTTTCTTTTAATTTTTTCTTTTAACTAATATAAAACAATACTATTATTGTTAAAATAATATCATCAGTTTTCTAAATATAATGAAATGTTATTATGATTTTAAAAAACATATGATACACCCTCTTTCCCATCAAATGGGTTGTGAAAGTATCACTTGTGTGAATGTACGACTTACCATATCCACATTGTGATGCAATTCATTTTTCATCACCATATTTTATTGAAGGGTATTATGATGGGTTTAGTATTTATATATGATATTTAAGAAACAATTATAATTATATAATAATAATATGAATTATACATTCTTACCATCAGATCTTTTGGTAAATGATAACGTCGCTCATGCATATGTGTGGAATACCACCTCCATGAATAAATTCCCATTTTTTTTCATTTACACTTTATTTTAATGGTAATGTGGATTGTAAGATCCCAAACATTTCTAGAGTGATATCAGGTAAGATTCTAGGAAATATTTATTTTTAATTAAGTAACTCTGATGGGGGTTATGGATTGGGATGTGTTTGGGTGAAGCCTACGAAAATTTTGGAGAAAAAGGGACTATGTAGGGTTGGAACACGGTTTGAACAAACCATGTGGCTGGCTTAGAGAAACCTTGTGATCTCTTGTTTTTACAATATTTGATTTGACATAGTTAAATATTGGTTTGGGATTTCATGTGAGGTATCCATCCAGTGTTCCCCCTTGAAGTAGTGGCTAACAGATGGTTAGCGCACAATTTTCCTAACCATGTGACAAAACCGTGTGTGGGTTGGTAGTGAGATCCTATAATTGCAGATCTCACTAATTTTTAAGTTCTTATGAATTATATCACCTATTATGTGGCCCTAACTAGGTATTTTACTTTTATAAGGGTATAATAAGGTTATTCCAATGATACGGAGGGTTTACAAGTCCTTACAAACACTGTTCTTCGAGATCAGAAGCCCAAATTGAAGATCTTCTCTTCTCCCGGTAAGTAGATTTCGTCCTGATGCTTCTCTAGTTCATTCTTCTATCTTTCCTTGATATATTTATGTAATATATCCTATATTTATTAGATTTAAACCGATCTGGTGAGATATAGATCTAGGATTCAAGATCTAGATCTAGATTTAATAGTTATTATTGTCTTTGATCTTTTTTTTGGTTTAGGGATTCAGATCCAAATTTTTTATCAATTTCATTGTGCTGCTCAGATTTTTATGAATACTATTATGGAAAAATATGTCAATGAATCAAGGTATGTGGAGTAAATATAATTCCCATAGTCATGGAATTGATATGTATATGAATTTTTTTTGATTTTCTGGTATCCTTTAGAAATTTATTTGAATTAGGTTAATTAGATTGACCAATTGATTTATTGAAGGTTTGTTGAAATAGGTGATTAATTGGGGAATTAATAATGATAATAAGGGACTTTCCTATTAGATAATAAGTTTGGGAAAATTTATTATAAGAGGTAGGGTGGAAATCTAGAAAATTAATATGGGGATTAATTTTGAGGTATTAAAATGGATAAGTTGAGATAATTTATTTGTCAAATTATTATATACCTTTGATGATATGATCTAGATAGTTAATTATGGAATCTTGATATTAGAATGCGATAATTAATTCTAGAAAATTAATTATATAATATGAGTTTTTATTTTGATTAATTATTGGTTTGTATCACTTAGTTAATTTTTGAGTTAACTAATTTATTTGATGTTTTTAACTAATTGTTGAATTAGTAATGAGATTGAGGTGAATAATTAGTTAGTAAATTAATAATGAGATAAATAATGATAACATGGTCATTCTAAATGTATAAGTAATAATGGTAACATGGTCATTATAATTAAGAGTAAGAGAATGGGAACATTATTATTCTAATGTGAAGTATACATGGTAACATGGTCATTATTCTTATGAGTAAAGAAAATAAGAATATGATAATTATTTTGAAGAGTAATCATGGTAACATGGTTCTCTTACTTACATTTTCAATATTGGTAACTTTGAAAATGTGGATTTTAAATGTGAAATTAAATAATGGAAATAATTGAACTTCGAGTTATGGCCTCTAATGAGAATATTTCACTCCGGCATGAGTCGAATCAGGTATTGAGATATCATAGAACCTTTTAATACTTATAGATTTAGTTAAATGTTGGTATTAAGACATGGTATTACCTAGGGAACAATTTCGGATTTGGTATGATATGAAGTTAGTATTTAGGTACAGGTATCCTTGGGAACCATGGAGTTAATGTAGTTAGATAAGAAGAAATAAAAATTTGATAAACTATTTATTATTGCATTGCACTTATTTCCCTATAGAACCGCATTAAATGTATTTTTACTGTAATTATTTTAGAAACCATTGGTGGTGGCCTACTGAGTTGAACTCACATCCTATTGAGGCTACTTGATTAGTACCCGAATAGATTATATTGATGTAGAACTGGATAAGGGAAATAGTCCTAAGAAAAATGGATGATTGGAAATGGATCTTGGAGGAGGGAACTAGAAATGGTTCAGAACTTACTTCGGGGAGTTGTAGAGTTTTTATTTTCATTTTCATTATAGACACTTGACACTTATATTGGAATAACATGTTTTCCATTTCTATTGAGTAATGTATTTGTGGTTTGGTTATCTTGTGACATGAGTATTTTTCTATTTATATATGATTCTGTAATTGTTTATTTATTTATACTGGAATTTTAATCAAATAAATGAGGGTATAATATCCCAATTAATGAATTATCAGACTCTCACTGCTAGTCAAAAACCTCTAGTGTATGGGGAGGTGCGCTTGAGGTCATGTGGCCAACCGGCTTGGGGAACCATAGCGTGACTACTGGGTCGGGATGTTACAAAGTTGTATCAGAGGTATAGTTTTATTTCTTCTTATTTTTGATTAATTTTTTTGGGAAATTTAGATAGGATACTAGGAAGAGTCGGGGTTGGTAATGATCTTGTGCATGGGAGATGAAAACCAGTGTATGGGGGAAAACCCAATTACTCAGGTTGGGATTGTTGTTATTTCTATTTTCTATTAGAGTTGAATATTATTTCACCTTGGGGGATGAAATTATGGTGCGATGTGATTATTTTTTCTTATAATTCTTTTGAGTATTGATTTTTTTCCTAGAGTGGTATGAGATTTGAATATGCATCCATCATTCTAGGAACATAGAGTTATTGTGCGATGCATCATTTTAGGCACGTATGTGGAAACATGATATGGGTAAGTTGTTGAACAAGAACTATTTTCCTAGTTGTGAGATTATAATGAAAAATAGTGCCTAACATGAATTCAGAAAGATTTTAAAATGACAAAAAATGAGAATAATTGGGTGTATAAATGAGAAAATTGATTATGATAGTTTTTTTCCACTGTTAACCAAAACCTAGGAGTATGATGGTTAGGGGTAGTGATAGAACATTAGTTTTGACCATGTGGAAAGGTGGGGGGAACGAGGTTTGTTGTTATTATTTCCTCTTATGTAAATTTTATAAGGTTATATTATGATACCTGAGATGTGTGTTTGGATTTGTAGAGTGTATGCCTCCATGATTCTTATTGAGGGGATGACCAAGGGGCATGCCTAAGAATGTTTTTATAGTTAGAAAAATTTATACACCGATTGTGATAGCAGAAGGTGAAGGTGATTAGTTCTGAGGGAACTTAGTTCTCTTCATGTAATTCATGGAAAGAGACCCATTGAAGGTTGTGAAATATATGTCTAAGTTGATAAGGGAATTTTAGTTGCTGCACCCTCTGACTTTTATTGAAGAGGGTGGACCTGATTGAGTTGAATTTTGGGTTGAGTATATCGAGACTATAATTGACCATTTGGAGAATCTAGCTAAGAAGAGGGTTAATTTTTCTGCTTATATGATATGAGGATCAACAATGTTCTAGCGGGACATTCAAGAACGAATTGGATAGACTGAAAGTATGTTATGGAAGGACTTGTTGGAGAGGTTCTTAGAAAACTTTTATCCAAAGACATTGAGACAAGAGAAATATACTAAGTTCATGTATATGACATAGGGGGGCATGTTATTGATGGACTATGTTAGATGCTACACAGATCTAAAACATTTTTCTCCAATATTACTAGGATATGAGGTAGCAATGGTGAAAATTTTTCAGGATGGACTTAAGTACAATATTAATTCCCAGGTGAATAACTTTAAGATGATTTTTTTTTCAAATGTGGTGGATCTTGCTCTCATAGTTGAAGGGAACTTGAGGAGGGATTCCAGTTTTGTATAGGTAGTTGTTTCTGGACGATCAGGAGGTGTGAATTATGATATCATGAAGCACTGTTATGACAACTTTATCCATGGGAGTGGGAAGCCGAGTAAACTGACATGAGGTTAGGTTGGACATGAAATTATAGGGGTGATCTATCATCAATGTGGAAGGCTGAGACACTATTGTCGACATTGTTCCTGACCAACAGTAGAGTTTCAATCTTACAACAAGATGGGACATCTATAGAAGATTTGCAGGTCACAATGATAGATTTTAACTGAAGGAGAAACTGGGCAGAGTCAAAGTGTGGGAAGAGGATCTTCAATAACATATCGAGATGACAGTTGGAGTTCTACTAGATGAGGCAGTAGAGGTAGTGGGTGTGGTGCTTATGGGAAGGCGTGCTCACATAAGTAAAGTGGTGTTACACATGGGAGTTTGACAACATCACAGGGAAGAAGGGGAAAAAATTACATGCAGTATAACCTACACTTGTGGATTGAGAGTCAGGACCATTGATAGTAAGAGGTACTATTATAGTAGCTTCTACTTTAGCTAGTTCCTTGTTTAATATTGGTGCCTCTCATTTCTTTATATCTGCAAAACTTGTTAATGGTTTTTCCTAGTGGTGGAGTTTGTGAGTGGGGTAATTACTATAGATTTACCATTGGGAGTACGACCTAGAGATATCTATCATTGCAAGGTAAGTTCACTAGTTATTGGGGAATATGATACCCCATGGGATCTTTATATTCTTGATATGATGGGTTTTGACATAATTATGGGTATGGATTGGCTAGTTGCATACCAATCCCACATCAACTATTACCATAGGATACTGACCTTTGTGTCTCCTAAGTGTGACCATTATATTCATTATGGAGTGTGGGATATCCAGGCAGGCCAAGAGGGGCCAATTACTCAGTAATTGGGAGAGCTCACAATCCATGTTTCAAGTCTTTTTCTAGATTATGGGGGTGTTAGGAAATATTTACTTCCACCCATAATGGAACTATTTCAGGATGTCTTTCCTAAATACTTCTCAGGGCTACCACCAGAGAGAGATGTTGAATTCACTATGGAGCTCATACCAGGGGTTGAGCCAGTATCCAGTCATTGTGATTCTCATATTTTGGGGATTTCTGTTGAGAAAAGATCCATAAAATAATTGAGGTAGTTGTTCTAAATCTAATTCCCATTGTCATGGAATTGATATGCATATGATTTTTTAAGAATTTCTAGTATCCTTTAGAAATTTATTTTCTTTAATTAGGTTAATTAGATTGACCAATTGATTTATTTATGGTTTTTTGAAATAGGTGATTAATTGGGTAATTAATAAAAAGACCAAGGGGATTATCTATTAGATAATTAATTTAGGGAAATTGATTATAAGAGGTAGGGGTGGTAATCTAGATAATTAATCAGGGGATTAATTATGACGTATTTAAATGGATAATTCAAGAACATTAATTTCTCTATTAATTATGTACCTTTGATTATAGGATATAGATAATTAATTATGTGATTAATTATGGGAAATTGATATTAGAATGAGATAATTAATTCTAGAAAATTAACTATGAAATATGAATTGTGATTTTGATCAATTAATTGATGAATTAATTAATGTTTTAAATCACTTAGTTAATTGTTGAGTTAACTAATAGAATGGATGTGTTTAACTAATTGTTGAATTAGTAATGATATTGAAGTGGATAATTAATTAGTAACTTAATTATGGGAAAAATAATGGGAACATGTTCATTCTAAGTTAAGATGTACAAATTGTAACATGTTCATCATACTAAAGAGTAAGATAATGGGAACACAGTCATTATAATGTGAATTATACATGGTAACATGGTTTTTATAATTATGAGTAATGATAACAAGAACATGGTCATTATATTGAGGAGTAATCATGGTAACATGGTCAAGTTACTTACATTTGTGACATTGGTTACTTTGATAATAAGGATTTAAAATTTAAAATTATACAACGGAAATAATAGCACTCCGAGTTATGGAATATCACAAGAATATTTGAATCTAGTATTAGTCAAATCAGGTATTTAGATATCATATCATATTTAGATACTTCAATCTTCTTCTATAAGTAGGTATTAAGATATGGTATTACCTAAGGAACACTTTGGGATCTAGTATTAGATAATGTTAGTATTGAGTTATGAGTATCCTCATAAACTTTGGAGTTAATGTACTTCGATAAAAATAAATTAAAATTTGATAAACTATTTATTATTACATTTTAATTACATCCTTATAGAATTTTATACACTATCTTTTTACTGGATTTGTTTTAGACACCGTTGGTGGTGTCCTACTAAGTTGTACTCACACCCTATTCGAGATGCCTGATCAGTACCCGAATAGATTATATTGTTACAGGACTAGGTAAAGGAAAAGGCCCTAGGATAGGTGGTTGATTGGGGATGGAGCTTAGAGGAGGGAACCATACATGGTTCAGAAACTTATATTAAGTAATGTATTTCTGGGTTGGTTATCTTGTGACATGACTATTGTTCTGCTTATATATGATTCTGGTATTTTTTAATTATTTAAACTAGAATTTTACTCTAATAAATGAGGGTATAGTCTCCCCATGAATGACTTACCCGACCCAAAATACTAGTCCACAACCTATAGCATACATAGAGGTGCACTTGAGGTCATGTGGTGGACCAACTTTGGGCACCGTACCGTGGCACCTAGTTCGGGACATTACTTTGATGAATTTGATGAATTTATTTGATATGTATGATATAATAATGATCATGGAAATGTGAATTAATATTTAACTTTATTTTATTCAATTATTTGAAAAATGAAAACAATGATTTTGAATATGTATGACTTATTTTCTCCACGAATGGTGTAATTCAATTTTCTATCCCTAAATTTTATAGATGACTAGAAATATATAAATATATAAATATATAAATATAAATATATAATTAATATATATGATAATTATAAAATTATAAATATTAAAGTGATGATATAACTATAATAAATGTACAATAATTAAATCTACGAATGAAAACTTACATGAGAAAAAAAGAAATTATCCCAAGGAATTGTGATTTTAGTTATGAATTGTTAAAAAACTGGTGATAGAAAGTTAGAAGTAAATTTTATATTTTTTATATATATGATATTTTTCTAGAATATTATTTATAGTAAATGTATATTTATTATAAAAGACGTTTGAAAATATATGAAGAAATTCAGACTTATGTTTATGGGTTTTATGTTATAATCGTATTGTTTTTCATGATTGTTTATGCCTAGGTTTACAATGATGAAATCTAATAATCTAAATTTCAAGAAACTTATGAATTTTCTTCTCATTTGGTTATTTAATTGAGATAAATTTTCTTTTCATTTTCCTCACATCATGTACTCAAGAGTATGAGAATATATTTTTAAGACAAGTCAACTTCATTTGTCTCTTCAGTGAAAAACATTTTTCTTCAATATTTATGTCTTCTAAATTTTTTTAAAATTTGTATTTTAATATTTTCCTATGATTGATAAAATTTAGTTTTACCCATTTTTTGTTTTTTATATATTTTTTGACAATAATATTCTTGACATTATCCAAATGAGGTACTTTGTGACTTTAAAAATATATAATAGGAATATTTTTTAAGTTATATGTTATGAATAAAATTTCCTGACATCATGACCACTGAATATTTTGAAGATTATTTTATAGGATCCCATGGTAATTTTCAAATAAACGTTTTCCACAATTTTTTGGAAAATTTTACATTTTGAAGATTTGTTTCCATAAGAAATGTATGTTTTTCTCAAGAATTTTTTAAAGATATTTTTATTCACAAATGACCAAAACCGTCAATGATGCTTATGGTTTATAAGGAATATGATCTAAGGATACCATACTTATTTTTTATCTAGATATTGTTTTGTTTATTATTGAATGATGTGTATGAAAATACTTCTTTTAAGATGGGTTATGCTATGATGAAATTCTTATGAAAACCATTTCTTGTCATGGGTTCTGATATGTTGAATGGTTTTTGATATTATGGAACACATTTGTATGATTTTAATTATGTGATGGGTGAGACCTATATCCCACTCCAATGAATGGGGAAAATATTGATATCTCATGAGATAAACATGACTACAATGGGGAGTGAACCCAATTCAGTTAAAGAATTCTCCCACTATGATAATCCAGGGAGCGATCCTTATCTACTATGATGGGTTGAAGAGTGAACCCATTTCACCATGATAGTATTAGAAATGAGCTTTGGATACCAAGAAAATCATTTTCTATTCTTATCTGCATTCTATAATTCTATGTATTGTTATAATTTTATAAAATAATGGCTAATTTTTATTTATTTTTATATGATTCATGTCTTAAAAAATGTCAATATTTATTCAATGAATCATTATTTGGATATTTGATATATAGAGTAAGGTTTTTAAATGTAAAGATCAATTCCTCACACCATTTCTTTCATTTTATGATTATATAATCATTTATATCTCCATTTTTTTTACCCTTACTAAGCATAAAATATCATCATTTATTTTGATTTATTTCTAAGTCTATGAATATATGTTCTATGTATGATATGACTAAAATGGTTGAAAATTATGAACATCTAAGTGGGAGATAATGTAAAAATATTATATACTAGTTGTTTATGTTTCCATGTTTCCAAATATATTATACTTATATGATTATGTCATGGATCATTATATTATGTAAATAATATTCCTTTATTTTGATGTTATATCTATATAATAAAATTTCAGTTTTATTTATACATATCCAATTTTCTAATAGCTATTTTAACACCTTCCTTTAAATTAAATATTCTCTAGTGTGAGTTTCCAATATATTCTTCCTTATCCCCATAAACCATAAAAAAAAATAGAACAAAAACAATCAATTTATTGAAATTATGCTAGAGAATATTTGGAAGGGATCACAATATTTTATTCAGGTATATTATTCTATAAGATTGAAGATGAGTTTAAAAATCATATACCTCAAACAAAACTCACAATTACTAAGAAATGAAGGAGATTAAAAATATGACCTCAAGACTGAACTAAAATAGAGAAACCTCAAATAAAAATCACCATAGAGATCCTCTATTATATAAAATTTACCCATCTATATAGCCCCACTATCATGACTGAAAAGGGAGGGAGAAAAAAGTAATAGAGGAGATACTCACCTCAGATCGCAAGGAACCAATCTTCTAAAGACAAGGGATAAGGAAAAACAATGAGTAATAAAAGGTCTCAAAAATATCTACTTAGATCACTTATTTTTTAAGATAAATTTACAAAAAATTAAGTAATTCATAGATAATTAAAATTTTATAATTGATCTGAAAAAAGAGTGCATAAAGGTGTGGTATACTATGGTTACACTACGATAGAGATAATTATACCAAATCCCCAAAAATAAAATTGTAATTCTATATATATATTTTAATTAAAATTATTAGTACACTATCCCAACTTAATATAGAAAATTAGGTAATTTCACTACCAAATAACCACAACATGATGCAACCTAGGATAAAACCATCAGAATACAACCTATAAAACATCACGCTATGAATCCAATGACCATGAAGTTAACCTCCAATCATTACACTAGAATTAAATCAATCCCTAAGTATTTACATCATGCTAAAGAAGTATAATAAAGGATATCAAATCTAACAAATCCATCTAAACCACCCTCTTAGTTCTCTACAATGTGACACCTCTTTCACACTTTGACATACCAAACCCTAGAATGATCATTTTTTAGAATTAGAGATTTACACCACTAACCAAATTTCTATGCCAAACCAATATTTCTCGACCATGTTTTCAAATCCAACATTATCTCCCCCACTCAAATATCTTACCATATCATTTAACGATGAAGAAAAAAATTTAATGGGAAATTTAGTTAAGGGAAATTATATTATATACCTATTAAATGATTCTCCTCCATGATAATCAATGTAAGAACCCAGACCTTCTTTTCAACTATGGGTTTTTCTTTTATGGTGTTTTTGATAAAAAGAGGAGAATCTGGAAATTTAAAGAGTACACGCCCTGTACTTGGGAGTAAACGCCGTGTACCCGGTTGCCGTGGGTGAACATGTATTAGCTGTTTAATGGCTGAGTACCTGGCCATGTGGGGTGACCTAAAGACTGCCTAAAGTGGAGGTTGTTAAAGGCACATACATGAAATGTACTTTTAAAAGACATGCAATGTACTTTTCTTTTTAATTATTATATTGGACCAAGGTCACGTCTCATTCACAAAAAACCCTTCTTCTCAGCCAGTCTCATCCAGGAACGACCGAATCTAATGATTCTTCTCCAAGCCCCAACCCACTATCATTTCTCTGATTCAACCACCGTCGATTGCGTTGGAATTTTCATAGTGATTTATTTCTTCTTCTATAGCCTCGTTTCCTTATTTCCCTCCTTTCGTGAGATATCCTTGGTTGAACGTTGTAGACGTTTTTGTAGATCTACTTAATTCTAGGTCGATTCAAGGGCCAAAGTTAGATAGTGTTCTTCGTAAAACATAGAGGTAGGTGTTTTGTGACTTTTTGTAGTTATTCTTTGAATATTATGTGAAAAAGTGCCCGATACCCTAGAACGGGGTATTGTGTGTTTAGGGATTTTATCCCTGTTATTTCTTGTTATGCCTTATGTGCCGGAGTAGAGGTTTTTTGATTACGAATAGGGTTATTTTCCTTGTTATGGATGTGTTTCCCATGTTTGTTTTTTATATTGACCATTTGGTATAGCTTTTCCAATTAGGTTGTTTTTATCCATGACTAGTCCTATTAGGATGAAGTGATATTATCTGATGTTGTTAAATTCTTGTATATATTTAGCCAAATATTTCTTGAAAGCTATTAACCATGTAGTTATTATGTTTTATTTTGTCTGTTGAACATCGTTGTGCACGATTTACTTACACAGGGATGTGGGAACCTGGTGTAGTAGACCATAGGGAGAATGGATGCTGAGGGCTTCTCTAGAGTGTCTATTTACTGTTACGTTGTGAGACTATAGGGTGGATGGAAATTGAGCTCCCTTAGAGTGTCTGTAGTTACACGTTGTGAGACCAAAAGGGGTAATTAGATGTTTATTTCTTCCTCAAAGTGTCTATAGTCACCGATACGAGACCACATGGGGAATTGATGGTGAGTGCTTCATCAGAGAGTCTTTGTTTGAAATAGAAAAAAGGGTTTAGGCCGTGTGATCTACCCAGAAGGTCATTATATCCTTGTTTTGGTTGAACCAGAGGGGATAGGATGTGATAACTTCTTAGAGGGTTATTTGTTTACGCTTGGTTGAACAATTGACGAATGTAAATGAAACTAAATAACTGTTTACTTTTGAGTACTTCCTTGTTTATTTCATAATTTTTCTTATTGCCTGCCATATATATTCACTAACTATTAGGCACAGATCTTTGGGTCGTTGCCTACTGGGATTCGTCTCACACCCAGTTTGGGTGATGATTTTGGGCCCAAACAGATTATATTGATTCAGGTATAGATAAGGTAAAGAACCCTTCAACTTCAGGTACTTAATTGCTGTGGAGTTGGAGAGAATGAGACCAAGCTAAGGCTTGGGATGCTTCTAGAGATTATTTATTTATTTTTACTTCGTTTTAATACTATATTCCATCATTTTGACTTCTTTGGATATTTTCCTAGACATTTGTATCATGAGTCATTTATATATGTGCTTCAGTTGTTTATTACTTTCAGTCTTCCACTATTTACTTATTTCATGCTTTACTACTTACACTATTGTTATCTGTTTATTTCAGCTACATTACTCTTCCAATGAGGGCATAGTTTCCCCATTATCACACCTAAGGCCCTCATTTCTAGTCGGTAGCCTCTGGAATTTGGGGAGATGCGCTTAAGTCCATGTGACCAATCGGGTATGGGGCACCTCTAGCCAACTTCCATAACTAGTATGTTACAAAGTGGTATCAGAGGAATTATTTTCTTCTTGACTTACTATTTGGAGCATATAGTCAGGTATTGGAAGGAGTAGGTAGTTGGTAATAAGCTGTTCCTGGGAGTAACTAACCTGTGTACAGGGAAAAGCTGATTTACCTTGATTATTGCAATTTTTCTGGTTTTTCAGTTATTATAGTTGATTTGATTTCACCATTGGGTGATTCACATGTTTTGTTATGTTATCGTTGATATTTTTAAGTTTTTATTTCTATTTCAACTCAATGAGATGAGGGTATTCCATCTCATGCATTATATAGGCAGTTTCTAGAGATCACATGTCATGAATTATTGTCATTCCATTTAGGGTGAATTACCGATTACATGTACTTGTGATAGATTTTTTCCAAGATATGCATGATGTTATGATAGATTCCTTGACAGAATACCTGATAATTGATAGGGTATTGGATTTTTGTAATGTATCATTTGGATGAATGCCAAACTTTGGGTCTTGGGGAGTTATGGCCCCTCATGGATCGAATTTTGGTAGATCATTTCACTTTTATGCTAATATATGACATGTATAAGATGCCAAACTTTGATTCATGGGGAGTATGGGCCCTCATGGATAAGAATTTGGCACTTTAATGTTCTTTTTAGTGATTTTTTGGGTTCCAGAGTAGTTTCTAAGTCTCACTGTCCAAAAAAACCTAGAATACATGGTGTGTAATGATGAATACACTCCATGTGTCCTTCTGTTCAGGAAGGAACTGTTTTTCTTAAGTTCACGTTGTGTAGTTTATGTACACACCGTGTAGTTTCTAAATGTATCAATGGTTGTGTGGGCAGAGACATGGGGATGTCAAATTTTTGACAGGGAACACCTTGTACACTATGTTCATGCCGTGTCTTAGGAGCCATGTGCCCGTTCGTGTGACTAGTTACACAAGTGGATTATGGGTAGTTAATAAACATCGTGTCTAGAACAAACACGCCTTGTAATGTCAGCCGTGTAATCGGCCGTGTGACTGACAACACAGGACTGTGAAGTTCTTCATAATACATGCCGTGTCTATCACTAAGACGCCATGTATTCTTGCTCTAGGAGAACCATGTGGGTTAAGTCATGTAGAAGAACTCAGGTAGGGGAAGATGATTCAAGTACATGCCATGTGTTGGGACAACATGCTGTTTTTATGGGGTGTTACATGACCTAGTTTGGAAAAAGTACACATCCATATGAAATATTAAGGAAAAAATCTATGTAGGAGTTTTACATGCCATGTATCCAACTTTTTGAAAACTTGAATTATTTATTTCTATTGTTCCCTTCTTTAAAATATATGTTTTAGTCCTTGATAATCTTGAACTAAGGTTTGTGCTTGAACTTGTAGAGTCATGCCACCGAAACGTCCTACAGTTTGTTCGTCAAATTCATGGCAACAAGTAGACATCATTCAAGGTAGATCAGAGACTACCAATAGATACTCCAGTCGTGTCTATCTTGGCACCTACCGTTATCACGAATATAAGTGTCGTTTCATAGTTCTGAGAGGGATTCATGAGGTTTATGCATACCTTCAGGGGAGCACTGCCTCTTTCCTAGTATATGGCAGATTTGATGCGGGTTTTTCAGTAGCAGCATCCTCCCACCTTCATAGGGGATAGAGGAACTTATGTTGCATTATCAGGGTTAGATTCTATGCTTTTGATCTTCGAGCATCTGGAGATTCCTCCAGAGAGGAGGGTGAATATCGCTACGTACATGCTACAGGATTTCTCCATGATATGGTGGGATGTGATCTCACAGGCAGGACACTAGTAGGTTGTGGATTGAGATGAGTTATAGCATGCCTTCTATGATTACTTCTACTCGGAGACATTGAGGTCTGATCAAGCCCGAGAGTTCATGAGTTTGGAGAAGGGTACTCTCTCAGTCCTGGAGTATTCTTCAAGCTTCACAGATCTGAAGCACTTTACAACCATTCCAGGAGGTGATGAGGTATTCCTAGTGAGGAAGTTTGAGGATGCTCTTAGGAATGACATCCAATCTCAAGTAAAAATCTTGAGGTTGACTTCCCTCACCTCTATAGTCAACCAAGCGCTGATCACAGAGCATAATATGATGTATTCTGGGGCCGTGAGCTTGGGAGGCTCCGAATCCGGAGTTGGTACCCCTATGAATGATAGTAGGAAGTGTCATAGGGAGTCTACCCACAAATATTCAAGGAGATGAGATACTTCTTAAGGTATCCAGGTGGTGTGATACTAGTGCGGGAAGAGTGGGCGTACAAGGACACATTGGCCAAGAGACTCAGTGGAGGGCCTATCTTGTTGCAAGATAGGTCATCTTCAGTGGTTATGTCAGTTTTTCTCACCAGAATCTGGTGAAAGGGGTTCCTCTATGACTCTACATTTAGGAGCATAACCACCGATTTCTCATTAGTCTGGAAACTAGAGTTCTTCAGGGCCATTCAGGTTGAGATGGAGGTTGTGGCTGTGATAGCCAATGAGTAGGATTTTAGAGACAACAGGGTGGATCAACTTAGGGTGGTCAGGTAGGATCATAGGGCCATGGTACAGACCATAATTTTTTAGTGAAGCAGACCCAACAAGAGCAGGATCCCAGACCCTCTACAGTTAGAGGTACGATTCTAGTTTCTTTAGTTCTATCTTCATCACTTTTTGATACATGGGATTCCCATAGTTTCATATCTGTTGTTGTTTTAGAGAGCCTTGGTCTCTTTATCTTTTTTTCTGTGGATATATTGGCACTAGACACTCCATTGGGGACAAGAACTACTAGTATAAATTAGTGCAAGGAGTTCCCTCTTGAGGTTGGTGGATGTCACTTATTAAGGGACCTTTACATCTTAGTGATGATGGGGTATGAAATCATTCTCAAAATGGAAAGGTTGGTTCCCTTCCAGGCTGTTGTTGACTTCTATCATTGTAGGGTGAGTTTCATGTCACCAGAGGGAGGATCATTTCTTCATAAGGAAGAATTGGGTGTTCAGGCTAGCAAAGAAGAACCCGAGCACTAAGGGCTGGTAGGAGTTACAGCCCGTATTTCTATTCTATATCTAAATGACTAGGGTAATTAATATTTTAACTTTCCTCTAGTGTTCGATCATTTTAGGTATGTATTTCTATAGGATTTTTTAGATTTTACTCCAGAGATAGAGGTATAATTTTCTATTGATCTTGTTCCAGGATCAACACCAATGTCTATTCCTCCCTATAGGATGGCTACACCAGAGTTACAAGAGCTCAAGTAGTAGTTAGAGGAGTTTCAGAAAAAGGGTTTCATCTGACCTAGTACTTCTCCTTAGGGTTTTCTTGTCCTGTTTGCAAAGAAAGTGGATGGTACCCTTATAATTTGTGTGGATAATGAGAAGATGAACTTCTTGATAGTCAAAAACCGATATCACTTACCAAGGATTGATGTTCTCTTTGATCATCTTTGAGGATCCCAGGTGTTCTCGAATATTGACTTGAGATCCGGTTATCATCAGTTGCATGTTATACCATCAGATATACCTCTCACAGCCTTTCAGAGTACGTATGGTGTATACAATTATGTGGTTATGCTCTTCGGTCTCACGAATGCACCTATAGTTTTTATGGAACTGATTAACTGAGTGTTCCATCCATAATTCAATTATTTTGTGGTGATTTTTGTAGACAATATCTTGGTATACTCCCACACTCAACATGACCATTCCACACATCTTGAGATCATTTTGAGTAAATTGATAGAGAATTAGTTATATGATAAGCTCTAAAAATTCCACTTTTGGATGGACCAAATTCACTTCTTGGGTCATGTTATCTCAGAGACAGAAGTATCAGTTGACTGAGATAAAGTGAGAGAAGTAGTTTCTTTGGAGAATCCAAACAATTTCTTTTAGGTAAGAAGTTTTATAGGGCGGGATGGTTACTACAAACATTTCATATAACACTTTTCACACTTAGTAGCGCCAATGATAGGCCTGACTAAGAAGGGTGTGAAGTACTTGTGGTCATATTCTTGTGAGTCATCCTTTTAGAAGCTAAAAGGGAGGTTGACTTCAGCACCGATACTAGTATTTCCATATCTGAGCAAGATCTATAATGTATACTGTGATGCATTAGGTATCGGGCTGGAAGAAGTGCTTATATATGGGGAGGAGTTGTTGCATGCAAGTCTCAGCAGTTGAGGCCACATGAGAGGAATTACCCGATGCATGATCTCAAGTTGGCTGAAGTTGTTTATGATTTACGCTATTGGAGACATTACCTATTGGGAGATCATTTATAGTTTTCACCAATCTTAAATGTATCAGGTATATCTTCACTCAGCGTGATCTGAATCTGAGACAGCAAAGGTGGGTTGAATACCTTCAGTCCTTTGACTTTGAGATTGAATACACGCCAGAGAAAGGATATGTAGTGGATGATTCATTGAACAGGAGGAATCAAATACGGGTAGTTCATGAGTCCAACAACGAGTAGCATATTATAGATATGTTCTCTAAGATGCATTTGGAGGTGCACGACAGACATAGGTAGATGTTTCTTTCTTCTGTAGTTGTTACCTCTACTCTTCTTGATCGAGTGTGAATGAGGAAGATATCAAACTCTGAATGTCTAGTTATATAGGATACTGTGTCAGGATAGGACCCTAATCTAGGATGAACCATAGTAAAGCATGCGATATTTTGTTTTCATGGGCACGTATGGGTGTTAGTAGACATACGAGAGGAGATGATGCAAGATTTTTATTCTTTAGTTTGGGTAGTTCATCCTGGTGCCACCGAATGTATCAAGATCTACACCATTAGTATTGGTGGATCGATATGAATAGGGATGTTTCTGGTTTTGTTATGAGGTGTTCCACCTTTTATTTGGTGAAGAGGAAGCATCAACGAACAACAAGGCTTTTACAGCAGTTACCCATTCCAGAGTGGAAGTGGAATGATGTCGCGATGGGCTTCGTGACAGGTTAACCAAGGTCACCTCTTGGCAATGATGTGGTATGGGTTGTCATTGACAGACTCACAAAGTTTTCTCACTTCTTTCTGATCAAGGATACATTCAGTGTTGATGATTTGGGAATGTTGTACATCTGATATATTGTATGTTTACATGGAGTTCCACACACCATTGTTTTAGATAGGGATGACTGTTTTAATTCTCAGGTTTGGAAGAGATGATAGAGGGATTTGGGTACATAGGTACTTCTGAGTACAAATCACCATCCACAGACAGATGGCCAGTCCAAGCATACGATTCAAGTGCTAAAGGTCAGGCTTAAATCATGCATCCTAGATTTTGGAGGTTCTTTGGATAAGCACATACCTATTATGGAGTTTTCTTACAATAATAGTTTTCAAGAAACTATTCAGATAGAACCTTTTTAGGTTTTGTATGGTAGGACATACCGATCACCCCTAAGTTGGTTGGAGGAAGGAGAGGCAGTTATGCTGGGACCTTGTCTTGTCATGGAGACCACAGAGCTGGTGGAGTTGATGTGGAAGAGGATGGATACTGCACAGTCACAAAATAAGTCTTTTGATGATTGATGGAGATGACCTCTGGAGTTCAAGGTTGGAGATCAGGTTTTCTTACATGTCACACCGAGGTTGGGACATAGGAAGATTAGGAGAAAAAGCAATCTTTCTCTGAGATATGTTGGAACGGTTGAGGTTTTGGAGAATGTCAGGTTGGTTGCGTATCAGTTTCAGTTACCTCAGAGGTATCGGGATATGTATGATGTCTTCCATGTTTCTCAGATATAAAGTTACTTCTCGGACCCATATCATGTTTTCCAACCCAAGGAGGTTGAGTTGGAGGTGGACACATCATTCGAGGAGCAACCTATTTGGATTTCTGATCACAGTGCGAATGTTATCCATGACCAGTCTGTTCCTCTGGTATGAGTGCTATGGAATCACGGGCGAGTACATGAAAAGACTTGGGAGAGGGAGGCCGACATACGATCACAATGACCATAGCTGTTTGAGGATTCTTCTTCTACACTGCCTTTATAGTGAAATTTGGGGACAAATTTTTTTAAGGTGGGAAGTTTGTAAGAACCCAAACCTTATTTTCAGGTATGAGTTATTCTTTTCTAGTGTTTTTTGAGAAAAAAAAAAGAATCTTGAAATTTAAGGAGTACACGCCATGTACTTGGGAGTACACACCGTGTACCTAGTTTCCGCAGGCGACTGTGTACTATCCATGTAACAACCAAGTACATGGCCATGTGGGCTGACCTAGAGACGGCCTAAAGTGGATGCCGGTAAAGGCACATACACGCCATATACTTTTAAAAGACATGCTATGTACTTTTATTTTTAATTGTTATATCAGACTGGGGGTCACATCTCGTTTATAGAAAACCCTTCTTCTCAGCCCGTCTCATCCAGGAGAAACTAAAGACGATGATTCTTCTCTGAGCCCCCAACCCACCATCTGTTCTCTGATTCACCTACCTTCAATTGCGTTAGAATCAGCGTGATTATTTATTCCTTCTTCTAGATCCTTGTTTACTAATTTCTCTCCTTTCATGAGATATCCTTTGTTAAACTTTTTAAACATTTTTGTAGATCTACAAAATTCTAGGTTAATTAATGAGCCTATGTTTGAGAGTGTTCTTCATACAATGCCTAGTTAGGTGGTTTGTTCCTTCCCGTAGTTAGTCTTTGAATATTATGTGAAAAAGTTCCCAATACCCTAGAATGAGGTATTGAATGTTTAGGGATTTTAGCCCTGTTATTTCCTAATATACCTTGTGTGCCTAAGTAGAGGTTGTTTGATTATGAATAGGTTTATTTTCCATTATATGGATCTGTTGCCCATATTTTTTTTGATATTGACCGTTTGGTCTAGATTTTCTGGTTAGGCTACTTGTTTTCCATGCCTAGTGTTGTTAGAATGGAGTGATATTATCTGATGCTGTTATATTCTTGTAGCTATTTAGCCAAGTAGTTCTTGAAATTTTTTATCCAAGTAGTTATTAAGGTTTACTTTGGTTGTTGAATATCATTGTGCACGATTTAATTACATAGGGTTTTGGAAACCTTGTATAGTAGAAAATATGGAGAATGGATGCTGAGGGATTATCCAGAGTGTATGTTCACTTTTACATTGTGAGACCATTGGGGGGATGGACATTGAGCTTCCTCAAAGTGTATATAGTTCCACATTGTGAGACCACTTGGAGAATTGGACGTTGAGTGCTTTCTTAGAGTGTCTATAGTTACCAATATGAGACCACATGGGGAATTGACTGTGAGTGATTCCTTAGAGAGTCTTTGTTTGCATGAGACAAAGGGGGTTAGACCATGTGAGCTACCCAGAGGGTCTTTTATATCCTTGGTTTAGTTGACCCAGAGAGGATAGGCTGTGAGAACTTCCTAGAGGGTTGCTTGTTTACTCTTGGTTGAATAATTGACGAATGTAAATGAATGTAATTGAAATTGTAGGACAATTTAATTTTGAGTACTTTCTTGTTTATTACTTCATTTTTCTTATTTTTTTCCATATATATTCACTAACTATTAGAAACAGATCTTTGGGTGGTTTCCTATTGGGATTCATCTCACACCCTATTTGGGTCATGCTTTTGGGCCTGAACAGATTATATTGTTGGAGGTATAGATAAGGGTAAGCACCATTCTACTTTAGGTACTTGATTGATATGGATCTGGAGAGCATGGGACCAAACCAAGGCTAGTGATGCTGTTGGAGTTTATTTGTTGTGTTTGTACTTTGGTTTTGTACTGTATTCCAGCAATGTGACTTGTTTGGATGCTTTCCTAGACATTTTTATCTTGTATCATTTATATTTTTGCCCTAGTTTTTTATTACTTCCAGTCTTCTATTGTTTACTTTTTGCATTTTTTACTACTTCATCTATTGTTATCCGTTTATTTCCGCTGCATTAATCTACCAATGAGGGCATAGTTTTCCCACTATCACACCCAATTACCTCTCTAATAATTAGAATCCTCTGGCATTTGAGGAAATGCACTTGAGGCCATGTGACCAACCGGGTATGGGTCACCTCTGGGTGGCTTTCAGAACCAGGATGTTACAATCAAAAATAAACACAGATATATATAAACTAAATACTATCAAAAAAAATATACCTTTGAAATCAAAAAATCACACCACTAACACCCTCATAAATGGTGGACCCACACTTCATTCATCAATAACAACACATAAAAATACCCTTTAGAGAATTAGAGATACTTTAAATCAATAATATCTCTAGAAGAGTAAGATAGAAACACCACAATCCACCCCTACTCACATTCTAATTATCATCATCTACTCCTTGCAACTCAAAAATGATTCAAAATAGTTACCCCTTTTACAACAATTATTCTTCTAATATATTTATTTTGAAATAAAATAGTTCTAATGAATCAAAATAAATCAAAATAACATTATCTTATAAATCCAAATATACTTATTATTTTAAATGAGTGAAAATTCTACTATAAGGGTTTTAGTGAATGGTGTATGTTTTACCATTAAATTACCACATCTAATTCTCCACTACAGAATTAGAAACATGTTAAATCATAGGGAACTGTTACTGATGGTAAACTTATAAATTACATTGGAAATAGATCATATATGCATACATACGACACGTTGATCTAATCAATGAAAGAGAGATAAGACACTCTATATCTCTAGATGCTTTCTCACTTTCTTATTTCATGAAATCCTTGACCCAAAACATAGTGAATTCATATCAACCATCACAGAAACACTGGAAGGGGATTCACAGAAATATTACATCATAGATAAAACTCTATCTATGATCACTAATTGATCATCATTACAACCCTATATATTAACCAAATATGAGAGACCGACTACCAAATATCCATCATAAAGAAAGTATCAAAATATAACATTTGTTCTATATCACCAACAAAAACATGGAACATAACTAATTAAGTCCATTAATGATATCTTAATGTGGTGAACACAATCAAAAACCTACCTAATATCTCAACTATATTTAATATTTTCACACATATTCAATAAAGGAAAAAATTATTCTAGAATAATTTGTGAAATTCCCCCTTGAAATCCGTTTTGGGTTACCACTCCCTCTTTTCCATAGTCATCCAACAACATTTTGAAACAATCCAAACTACAACACAACACAAAATTGATTTGAATTATCCATATACCCAAAGTAAAATTATTCCTCTTCTACCCAATCCTCAGTATTAAGGATAGAAACTCCTTCTATGAACTTCAGTTCCTCCAGTTACAATTTTTTTTGTAATTCCTTATCCTAAGATTCCTTTATCCCCTTCCCTAATAAACATATCTATTTCATATTGATAACATATCATAAAATAAAAAAAACATGTTTATCCTAAACTACAAAAAGAACCTCAAAATCATAGATAATTACAACATTTTACATGAAAACCCATCAACCCATCCTATAATATTCTCATCAATCATACCCACACACCATTACACACAACCACATCACCACTCCCTATAATGTTTAATATCATTTCACCTATATCTCATCACTAAAATATTATTAGTCCAACTAAGAAAAAAATTCCATGACAAGAAAAATTCACCACTCAAACAACTCCAAAATATTCATTATATCATCTCACCTCCACATATCAAATAATTCCACCATATCTAAATAATACCATACCCCATCCACCACTGCCATAATGATAATCATTGTAACCAAACAACACTTCCTCATCCCACACTAACTTATAATCCATTATATCCACATTAACAATCACATATTATATTACCCACCATGAAAAACAACAAAAATTTTTTTTACTAGTACATCTAAACCCATAATATAGCCCTAAAAACTCCCAACCACTCCCATATAGATCATAACAAGGGAAAAAATCCAATCATAAAAAAACAATCAACCGTTTTATATAATTATTTGATATGAATTATGCTTTAATAACAATAACATCATCCAAGAATTAAATATTTCTAATAAACTTATTCATTACCAACTTTAAATGATTATCCTTTTATGAATAGTGATTCAGTGAACTATAACACAGAAAAAAATTACTTCCATCATAAACATTATTAAAAAATCACCTATGATTTCCAACCTTTAGAATGTAAATTTTATAGATTATAGATATTATTTTAAATGAAACATATTAACACCTCAAGTAAATAAATCATAAACTAGTAGATCATGAAAATATATCACTTTTATTAAATCCATTTTATAAAAATAAACATAACTTTCATTATAATAATATCACTTAAAAATCCTAAAAAAATACAAATGAAAATATTAACTAGATTTATCCTCATATATCATTCTTGATATGATAATGATCAATATTTGTTAAAAATTACACCCCAAAAGAAACATGTTAATGTATAAATAATGGATTATATTAATTTTATTTCTTATTTAAGTAAAAATGATTAATAAAAAATATGATTAAAAAATAAATAATACTATTTTTATAAAAATTCACACTTACATTCTTTGACCTTATACATTTTACACCTAATAAAAAATACACATTTTACCGTTACACCATCCTATCTACATTTTAGAAAATAAAAATAGAATGTAAATCATGTTTTTATTTGTAACATTTAAATAATTTTGTATCAAAAATCATTTGAGATACTTGAAATGAGGAAACTTGTCCATTCATATAATTTTTTTCAATGTTATAATGGATTATATCTATTGATTCTTATATCCTTTACGGAATTATAGATTAAATGAACTAAACTATCGAAAGAAAAAAATTTGTAACACATGTGTATTATATATCATGAGTAGAGAGTATCACATATAAAAAATTGCATTAAAATTAAAATAATCATAAAAATAGTTCCAAAAAATTCATTTCATCCTATCAAATTGATTTTTTATAGGAAACATACATTATAAAGTATATAAAAAAACAAAAAAAATTAAATGGGACTAATTAAGAATGATTTATAAAGAATTTTAAATAGCATTGATGTATGTCAATATTCTATGCATTCAATGATAAAAATGAAAATTAAATTAAGAGAGAACATGTTAATTAATGCATTGTAATAATTAATCTTAGTTTATATGAGGGTTTAAAAAAAAAATTCAATCTAGTTAATTATTAATTTTGGTTGGAAATACTATAAATTATCAACATATATATCACAGAAACACATTAATATAATATGGATAAAATTTTAATAATAAATTATCTTGAGGAAAATACCCCTGATATATGTACCTTACAATGATTTTTACCCTACAAAAGTTACACATTCACCTAAAATTTTCATAAGGTTTCCTATGTCCTCATGTAAAATCACAAAGACCCCAAAATATATATCTAAAATCGATACTCCTTGGTATACATGAAATTTTATGAATGAATTCTATTTTTGATCTAATATTCCTATGTAATCTACACTTGTTCCAAATATAAATTTCCATCATAACACTTAACCAATATATATGATAACACATTATCATGAACTGCCCCCTCTAGACCTTCTCCTAGGCCTCCAAAGAAGGTGAGATCTAACCCATTTTCTCACCTCTATTAATATATGGGTTAGTGACTAACACTGAGTGTATTAAAAATACCCATAGGAAGAATTAAAATTATAGAATACAATGAATAATAAAAAAATATAAACCAACACCAAAGGATTTCCATTAAAAAAACAAATTCCCTCAACTCAAATATTAACTATCTATAAATAAAAAACATAAAAAATTAACATGAAATGGGGATATAAAGCTTCAAATCATCCACCAACTGAATTCAGGATACTAAAACAATAACATTAATTTATTTTTTTCTATATTGGAAGACCTAGAAAATGGTGGTGGGGTGAGAACATCAGAGTACCTATTGGAATTATCTTTCTCAACAAATAAACACCCATATGAAATATATATCAATGAGTAAGAGTGATTTATATCAACTAAGAAAAACATAACCACATGTATAAACATAATATACATATAAATAAATCTCATCACACTCTATATCAAGAATCATTTACCCTCAATCCTCTATTTCCCACGACATCCCCAACCATATCCACAACAACTACATAATAAAATTCCATATCCAAAAAATAAAAATATAACAAAATCCCAAAATATCATCAATGTAAATAAATGAAAAACTATCCAAAAAATCTTTACAACTCCATACTTTCAGTTCAAGGTCTTATTAAATTCAATCCTATAGTAGTTTAGTATGCCATTCCATACTAAATAATCACATATATGAAATTTGAAAAACATCAACAACACATCCTTCATATCAACTTATTCTATATCCAACCACCATAATACATCCACATATGACAATTTCCAGCCACACTACCACCCCACCACCACATAAAATGTCACTAAATATCTAAAAATATATCCACACAACACATAAAAAGTAACATTTGATGTTGTTCAGACCATATCCTTACCTAACCCACCCTCTCATAGGATCTGACATCTTGTTTTCGCATTAGTACAAATACACATATCATATATGATGTTTTTATGACATCTTCAATACATTCGATAACCTCTTACGGGGTCCAACATCTTGTGTTAATATTACTTCATCCATCTATAACCATAACTGAATCCATATAACACTTATAAACCATTATAACCACACTTCTTTATGGTAAATTAAACAAAAATGTCATCAATATTGATTCCCATTTCATGTAATAATCTCACCATGTTTCATCCATATCACTACATAACCGATTCAAAAATAATATTTCATACTTATAACATAAATCTATTACAACAAGAACACTTTCCTAATTTTATTTATCAGTTCAAAAAAAGGTAACCAAGTTTGATCAATTACATCCCGTATGATTATAATGTGTAATATCTCTTTTATACAACATTATCCTCATGAATTATTCCACAATATCATCAAGATAGTATAAAAATAATATAGTAAAAGAAAAAATTTATCAAAAAAATATGATCATAAATATCACAATAGAACCTCAGGAAAAGATATCATAAAGAAACTACAACTTATTTTTACATATTTCACATTCTCACCAATCACGATTTACAAATATCATTAGATTTATTATTCCATTCATTAAACCATGCCAATCCACTAATTAATTTACACCCCAATTTAAATTGTTGATTCATATTCCACCACATTTATTCCAACCATGATCTTATATTTTGATCATTAAATATTCATTTACACTCAATTAACCTTTAATGTTTAAAACCATCATCATAACCATTTCAACCAGATAACCCTTTAATTTATCTATTTTATTCAAAATAAAATGATTAATTTATTAATAACAGATATGTAAAGGGTTCATTTTGCCTCTTTAACCCCTTATATTAATATTTTAGCTTTGTTCTGCTACATTATTAAAAAATATGATCCTATTTCTAATTATTCAGATGATACCCCACAAATCATTATACATTAACACAGAATTCCCACTTTATCATTTTAACCCAACAAATTTCACCCAATGTTAAAAAAATCATGACATCAAGAAAAAAAATCATGAAAAATATTAGAAACATAAATTTTATATTTAATAATCCCCTTCTCTATTAATATTTTTTAGTGATTATATTTTTAATGTTGACAAGTTCCTTCAATGGTTTAAGAAAAACTAAATTTTCAATAAAAACATCAGTCATTATATAATAATTATCAGGAAAATCATATAACATTTTCAACTATCTATATCATTATATTTTCAGTATTAATAACTTAACATATCCATTTAATTTTATTATACACTAAAATATATAACCCATATCCTCTTCCCTCTCTACACAAATGATGATCCCAAATGGGACCATAAAAGAAAATATTGAAAAAATATGAATGTATGATTTGAGTAGTTCAAAATCAGTTGATAAATAATTTTATCAATATAATAATTGATGATTTTAGACCTAAATGACACCAACCAATGCTTAAAATCCTCTTTATAGTGAAGAAAGAAAATAACAAAACCAAAATATTTATCTAAATAAGATGAATCCAAAATAATAATATGAAAAATGATCCCCTATAAAAACCAGATTCATACCACAATAAATCCCAGCCATTAGGAATGAATTGGTTGATAATCATGAAGAACATGGAATAAACTCACCTCAGATAATAAGAAGCCAATATTTTGAAGCTGATGGATAAGTGTCACAAAATGAAACTAAGATTGTTTCATAATATATCATTGGATTGACAATGGTTTAGGGGGAATCAAAGGAAACTAATGGTATTAAAAGGGATTTCAAAAATTTCACTAAATATAGAAATATAATGCAATTATTAATGATATATCATAGTCAAAACACAAAGAAGGAAATTCAAATGAATCCCCAAAAATTGTATTGGGATGCCCCATATTTTTAATCATTAAAATCTTAGTCAATATTTCCAAATTTATATAACCAGAAAAGGTCATGCTATGACAAATTCACCACGGCATGGTAGAATTTGGGATAAAACAACCAAAAACCATCCTTCATAACTTCACATTGTGAATCAAATGAAAAAAATTATGAATCCCTCAAAAACTAAAAGAAAATGAAAAATAATCACCATGTATTCATTGCATGATTTAATTCTATATGTTATGACATGCAATCAAATTGAAACACCTAAACCATAATTCTAGGCCACCCCACCATGCCACTTCTATCTTTCTATCTGTCATGAACAAACCCATGTCGACCCTGAACTGGTCACCTGAGCCAAGGGGCATTCCCAATCCCCATGGGCTGACAACCAATGCTGGGAAACAAAATAAATCACTTGGGAATGATTTGTACCATAAAATATAAATAAATAAACATGAATAAATAGAAAAATAAATCTGAACAACTAAACATACATCCATGTGACCTTCTAGGTCACTACCTAACCAAAGGCCGATCTTACTCCAATAATAAGCAACTTGGCCAAGAGAAACTGAGAAAAAGGGAGGTGTAATTGAAATGATACATTAGGCATGAGAATTAAAAATGATCTTTAGGGTTTCCATGATAAATCATAGAATCCAACATATCCTTTCCTGAAACAATACAGTAACACAAATTTGAAATAAAAATATACAAGTAAGGTTTTCAAATTTTAAAATAAGTAACATATTTTCTACCATTTGAAAAAAATATCCAATAGGCTCTACATGTTATTTCAATAAAACCAATTTTCATTTTATAAACAAAACCCGAAACAAAGGACACCAAAGTTGGGCTAAAATAATATATGTAAACAGGGAAATCTAGAATTAAACTAGTCTGACATAAAGTATAAAAGCAATTTAAATAAATGATTAACCATGGGTGATCCTAAACATACCTAGAAGACCCTTATACGTACTCAGTTTCGGAACCAACTTCTATTATATGGTGATGCTCCTAAGTCTATAACCAACTGGCCGCCCTAAACTATCCAATATAGTGGCGAAGACCACCTTTCCTAACAACCAATATAGAAGTCACTAACCCATATAATTGGGGTTGATTAGAAAACATCACCCAATATTCTGAAAGATGCCTAGGAACCCATGGTGGTTATAATAATACTGTGTAATTAGGAGCCCATCACACACATGAATCATCTCACTGCACTTGCCTACCCCAAACACAGACACTTCATACAATAACCCATAAGAGATATCCCCCCTATAGAGGTGCCCCGAAAATATATATACATCATATCATCAACGGTGCCAACTGGGTCATCATGCCATGAAATCATTAAAACCATTTCATATATTTTCCAAAATATTAAAGTTTTCAAATGGTAATACAATGATCAGACTGTCATCCTTTCTAAGAATCAACACAAACATTACACTGAAGTTGAAAGTGCCAAAGGGGTCGTCACATCACATCCATTTTGAAACACTTTTTTCTAAAAAAATTTAAAACATAGATCAGACACACACAATTTTCCAAACCGCATCCTTCAATAAAATCTTATTAAACATCTCCTTTTAAGTTCAATGTTCCAAATAATCCCCTGGATACCAACAACACCCAAACATTTCATATTTTCCAAATGGGTCGTTATCCTTTCCAGACACGCACCAAAGCGTTTTTCAAGTCCAAATAGGACAATTCCTTGAGAAGTACATTTGAATTCATTTAAGGGAACCACACCAAAGACCAAACCTCATTGTGGAAAACAAGAATTATTTGGAAAACCAAGGATTTAAAGAAAGACCATTTCAAAGGTGCCATTATCATTTGTGAGAACATCCACGTGTGCGCCTTGTGTAACCATGGATGTTACAACATCTAATAGAACAATAAACGACCAAGGAGATATCTCAGATCCATTTCCACCAAACACCAACTACTTTGAAACCAAAACCAACTATTCAAATAATTTAATAAAAACATGAACACCCCTCTAAAATTATTAAACCCTTCCAAAAAAAATTTGACACAAATTTCAATATATAACCTTACCAATCAATAAAATGACCCAATTCAACACATACCAAAAGTATTTCGAAACTTGATTTTCAATCACTTACTCATTTTTAATAGATCATTTAAACAATTTAAAAAAACTAGTAAGTAGCACAATAATAATTCCCACCCATTAGATAATAAAAACCCTCTTTTGATAGAAAAATTACACCAAGGACCTACCAAAATAAGTTTCTCAAACATCCACATAATTTAATAAACTGCATGTACAATTTATGGAATGCTATCAAGAGACTCAACCAGTCTACCAAAAATTTACAAAGAGTAAGACACCATTCAAATCACCAAACTTCTATTTTTAAATTATAAACTGGAATTTAATCAACAACTTAAAATAAAATACAAACCCACAAGCATGATTAAAAAACTAGTTCTAACAAATTTCATCAATAAGAGTACCCTATCCAAAAACAAGTTTCAAGAATAATTAAGGTGCAAAACAAATTATATGAGAAATTAACTAAATGAAAGAAAATATTAATGGAATGATTTGGAAAGGAAAAACAAGTGAATTAACCTACCTCAAGCAGGCCATGAAAACTCTTGGCATTTAAGTCTTTCTAAATCAAGTAGCCATCCGCTCACGTGCACATACCTCCATATATATCTATGTATAAGCTTTACCCAATTCCAGTATTCCATGAACTATGGGAGAATATTAAAATAAAGGATATAAATATACATACATATATATATATATATACACATAAATTCTTATATGTGTGCAATTCTTCCAATGGCACTACAAGCACTAAAAGTCATGTGACTGTGATGCCACTTTAGCTGAAGGAAAAAAACCACCTGTATACCAATTGCACACCTAAAAAACTAGAAAAGTGCACCAAAAAAAAACCCAAGACATTAGGGTTTGTAAAATTAAATAAAAACATTTAAAATGAAAAGAAATATACCATAGGTGAGGTCAACAGACTATGAAACTCATGTCGGATGGAGTAGGGAAGCCGGAGGCCATAGGTAGCCTTTCCGGAGTGCACATGCTGGAACGTGAGGGGTGAGGTAGTGGTCAAGAGGCCATAGGTGGAGGGATGAATTAGTTGGGATGGTGCGACGAGGTCAAAGGTGGATGGTGACTTGGTGAGGGAGGGGTGAGGGCAGTGGCTACTCAAGGGGGATAGTAGGGAAGGTGGGGGTGATGATGGTGAGAGGTGGAGGGCCTGGGCATGGGGCGGGCATCACGGATCGGGGGGGGGGGGGGGGTGGGGGGGTTCTTGGGTAGATCTAGGGGTTTTTTTAATTATATAATAATAATAATAATAAAACCAAAAATACTAATAATAATAATAAAAATAATAAAGATCATAATAATAAAAAATTGATAAAAATGAAAATAAAAAAATAATTTAATAATAAGAACAAAAATAATTATTATAATGAGAAATTTATCAACACCTGGGCTGACTACACGGCTACCGCCAACCACGCAGTGACTGCACATGGGTATAAAACCCAATAAAATTATTAAATGGAGAAAATTTTATACTCGTGCTCAGACCGCACCTCGATGAGGTAAACCAAATCCATGAAAAAAATGAAATAAAAATAAATTAAAAATTCAGGGTGTGAAAATTATCCCCACCACAGACACTTTCTGCCCCTAGAATGTCACCCAGCTGAATAATAGAAAAAACAAGAATCTATGCCCGATTAAAATAGAAAGAAACCACAACACAAGGGAATAAGAGAACACGAGAGAGTTTTTCATACCACAAGAACTCAACTAGTGTGGAAATTTAACACTCAAACATACCACCCAGGGAAGGGGGGAGGAAGATGTGGGAACTCCCAACTGATCCAAACTAACATCTATAGCATGAGTGAAACAACACCTCTACTAAAATATGAAACTCTCATCCCAGACCAAAACCCCCCCTACACTAGAGAAAAAACAATGAGAAAAACATAACCCTAACAGTGAATCCGAGCATAAACATAAACATTGATTATACCACAGGAAATTACACCTCCAAAAAATTAGATCCAAACTGAGATCAACCCATACAAGGGCCAAACACACCTTTAAGAAAAACTCATGATTCCAAAAATCCTAATCATACAAACAAAACTATTTGTATTATAATAGAAAATGTATGTCATAAATCCACAAAGAAACAACGAACTTATAACGATGTCAAAACATTAACACCAAATAAACAAGAAATAGATAAATTTAAATGTTCTACTACGAATATGAAACCCAAAACATATAACGAGGATTCACACCCCCAAAAAATCATGACTGTCTGCGAGCTTCACCCAAAGACTTGTGGGTGGGGATCTGATGGCTAAATCATCTCCTGCCTCATAGTCAGGCCATGGAATTCCTCCGGTCATTGCATGTTCTTCGGGTGATGATTCCTATAAAACATCTCCAAATTACATAGACAACCACAATGATGACACGTCTTTGGAGGGATGCAACATGACAACTTCACATGCCCAAACCAGCCAAACAGGTGGCACACCACTAAATGGTTCGATGAAATGGAAGCCAAAACCACTACAGAGGACTCTTTAAGGACATGCCGCTCTGGTACAACCTTCTTGCCAGATGGGGAACCGTCAAGAGCAACTGGATATGCTTGATTTCTACCCTTCTGCGTTTCAGAGACTAACTCAGACAGGAACACCTCATCCACCAGCTTCTTGAAACAATGGTCCTTATAAGTGAGGACCTGCTCCTTGATCTCAGGATGAAGACCCCCGATGAAGAAAGAAGTATCCATCAAATCATATGACGCTACCACTGGAGAAAAGTATGGAAGTTCCTTGAAATGGTCAACATATGTCTTCATCATCTATTTTCTTTGTTGAATACACGTGATCTCTTCCCCTTTCTTCATCTTTACCTCTTCAGGTATAAAAAATCCAACAAAGAAGGATTTTAATACATCACACACCATCTCAACATTCATTAGCAACAAGGAAAAAAAATCCCATTTGTCCAGAGCTGGACCTTCAAACAGACCCAAAATGGCACACACTCTGACAGCTTTGGGAGTTCCCAATATCCTGAAGACACGCTCGACCTATTCCAGACAATTTGATGCCTCTAACAGACCCTGATCCCCATGAAGGATAGGAAATGTTTGAGAAGGAAAAAAACAGGGCATGAATTATCAGCAATCCTAGGGACCTTTCTAGGCGGTATTTTCTTAACAACATATAAAACACAAAGATGAAACCGATATCAAATAAATGTATAATTAAAAGTAACATCCTAAGATAAAATTACGAGATCAAAAACCAGAAAAATACAAACACAACAAAAAATTATCTTTTTAAAATCCCCGTTTTCATTTTAGATTTCAAAACCACAGTATTTCAAGGCCACTTTACAAATAAAAAACCTAATTTTCAAACCAAATTCAATTTCAAAATCATTTTCCCTTTTTAAAATCACTTTAGAAAAACACGGTCAAGACTTTAATTCCAAGTACACACCCCAGTAATCCCATGAACCATTGCACATGTCTTTATCTGTTTTCATCCATACACACCAACACACACTTTCCATGCATCCCTTCACATGTTAAAATGTTCATATAGATTACTGAGGTTTCACCCCAAACCATTTCTCTACCTATTCCAAGCAAACACCAGATTTTTAGACAAAGAGATTTCAGTTTTAAAACCTATTTCATGAATTTAAATCTAAATAAAATAAATCATTATCATATAAGAAACCATTTTTTTTCATTTTCAAAATATCACTTACACTAACCATAACCAAGAAGACACTCAACATGCATTAAAATATTGGAGTGAGGGACTAGTAGTCATTCCTAACCTGGAGAAATGGAATTGGGCCATGCCCCAAGTAAGCACTAACAACTAGGAGGAACTTAAACCATGTACTCAGACTGCACATAGGTCACTACTCTATGTCAAATCACGATGTAACATCGGCTTTCCTCCATTGTCATCCCTCAATCTAAAACAAAACAGATTCATATAAATACTCAATTCCTAGACTAACCCTACCGACTTGAGGTTTGAAACGAGAAAAGGTTCATGACGCCCATCCCTTACCTACCGATTGAGTCCCGATAGTCCTAATCTCCATCTACCAGAAATCCCAAATAACAAGGGCCTCCTTTGATACCATTTTGACACAAACCAACCTAGGTCGACCCTGAACTGGTCACCTGAACTGGTCTACAACATGGCTCTGGGGGCATTCACAATCCCCACAGGATGACAACCAGTGCCAAGAATAAAAATAAAGCTATTGAGAATTATTTCGCCCAAAAAAGATAAATAAATAAATATAAATAAACAGAACAATAAAACTAAACTCTAGGAGAAGAAATAGAATAAAACTAAACAACAAAACATACCTCCATGTTACCTTTTAGGTCACCACCCAACCAAAGGCCAATCTTTCTCCAATAATGAGAAACTCATCCTGGAGAACCTGATAAATGGGGACCTACAACTGAAATGATAAAATATGCATGAGCATTAAAAATGCTCAGTCGGGTTGCCAAGATAAACCATAGAATCCAACATCTCTTTTCTCGAAACAATCCTATAACACAAGTTTCAAATAAAAATATAAAATTAAGGTTTTCAAATTTTAAAATAAGCAACATATTTTCTCCCATTATAAAAAAATATTCAACAGACGGTACATGTTATTTCAATAAAACTATTTTTCATTTTAAAAAACCCAAAAAATGATACCAAATATGGGATAAAATAATATAGGTAAACAAGGTAAGCTAGAAATAAACTATTATTACAAAAAGTAAATAAGAAATATAAATAAATGAGTAACCATGGGTGATCCTAAACATCCCTTGAAGACCCCTAGACATACTCAATTTTAGAACCACCTGCCTGCTTATGGTGAGGTGCCTAAGTCTATAACAAACTGGCCAATCCAAGGGAAAAGCTCGCCTAGACTAACAACTAATCTAGGGGGTACCAACCCATCTAATCAGGGTTGATCAGAAACCTTCACTAGATCATCTAAAAGATTCCCAGGAACCCTTGGTGGTTATAATAATAATGTGTAAGTAGGAGGCCCTTGCATGCATGAATCATCTCACCACACTTGCCTACACCAAACATGGACACTCTATACACTAACCCATAAGGGATATCCCCCCCTATAGAGGTTCCCCAAAAGTATATATACATCATATCATCATAGGTGACAACCAGGACATTATTCCATGAAATCATTAAAACCATTTGATACCTTTTCCAAAATATTAAAGTTGTTAAATGGTCTTACAATGATCAAAATTACATAATCAACACAAACATTACATTGTAGATGAAAATAACAAATAGTCCATCATGTCACATCCATGTCAAAACCAATCTTCTAAAATCTTTTAAAACTCTGACCACACACACAATTTTACAATCTGTATTATTTAATAAAATCCTAGTCAACATCACCTTTTAAGTTCAATGTGCCAAACGTGACCTTGAATACCAACCACACTCAAGCGTTTCATATTTTCCAAAATGGCACTTATCCTTTCCAAACAATCAGAAAATCAATTTTCAAGGAAAAATTGTCCAAATCCTTGAGAAGTACATTTGAATTCATTTAAGGGAACCACACCAAAGACCAAACCTCATTTAGAAAACAATAATTATTTAGAAAACCAATGATTTAAAGAAACTCCATTTCAAAGGTTCCATTATCTTTTGTGAGCACATCCATGTGTGCACCTAATGAACCCATAGATGCGCCAACATTAAATGGCATAATAAACAACTAAGGAGATATCTCAAGTCCATTTCCACTAAACACCAACTTCTTTAAAACCAAAACCAACAGTTCACATTATTTAAGAAAATCATGAAATCCCCTATAAAATTATTAAACCCTTTCCAAAACATTTTGCAACACCTGTCATGATATGACCTTACCAATCCATAAAATTACCCAATCAAACACATACCAAAAATATATCAAAACCTGATTTTCAATCACTTAAACATTTTTAATAAATAATTTAAAAAATAAAAAAAACTTCTAAGTAGCACAACAATAATTCCCACCAATTACATAATCGAACTCATCGTTTGAAAGAAAACAAACACCAAGGACCTACCAAAATAATTTTCCCAAACTTCCACATAATTTAATAAACCACCTATACACTTTATAGAATTATATCAAGATATTCAACCAGTCTACCAAAAATTCACAAAGAGTAAGAAACCAATGAAATCACCAGACTTATATATTTTAAATGTTAAACTAGAATTTAATCAACAACTTAAAAGAAAATACCAACCCACAAGCATGATTCAAAAACTAGTTCTAACAAATTTCTCCAACAAGAGTACCCTATAAAAAAACAAGTCACATGAATAATTAAGGTCTAAAACAAATTAAAAGAAAAATTAATTTAAAGAAAGAAAATATTAATGGAATTATTAAAAAAGTAAAAAAAGTGAATCCACCTACCTCTAGGAGGCCAAGAAAATTCTTGTCATCATATACTTTTTAACACAAGTAGTTTTCCGCTCGCACACACATTCATCAATATATATAAATCTATACCCCTTAACCAATGATCGTATTCCCCGCTCCATGAGGGAATATGCTGATAAAGGATATAAACATCTATATGTATACATACCTTTATATATGCATGGATGTAATCCAATGGCACTAGAATCACTCAAAGTTGTGCGACCACGATGACACTTCAGCGGAAGGAAAACAACTTACTATACACCAATTGCACACCTAAAACAACTAGAAAAGCATGAAAAAAACACCCAAGATATTACTGGTTTCCCACTAAAATAAAAACACTAATAATGGAAAGAAAAATACCACATTTGAGGTTGCCGGACTGGAAAACTTACACCAGCCAGAGCAGGGAAGCCGGAGGCAGCCATGCTGGAGTGCGGAGGCCAGAATGTGAGGGGAAAGATGACAGTTGGGAGGCCGGAGGCAGAGGGACAAAGCATCTAGGCTGATGTGGCGAGGTCATAGGAAGAGGGAGACCTGGTGAGGGAGGGGTGAGGGTAGCAGCCACACGAGGGGGATAACAGCAAAGGTGGGGCGACGATGGCGAGATGCGAAGGGCTTGGGTACGGGGCGTGCAACGCAGATCTGGTTGGGGGTGGGGGCTGCTTGGGTAGATCTAGGGTTTTTTTCTATTTTTTTCATTCTATAATAATAATAATAATGATAATAATAATAATAATAATAACAACAACAAAACCAAAAATAAAAATACTAAAAATAACAATAATTAAGATCATAATAAAAATAAAAATTAATAATAATAATAATAATACTATAATAATAATAATAATTATTATTATAATGAAAAATTTCATGACACCTAGGCCCACTGAATGGCTACTACCAACAACGCGGTGACTATGCACGGGTTTGAAACCCAGTAAAATTATTAAACGAATAAAATTTGAACTTGTGGTCAGCCCACACTTCGATGAGGTTAACTGAAGACATGAAAAAAAATAAAATAAAAATGAATTAAAAAGTTAGGATGTGACACTATGGCACCCAAAACCATAGAACACCACTCTAATACACCCCAAACCTCAGGCAATAACTTGGATAACCAGATCATGACAAACCTTAAATATCTGAGACTATTACTCCAACTTTATCTCTCCCCTAAAATATCTTCTATATTTTTTAATATAGAAAATATATTTTAATGATTCAGGAATGTCCATTATATTAAATAAATGGATTAAAAATATAAAAGAAAACGTGGTTATTCTCCATTATTGTATATTTTTTATGTTTTATACTAGAAATTATAATGGAAGGACATATTAGAGAATTTTTTTTCGAGTGGAATATTTAAAAATGAGATAAATTCAAATTAGGGGAATTAATGTGTGATTTTTTAAAAAATATATAAATTATGGATTATGGATTAATTATCTATAAATGAAATTTATATAAATATTTTATGAAATTTCAAAATCCTTTAGAATCATTCTAGCAAACCTTATTAGATATTGAGACACTGAAATCACATGGGGGAGTAGTTGAGGAGAGTATATTGAGGGGTGTGAATTTGTTGCAAGAATAAGGTATGCATAATGAGTTGTTCTAAATATTTTATTTCAATCCTATAATGTAAATAGATAAATTAATATTTAATGAAACCACTTTCTTGATTTGTATATTAATTTAGGTATAAGGGAATATTTTTAAAACATTTTTTATGGGATATGAAAAAAATTGAATTATTGTCATAAAATTTATAATATAATTTCCCTCCAAAGGTTCACCTTTGATGATATATAAATAAAGAGTAACATAGTTTCATACTAATGATAATAATTACAATTTATATTTCTAGAGTCTGTGCATGAATGTTTTGAGAGTTATGGGGGTTGTACTAATTTGGAACGAGCTATGAAAAATCATTCAGAATTGTGTATTGTTCCTCGAGTTGAGATATATGAATAATTTTTATCATATGAATCAGTAATATCATGTTAAGATAGCCTATTTAAGAAATTATAGATAAAATGTGATTGTTTATCTATATTGGTATCATTGATAATTTCAATATAAAGAATAATTAATTAATTATGATTATGATTTTTTTTCTATCAAATGTTTTATACATCTGATGGATTTATTCATAAATAAAAACAGAGATAAATAGATTTATGAAATAACCATGGAATGTATTATTTTGATTAATGTTTTTAAGTAGATTATTTAATGTTCATTATAGTTTGAGTACATGGGTGAAAATTATTTTAGTGTATCCTATTTAAAAACCAAAATTCTTCAACTGTGACATAATGAGTTAATTTAGAAAGATTGTGTTATAGTGAGTGATTGAAAGATGGTAAAAAATCACTCCTAATCATGTTGATGTAATTAGTTTTTAGTAAATTTTAATATGGGTTATGAAATAGTTAATAATAAATAATGTTAAAAGATATGTATTTATCTTAAATTATTTATTCTCCAAGATTCCATTCTATGGGGGGTCAATTTACTGGTGAAGAGTTTCTCATGAATTGGTGAATTGAATAGTTTAGATTTTAGTTAGATGAATCATTAAGTTTTTAATGAATATTATTATTTAAAAAAATTATTTTCTCCATAAAGAAATAATGTTTTTGTAGGAATTTTGAATTAGCGTGTGATTACATGGTGATTTAATCACAATGAATATTTTAAAAAAATTATTTATAAAATAATTTACTTTTATATTTGGTTATTGAAATATTTTTGATAAATTAATGTTTTTGGATAAAATATTTTGATTTATATATATCTTTTAGTGTTGAATTTAATTTATTACCATGAATTGACATTTGTTGGAGTAATTGGGGAATCCCTATAGGTTTATAATTACTTATTCAATATACCTTTTCAATATTTTTCTTCATCAAATAATTTGTTTAAACAACAATATTTTGATAATACTTATACATTTAAAAAATTTTCAATAATATATTCTAATTTGAATATTATATACAATATTTCCTAAAAATGTTATCATGATGATTATATGATAAACTATGATTTTTTTCCATGTACATATTTAAATTTGTGATTTTTATATTCTTCGGGTGAAGAAGGATGAGAGTATTTGAGGAAAACAAAAACTAAGAGGGATTATAGAAGAAAACATTGAGTAATATAGGATGTTTTCTTAATCTAAATAACCCTTTGTTTTATTTTAGAAGGTTTCTAGGAACCATAATTATCCAACTCCAGAACTTGAGAAATTATCTTCCTTCTAACATACTCTTTTTTTTGGAACAAGACTTGGTGTTAACATGCCAATGATACAACATGATTACACCTTACAGTAGTCCAATATCCAATAAATGATTCCTAAACTAGGAAGTCTAAAATTTCATCCCATTATTTCATGTTTGATGATAATGAGGCTATGTCATCTACCCAATGTAATTATATGGAAACAACCTATGCTATCACTAAAAGAAAAAAGAATCTCTCACTGAAATTCTAAATCTATCACTCATGTAATAACACATTATAAAATTATATCACATTAAATTCATAACATATTGTTACTATGTTGTGATTATCTATTTTGGAGAAGATTTACTAGAACAAACCGCATATAATTTTTCATCCAGTGACATAATATAAATCAAATAATGATGTTTATGTCACAAACAAATAGTGAACCACATCCCAACACATCATTCATTTTCCAACCATCATAGTCCCAATACAATTATTTAGAGTAATATCATTCTTCGTCATAAATGTAGTATGTCTTTATGGTCCATTTTCGGTATTAAATATTGCGTATCAAATTTTTCATGTCACACTTATAATTGAAATATCTTGATCATTTTTTAAGGAGAAAAAAAGGATAGAATAAAACCCAATATTACCATAAAATATCCCCCTTAGTAATTTCATAATAAAATCAAATATTTTTGTATTGATAAGGACATGGGGATCCAAATACTAGCGATAGAATGGAATGAGATCATGGGAACTGAATCCCCTTATTTTATAAAAGTGAATTGGACTACTTAGAGGAAAACCAAAGGTAAGGAAATGAGTTCTAGAGTGTTCTTTATAAATTACAATAGTAACCAAGGCCTATTATAATACAATCTATTTATCACCCACACTTCTATAGTTTATTACATTAAATAGTTGTCTTAAATTGGGTTTTCATATGAATTATTTACTTTTTTATCTCCCCTCACTGTATTTTTTTTAATTTTTTTACCATAATATAAAAAATATATGATATTAGATAATTAACCTAAATATTTATAAATTAGTTACGATCTCAGATCCTTATAATTGTTCTTCATTTTCAATGTTTTGATTTCATTTCATGGAAATATATTGGGGTGTGAGTAATTTAGTTTAGTGATCCTAAACAACATCCATATAACTACCCAATCATTTATTATTTTTATAGATTAATTATACATCATTTAATTCAAATTATACAATATATTTTTATATTTTAAAATTTTAGTGATGAACAAGATATAATGTAATTGGAAACTAATTTGGTGGATTATTAGGAATGTGGTTTTTTATTAACCCTATAATGTGATAAATGTTGAAATTGGTATGCCAAGGATATCTCTAAGGAACAATATGTATTAACAATCCTAATAAGTGAGAGGTGCAAAATAAATAATGATGAGTTATTCATTAACTAAATTTAATAAAAAATTAAACTATAATGTATTCCATATAGCCAAAACTAGGACAATGTCCTTCCTTCATAACCTAAGTTAGTATACATCATGTGTTACTCCCCAATATTTTGGAATATTTTTTATCTAAATTAAAAATATTATTGATATTTTGATTCACATATAACATCAATATTAAAAGAGTTATGAGATATTAGAGTAATATTACTAATAAAATTTAAGAATAATAAAACCACTATTAAATTAAATGATTATAGCCAGTTAGAAATTTTTAAAAAATAAGATTATGTATAGATAATTCTTTAAGTGTGAATTTTTCACTAAAATTAGTTTATATATATATATATATATTATTTAAAATAAAAATTATAAATGTTATAATTTTAATTATGGGAGGTAATTTCAATTTTAAATTCAGTATTTCAATTTTTTCATAGGAGGAATAGTTTAGATTTCCTAAAATTAAAGATTTTTAGTAAAATAGAGAAAAATTCAAAGTTTTATAATGCTATCACTTTTATGACATTATAATAATAAAATAATTGAATATATGATTTTATAATTTTTTTCTATAAAAATTATATTTATAAATTAAAATAAATCATTTAAAAAAACCATTTTGAATTTATGAAACCTTTTATTAACATTTTGGAAAGTTAAAGAATACTATAATAATTTTTTTATTATATTATATTAATAATTAGTCTTAATCATTTTAAAATAATAAATCTAAAAAATAGATTTCTGATTTTAGATCAAAATGTATATATTATGTAACAAATTTAATTTCAATTTCTGTTTTAAATGTATGATTACTATGATTGCAGTTAATGACTATGATAATGTTGAAGGATATATTTTCAGATAATTATTAAATTAATGTTTTATAATTATTACCAAAGAAAATAAATTGATATATTGTATATAATGACTCTAATATTATGTTTAAATTTATATAAAATTATATTATCTCCCATTTAATTTGTAATTAAATTATTATAATATTAAGAACACATATTGGTTAAAACAACGTTTAAAAAAAAGTATTTTTATATATTATAAAATTTTATTTAAAAATTAATTTTCAATTATTTAGAAATTTTATTATATTATATAGATAATATATTAATGTTAAGTACATCCAGATTTTCTAAAATGTGTAATCTTATAGTTTTAGTTATATATAAATTATGTGGATAATAACTATTTACCAAGGTAAAAACAATAATGGAAAAATAAAAAAATTATTAATTTAAAACATTGAAATTTGTTTAGAACATGTGTTGAAATGAATGGTAACAGATTCAAAACTCTTATCTCATCTAACACATCATTATATCCTAATTTTGGGGCCATTGACCCTTTAATAGTGTCACAACCTCATAAAATATTATGGAATACTTTTAAAAATGAAATTTCCTTGATTGTATCCTAATTAGATAACCTTTTTTTTCAATTCTAGAGTTATATGGAATTATTGAGTAAATGATGGGTTAATGTTGAACTTGTAAAATGTTTTTATATATTCCAAATTTACCAATGATTCGATAAAATTGGGAATAGTTCATGGATAATGATTGGAATGATAAGAAACTATATCACATGACCATAGTATTAATTGAAGATGATTTTATTTACATGAAATGGATTTCAAAAGAATATGGTTTTAGTTTTTCAATGGTAAATTTGAAAAGTAAATTTTAAATTACATTCTTGAAAATTTTAATGAAAATTCATTGTCTAATAGAATTTCATAGAAACCCTCCTATATGTTCTTTTAAATAAGGTCATCATATGGATAATCATTTGTGAGTTTTGTGTTAATAATAATTTATTCAATATGTTATAGATTCATTCTAGAATGAAAGATCCTATATATATATGAGTATGATGAGGATCATAATGCACCTATGGATCATCATTTTTTGAATGAGATTACGCGAACTATATAAGGGATTAGAGAAAATGTTAATTAGTATAATCCATGTGTGGTAGAATCGGCCTTATATTTTTAGAAGAAACATCTACCTTAATAAACAACTTTTTTTGGACTAAAGTGAGCTAATGAATGTATAGGGAATATAAATAATAAATTTATGTTCTTAAAAAAACAATACAATAATGGTATAATTTACAATATACAAGGTAAAAGGACTAATAAGTAAATGGTTGGAGTATGTTTATGAAGTAGGTAATGACAAGGAAATTGATTATTAGGGATTCTATAATATTTTCAAATATCAACAATGCCTAAAATAACTTAATTTTTATAGATCCTAATATTTCGTTAATCTTGTATAAGGAACATTTATATTATGAAGTATATGTCTAAATCTAAATATTTTATGATGTATGTGACATATATGTTAAAAAATTTGATGATTAATAATGGATTATTAGAGATACAACTGATAATACAGATATCATAATGTATTTTACAACTAAAAGAACTCACTTGTGTAGACGTGGTCTTTATAGTTGATTCAGTGAAGGAAGAAGTTATTGATACCTTGAAGGAAACCTCTTTCCTTATAAAGAAAAATGGGTAGAATAGAATAAAATTAAATGATAGTATAAGAAGAGTAAATAATATCACTGGTTACCTATATATTCATATTATCTATTTTATAACATTAACCCCTAGTGACATGTTTACTGTGTAATTATACGGGGAAAATGAATTTTATGGGTCTATACCCACCACATCCTTATTTTTAATCTTGGAAAGGCAGGTCAAAAAAATATGTATTATGAGTAACTATATTGAGAAATTAGTGAGGGAATATCATATAATATTTAGGGATCATAGATACATATTAATGAAAAAAATTAGTCAAAGTGCCATGTTGGTTTAGAATGCCATTTCTTGTGGGAAATTCATTACCTTAGAAGAGTTATGGGAATATAATTACAACAGAGTAAAAATTAGAGGAGGCATAGGTTGATACTGAATCTTTTATAGTGATAAGTACAATACATATTTGTAATATGGTTATTTATTATTTTTTTGATAATGAAGAATCACACACATTTATCAATATATATATGGTTGATTAAATTGAATTATAAGAAGATTTGATGTCATATTATTTTATGATTGAAACTACACTATACGAGAATATTGAGAATATATTTTAGTGTCCATAATGTTTGATAATGGTAGACACTATTGAAATATCATAGGGTATTTTAGTGGTTGGGATTTAAATTCATGACTTAATTATTTGGATGAATTTAATGAGTAGGTATGAGGATCAAATCAATTATAATATTTAGTGAGTTCATTTCATGGAATAGGTCTAAAACATTAACAAAATCAAAGTATAGAGGGATATTAATATATGTAGGTAAGGTAAAATGAGTAGGTATTTTGGATTTATATCTTATCTATTAGTTGGGTTATTACATGGTTTAGTATTGGTTAAATAATAACATCCACACATAAAAATAATGGACAAATACCAAGATACCTTCCTTAGTTATACCTTAAAATTTCCACTAATAAGTGATGTAGATTTTTATTTACCTTGTGCATGGAACATACAAAATTTTATTTTATTTAAATTTTATAACTCTAGTAGTGTTTATTGAAATTTAGGTGAAGTAAAATTTTATTATGAAGAAGGGATTCATTCAATTAAGTACTTATATATATGAAGCTCTATTTCTCTTGTTAAATAAATATAATGGATATGTGTATTTATGTAATGATTAATTGAAGATAAATCAAGTAAAAATAAATAATAAATATCAATTTCCTTAAATTAATGACCTACTTATAGAACTAATGGTGGGTGTTGGTATTAAAAAAACATCCTTTGTTTAGGGTATCCACATTTATGGGTAAGGTAATATGATATTTCTAAAATAATATTTTTATCTTACTATGAAAATTATTTATTTTTGGTCCCACCACTACGAGTCCCTAACACACCTGATATCATAGTGTATTTGAGGAATTAGGTATTTTAAATGTTTCTGCATTCCATTATAGTGATGTTTAATGAAGAAATACTCATCTACAGGATGATGATGGTATCCCATGAGAGGAGTACTGTGATTGTATTGAAAAGAATACATGATGATAATAATTAATAAAATTTTCATTGTGTCAATTCATGATATAAAAAAAACTATTTATTATCACATGGTTTTTGAAAGAGTATTTTTGAAGGTCCTTGGAAATTTTATGTGACAAAATCATGTGAATAGATAAACATTTTTTTAGATATAATGTTTTGGGTTTTTTATAGAAATTAAAATAATTTTATGCTGTATTTTATTTACTAATGATAGTAATTACTTAGAAAGGAATAATATTTGATTAAAATTTTACATATGAGTATTCATTTTAGTAATTAATGTATAATATTATTTTAGATCTACTTATTATTCCTCTCCAGTAATAAGTTTCATATGAAGTGTATTATGTTGTGTTAGGAATTATTAAAGGATATGTTTTGATGAATGGGGTGGGAGGGGGGTGGGTTATTTCATGGACTTATAATCTATTAAATAAAAAATTTATCAAAATAATGACCATACATATGATTTTATAATGCAAACCATTTTTCATGCTTTGAACACCTATAGGGATTACTTTTTGTGAAAATTGAATTATATGCACTAGTCATAAGAGTCTAAAATAGATTTATTTATATCCCTATATCAATTTGAGGATAAAAATGTTGTTATATTTTCATCAAAAAATTTATATTATAATTATATATACTCCAAGAACATGTAATGTGGTGGAAATGGAATTGAGTAGGAATGCTCATATCCCAACTGTGAAGGAAGCTGAAGAATAGTGGTAGCTAATGAGACTTATAGAAAATGTTGACATGTAATAGAGTAGATATATCAATATATTTAATACTTCCATGAAAATGGTCATTATATAAATATGAAATTATTTTGGTGTTATTTTATTGACTTAGAGAATCAATTCTTTTATTTTATATTTAGGATATGTTTATTTTTGATAAACATGAAATGAGTTATATTTATGATGTGATTATACTTCGGGTTGTTCTAAAGATTATTTTATCATATAGAATTTCAATATTTATACTTATTTTCCATAAAGGGATCCAAAATTCCATGTTAACATAGTTAATGATGCTAATATATTACCATATAGATAGATAGAAAGATGAAGTGAATTATTCAAATTTTAGAGGTCCTGATTCATATATGTGTACTCAACCTTAGAAATTCATTAAAGGATCCACTATCATAAGTATAGTTTATTTATAATAATTGAGATTATTTAATTACTTATATTTGACACATTTAATCAATATATGATCGAATATTTCCATTACTATTATGTTTGGATATATTAGAAGGAAACACTCTTATTGTAATTTTATTGAGTTAATAAATGACTGAGAAAAATAAATTGACTTAGAATCATATTATTTTAGTACAATATAGGAAAAATTAATATTTTTCTTGACTGTGATATCTATAAATGTTTGATATTATGGATAAAAAGTTATTGATCATGCCACCAATGATAAGAAACTAATGATTTGGGAATCAAGGAAAATTAATTCCATTATATATGGAACACTTTTAGATTAAAATATAAATTGGTAAGGTGAAATATTGGTTTTCATTTCCAAAAAATATATTTTATTTCATAATTATTTTCATATACCTCAACTGATAATTTAATTTTAAGATGAGACCCATATACTAAATATTGAGGCGGTTAAGCTAGAGCCTACTGTATCATAAGTAGAAATCCCACTTTGAGTTGACCACTCAAGAAAATGTATTTCCATAGGATATATTATTCCATTAGTGACAGTGTTATAGAAACATGATCCAAATTAATATTAGAGTTATGAAAGAAATACTCACATATTGTAACAGTTTCGAAGTCTTTTTTCCATTGAAATAACAGAATGAATTTTTGAAGATGAAAATTCCACTGATGGAAGAAATGGTAACATCTATATTTTTCCGAGTTATTGATTTATGTGTATTTTAACATTTTTTATGCATATAAGGGTATTTAATATTTTTTTGGATAAAACTAATTATTTTAAATATTAAATAATTTCTTCAACATGTGATTTTTAATATACTATTAATTTTATTATTGAATGGATTAATTTTTTAAAAATAATCTGTAACGCCCCGACCCTAGTTACCCAGAGTCAGTGCATTATTACATAACATTGGCATGATCACAAGAAAGATCAAATCTCGAAAGACCGATTGGTTTAGTAGCCTTGGAAACACTAGATATATTCATAAGTTTTACATTACATCATAAAATGAAAAACTACTACGAAAACATAATGTCTCCACAGTCCACACTAATATCCCCTCATAATATCCCTGCAGGTCATTCATAACTTACTTCTTCACATCCTGGGAAAAATAAAACATAGAAGGGGGGTGAGCTCAAATGCCCAGTAAAGATAACAATATAGCGGAACATTCAAAAATAAGCATAAACATTTAAGGCAATGAATTACTAAAACAAAAGCCTTTTAAACTTGAACTTCAACATAGTATGTCAAAAGTAAAATGAAATAATTCCATTTACTTGTTCACATGGATATTCTACTAATCGAATAATCACATGCAATATCAATAACCACTTTCGTAATGATGGAATGCATAATGCTAAACTTTAATTTCTTTTCAAGGCCTCGTCCCAAGACCTTGGGGCTAATTGTAACCGGAACCCAACCCGGAGTGCCTCTAATAACCAGACACCAACCCGGAGTGCCTCTAATAACCGGACACCAACCTGGAGTGCCTCTAATAACCGGAGACCGAACCGGAGGGCTTACTTTTACCAGTCCCTAACCTGGAGGGCTTACTTTTACCAGTCCCCAACCTGGAACATACTTGTCCAACACATTCATATGAAGTAAAGGTTGAAATATAACATAAACATTCTTATTGGAACTAGCATACGAAATTTCAATACTTTACTCATAAACCATGAATTCTATATAAATGACACATCTACAGTCAAACATATCACAAAACTTCATTACAATAAGGAAGTTTTATATCATAATAAATCAACTTCAAATAATCTTAAAATCCATCAAAGGATGTTGACATTGATGAAAATGTTTTTTTAAAAACAATTATTGAGAGAAATATCCCTTTTTCATGAAAACATTTTAATGTTACACAATTTAGAAAGTAAGGCATTTAAATACATTTTTGAATCAAAGTGTCCCATACCACTTTGAAACTTTTGAATGGAATTAACACTTTTAAAACATTCATTTTCATATAAATAAATCCTTACAAACCATTTTGAAAATGTGGACATAAATGAGGATGATTTAGAAGAATAAATATTTAAAACATTTAAAATGATGTTTTAGTAAATGTTCCCTTAGAAATAATCCCTTTGAAAACTATTTTATGAAATATGGACATGGATAGTAAATATGTCCCTATAGATACTTACGTAAAGACAACCTCAGATATTAAAGAGATTGTGAAGTAAACCCTTATCAATTTGGTAACTTATGAAACATACAACCCATGAAAGAGGAATCATACAATGAAAATGTAAATACACATAAGGTAAAGTGTATTACACAAAGAATACAATTATGGGCAGTACATACACCACACAAAAGATAATAGTGGAAATATGGCATGAATCTCACGGAAATAAAGAGTGAGATGAAAACCCCTTACCACGTTAATCAACTGAGTCGTATGGCCAAAAGTTAATAACCACCAAATTATTTACATAATAACATGAATATAAAGATAATCATGATAATATATATAACAAATTCCAGTACACAATATACCACTTTCAATAATTTAGTGGCGAATAATGGAAATCTCACGGAATTGAATGTGAGATAAGAAAATACCTTACCTTGTACTTTTACTTGGTTGGGGTAGGTTAACCTCCTGTATAATATTGAAATAATTTTTATTAAATTATACAAGAATCATATATATTAATATCATATCATATATGATCTTTTAACTTTGCTTTGTTAATAATGTCTTAGTATTATCGTTGTTTCGGGTGTTAACTTACTCATTTTCTTTTATATGTTTTATTACGTAATCCATGTTTGTAATGGATAGGTTGTATATTATTCATATCCAGAATGATATAAAGTCCTTAAACATCATTTTTAAATCAGAAAATGATAATTATACTTGAATGGATATGATGGAGAATGAATCTCATCGCGTTCGTGGAGACGGTAGTCCGTACGTACGCACAAGCGACAATATCATTCTTTTGATATTAAAATAATATATAAATGAATGGTATATAATATATACAGAATCACTAACATGTTATATTTATTATTTACATGAGTTACACATCATTATTATACCAATCCAAATAATAATATATTGAATAACAATTACACCACGACGTGGAGACGGTAAGCCGTACGTACGCACGTATGGTGACATGTTATTAAAAGGGTGGATAGAATACTGAATATGGTTGTACCATATTTATAATAACATCACAGTATATATATGATACTGGAGTTATTATTTTAGAATGGTAACAACAAAGAAAGAAGAATTGGAAGAAGAAGGAACTTGGAAAAAGGTTGGTGAAATTATTACCTCTTCTTCGGGTTCTTCCTTTTGATTTGATCAAAAGGGCTACTTAGGTTGGCTTTATGATCAAACTAAGGCTCCTAGGTTGTAGTGAGGGAAGTTGAGAGAGTATTTAGGCAGAGTTTGGCCGAACCAAAAGGCTTTTAAGGTGTGAAGAAATGAGAAGGAGGAGTGCCCTTTTATAAGAGGGGTGAGGGGCACCTTTGGAAAAGCTAGAAATATTACTTTATAATAAATTAATATTCGGTTTCTAATGGATCCAAAGTTGATTATTCAACGTTTAAGGTGAGGATGGGTCGAAAACAACTCAACCAATAGAATTTAGACAGGTTTGGGTACTTATATTAACCTTATCTTTAAGTATTAACTCTAAGTTGATTAGTTTCACTTTTACAATGTCTCTTTGTATTTTTATATAATATGGTTAATAAACTTACTACATACATCCAAGCGACCCCAAAGTGGTCCATTAATGATGAACCTATCATGATATAAGTCTCTTGGCCGAACCTTAGATTTTTAAGAATTTTATATCAATTAATAATATAATATTTGTTTTAAGAACTCTTTTATGTCAATTTTGACACTATTCAAGTTGATTTTTGTGAAACTCATAACAGATTGATTACTTCGAAAAAAGTCAATTAAATCAATCCTAATATATCATATTATCCTAGAAAATTAGTTTAATTCATTAAAAGTTTCATATTATATTTATTTGGGTATTTATAATATCAATTATTTTAATTTGTCACTATTATAGTAATTACTGCATCATCATTGTGTCATAAATAAAATAAATTATTTAATGTCTAAAAATTATAAATAAAATATCATTATGTAGTAAATCTTTTTATCTTTCTAATGAATATTTATAATCTAAAATCCAACATATATAACCCTATGTAACAATTGTTTTTCTAAAAGATATATGCTTGTGTCATTTTTGTATTCATTTTAACTTAATTAAAATAAAGTGTCATTATCACTTACAAGTGGATCCATGGGGTCCCAAAATCGACCCAAAGATGTCCATGGTCGACCATGTATCAACCGATAGGGTTAAGACACGTTTTAGGGTAATTTAGTATTATTATAATATTATTTTTTAACCCTTATTTACCGGATTTACCCTTAACCATGGTAAATAAAATATTTACCGCAGTAATTATTCAAAATGTCTAAAAATAAAAGTTACCTATTTACACAATTTGAACATCCTGATTCCAAATATGGAATCCATTTTTCTAAATTCAAAACACAGAAGTGGCAGAAATTAATTTAAAATTAATTCCCGCTGTCAAAACAAAACGCGTGTTTTTAAGAGATAATAACTATCAAAAGATTGACACCTGTTTATGTTCGGTTTATTTGTAAAATTATGTCCAATGACCAAAATTATATTAAATGGTAAAAATATATTCTAAATATACTTTAAAACCACTTAAATTCATAATTTATCACTATTAATTATTTTGAATAAAAAAGTTGTTTTTAATTAAAATTTAGTAATTTTCACTATTCATCAAAATATGAAAGTTATCCGAAATGTACCAAAATTACACCTTAGGATAAATTCGATATTCCGAATCCAAAAATGAAGTCCATTATAAAATATAAAATATATATAATTTCAAAAAGTAGGTATTACTATTCATAATCGCTAGTTTGATTGGTTGTGGTGTGTTAGAACTCGAAGTTGCGTACAACACACGCTACTGTATTATTCAAAGGAAAGCGTACCGTGGAAGCTTGGGATGTTTCATTTTAAATTTTTTTGATGTCCCCATTTAGTCAAAAAGTTTAAAATATTGTATTTAAAAAGGTTTCACTATTAAAAGTTGATAAAAGTGCAATACTGAAAATGAATCTGTTCTTATATTATGTCTAAGAAACTCATAATTTGGATTCTAAAATTATAAGGATTATATAAAGTTTAAAATTTAGTTAATCCTATTCATAAACACTTTTGAACGGCTTGTTTGGTAAGTCATGGTGTGCTTGAACTCGGTGTTGCGTGTAGTGCAAGTTATTGTATTATTTTAAAGAAATAACACACTATGAAATCTTGGGGTGTTACATTCTCCCCTCCTTCAATAAATTGCGTCCTCGCAATTTGAAATTGTTCTTTGAAAATAAAAGGTTGAAAATAAAAAATATCTTTGTGGGAAAACCCACATCGGAAATTGGGTTACTAAAATTTAGTCTTAATATGAGGAAATGAGAAATGAAAGGGTCACCACCAAATTATGATCTCGATTAGGAGAACATTGGTGGCAATTAGAGACATATAATTGGAGGAAAAATGTAAATATTTATAGGTAGTGATTGAGGTCATCAATCACAAACAAGTATAAAATTGAGGTCCATAAACTCATCAATCTATGATGATTTGAAATACCATCGGTTCAACAAAACATAGGGTATTAGGATAACACATTTTTGACGTTTCAAAATATCTTAGTTGAAATCCCACATCGAAAAATGAATTAATGAGGCCTCTATTTAAAATAAAGAGTGGAAAGTATGAAGATTACCGAAAATAAAACATACTAGGGTTCCATGTAGGAAAATATGGATATGGAAGAGAAATCTAACCATCAATTATCTGATGGAGAGTGGTAGAGAACATGGCTATGAAAAGGCCAACAATCCCAAAGCCATAAATTAGTGATGATTTGAGGTACCATCTAGGACAACATTTTTGATCTAAGTTCCTTTTCTTAATGTTGAGGAATTTATTTATGAGATTGGATAAGATCATAAGGAGATATACTTACTTTATAATTATAGTTTTTTCCATTAATAAATTTCTACCACAAACTCATCTTTCACTCGTAAAAAAAATTCTATTTATACTATTCGTACAGGGTTCCAAAATAAACGAATTTATAATTCATCTACCAGATCTTTAAAAAAAAACTACATTATTTAATCCAGGACATCTCTTGGGCCAGTGGTAGGTGATACACCCTTGTCGCCCTTCGGTTGTGGGTTCAAGTCTCTCGGCCTTGCCGGACGCGACGGGTTGCCGCCCGACCTCCGGGTTGTCCTTTTATGGCAATCCAAAATTAATCTCAAACTAGAATTTATCCAAAATATTTCTGACCAAACCCACAGTCCAACATTTATAAGGAAGTTAAACATAATGTAGATCCTCTTTACCACGTAATAGCATATGAATACCTTCATCATGTATTCTTTTAATTCACGGAAACATCCTGAATTACCATATTCCTTATTGATTACATTCATGCTCCCTTATTCCATATAGAATGCTGGATATACTTCATCATTCCAAAAATGTTTTAAACCCTAACAATGATGGAATAGACAAATCATTAATCAGCTTCAAGGTAGTCAAGAATATTCAATATAATTTATCCAAATCAATCATGTATTATTCTAAAATCACTACCTCGGTATCAGAACCATATTATGGTTTATCTTTCTCTCAACCATATATTTTCCAAAAATTTAACCTTCTATTGAGTCACTTTTCTTTGTTCCACACAATCTCAAGTCCTTGATGAAATAGTACTGCAGTACAATCCTTATATACTCCATAATTATTATAACAAGTACATTGTTGATACAACACTCAATTGACATAATCAACATAAGAACTCTAATCATTCCTCTTCATCTGTGGTAGTATCATAACTTGATTATTATCCAATAGCATCATTTGCGGCATAGTCTGATGACTGGGACATAGGTTCGCGTAGTGTCCAAACTCCTTGCAAATGAAGCATTGTACATTTGAAACCATTTTCTTACCCTTGCAGTCATGTACTTTGTGCCCTTTTCCTCCACACTTATAACAAACTCCCATTCCTTTCAGGCAAGTTCCAGGGTGTTTCTTTCCACAGATACCACATATGGGAAAATTATTTTTTTTCCTCTTCCCTTTATCCATCTTTCTCTCTTCCACCCTTTTCTTCTCTTGCTTCCCTTCAAAGCCATAGGACTCAGTAAAATCTTTACTTATCTTATCAACACATGATATTATTTCTTCATATGATGATAATACATGCAAGACTATTTCTCATGTAAATTCTGGCTTAAGACCATAAAATATATGATCCTTCTTTCTCTTTGTATCATGTGCATTGCTGGAGTTCTCATTCCTTCTACTAGGCGCCATTTCTAAACATTGTCATAAACTAGATTAGTTTATGAATAACAATACCTAATCCCAAACTTTTAAAACACATAATATAAATTAAATAGTTTATGGATATAATCCATAATCATAAAAATGTCTCCTTTGAGGAAGTATATACTCATAAACCCTTCATAATGATTTGTAAAGAAAATGAGAGTTATCCTAAGCATATCCCCCGGGAGTGTCGTAACCAAGAGTGCAGCAAGGCCCGTTGTCGTGCACCAGTTCCCGTTCGAGTCTAGCTCAAAGCGGTGTTTTCGGGTTTTACCCCTAGGTACGTCTGTGCCAGAGCCGCCTCTACCTGCTCGTATCCAGACAGGGATGTATTTCTCGGAAAACTCACAAAATCTCTACAATATCAAAATTCTAGGAAGTTCTTCTATACTAATCCTCAAAGTTTATCTTAGGTCTACGTGCTCTAATCAGAGTTTATCTAAATCTAGCTTCCAAGGTTTGTACTAAACTTCCTCTGATACCAACTGTAACGCCCCGACCCTAGTTACCCAGAGTCGGTGCATTATTACATAACATTGGCATGATCACAAGAAAGATCAAATCTCGAAAGACCGATTGGTTTAGTAGCCTTGGAAACACTTGATATATTCATAAGTTTTACATTACATCATAAAATGAAAAACTACTACAACAACATAATGTATCCACGGTCTACACTAATATCCCCTCATAATATCCCTGCAGGTCATTCATAACTTACTTCTTCACATCCTGGGAAAAATAAAACATAGAAGGGGGGTGAGATCAAATGCCCAGTAAGGATAACAATATAGCGGAACATTCAAAAATAAGCATAAACATTTAAGGCAATGAATTACTAAAACAAAAGCCTTTTAAACTTGAACTTCAACATAGTATGTCAAAAGTTAAATGAAATAATTCCATTTACTTGTTCACATGGATATTCTACTAATCGAATAATCACATGCAATATAAATAACCACTTTCATAATGATGGAATGCATAATGCTAAACTTTAATTTCTGTTCAAGGCCTCGTCCCAAGACCTTGGGGCTAATTGTAACCGGAACCCAACCCGGAGTGCCTCTAATAACTGGACACCAACCCGGAGTGCCTCTAATAACCGGGCACCAACCCGGAGTGCCTCTAATAATTGGAGACCAAACCGGAGGGCTTACTTTTACCAGTCCCTAACCTGGAGGGCTTACTTTTACCAGTCCCCAACCTGGAACATACTTGTCCAACACATTCATATGAAGTAAAGGTTGAAATATAACATAAACATTCTTATTGGAACTAGCATACGAAATGTCAATACTTTACTCATAAACCATGAATGCTATATAAATGACACATCTACAGTCAAACATATCACAAAACTTCATTACAATAAGGAAGTTTTATATCATAATAAATAAACTTCAAATAATCTTAAAATCCATCAAAGGATGTTGACATAGATGAAAATGTTTTTTTTAAAAAATTATTGAGAGAAATATCCCTTTTTCATGAAAACATTTTAATGTTACACAATTTATAAAGTAAGGCATTTAAATACATTTTTGAATCAAAGTGTCCCATACCACTTTGAAACTTTTGAATGGAATTAACACTTTTAAAACATTCATTTTTATATAAATAAATCCTTACAAACCATTTTGAAAATGTGGACATAAATGAGGATGATTTAGAAGAATAAATATTTAAAACATTTAAAATGATGTTTTAGTAAATGTTCCCTTAGAAATAATCCCTTTGAAAACTCTTTTATGAAATATGGACATGGATAGTAAATATGTCCCTATAGATACTTACGTAAAGACAACCTCAGATATTAAAGAGATTGTGAAGTAAACCCTTATCAATTTGGTAACTTATGAAACATACAACCCATAAAAGAGGTATCATACAATGAAAATGTAAATACACATAAGGTAAAGTGTATTACACAAAGAATACAATTATGGGCAGTACATACACCACACAAAAGATAATAGTGGAAATATGGCATGAATCTCACGGAAATAAAGAGTGAGATGAAAACCCCTTACCACGTTAATCAACTGAGTCGTATGGCCAAAAGTTAATAACCACCAAATTATTTACAGAATTACATGAATATAAAGATAATCATGATAATATATATATCAAATTCCAGTACACAATATACCACTTTCAATAATTTAGTGGCGAATAATGGAAATCTCACGGAATTGAATGTGAGATAAGAAAATCCCTTACCTTGTACTTTTACTTGGTTGGGGTAGGTTAACCTCCTGTATAATATTGAAATAATTGTTATTAAATTATACAATAATCATATATATTAATATCATATCATATATGATCTTTTAACTTTGCTTTGTTAATAATGTCTTAGTATTATCGTTGTTTCGGGTGTTAACTTACTCATTTTCTTTTATATGTTTTATTACGTAATCCATGTTTGTAATGGATAGGTTGTATATTATTCATATCCAGAATGATATAAAGTCCTTAAACATCATTTTTAAATCAGAAAATGATAATTATACTTGAATGGATATGATGGAGAATGAATCTCATCGCGTTCGGGGAGACGGTAGTCCGTACGTACGCACGAGCAACAATATCATTCTTTTGATATTAAAATAATATATAAATGAATGGTATATCATATATAAAGAATCACTAACATGTTATATTTATTATTTACATGAGTTACAGATCATTATTATACCCATCCAAATAATAATATATTGAATAACAATTACACCACGACGTGGAGGCGGTAAGCCGTACGTACGCACGTATGGTGACATGTTATTCAAAGGGTGGATAGAATAATGAATATGGTTGTACCATATTTATAATAACATCACAGTATATATATGATACTGAAGTTATTATTTTAGAATGGTAACAACAAAGTAAGAAGAATTGGAAGAAGAAGGAACTTGGAAAAAGGGTGGTGAAATCATTACCTCTTCTTCGGGTTCTTCCTTTTGATTTGATCAAAAGGGCTCCTTAGGTTGGCTTTCTGATCAAACTAAGGCTCCTAGGTTGTAGTGAGGGAAGTTGGGAGAGTATTAGGGCAGAGTTTGGCCGATCCAAAAGGCTTTTAAGGTGTGAAGAAATGAGAAGGAGGAGTGCCCTTTTATAAGAGGGGTGAGGGGCACCTTTGGAAAAGATAGAAATATTAATTTATAATAAATTCATATTCGGTTTATAATGGATCAAAAGTTGATTATTCAAATTTTAAGGTGGGTATGGGTCGAAAACAACTCAACCAATAGAATGTAGACAGGTTTGGGTACTTATATTAACCTTATCTTTAAGTATTAACTCTAAGTTGATTAGTTTCACTTTTACAATGTATCTTTGTATTTTTATATAATATGGTTAATAAACTTACTACATACATCCAAGCGACCCCCAAGTGGTCCATTAATGATGAACCTATCATTATATAAGCCTCTTGGCCGAACCTTAAATTTATAAGAATTTTATATCAATTAATAATATAATATTTGTTTTAAGAACTCTTTTATGTCAATTTTGACACTATTCAAGTTGATTTTTGTGAAACTCATAACAGATTGATTACTTCGAAAAAAGTCAATTAAATCAATCCTAATATATCATATTATCCTAAAAAATTAGTTTAATTCATTAAAAGTTTCATATTATATTTATTTGGGTATTTATAATATCAATTATTTTAATTTTTCACTATTATAGTAATTACTGCATCATCATTGTATCATAAATAAAATAAATTATTTAATGTCTAAAAATTATAAATAAAATATCATTATGTATTAAATCTTTTTATCTTTCTAATGAATATTTATAATCTAAAATCCAACATATATAACCCTATGTAACAATTGTTTTTCTAAAAGATATATGCTTGTGTCATGTTTGTATTCATTTTAACTTAATTAAAATAAAGTGTCATTATCACTTACAAGTGGATCCATGGGGTCCCAAAATCGACCCAAAGATGTCCATGGTCGACCATGTATCAACCAATAGGGTTAAAACACGTTTTAGGGTAATTTAGTATTATTATAATATTATTTTTTAACCCTTATTTACCGGATTTACCCTTAACCATGGTAAATAAAATATTTACCGCAGTAATTATTCAAAATGTCTAAAAATAAAAGTTACCTATTTACACAATTTGAAAATCCTGATTCCAAATATGGAATCCATTTTTCTAAATTCAAAACACAGAAGTGTCAGAAATTAATTTAAAATTAATTCCCGCTGTCAAAACAAAACGCGTGTTTTTAAGAGATAATAACTATCAAAAGATTGACACCTGTTTATGTTCGGTTTAATTGTAAAATTATGTCCAATGACCAAAATTATATTAAATGGTAAAAATATATTCTAAATATACTTTAAAACCACTTAAATTCATAATTTATCACTATTAATTATTTTGATTAAAAAAGTTGTTTTTAATTAAAATTTAGTAATTTTCACTATTCATCAAAATATGAAAGTTATCCGAAATGTACCAAAATTTCACCTTAGGCTAAATTCGATATTCCAAATCCAAAAATGAAGTCCATTCTAAAATATAAAATATATATAATTTCAAAAAGTAGGTATTACTATTCATAACGGCTAGTTTGATTGGTTGTGGTGTGTTAGAACTCGAAGTTGCGTACAACACACGCTACTGTATTATTCAAAGGAAAGCGTACCGTGGAAGCTTGGGATGTTTCATTTTAAATTTTTTTGATGTCCAAATTTAGTCAAAAAGTTTAAAATATTTTATTTAAAAAGGTTTCACTATTAAAAGTTGATAAAAGTGCAATACTAAAAATGAATCTGTTCTTATATTATGTCTAAGAAACTCATAATTTGGATTCTAAAATTATAAGGATTATATAAAGTTTAAAATTTAGTTAATACTATTCATAACCACTTTTGAATGGCTTGTTTGGTAAGTCATGGTGTGCTTGAACTCGGTGTTGCGTGTAGTGCAAGTTATTGTATTATTTTAAAGAAATAACACACTATGAAATCATGGGGTGTTACATAATCTCTTCGATTCAATATTTAGTTGAATGGATTTTTCATAAATTATACGATTTAAATAATTAGTATAGGGATGTATAATTGGGAAATTTTTTTTGACATGTGAATTGATGTATTTTGGGATTAATTTTAACATTTTCAAATTCATGTAGTATGTTATATTAAATGAGAGAATTAATGGATAGTGACCAGGTTTGGTGAATCAAAGAAATTTAGGATACATTCATTTAATATTTATCATTAAATGGTTTGTGGTGGATACTAGAAGAGAGTCCTTAGTTGAAATATTATATTGAATGAAATCTAATTAAGAGATGACATGGAGATAAGGATAAATACTGAGTGAATTATGAGATGTTAAATTTATTCAGTATGGATTACCAATGAAAATTACAATGAATGTATAGAAATAAGAAAATATTTGTGAAAAAAATTAGTATCATTTAGATATACCTATAGAGATCATGTTCCACTAGAGGAACATGAGAGAAATATTTGGTTGGAGTCAATCAAAGGGTGAAAGTTATGTCAAAATACTAATGTATCTAGAATGAGTATTTTTATAAATTTTAATTTGATATTATATAGTATCCATTATATAAAATATGTCTGAAACTCTAATCCTGATGTTGTTCTCAAAGGAGGCTCCAATGAGGAATTTTATTACATTCATCATAGGCCATACTAAAATAGAACATGTGTTATGTTAATGTGCACCTGATCCATGAAGATTACTGGCCCATTTTTTGCTTAAATATCCTCCTCCAAACTACCCTAATGATGAAATTACTTGTTTCCACATCAAAGGATACAAGTATCATGTAACATACAAAAGTGTATGCACTATTTACCAGTTAGTTTCATTGGAATTTTTTAATATGTTATAAAAAATTAAAAATATTCCATATATGTGTCTTATTCCATTATTTGTGATTTATAATGTAGTTTTTTATGGACTCATATAATTACCATGAGAATATTATCTACTAGATAAATTTAGAATAAAATGTGGAATTTCATAAATGTAAGTGTATTTTTACTTTCTATGAAAAATCTAAATATTTTAATCATTTTTGATTGGTTGTGATCCGGAAATGGTTTGGTTATACAGGTTTTTTCATAAACTATAATATTATTCAAAAACAAAAATTATGATTTACTTCTTTATGGAGATCATGGTGAATTTATTACCGTGTTTAATCTTTTAATTCAGTTTATTAGATATTCTCACATGGTGTGACTATATCATTGAAAATGGTTATAGTGAGACCTACGTTTAAAACCATTATACTTCTTCAATGATATAGAGGTGGACCATATATAGTATATTATAAGATGATAAATTGATGAAAGGTTATAACTCACTCCTTTTCATGGAGATATGAAGGGATCCGAGTAAATGTGTAGACTTGTGATGGATTATTATACATAAAATAATTCAAGATAATTATTTAATATAAATTTTTATTTTTTTGACATGACAACAAGAGTAATGTATTAGAATCCAAGGAATTATTTTTGAATCATAGAAACTATGATTTCTCCTATTGTTTCTAGGAAATAAAAAGCCTTCTATTATTTTGGAATAAATGGGATATATTTATAAAAGTATAATTTTTGGAATGAAAACATGGTTATGAAAGTATATAGGATAATATATTTATTTAATGGTGATTTATATGGAATATATATTTTTAAATAAATGATTTCCAAAATCATTTATTTCGATATTCTAGTTTTCATATTCATTTAATAAATATTTTTTATAGATTAACAGATTTTAATATATAATTTTTAACACAAATTTCAATATTGGGTTTTCTCATGGATGGATATTTATTAGAGTCTATGGGGAATCCAAATTGGTTTGTACTTACCCCTCTATGAACACTCTAATGGGAATGTATATATGATTGGTCAAGATGTATATAAGAGGAATGCATAATAATTTATCAGTGGAGAGACTTAGATCCTATTTAGATAAATTTTTGGGTATATCAGTGGCTTATACATGAGGTATCTTTATTTATCTATAGTATGATTATGTGATTATACTCAAGTTTTTATATTAGGAAATATATTATGTATATACCCCTACATCTTATATAATTTAGTAATTTTTTTATATTTCTCATTAACTATTATTAGTTTTTTATATTTATTATAAGGTAAAAATAATTCACCATTGATTTATTTTATACATTGAAACTAGTTATTAACATTTTATGATTTGGGGAATATTCATGAGGCCTTGTGACACACAATTTGGGTCTCATGATTCATATTCGCAATTAATAATGTTTTATAGAATTAATAGATAAACTATTATTATACATGTGAGTAAACATTTTAGGAAATATGTATGACAGATAAAAACCTCATAGATATCTATAAAAATAGTGTTATTTTGAGTTATTTATATCCAAACTCATCATGGATATTGAGTTACATGTTTAAAACTCATCACAATCAGGGCACCGAACTATCTATTAAACCATTAAAACAATGGGAACAATTTTTAAAATATCTCTAAATTTATATACATATAGTAGAAAAATAATAATGTTTTGAAAGAAATAAATACATTATAATTATTTAAATTATCATTCAAATTCTACCACTAAAGTTGTAATATCATATTTCCAGTTTTTTCATTTCTCCATGTAATTTTTTATATTTTTCATATTACTCATTTTAATCCTTCTTAAATATTATACATTGATGATGGTGTAATGTACCATTTTTTTAAAACTAAAAAAAATCAATATAAAAAAAGTTTTTAGGCATAAAAATATCTCATTATAGATTCATGATCAGTTGGAAACTTATCTACTTCTTTAATATCACAATTCAATATTTTTGGAGTAGTTTTTTCATTATAAATACTAATTAATCATTAGTAAATGAAATTATATAATTAGGGAACCATAATAAAAAAATATAATATTAAAAATAAATTTATATATTAATGTGATTTGGTATTGAATGTTGTAGATGATTAATTGATTATTAAATTAAATAAATATTATAACATCTTATCTTAAATTGATTTTCAAAATCAATAGTAATTTAATTTATTTATACATCATCAACATTTTATTTGTTTCTGGATAAAATATAATAAATCCAATCAATTATTTTGATCTTTTGATAATTAATATTACTCATATAATCTAAATCTCTGTTTGGAATTTGTAATATCTATCAAAGTTTTTTGTATAAAATAATATGGCGATATATTCCTTTTATATAGTTGGAAATAATATTTAATTTTATAAGATGAAATTATACTATATAAAAAAACCATGATTCAATGATATTTACCCAAAAAAGTTGTTATAATGCCATCAGTTTTAGAAGGAAATAAATAATTTTTAAGTAGAGGTGTATCCAAACTAGGGGATGAAAAGATTGATGATTTACCCATACTGGTGTCTATTGAAGGAATCAAACATGTCCATAGGTAACATGAGTTATTTTCAATATATGCATCGACTAAATCCATTGAACTTCTTTATAAAATAATAGGTGAAAACAGTAGAGGATTCTGATCACAACTTGGGAACTGCTTCTATAAAGGGTGATGATAAAGATATATATGATGTTTTTGAAGTCAAATAAACTATTTATATTTAGAAATATTTATGGGAAATTTAGTTGAATATTATGGATAAATTTTACAAACAAGTTAAAAATTACCAACATTTTCAATTGGGATTAGTAGTTAAAATTATAAAGGGATAAACATGTATTTTTCCACTTTTGAAGATGAATACATGACCCAAGGAGATCCAAAAAACGGTATTTCTCCAATAATTTTATTTTTTTCTAGAAGGATGAAGATCAGCTATGAAATTTTCAGTAAGTACACTTTCATACAAATATTTTAAAGGAGGAACAATTTTATCAAATTCTTACATGATGTTAAAGCTAAAGTTCCCGTTTAAATAGTTATTATGGGGTCTTTAGGTACTCTAAAGTAAATGGATTGATTTTCATCTTGGTTTTGTTTTTAGTGAACTCAAATCAATGATACTATAATCTAATGATTATATGGTGGTCCTAGATATTTACACCTCATCACATGACATAAATATTCAAGCTTATATGAAGATCAACATTGGTGACCTGACATGGAAATATCGTAGATCACTCCATCTTGTGATTAGAAATACATTTAATATTGCATTCTATTTAGGTTGCAAATTATTATTCACTAATTTAAGCTATAATTGTTTTCCATGTCACCCAAATTGGATTGTTGGAAATAAAAATAATAATAATTTTGGGACTTTATTGAAAATCTTAGATCGTATATTATTTAAATAATATTGGATTCCAATAATTTTTTGAAATTTTATATATTTAAAACATATTCACTAGAATTTGAAGGAACATTAAGTAACCATTAATATAATAATTACATCATTATTGAATATTTCATGCTAAATATATTTTTCAATAAATCTATATAATATTTTCAAGTGATAAAAAATTACATATATATGAGTAATTGTAAACCAAGAATAAATCAATCTCTCTAAGAAATGACATCTCAAATATTTATCACCATATATAATGAAACTTCCAAAGCTCATTTAATTCCTCTCTAAAAAATATACTTACATATATAACTAAAATATAAAATAGGTATATAGTTTGAGTTTATAGAACACATATTTTAATTTCTATAATTACTTTCATTACATATGTACTTATCCAGATGATATATAACATTGAAGACTGCATTTTAGGTGATTGCATCAACTGCTCAGAAATTACATAATGAAACAACATAATAATGTTTAGAACCTATAGGTACCCAACATAGTTTTTTTATAATGATAAGTAATACTCCACAATTTTTCATGAAATTGACAAGGAGTCAGTCACCAACACAAATAGGGTGAACACACAAATTGGGAGACTAATATACCCCTAGAATTTGGTGGGAAGGGGGTTAAATTAATAGTGACAGTATTTTAAAATATCATTCAATATAAAGCAATCCAATAAAACCAATTAGTATTTAAAAGTCTCTCAAATAAAACAAAAAGTTATTTTAATTAATGTAGAAAAAAAGTAAAGGAAATACACAAATTTTTTTTACAAGGTAGGGTTATAGTATAGGTACCTACCACTTGTTACATCTATTTTCTATCCAGTGAAAATTTTTTATACTAATAATTTATCTCATTACAAATATAGTCAGGGGGTATCATCCTATAACTAGAGTTCCCACATTTTCAAGATTGAATTTTATAATGAAAGACACTATATAAAATTTGATACAAATAGAGGGAGGAATAACACAAGTAGTATTATGTTATGTCCACAACAGATACAGATACATCTACTTTAGCCTTTAGAATACCATAATTGACATACTCACTTATTTAAGACCATCAATATAAAATATCAATTGATGAACATGGAATGATATATATTTATCAATAAATAAATTAATATTTTTTAATATGTTTCGCAATATTCATCTTAATCATGTAACACTGAATGTACAGGCTCATATAAGTCATCATGCTACATTATGAGAATTAGTATACTCTTTCATATTAAACTTTTTAAAAAATAATTATTATAAAATTATATATCTCTTGGAGATATCCCTTTGTTACATAATTAAAAATCCATGAATAAAAATTAATTTAGGAAAATAATTACATCTTATTTCCTTGAAAATTTTTCTCATAACCGAATTATGTAATTAATTAATAATGTGATTCCACAATATTATATTCATTTGGGAATATTACAACATTAAATAAATATTTCCTTATTCATTTAAAAAATTTCTCTTATATAATACTAAAAAAAAAACTTCTTCTATTTTCCTCTCATTTTAGTAATTGAATAAAATAGTTCGTGAATTTTTTAGAAGATAATAAAAAATAATAATTAAAAAGAAATGTATTTTTGATTTATAGAAGGTTCTTGTTGTGATATATTCATAATTTAACTATATCAAATTTGGTTTATCTCATATATAATATACAAGTGGCATGAAAAAAACTTATTACAATAATAAAAAACTTGATAACTCAACTACATGAAAATTCCAGCACTTAATTACCCCTCCCAAATCCCAACACACTATATTCATATGATTAAATAAAACCAAAACATTTCACAATCTTCCAAATCAATATCCAGAAATTTATTTGTCATCAATCAACATTGATATGTATCAAATAAATGAATTTGGTAAATTTCAAATAATATATTCAATGATAACCATTTTTAATTACAAACAAAAATAATCCTGAATAAAAAATATAATTTTGTTGTTTTGAATAATAATTAATAGCTCAACAATAATAATAAATTATTTCACTCAAAATATTTATTTATGTAATTTTATTAAAAAACATTTATGTGTCTCCATATTATAAGTTTTTAGTTCACCATTTGTTTCTTCTAAATAACCTTATAGATTCTAGTGTCCACCTTATGTCCTCGTGTAACCTTATAATCATATAAATTCACCTTAAATTTTAAAATGGCCACCGTAAATTATTTAGAGAACAAAATATAGTGTCTCAAATATCTCTATACATACTCTAGTGACCACATCACATCACTCTTGGGTCATGTTTTAAACATATCACCTTTTTAATTTTATTAATTCATAAGTTCAGATTTTCCTTATAAAGTCCAAGGATTAGTCATTTTCTCTAAAACCATTAAATTCTTGATTTATTCAAATAAACACATGAATTCTATCATTCATCCTAGGCTATACCTGAGATAAAATTTTTTTTTATCACATTATAAAATATTATTTCAATCATATAACAAATATTTGATAAGAAATATTACTTCTTTTATAATTATATCATTTTATTCAACCTAACCCTTTGGATTTTTTCTAAAAATCAAAATGAACACTTTACAAAATCTGAATCTAATTCATGATATTGTAAATTATATCCCATTTCACATGGTTTTTTTCTGGACACCACACTATGGAGTATTGTAATATTATAAAATAATTCTCTCTTATAGTGACAAGAAGTATTTATCCATGTAATTAGAATATTATCTCACTTTATATAATCTACACCATCTCATATTTCACCTTTTATCATGATACAAATAGCTATAGGGTTCATTAGAGAATGATAAATCATACCTTCATCCATAAGAGTTTTATACCTTTTCTTCCACTTTGAAAAAATAATCCAAAGGCATGTTATTGATTTTTTTTCACAAATAATAATGTCAGATGAGAAATATGGACATTAAATTTCATCCTAAATTACTCAAATTTATCTCTTAAAATTGAATTTGTATAAAATCTATAATTTAATCATTAGTGAAAATATATTGATGTTTTGCAATATCATTTTCCACCATCTCTTTACAAAAATTAAATGTTCTATCAATTTGTTTTTATATAGAATGTTGTTTTGGAATTATTGATACATCAATGGAATAATGATTATCACATGTAATTTTTAGTGGATTTTTAGGATCAGAATAATTATCTTAGATGGATATAGTTAAAAAAGGAAGTTTAAATTATAGTTCAAATGGATAGTTTAAAATATTTAAACTAAGTAAATCACTAAAATAATTTGAGTAACTTTATCGGACTTATGAGTAGTCTAATTATCAGAGTAACAAAATCTAAACTAGAAAATGTTCCATTATATTAGAGAAAAATTATAATCACAAGGAATCCGATTTATATTAGATTGATTATCATAATTTGATTTAATATGATAAAATAATTATAATTGAAAGATGAATACAATGACTCACTTTCAATTATATGTAGCAGAATAGTAACTTGTAAAAATATAAGCAATATAATAGCTATGTAAAAGTAATAATGGATTTCAAAATATTATTAAAATAATTAAAAATTTTAATATTATGAGTAAGGTTTTCAATAAACACGAATAATGGTATCCACTATTTTATACTTATAGTAATGTCAATATTTACTTACTAGGAAATCCGTAAATATGATGATAATATTTCATATGTCTTCCTATCCCTAGAATCCTTTGATGAAGATATCAGGATCTGTATCCCTTTCACTAGAGTCCCTTGATCCAATGGATCATATTCACTATCTTCTAGAACCTATAAGACCTCAATTGTAACAATGATTAGACACAATTTTAAATTAAAAAATTTATTAAAAAAATTCGACAACGATTCCTCAAAATGAAAAATTACTAAATAATTAAAATGAATATGTACTAGTGGTTCACACAGAGAAATATTCAGAAGAAAATTAATCAACCTAATAAAAACTATTCAAATGAATTGATATTTATAGGAAATCTCCCAATGGTCATATTTACATGTTTATTGCAACACCCTCAGATAGCTAGTACATGACATATCATCATAACTGAATTTTTAACATCATATTGATTAACACAATTATAATATTAAAGATATTACCTATGATAGAAATAAGTATTCTATATCCCAATTATAAACATCATTTAGTATGATGGACTTATTTATAGTATGTCAATATGATAATATATATGAGAGTCAGTCCGATTTTATTGGTACCAGTATCATTCCAATGGTGAATAATTTTTTTAGTATGATTGAAATGAAAAAATGATGTCTCTTGACCTGACTAAAATTGAATCCGATAATCATATTCATACTCAATATGATAATCATAATGACGTATAGTAATTTTATTTTCAAAATATATTATCTTTTTTTCTATGTATTGTAAAATGTAATTTGTTCTACAAAAACATATTAAAACAATTGGGACATATAAATTTAGTAAAAATGTTTTAATATTGTGTATGTGATTTCCAAAACTAAAGGAATGGAAAAGTAAGAAGTATAACTTCTTACTCAATAATCTCCCTATTTTTGGAAGGGACGAACCAAGAAATTTAAATGGAAAAAATAACTTGAAAAAATTACAACCATTTTATTTTAAAAACTTCTTATTTAGAGTTATTAATTGAAACTTCACTTCACCTGAGTTTTTGACTCTTCTGAATATGACGGAGAGTACAATACTGAAAAAACTTCTCACCCTTAGTTAAATACTTCTCCATTTCTAAACATTCTCCATTTCAAATATATTCTCTCCCTTAATATTTAATTATCCAATGTTGATAAAATTTATCCCCATTTGATAATACTTTCTACCCCTTTGTTATTTTTAAAAAATAACGGGGATTGAATATAAAATCTCATGATATGTTAGAATGAAAAAATACAGAACAATTTTGCACTAACTTATCATTCATGAAAGTACGAAATAAGATATAACCAATTAGAATTTGGAGAAAATTGAAGCATAATATAATTGTATTAAAATATAATTCTATAACAATCATTAATTTTTTTAACAATGTATATCTAAGAGTTCAAAAAAATCAATCTTTCTTCATCAAGGTCTTGAGAAACACCATCATCTTATTGAACTCATTCTGATATTTTTCCAGCTTCTGAATCCTTTATTCTTTAGACCAATTTTGAGTATTGAAAATTTTAACATATGTAGAGTTTTATTTGGTATATTAAATTAATAAGATCACATTATCATAACATAAAATCAGAATTATCAATTCCAGCTCCGTATCTTAGTTCTTTTGTTTCAAATCATTCAAATCCTTAGTACGTTCATCAGTTTCATCTTTAAATTGTTCCCCATATTTTACCCAGTCATCCATGTCATATGATAATCTGTTGAAGGAATATGATAACTCTAAAATCAGTTTATTTACTTCATAAAATTTATAATCATGAATTATTATATATTAATCAACCCGGTTTGACTACATATCCATTTTATTGCATGATCTCTTGTGAGTCGAGAAAATTTATTGAAGTCTTTTAAATTCTTCTTTAATATGGATCACCAACTCTATCAAAACCTTTACTGAATCTCATTTATAATTGAGAATTTTATATATTATCTAAGATAGAGAATCAAGGTTAAAGAAATAGGAAATATTTCCTTTTATACTTCTCAAAACATGTACAATATAATCAATATCTTTCTAAGTTATTGTTCATATAGAATTTGATAGTCTAGGGTCTGGATGGGGTGGTTTTATTCTGCTGGTTCCTGCTTCTAATCCATTTCCTTTCATATCTTTTTTCTTTAAAACTTTATTTTCACCTACTTTGTAAAATTTATTATCATATAATAGTTATAGAGTCACAATATCTTTATCTTTCGTAGCTTTATCAGAATCTTTTTTTTGACTATTGATCATCTTAATCTTTCTTAGATGATAAATATACTTCTTTTTTTTGTAGAGGATCCTTCATCCTAATAGAATATTTATTTTTCATTATTTCCAGACTTATAGGGTAAACATGATGAGTGTAATGATGATTCTGATGATTATTATTTAGACTGAGTTTCTACACCAACATATTCATCATTTTCATCCTATTATTTCTCTCCTTAATCTGATTTCTCATCTATTTATGTTTATAATTTTTCATATTCATATTCCTCATATTTCTCTACTTATTTTTTTCTTTTTATTTTCCTTAAACTTAAGAATCAATAGCCTTATAAAGTTATCCTTCTAACTGTATAGCTGTTCTAAGAACACCCTTTATAGTTGGATCTGATTCTCATTGATTTTCAAGAACAATTGGGACTGATTCTTTTATAATATTTTTTTCATTTACCTTTTCTGTTAGAGAAGTAATTTTATCATGCAAAAAAAATATTTCATTCAATACTGACCCAGATTCCAGAATCATCTGATCGATATGGGAATGGTAAGGATTACATTCTCAGAAACTCTTTCAAATCCTTTCAAAATATTTTCACATATTTGATATTTTTCCAGTATATTCTCCTATTTATTCCTTTTAGATTCTTATTATAACTATTTACTATCCCAAATCCTTGACTATTTAGCTTCTATGGGGTTGATTTAGAATTTTCGATCCCTTGTATTTTTCTAAGATTTATCTTTCATACAATTTTGGAAAACATCATATGTAACTTTCTTCTCTTTGTTCCAATTTTTAGGAAGAGAGGACTCTGATTCTCTCTTATTTTTATTATTTTCACTTTAATCATCTTTTCTTGATGGGTTTGCCTACTAAAAATCTCCAGACACTTTCTTAATAAACGTTCTTGACATTCTATAAACAATATCTTCTTTTACATCGTACAATCATTAATAAATGAAATATTTTTCATCAATAGATATGATTTGTTTTAAACTTTAAAGATATCCATACACATTACCACTATCCTACCTATAAATACATGAAATATTATGATAATTTATTTGATATTTTATATCTTAATATGATCTGCAATGAGAAGGATAAAATTGACAAGATCAATTTTCTTCATGTTCACCAAAAAGTTGATAAAGAAAAAAATTAGATACATTCAAGGTATCTCTATCTCCTTTACTCAGAATGAGATATCCCTACATACAAATAGAAACTACTGGGTTATTAAAAGTCATGCGGGAAACATTTCTCACTTTTTAACACTCTAAAACCAATGATTCTTCTACTTTGATCTTGTTAAAATAACCAAGACTGGCTGAAAGCTTATGAAAAGGAAAATACGCTTCCCCTTCTGATTAAATTGTGAACAAATCAGGAATTTTCTTGTAATAAAAATTATATCTATTACTATACATAATAAAAGAATATTTTTCTTTCCCATTTTCTTTTGAAAATGGAACTGACACATAAAACTCATGAACTATGTCAGGATAACAAATGTCAAAATCTGTATCTAGATTTTCCACACATACTGATTCTCAACCATGGAATGATATGATCATATTAATATTAGAATCATATTTTTCATAAAAATATCTTTAAAACAACCTCTCTATGAGAAAATATAACTTTGGAAAATATAACTTGGTTACCATCAAATTTAAGACTCTGATCAAATATCAGATGTAAAAAAATTATATCGGACTCAGGCCTTTTAGGGGTGCAGTAGCTCGAGATTAGAAACCTTTGAAAAAATATTGTGGTACAATGGGTGACTCTACTTTACATATGAATCAAGGGTGATAGTTTATCTTCTATAAGATATCCAGTAGCTGATATTCAAACCCTCTGATCTAATGGCTATGTTTATTTTGAAGAATGTTTTTTAAATTGTTTTTAACTCTCAATTGTTTTTATTAGTTTTATGAAATTGAAGATCATTTTGATTATGAAAAAATTGTAAAACTTTGAAAAAAAGAAAAAAAAAATATTTTTTTAAAAAAATTGTATAACAAATTAATGAAATAATAAATAAAATAAATTAATAAAAGAGTAACCTTGAGAATGAAAGGTAATATTAGTATAGTTTACATATTCTTCATGTTTTTTAAATAGTTTACGATATTTTTACCACAAAAAACTAAAAATAATAGTTTTTATAGAATGATGAATATAAAATTTTTGATATATTAACTGATTATGAAAACCTTTTGAATTTGAAATTGTTTTAAGAAAATTTTGAGTTTGGAAATTTCATAACAAATTTTGAGTCCTTGAATAATTTCTAGAATTATGACTATGAATCCTTATAAAAAATGTGATTTTGAAAAAATTATTATGATAAATTTTTTGGAAAATATAAATTTTTTAGAAAACTAGTGTTTTCGAAAAACATAAAACATATATACCCCTTATGGAAAGGTGTAACTTAATGTAAGGAGATGGGTAAAGAAGAAGTAAATATGAATGGATAAATTAAGATGATCACTCCTAGATTCTGTTTAATATATTAAAATCTATAAGAATAAAGAAGTTTTGTAAAAAATTTAGCAAGTTGATCATGCATTCTAATGAAGCAAAAGGGAAGGTGCATGTGTGGGACACAGTTTTTCTAAACCGTGTGACCAAACCGTGCGTGGCTAACTGATGAGGTAGTGGGTTCCGAATAGTCGGTGCACGGTTAAGGGAAACCATGCGATGAGGCCGTGCGAGAAGGGTGGCCGAGGCAGTAGCTAACGCACGGTTAGCACACGGGTTGTCCAACTGTGCAGACTAACCATGCGGTCACTTAAATTATATCCTTAAATTGTGGATCTATTTTTTTCCTCTAATTGCATCATTAAAGCTCTTAAGTGGACCTAACTTGGGATTTTGGTTTTCCTAAGGTAAAATAGGATTCTCCCATCATTCCGGAGGCAATCCGAAGGCTTCTACTGGCGAATCAAAGCCAGATTATTGAGGTATCTGATCGTTTTTTTAATTTCTCAGATCTACTTAGATCTAATTCTCCTCTTCTCTCGGTTTCTTAGATCTATGCCAGTTATGGGTATATCTAAGTGTGTGGATGCCAAATATATTGATTTTCGGTCTTGGTTGTGTTTGGAGAAAAGATCTAAGGTTGGTTTTTTGAGATTTGACTTGGTGTTCTTGAGTGTTCTTCGTCCGTTGCTTGGTTTCACCTTTTTGATGAGGTAGGTGGATTCACTCTCAATTCATCTTTCTCAGAACTTGAAGGCTTGGTTCAAATTTATTTAATTACATGGTTTTTATTGGGAAATTGTGGTGAAAATCATGTTATAAATCTTCTTTAGTGATGATTTGTGGGTTTTGATGGAATTGTGGAAATTGAAATAATGGTTTGTGAAAAGTGTTTTGGTTTCTTGATTTTAAAATGGTGATTTTAAAATATGGATTTTCTGGATTTGGAAAATGGTTTGCAGAAAAAATGTTTTCAATAAAAGGGGTGTTTTATTCAAATGGTTTTGGCATGGTTGGAATGGTGTGGTTTTTGGGCGTACTGGGTGTGTGCGTTCATATTGCATTTACGAAGCTTGGTTGAAATATGAACTTGTGCTCAATGCCAAAAGTGTAATGGAACATGGGGAATAATTACCTTGTGACGACTTGTTAGATCGATGAGAAACCGCTCATGAGTATGGAACTGTCATAATGATGCATGCATGGTGGATTTCACAGGTTGTGAAATGGTTGGTTGAGTGGATTTGTGAAATGGAATGGTTATGCCATAGTGGAAATGTGAATTTAATTGGGAACTTTTCTTGGTGTCTTTTCTTAAGAAAGATGGGTTTTGTTGGAAAATAGTTTTGACATGGAACTTGTTATATTATAAACTATTTTTGGATTTGTTTTATATAAATTGTTTTATATAAATGTGCTAACATGTTTTATCCTGGAGGCATGGGTTGGGAATTCATTGGGGAAAACCCACTGAGTTTCATTACTCACCCCATGCTTTGGCACGTTGGTGCTTTTGCAGATGTCATATATCTAGATGTTGGAAAAAGTAAAGTGTCACATGTTTATAGCACTACTTCGTGATTCTTGGGATGGTTCATGACATTGGAACTTGGAGCTTGTAGAGCATGGAGTTGGGTTTTCATCTTATGGTCTTTTAGTTTGTCTGTCCACTGTTTACTCTGGTTTAGTGTTGGTTTCCATTTTGGTAATCTTGGTTGGTTATGATAATCTAAATGGTTGTGTTTTCTTAGTTTTATCATGCATCATTTAGTTGTTTATTCTGGTTATGGTTGTTGGTTTTGTGGTATGTTCTAAAAGGGTAAATCTTCCCCCACTTGTTTTAAAACCCTTCGGAATTTATTTCCTACCTTTGGTGTCTTGGGGATTTCACTTTAGTACAAGTAATGTATTATTGTATTCTTATGCCAATAAGGATAAACAGGTCATTAAAAATGGTATCAGCTTGTTCGGTCCCTACCTAAGGAGTGGTCATCGATGTTCTTGGTCTTGGAGTTGAAATTCATTCTTGTCTATTCCTTGGGTGGTCATCTTAGACAAGAGTAGGATTGTCAGAACTTGATATGTATAACATAAAAGGACATAGCTAATCCATTTATACTGAACTTCAAGTTACCAGGCTGTTGGGTACATAAGTGTTTTGGATACACTTCTAGAATGTTGGAAATCTCATTGTCATGGGTTTAGCCAGTGAGATGAGCATGGCATGCATTAGAGGAATGACTTCCCACTAGTATGGAATATCCCATTGCGAAGAATGATTTATGATTTTGGGCAAGGTGAAATTTTTTGAAAAATGCAGAAATCGATTTTCAAATGAATGATTTTGAATAGTGGATAGATGGTATATTTTGAAAATGAATAGATTTTCAAAAATTATGAGGGATGTTTTAAAAAATGGTTGAACTTGTGGAAAATATTGGTGGCTGGAAAAAAATGATATTATAGTTGATGTGATATAAATTGAAATGCTAAACCTTCATTTTCTAGAAAGTTAGACTAACTGTGTGCGTTGTTTGTATAGAAAATGACACCCGTTAGGCATCGTAGAAACCAACCTGAAGAAGCTGCAGAGAATGTGGTCACACCTGAGCCATAGGTTAACTAGAAGCTAGTCTAAAGTATAGTTCCAGTATTTCAGGCTGTGGACATGGGAAATTGGAGGGATGAGTCAAGGCATGTAGACCATTCCATCCAGTTCCAGAAGCAGAATCCACCCATCTTTCGGGGTGATTCTGAACCAGAAAGGGCGGAGGTGTGGCTTAGTAGGATGAATCGTATCTTTGACTTCATCGGCACCCCATCAGAACTAAAAGTAAAGTTGGCGACGTATATGCTGGAGGATCTTTTACGACAGTGGTGGAAGCTAGTGGTGTAGGCTAAGGTGGATCAAGGCCTGGGCTGGGAAGAATTTAAGGAATTGTTTAATAAATAATTCTATCCTCACACTTTCAAGATCTAGAGGAAAACTGGATTTTTCAGCCTGAAGCAGGAGAATCTCTTTGTCATAGAGTATGCAGCTAAATTCATGAATTTAGTGGGATTTGCACCAGAAGTTTCCGCAAGTATATCGCTGAAGGCACGCATCTTTGAATCAGGGTTGTGAAAGGAGATTTGTTCGAAAATAACTCTGGTCTGTATTACGAATTATATGGAGATGGTAAAAAGAGCCACAGTAATTGAAAGAGACATATCTGGAGTTATGGGAGGAGGAAGTATGATTATACCCATGGGAACGGGTGGGAACTCTAATGCTGGGAACAAGCGGAAGAGAGACACCTACTTCCAAAGTGAGTGTGCAAATCAGAATCAGATGGCTGGATCAGTGAATCTTCCTCCATGACCCATGATGAAAACTGGGTGTTTTCAATGTGGCCTGATTAATCACATGAAATGAGAATGTACAACATCACCTAGAGCATGCCACAATTACAACAAGATGGTAAAACTTCAACAATATTGTCACAATGCTCCATGGTCGGGGGCTCGTGACACTTCTCAGGTGTCACATGCATCTTATGATTCAACAGGGTGAAGATAGCAAAATCAGTCTCGCCATCAGAATAGAGCTAGCCATTGTGATTGTAGGAATACCATGACTCCTCAGACAGGGCACTCTCAACAAGTTAATAAGGAGAAAAGTGCAGCAACAAAGAAATTGTATGGGGCAGAACATTTGATTGTGGATGACCAGTCTGGACCGTCTACGGTGAGAGGTACGATTATTTTGAATTCTACCCTTGTGTAAGTGTTGTTCGATAAGGGTGCATCACATTCTTTTCTTGCTTCTCGTATTGTTGATTTGCTTAACATAAAACTTGAAATGATTACTTCTATAATAAAATTTCAAACTCCTCTCGGTGAAAGAGAATGTAGAGCCTTCGTGTGTAGAGAATATTTTATAACTGTTGATGGAGCTGAGCTAAAATGGGATTTCTCTGTGCTAGAGATGGATGCATATAATATAATCCTGGGTATGGATTAGTTGACAAAGTTTACGGCTCACATCGACTGTTATAGAAGAACAGTTAGTTTCGAGACTGAGGATGGCATCGAGCATCTCTTTAGAGAAGAAAGAGTGGAGAAGGTAGGTGCAACAGGCTTTTTGGCACCAGTAGTGGCAAAAATCTCTTACCAGTTGGCTGCGTTAAACTTGGAATCGATGGATGAGATCCCGAATAACAGTTTTCCAGTAGTCGTGGATCAATTTCCTGATGTTTTTCCTAAAAACATCTCAGGGTTACCACCTGTAAGAGAATCGGAGTTTACAATTGATCTCCTTCTGGGGACCATTCCTATCTCACTTCCATCTTATAGGATTTCACCAACAGAGTTAAAGGAATTTAAAGTGTAGTTTGAAGAACTGGAAAGCAAAGGTTTTATTAATCCAAGCGTGTCTCTATGGGTAGCACCAGTTTTGTTTATAAAGAAAGAAGATGGAACTTTGAGGCTATGTGTAGATTATCGTAAACTCAACCAAGTTACAATAATTAATTGATATCCAATTCCATTCATTTATGAACTATTTTATCAATTGAGGGGAGCTCATTGGTTCTTCAAGATTGACTTGCGGTTAGAATATCACCAGTTGCGAGTTCAGAAGGAGGATATTCCGAAGACAGCCTTCAGAAGCAGATATGGCCACTACGAATATGTAGTCATGCATTTTGGACTTATGAATACACCAGTAGTATTCATGGATTTGATGAATAAGATATTTCAGTTATATATGGATTCTTTTGTTGTGGTGTTTGTGGATGACATATTGGTGGATTGAAGAACAAGAAATGAGCATGAGAAACACTTGGCGATAGTGTTGGAAATCTTGAGCAACCATCAGTTGTATGCCAAATTATCAAAGTGTGATTTTTGGATACAAGGGGTATTTTTTCTAGGCCATGTTGTTTTTGAAAAAGATGTTTCAGTGGATCCATAAAATATAGAAGCTGTTCTTTCTTGGCAACTGCTGAAGAATTTCTTTGAAATACGAAGTTTTATTGGTCTAGTTGGTTATTACCGACGTTTTGTCCATGATTTCTCACGACTAGCTTCACCTTTGACATCATTGACAAAGAATAATGCTCTTTTTCAATGGAATGAGGAATGTCATAGATCTTTTCAAGAGTTGAAACTTCACCTTACATCAACACCCATCTTGATCTTTCCTGAATCAGGACAAGGGTATGTGGTGATTGTGATTCTTTGGGAACCGGGTTGGGATGTGTTCTCATGCAAGGAGACCATGTTGTTAATTATGGTTCAAGGAAGTTGAGGGTGCATGAGAAGAACTACCCAACACATGATTTGGAGTTCGCTGCAGTCATCCGTGCTTTGAAAACATGGAGACAGTACCTCTTTGGTGAGAAATTTACTGTGTTTACGGATCAAAAAAGCTTGAAACACATTTTCTCACAATGAGATTTGAATCTGAGGTAGATGAGATGGATGGAGTATCTTCAAATTTTTGACTTGGACTTGATGTATACACCAGGTAAGGGAAATTCGGTGGCTAATGCATTAAGCAGAAAGTCGTATGCTCAGTTGGAGAAAGAAGCTTCAGACGAATGGCAGTTGATGTCGGTCTTCGCCGACATGCATGTGGAATGTGATGACTGAGGTGATGTTGTGGTTTTATTTACATTTTCACTTGTTCCTAATTTGGTAAAGATAGTAAAGTAGGAACAGACATCCGATGTAGACTGTATTGCAATGAGTTCAAAACTCAATGGTGGGGAGACCATTGAGGGATGGAATCTGGATGGGAGTTTAATTTTGTGTTATCGAGATCGAATGATTGTACCTTTAGCTTCTTAGGAACAACTCCTTATTGATTACCACCATTCGAGATGGGCTGTACATTCAGGTACACAGAAGATGTATAAGGCGTTGAAGGCATAGTTTTGGTGGAGCGACATAAAATGGAAAGCAGCTGAATTTGTTTCAAGGTGTTTAACTTGTCAGTAAGTTAAAGCAGAACATCAGCGGGAAGCTGGTATGTTACAATATTTACCTATCCCAGTGTGGAAATGGGATCAGATATTAATGGATTTTGTTACAGGTCTTCCAAGAATGGTCTGGAAACACATTTCCATTTGGGTGATAGTGGATCGTCTAACCAAGTCGGCCCATTTCATCCCGATTTGTGAAACTCATACTATGGAAAATCCTTCAAAAATCTATATCTAAGAATTGGTAAAGAGGCATAGGGTACCTGGGTCTATCATCTCAGATAGAGATCCAAGGTTCAGATCTCGTTTCTGGAAATCATTAGAGCAATCCCTTGGGACTTGGTTGACGATGAGCATGACGTATCATCCTCAGACGGATGGTCAATCCGAGCGGACGATACAAACATTGGAAGACATGTTGCGGGCTTGTGTAATGGATTTTGGTGTCTTGTGGGAAGAGCACGTTCCTTTAGTGGAGTTCTCATATAATAACAGCTATCAAGCCTTGATACGCATGTCTCCATTTGAAGCATTGTATGGGAGGCCTTGTCATTCTACACTATGATGGGTGGAAACTGGTGAAACATCACTAGTCGGGCCGAGCCTAGTCCAAGAAACAATAGAGAAGATTAAGTTTATTAGAAAGAGTATGGATACGGCTCAAAGTCGTCAGAAATCTAATGCAGATCACCGTCGCAGACCATTGGCGTTCATTGTGGGTGATCATGTCTTCTTGAGGATCTCTCCAAGACATGGACATCATCGTTTTGGGAATCAAGGAAAATTATATCCTCGATATATATTCCCTTTTGAGATACTGGAATGGGTTGGAGAGGTGGAATATCTGTTGGCATTACCACCACGGTTCAGTTCAGTGCACAATGTGTTCCATGTATCTTAGTTAAAGAAGTATCAACCTGATCCTGACCATGTGATCAGATGGGATCACATTGACCTAGAGCCGGATTCTTCGTTGGTAAATATCCCGGGGTAGATTTTGGATAGGAAGGATAAAGTCTTGCGTGGGAAAAGCATCGGTCTATTCCGGGTTTTGTGGCAACAAGGTCAGATTCAGGAAGAGACTTGGGAATGCGAGAAATAAATGAGAGAGCAGTAGCCAGAACTATTTTAGACAATCATTGGTTTTCTACTTTCTAGGGATGGAAAGTCCAATGGTGGGGAGAATTTAGTACCCCTAGTTTTTGGAATGAAACCCGTACTTGATGATTTTCATGGTTTTAAAAGTTAAGGATGACGTATGGGAGAGTCGAGAGATCCTGGACTAAAGTTTTAAGCAAAGGGGAAGGTGAACGGGCTTTGCACGGTTTGTCTAAACTGTGCAGCCAAACCAAGCATGGATAACTGAGGAGGTAGTGGCTTCTACATGGTCGGCACACGGGTAAGGGAAACTGTGCGATGAGGCTGTGTGATAAGGGTGGCTGAGGCAGTAGCTAATGCATAGTTAGCGCACGAGTTGTCAAACCGTGCAGAATAACTGTACGGTCACTTAAATTTGATCCTTAAACTGTGGATATAACTAATTTTGCCTCTAATTACCTCATTAAACCTTCTAAGAAGCCCTAACTTGGGATTTTGGTTCTCCTAAGGTCAAAGAGGGTTCTCCCATCATTTCGGAGGTGGTACTAAGACTTCTCATGGAGAATCAAAGCCGGATTCTTGAGGTATGTGATCGTTCTTGTTTGATTTCTCAGAACAACTTAGATCGACTTCTCCTTATCTCTAGGTTTCAATGATCTATGCCTTTTATCGGTAGATATAAGTGTGTGGATGCCAAATATGTTGATTTTTGGTCTTTTTTGTGTTAGTAGAAGAGCTCTAAGGTGGGTTTTTGGAGATTTTACCCGGTGTTCTTGAGTGTTCTTTGACCGTTGCTTGGTTTCACCTTTTTTCTGAGGTAGGTGGCTCCACTCTCGATTCCTATTTCTTAGAACTTTAAGGTTTAGTTGAAATTTATTTAATTGCTTGGTTTTGATTGGGAAATTGTGGTGCAAAGCATGTTATAAATCTTCTTTAGTGATGATTTATGGGTTTTTATAGAATTGTGGAAATTGAAAGAATGGTTTGTGCAAAGTGTTTTGGTTTCTTGATTTTAAAGTGGTGATTTAAAAATATGGATTTGATGGATTTGGAAAATGGTTTGTGGGAAAAGGGGTTTCAATAAAATGGGTGTTTTATTGAAATGGTTTTTGCATGGTTGGAATGGTATGGATTTTGGGCATACTGGGTGTGTGCGTTCATATTGCATTTATGAGGCTTAGTTGAAATATGGCCTTATGCTCGGTGCCAAAAGTGTAATTCCACATGGGGAATAATTACCTTGTGACGACTTGGTAGATCAATGAGAAACCACTCATGAGTATGGAACTGTCATAACAATGCATGCATGGTGGATTTCACGGGTTGTGAAATGGTTAGTTATGTGGATTTGTGAAATGGAATAATTATACCAAAGTGGAAATGTGAATTTGATTGGGAACTTTTCTTGGTTGCTTTTCTTGAGAAAGATGGTTTTTTTTGGAAAATAGTTTTGATGTGGAACTTGTTATATTGTAAACTGTTTTTGGATTTGTTTTTATATAAATTGTTTTATATAAATGTGCTAACATGTTTTATCCTAGAGGCATGGGTTGGGAAGTCATTGGTGAAATCCTATTGAGTTTTATTACTCAACCCCTGGTTTAGCACATTGGTGATTTTGCAGATGTCATATATAGGGATTTTGGGAAAGGTAAAGTGTCACATGTTTATAGCACTACTTCGTGATGCTTGGGATGGTTCGTGACGTTGGAGATTGGATCTTGTGGAGCTTGGAGTTGGGTTGTCGTCTTGTGGTCTTTTAGTTTTTTTTCCGCTATTTACTCTGATTTAGTGTTGGTTTCTGTTGTGGTACTCTTGGTTGGTTATGATAATCTAAATGGTTGTGTTGTCTTAGTTTTATCATGCATAATTTAGTATTTTATTCTAGTTATGGTTGTTAGTTTTGTGGTATGTTCTAAAAAGGTAAATCGTTCCCCACTTGTTTTGAAACCCTTCAGCATTTATTGCTAGCCTTTGGCATCTTGGGGATGTCGCTTAAGGCCAGTTAATGACTTGTTGTATTCATAATCCAATAAGGATAAGGAAGTCATTACAAAATATCTATAAGAATAGAAAATTCTTAAATCCTTAATTCCCTTAAGATAAAATAAAATTCATTGTCCAACTTTTAAATGGGTTTATTTCATATTTCCTCGATATATTTCACACAAGAATACTGAAAAAATTAAATATGTATAACTAGTAGTTAAGTAAATTAAAATTCATATCATACCTCAATAGTATTTTGATCATCTGGCTACCCAACCTCATCAAGATATAATGTATTTGAGGTACTAATAGGAGTAATTTTAGTATTATCATATCTATATTTATTATGAAGATATTTGAGATACTAATATTGAGATATAAGAGTTCCTTGTTTTTTTCTGAAATTTTAAAACTAAGGAAATATGTAAACTCACCCATCATATTAATTTTAAACCCAGAATTCAAAAGATCTGCTAGGGAATCTATTAAAGATTATTGAGTTAAACCAAATATAATGTCATCAAAATAAATTTTTACAATCATAATATTTTTATTAAAATATTTTATATTTAAAGTTGGATCCAAGTATCCCTTAAATAAATTATTTTGTAACAAAAATACAGTAAATCTATCATACCAAGCTATAAGGTCTTCCTTAATTCTGTGTAAAGATTTTGTGTGCTTATAAACTTTTTCGGGGATGTTTTTATTTTCAAAACCAAGTGTTTGTTCCACATAAACTTCCTCTTTAACATATCTATTAAGAAAATAACACTTCACATCCATTTTAAATAGTTTGAAATTAAATAATGTTTCAAATTCTATAAGTATTCAAATAAATTTAAGTCATTCTACTAGAGAAAAAGATTCTTTATTATCAATTCCAACTTGTTGATTATATCCCTTAGCAAAAATTATAGCTTTATTTGTAAAAATTATGAAAATCTTCATCACATTTGTTCCAAAAACCCACTTTAATCCAAATATTTAAGTTTCTTTATGTCATTAAACTAAAGTATATTATTTTTTCCTCTCAAATTCATTGATCTCATATTGCATTTCCTTAATACAATCCTCATCACATAAAACCTCATCAGGATTCTTATGTTCAAATTAGGATAGGAAATCTAGATGTTCAATTTCATTCATTAAGGAACTTCCCATACAAACTAGTTGCTCTATATCACCAATGATACACTCACTAGGAAAATTCTAATAAACAACTGACTTCTTGGGTTTTCAAAATTCTTTTATTCAACAATAGACAGGAAAAATTCTTGAGGGAAATATTTAAAATATAATTCATGAGTTACTTCATTATTATAAAAATTTTTCATCCATGTTTGTAAATCAATTTTAGAAATATCATCTGGATATGTATGTCTGGGTTTTTTGTAAACAAATGGATCAGTTTCATCAAACTTAACATTTATTATTTCTTCAACAATAGAATAATTTTTATTAAAAACTATATAAGCCTTATAATTAGTGGAATAACCCCAAAATATCCCTTCATTGGATTTGGGTAAGAATTTATGGAAGTTTTCTATAGTATTCAGGATGAATACTTTGCAACCAAAAACTTTGAAGAAAGAAAATTTTGATTTTCTTCCCATACATAACTCATGAAGAGTTTTATTAAGAAAATGTCTAATTAAAACTCAATTTATAGTATAATAGGAAGTAATAACTAATTCAGATAAAAAAAAATAAATCAACAGAGTGTTAAATCAAAATGGTTCTAGTTATTTATTGAATAATTCTATTTCTTATTTTAATTAAACTATTTATTCGGGGGGTTCTATGTGCTGAAAAGTTATGTTACATACATTTATTAGTATAAAATGTTTCAAAATCATCACTTAAAAAATCTCCACGATGATCACTACCAATATTTATCCAGGAAATGTTTTTCTCATTTTAACTTTGGATATAAAAGTTTTAAAATAAAAAAGGGTTCATGTTTATTTTTGAGTAAATAAACCTCTATATATCTAGTTTAATAATAAAATAAGATATATACATTATATTTTTGGCCAATAAACCCAGTTTGTGTAAGACCAAATAATTCCATTTGAAGTAACTATAAATCATCATAAGTTGAGTCTTTAGGAAAAGATTAATAAATTGACTTATGTTGCTTGCCATATTGACAAGGGTCATAAATTTTTTAAGTATCAAACCAATGTTTCCATAGATCTCTAACAAGTCATTTCCTAGTCAAATTAGATAAGTTTCTAATGCTAAAATGTCATAAAATTATATTCTACAACCAATATTGATCTTATATTTCACTAAGTTAATGTAAGTCTTGGATCCCAAGGTCTTTTAAGTTAATTTTATAAACAGCCTCATGCTAACTGGTAGAAAGAATAAATTCATCCTTGGAAATATGTAGTAAATATTTATGATTATTTGAGATCACAAGGTAACCTTCATCACATAATTTATTTATGATTATAAGGTTGTTATTAAGACTATTAACAAATACAACATTTCAAATAAGAGTTTTTTCAAGAAAAACAATGTTACATATTTTGTAGTATCTTCTTAAGAATTATCTCTGAAAGTTAATTTTACACCTTTAATCTTGATTATATTATTGAAGTAGTCATTATTTCCAATCATTTTCCAAGAACACCCACAATCTATTTACCATAAATTCTTATTATTAGTACTATCTATGTTTTCTTGAAAAAAAGATTAAACTTTTGGGACAAAAACCTTATTGGGACCAGTAATGTTAGAAAACAAAATAATTGGTAAACATATTATTTCAACTTTTTTAGTTTGAAAAAATCTCATTTAATTTTAAAAATAATCATTAAGAAAAACTAGGGATTGAATTTTATTTATGGAACTATTCTTTTTCCGATGCCCATGACTTTGACACTTAGTGCAAAAGGTGCACTTTTTAGAACAAAGAAATTATTAATGATAACATGTTTTTTTATTAGTATAACCCATAAATATATTATTAATATAAGGATTAATTTTTTTGTACATTTCATTAAAATTTTACTTTCTAGGGGTAAACTTTGAAAAAAGTTTCTTCAGAGAAGAAATTTCAGACTTTAGTTTCACAATGAAATTCTTATCCTCATTTGTAATTGTTTATAAAAACTAGTTTGTATACTATTTTTCATAGAAAGGAATTTTTCAAAATTCTATGAAATAGTATATTTTATCTAAATAGTGTCAAGATCTTTAGAATGATTTGATATTTCATTTTTTAAATTATTAATTCTTGAATCATCATTAGCTAGTTTAGCTTTAGCATTATCATATTTTCTATTATAAATTTTACAATACTCATATTCTATAATATTTAAAAAATGATAATCTTTATCATACGTAGGTAAAAAATTATCTTTTTTAAGGAATATTATTTATCAAAATATGTAGAAATTTTCTCATTAGGATAATCAGAAGTTAAATACATATTGGTAATCTTTTAATCTATTCATACCTTTTCAATGAAACAATTATTTACAAATGGTACAGTTGAAAGAATAAATATGTTCCTTTGTATAGAAATTTTATTATTTGAAGAAATTTAAAATGAATAACCGCCACTATAACACGATATGTTAGATGTTTTCAAGAATTTATTTCCTTTATATTTGTAATACTCCTTATATTTTCTTTATAAGTTTCTTTATTTCCTATCTTTCATCATCACCTTTGGATAATCAACTTAGATATGTGTAGATTTATTACACTCATAACATGTGATTGAAAAATATTTATTTCCAACAATATTATTCATTATTATATCTAGATTATCTAATTAATTATCATAATGTTCTAAAGTTATATAATTGGAATGAATAATAAATTTATTCTTCCTTTAATTTTTTACAACTGTAAAGACCGAGAAATTCCGTAGAAATTTTTTTTCTTACATTCTTGGGTTTTTTACGAGTCCGTAAAAATTTACGGCACTTGATTCTTATGCCTGGTGTGCCCAGAATCAATTTCTGATGTTTTTTATGGGTACGTTCTGTAAATATACGAGCATGATTTTATAACTTTTGAACCGGTGCTCAAAATAGAAATCTGAGGGCACCGTTGAACTCACAGCATCGATGATTGCTTAGTGAGACCTTCACTATAGTTGTGTTCAAGCAAGAATGGATGTTAGATTTGGGGTTTTTAATTAATTTGAATAAAAATAAAGTGTTAACTTTTTATTATTATTGGTGGTTAAAAGATCTAAGAGGAGGTTAGTGGTGGGGGCCATCACACCATAACCTCCCATGAGAGGTTATGGAGGTGGGGCCCACCCACACATAACCTCCCTTGGGAGGATATTCTATGGTGGTGACCACCCGGGGGTTGTAACCCCATGGAACCCCCAATTAAGTGGAGAGCCTCTTCACCTTCCTCCACCATTTATTTGATCCCACACCACCCTTATTAATTATATGGGTTGTCCCATTTAATTAATCACAACAATTTGAATTGTTGTGCCAACAAATTATAGACGACGTTTCCATCTATTTTTTTGGCATGCTTTATACTTTTTGTTGGGAGAATTAAGGAGAGGAAAGAACATGGAGGAGCCATTTCTATTCAGCAAAGAACGACAGACATCTTCCACCTTCTTCTTTCTTCAACCGAACCAATGAAGAAGGAGCTAACTGCGAAGAATGCCGACGACACTTCTTCCTCAGTCTTTTAACCCAGACACTTTCCGACATCAAGGAATTGATGTCCGCGATTCCTCTTCTTCCACCATCAACGAACGACAAGTGAGGTAGGGGTTTGAGTTGAATTTTTAGTATTGTTCTACATCATTCCAATATCGGATTATGTTATGCCGATTGATATCAATGTAACATGGAGGGCTCGGACCGCACGAACACGGCCTGACCCTCCCCCTTTGATTGTTGTCATTTGTTGATGACGGTGGCAGTGCAATGATGCCGCCGGAAGAGAGGATCATAGCGTGGGAACGGGCAGCGGCTGACAGGCCGCTGCGGTACATGCGAAAATCGGAAATGAGTCGGCCACAGAAGAAGCCGACGATGCAAGGGCCTTCGGGTCGCCAAAGGGGCGCGATGCTGTCGCGCCGCATAGAGAACCAACCCGCGGCCAGGCAGGCCACGGTGGTGTCGGAGGGGCGCGATGGCATCACATAGTGCCGGAAGAGGGGGACGCTGTGGTCAGACAGGCTGGGCGCGGTGCCATCGCGCCACACCAGAGAAGAACTATGGCCAAAAGCCGTGACGAACAGAGGAGGGCGGTCGGCTGAGCTGGACGCCTGTGCGCGCTACAGGTGGGACCCAAAGGGTCCCACAGTGACCGGGACAGCGCCACACGCCGGCCGTTGTGGAAGGAAGGGGGTGTAACCTCCCATGCATGGCCAGCCGGGCCACGCGGGCCCGCTAGCCGGCCACGTAGGGCCGCCAACCAGCCGGCCACGCCGGGCTGCCAGCCAGCTGGGCCATGCGGGCCGCCAGCCAGCTGATCCACATGGGTTGCTGGGCTGGGCCACCCCCCCCCCCGCTCAGGTCGGGCCACCCCCTCGGACTTGGCCGGACCCTCAGGTCGGGCCGCCTTTGGGCCGGGCTGCCCCCTTGGGTCGGTCCACCCCTTGGGCTGGGCCGTCTTCTGGGTCAGACTCACGGATAGGGTCAGACTCGCGGACCAGTTCAGAGCCCAATCCGAACCTGATTAGCTGAATTCAACTTTTCACCAGTATCATGGGCTATGGGTGTCCGATCAAAGAACGATCTATGGAGACAGAAAGCTAAGAGCGAGACAGTTCTTTTGGAATAGACCACTTGATGTCTGGACATAGTTGGTATACGGTCGGGTTGTTTTGAACCTAAAAACCAACTTGCCCCCTTGAACAGAAATGCCAATAACTCACAGACCGGGCGTCCGATTGATGCACCGTCTATTGCGTTGAGATCCCTATGATGAGGTAGACCTTTGAGATACTTTACATGGGACTTCGTGATAGTGGGAGTAACGACCAGTAGCTTGTGGATCAGATCCTCATAGAGACGAGTGAGTGGAGTATAGAGACTTAGTAGCTAGCTGATAACTGAAGACTGATGACCTTTCAACTCAGAGTGTTTTGACTTGCCCAATGGGGAGGGCCTCTATGTGAGAGCGGCATACCTACAGTGGGGAGAACCTTTGTGTGACATGGCAGATCCACGGTACTCGACAGGAGGATTACCTTAGCAGGCTACGAGGGGGAGCACCTCTGTGTGGTGCGGCAGACCCACGGTGGGGAGAACATATGTGTGAGCGCGGAAGAGCCATGGTACTTGACAGGAGGAGTGCTACAGCAGTCCAAGATATTGGGAAGTGCCTCTATGTGAAGTGTAAATACCACAATACTCTATAGGGGAGTACACTAGCGGTTGAGGTTTTGAAAGTTAGACTGGGAGTGTTACATGATACCACCCCTAGAATAAAATCATGGTATTGAGCTGAGTCAATGAATTTTGATTTTTTCTCATGATTGAGATGGGTTACTAGATAACTTAGGTATATGTATGGGCATATACCTAAGTAATGATTATTCGTTGATTTCATAAGTTGTGGTTTATCCTTGTGGGATTTTGTGAGACCTTGAGGGTCTCAGGGTTCCTACTAAGTATCGTTATAATCACCACTGTACGGGCTATGCTTGCACCTCATTGTGTTAGTTGTAGAAGAAGAACAACATTGACTGAGGTAGAGAGTAGTAGGACTGGATGGTACCCGGAGCTGGACCACTCGGTGTGACGGTGCACAGAGTGGACAGACAGATGTGGAGAGATGAGGAGGCCATCTGTACCTACCCTTTAGGTAGGAACCTCAGTGGACGACCCGGTAGCTGCTTTACTTCTTCTTTCAGTTGTACTTTTACTTTTCCATTTCCTTGTACTTTACGGTTGGGCTTGTATTTCCGTCCCATTTACTTTCAGTACTCTCTTTTGTATACAAATTTACTTAGTGTTTTACTTCCAGTTTCATACTTTGTTGTGTGTGTTTTAATTTATAAATGAAATTCCTTCCCAGTTTAGGGATTTACTCCTTTGGTGCTAGTCACCAGCCCCTGGCCTATGGAAGGTGGGCTTGGGGTTGTCACGATGCAGGACCTAGGGGACGGTTCACGACAACAACTTTCTCAAGTGTTAGAACATTAGAAGTAATAGTAGTAACACAAAAAGAAACACCTCCATTTTCTTTCTTAGCTTTCTCATAATATCTTTTAAGAATATCTCATTACAGTATAAGAGTCCCAATAAGGTCATCCAACATAATATTAATCAGATTTCTTGTCTCATCCATAGCTGTTATTTTTTCCCACACATTAGGCATGATATCTGTCATGTTTTCCCCAATAATTTCACCATCAAGACCTATTTATCCAATAAATAGTAAACCAACCATGATTCTCATGAAACTATACTTTACCTTACAACTAATTCTCTATGTATGAAATAAAAGTACTAGTAGTATTCTCTAAGAATATCTCTTCATGTTTCAATAACATTAGAAGTACAAAAGTGAGTGGCTTCAAGATTTTAATGAATACTATTTTCATCATCACCTGAAGATATCTGAGTGTATATACTTCTTGTCATAGAAAACAATAGAGTATTCTTCACTCAATAATGTAATTGATAATCTTGTTTTTCTTGATGTCTAGAAGTAGTGACATCCTTATAAATAATATTATAGTATCCAGTAAGCATAAAAAATTATAAACTCTAGTTTTGATAATAAAAGCTTTCATCCTATCTCCACAATACCCATAATCAACACCATCAAAGATAGGTAGTATATTTGGATTTAGATTATATATAGAACCAAAATTAAGACCTATATTCTTTAAAAAAATAGAAATTATTTTACACAAGTACACTTTATTGTAAAAAAGTTTATATCAAAACTTGCAATAAGTAAAAACTCGTCAAGTATATATGTAGTAGAAACATACTCTGATACCAATTGTAGGATCATAAGAATTATCTTATATGGATATACTTACAGGGGATGAATTGTAGTTTAAAAACATAGTTTAAAATATTTAAACTAAACAAAACACTAAACCTATTTATGTAACTTTATCAAACTACAACTTAGTCTGATTATCAGTGCCAAAAAATCAGAATCAGATAATGACCAATTATATCAGAGTAAAAACCAAAATAAAAAATAATCTGATTTATATTAGAGTGATTATCATAATAAGAGTTAATATGATAAAAAAATAGAATAGAAAGGTTAATATGAATACTCTATTTTTATTATATGCATTGTAATAGAAACTTGTAAAGAAATAAGAAATATGGATGAATTAGAAGATATTATTAAATATTTAACTCTTATAACCTTACAAGTAAAGTAGTAAATAACCTTGAATAAAGGTATCCAATTTTTTATACTTATAGTAAAGCTTGTCCTTCCTTTATAGAAATTCTCTCGATATATTGATCAGATTTTCTCTGTTCTCCTATCCTTGGAATCCATCAATACAAACATCAACATCTATCTTCCTATCACCGAAATCACTTGATCCAATGGATAAAATTCACTATATTATAATACCTTAAATACCTTGATCATAAAAATTATCTAACATGGATTAAAATTAAAAAAAATTAGGAAACAACCTTAGAAGGATCCCTTCGAATGACAGCTTACAAATGAAATACACTGGCTAAGTACAAGCAGTTCATACAGATAAATCTTGAGAAGAGAAGTAACCAACCATCTCAAAAATCTTCAAATGAGTCATTATTTAGTAAAAATAACCCAATACAAACATTTGAATGTTTTTTCAATGACCAAGGATATCTAGAAGTTGACAGATCATTATAACTAAATGTTTGATGTCTCATCATTACAATGTTAAATATATTCCTTATGATAAAAATAATTATTCTATATTCCTATTATAATATTTAGTCATTCTAATGGAATTTATTTTAGTTTTTCAATATGATAATATATATGAGAGTAAGTGAGATTTTATCCATTCCAATATCAGTCCAATCGTGAGTAATTTTGTCAGTATGGTGTAAAAGGAAAAAGTCTATCTTCTTGTCTGATAAAAGTTTAATCTAATAATCAGATTCATACACAATAAGATAATCTCAATAAAAAATAGTAAGTTTATTTTTGTAATACATTATAAATTTTTATAAGTTTGGTAAAAGGTAATGTTTTCTACAGGAACATACTAAAACACTTAGGACTAAAACAGTTTGTAAAAATGTTTTAAGAAAGTGTTTTTGATTTCCAAATATAAAGGAATGGAAAAGTAAGAATTAGAACTTGTGACTCAATATATTGAAAACATAAAAGTTAAAATCTTCTTTATTCACTTATATCATTAGAATTAGTGTATATATATGTATATTCTCAGCATACGTTTCATCAACCAAACTCAATGAAAATGAAAGTTGTTTTATGCTATTCTAACTCACATAACTTTAAACAAGAATGAATTATTGACCAGGTCTAGAATTTTTTTTCTTATAATCTCTTACCCAATTGGCATATGTGTCTCACTACAAATTTATATCTAGACTATTTATATATATCATAATAATTCTTAGATTAATATTGATATATATCAAAATAATTATAGATAGCAAAATATGAGACTCTATATGATCATTATGAAACCATGCACATAGAGTGCCAATATAAAAATTATAAACACAATATTTATTTAGATTGATCTGGATAACAATTATTTTTATTATATCATTCTGATTCACATCTATTCCTAATTCATCATTACTCATATATATTCCAAATGATACTAATGTTGAAACTTATTTTTGGACTTCAAGGGATTTTTTTCAACAATTACCTATAATATTTTTTTGGGATAGAAATATTAACCATCTTATCAAAAAATATACAATCCCATAATGTAATTAATTTCACTGATAATTAGAATATCAAAATTACTTTTCTATTTCATCATAAAAGTCATCATTAGAAATCTATTTTTAGAAGAAAATATAATATCATCAACTTGGACTATGACTATGAGAGTGCCTGTGGATTTTTCATTCACATGAAATTTGGTATCAAAATTTCCCTTTATAAATTTTATATTCTTTAGAAAGTTATTCAAATTTAATTAATGGTATATTGGATCCTATTTTAAGATACAAAATTCCATTTTCAATATAAAAACCTTTCTACCATATTTATATGCATTTAAGACACTAATTTGTTCAATAAACACTTCTTCTTAATGATATTCATTTAAGAATGATTTCCTCACATTTTTGTTTCATACACATTTACTTCATATAAGTATTAACTATATGAAATTTTATAATATTTTATATACTATTCATATATAAAATAGAATCTTCAAAATGGATACCTCTATTCTATTAATAAACCTAAATACTAGTCTGGCATTTTTTCTTAGAAATTTACATATCTCATTCAATTTTTTCTTGAAAACATACACGATTCCATTTAATTTTTTTCTAAAATAAGAGTATGATCTAATGTGGGTTTATTCACAATCTAATAAACCTTATCATTCATATAATTAATAAATTTTTCCTGATAAAATTATTTTGAAATTGTTTTTTGGATCAACTTTAGGTATTAGAACAATTTGGTTTTTAGGGATAAATATTTTTCATGTTTGAAATAATGGATTTTGATTGCTAATAATATTTTCAGAATAATTTTTTTTTCAATCTATACTTACAATATTTTTTATTATCAATCTCATATTTATCACTAGTGTGGTAAGAGACGAAATTAACAGAATTGTTCACATTTCTAGCTACATATATAATTTGTTTATCAAAACTGTAATTGTTACTAGATTCAATATTTACATCATTTTATTCCACTTTATCTTATATTTTTCACTATTTTTAAATTATTTTACCCTAAATAAACTCAAAAAGTTTTTTTCTCATTTTTATCAATCATTTATAAATTATATTATTGGATAGGTACTCCATAATGAATCATTCATCAATATTTTCTTTCAATTTTCCCAGATTTGGTTTTTCGATATTTATGCAATAAGGTATTCCAAACAAGTCAATTTTTTCATAGTTGGATTTAATTTATAACATATCTTACATGGTTTCTTGTGTGTATTATGCCTCAATAACCACATGTTTTTATTACGAAAATTAGCGTAAATAATTTCTCTTTAGATTTTTTGGATGTTTATTCTTAGGTAGAATAATTATACACTTATCAATAATTATTTTAATTTTTATTTCTTGTACACCATTATATTAGAGATTATATGTCATAATATGATGGTGCTCGATTCCATTATTATCTATAATGATTTTAAAATCATTACATGTATACTCTTTTCTATTATTTGATTTCATATACATGATATAGACTCCCATTTCTTTCTCGACTAGACTTTAATAATTTCTATCATATATACGACCTCTTAAATATGTTTTAATAATATAAAATTAGTTATCCAAGTTTATTTATCAAAAAAATTAAACAATATCACCTCTGGAATATTTGTATCTCCTTGGAATACAGAATCAAATTGAATGAACTCTAATGGAATATTGGAATATATATTTTCAATTTTGTGTGTACTTTAGAACATATTTTCCTTTTGGAATGTTTCAAATAAAATTATCTTTTAAATTTAAATGGGGGTGGATTTTATCAAATTCATGCTTTGATATGTCTTTCAATTTTCCTTAAACTTGTTGTGTAAGTCTTATATGCCAAATATTATTTAATTTATTATCACTTCTGATCAGTGAATTGTTAGGATAATTAATTTTAAATAAGTCTCCACTTTTATGTTCTCATATGTTGATGAAATTTTAAACTTTTTAATTTCAAATTATATATAAATTATTCATTATCTAAAAATCATTCCCATCATCTCCTAATTTCCCCACACGAAAAATATTATATTATTGATATTTCATATAGAAAACATTTATTCACTTGAAATTTATTACCTTAATATTTGTAGAACAATAATAACTATTTCATAGTGAACTATCATAGAAAAATATCACTAGCCCAATATAATGTTCATTAATTTCGTTGAAAATTTCTATATCTCATACATGTGTAAAGAATAACCACTTTCATGAATTTATATCTTTCCTTTCTAGCATGTTTTCAATGAAACTTTAATAATAATATATTTTATTCCTAATTTATCTTATTATTATCAATACCTTTTTTAACATAGTAAATTTTTCTATGATGGTTTGTTACGAATTCCTGATAATAGTATTTTTATTGTACAAATATACCATATATTTCATCTAAACATTGAAGTCTAATTTTCGTAGAAAAAATTGATGATATCCTTCTCATAATTTTTTTTTTAATTTATAAACCTCTTGTTGCCTTCTCATAAATTCTCCCATTCATTCATGCATTCTCCCAAGTAATGACATATTATACAATCATGAATTGTATTTTTTCCCAAAAATCCCACTATACTAGATATACAAATTAAATATAGAATTTCCTTGTTATAATAAATTCAATAATTTTTCCAAAACTAGAAAACCACGAGTGGTTATTTTTTATACCTATGGGAGGTTGTCATTTTTTACACATTCATTCCATCCATTAATGAGGTCAAGTGTTTCAAACTATTTTTCATGGACTAATTTTTTTTATAATTAAAATTAACCCATAAATATTTGTTAAAATAGAATTACTTTATGACTTTATAAGTGAGTATTTAACTTGTGTCTTTGAATGAATTTTCTCAATTATACATGATGATCTTGATTTTATATCCCTTAAATTATTAAACTAATATCTCATATTTATAAATGTTTTTTCACATTCAATATATATTTTTGTGTGTTTTGTAATTATTCATCTATTTGTTAATGTTATCATCAATATTATATAATATTTTTCAATTAATAGAATCATTCATGTTATGAAATTTAATTTAATCAATTTTCATACATTAATTTTTAAAAATCACTCCTATAGAACTGATTTTATATCCATATTAATTCTATGAAACTATTACTTCATTATTTATCTTAATATTCTTATCGGTAAATTTTATTATTCATGTTTCTCGACATCATCAATAGAATATATAAAATTTTAATATATTTTTATATTGAATGGATGATTGTAGATATATATATATTTTTTGAAATTAGTCATAATTCTTCTACATTTTCTTATAAGAAAATTCATTTTTTTCAAATATATTATAATTCTTCATTTATGTTCATAAACCATTTTGTATTTTGATTCTTATCATTCTGATCATAATCTTGATACTCTCTACTATTCTTATTTTTGTAGTTTGTGGAAAAATTTAAAATTCTACCCCATTTATCACATTTGATTAGAATTCAACCTTTTTATTTTCAATTTTCTTAATTAATGTTATTTGATATAAGAGAAATGATTATATTATAATAGTCATCTATTTCATATTCATTGTTTTAATTAATTGATTATTTAAATTATACATCTTTTTTTGAGATACCTTATAGTTTGAAATTATATTTCCTATTTTTCATTATTTTTAAAGGAAGGAGCCTTTATCATCACAAAATAAATGAGAATATTTTTCAATTCATCAATGGTATAATCATATCTACCTTTAATTTCAAAAATATTATGATACAACCTGTATGGGAATATTTTCATTACATGGTTCACAATGTTAGAGATGTATAGATATTATCCAATTCCCCTAATGTTGATTATGGATTCATTAACTCTTAAAATATATAATATATTTTATTGCCCTTATCCATCTTAATATCTTTAATTTTCCACTCTAAATATTTATCATTTATTCTTTTCCTTTTATATTTCCTTCAAATAAAATTTCAATATTATCCCATATTCCCATTCTAGTTTAATGTTTCATCATAATGTCCATCAAATTATTTTATAAGGATATAAAAATTTCATTCCTATATTTTCTATAAATCTGTAAATGTTTTCTATCAATAATGTACATTTCCCCATTCCTTTAATGGGTGAAAAAATAGTAATTTTATATCTACCACATCAATGAAAATAAATAGAAGAATGGTAACATCATATTATTCAAACCATAGTATTTATACCCATCAGATACATGACACCACTTCTATTCACTAAATTTATATTTTCCACTACTATATACATGTGGATCTGATTAAGGGAAACTATTATTTGGGATAAAACATGATATTCTATTTTAATGGGAATAATATTTAAGGGGAAGGGTCAAGTAGTTGGGAAAGTATTTTATAATTTCATTCACTAATAAATACACTACAAAAATATTTAGGTTTAAAACCTCTCTAAAAAAACATAGAATTACCAGAATGGATGTATAAATTAATGAAGGTGAAGACATGCATAATTTTTAAAATTTTCATACCTAATGTGGGTTGTTACACCTTACATTTTGTTGTTGTTATCATGCTCCAAAAATCTACCACTAACAATGCCTCACCAAAAAAAAATAATTACCGAGGAATAAATATATTTGGATATTACATACATCATCCCATGGTAATATTTTATAGACTATGTAAAGTTATAATATAACTCAAACTATATGGGAATGATCATAATTAGTTCAATGTTTCTTTTGAAACATTTATTGATCCACCTTTTCATGCTATCATAATATAAAACAAGATTTTATTAGTTATTTTAAAAAATTTATCATTGACATTTATTAAAGAAATTAGATTGATTAGACTTTATCAAAATATATAGTATTGGTTGCTAATATTGTTATAATTGATCTTCTCAATATTTAATCATTGAATGCTTAAGTTTATTCATCATTTTAATCTTCATTTTGAATTCTCGATTTAGGATATATTGTCCACTTTTTTCTCAATCATAGTGATGGAGGTATCTCTAACTCTGGTATTTATCAGGATGTTCATAAATTTTGAATATCTTACATTTAATATCTGTTCAATAAATCAATTATATCTCATTTACATGAGGAATATTCTCACAACCAGATTATAAAATTAATACATTATGCGTGTTGTCATTATTATATTTTCCAATTAGAATATAACATTCCCTTAAACAATTAACCACTATCTTCAATTTAATATATGTAATACCTATCATCGATTTTCTCCTCATTTTAGTAGTTTAATAAAAATAAATAGATTTTTTTAAATTTATCACCACATAAAATTATTTTAAAAAAATGTATTTCTAAATTCAAGAAGGATCCCATTATGATATATTATTTATACCATAAGGTATACATTGGTGGAACTCAACTTCAATCTAGTCATAATATGATAAAACTCATTATAGTGCAACATCACTTCACAAATCTGGTACTTGAAAATTTTAACAATTAATTACATATCTTGAATCGTAGAACACTAATTTTCATGTGATTAGAGATAATATGAAAAAATAATCAATAAATTAAATAACAAAAAATTATTATATCCTCCAAAACCATTGATATTTTTCAAATAAATGTTTTTAAAACACTTAAATTAATATGTACAACTATCTCCATTTTAATTTATCTAAAAAATCAGCTAATATAAAAAGTTTAACTATTATGATTTTAACAACATGAAACAACTCAAGCCTTTCATCATGATAATTAATTAAGACACTTCCTTAAAAATTTATATGTGTCACCACCATATAAAGTTTGAGATCACATTATGTTGGTCTTGGTTGACCTTATTGATAATGGAGTCTATATTAATTTTCTTTGGGATCACATTCCAATCTTATAAATCAACCTTATATTTCATAAGGCTCAATATACGATCCCTAAAATATCACCTTAATAAATCCAATGACCACATTATATAGCTCATGGTTATCCTTATAAACTTCATCCCCTTAAAAGTTTCTCACTTTATAAGGTGACTTTTAACTTATAAAGGCTTAGAATTATCTATTTTCATGCCAACATGTTTTTTTCTTATTTCATCTAATAATAAAAAAACTTCTCAAATTAATCATAGGTTATTTATAAATAGATAAAAAATACATCAAACATATTCTCAAAAATTATTCTCATCCTCTAATTTTTTTTTAAAATAACACCTTTAACATTTTCATTGGGCACATCCGTGAAATTCTCCTATGAACATGAAGAATAAAAATGTATATATAAAACCTATGAAATAGAAAAATTAATACCATGAACAATGAATGATGGAATATTAAATTATAATTATCAAATTACTTAAAAAGTAATAACTGATACATAACCAATTTCAAATAAATGTCTATAAAAATATTATATTATATATAATATATACCAATAAAATACATTACCCTTTAATATATCAGGATCTAATTTTGAGACTCCTCCACCAAGATGAACACGACCATCATCTGTGTAACACCACTAGAAAAAATTATATCCATATTTATAACTAATATGTTCTCATATAATATATTATAATCTCATTCAAAATGATTATTTCATTTCATATATTATCATGTATTTGTTTGTATAATGGAAAATATGACATCCTAATTTCATTAAAATCTAAATACCAATATTGTTATTGAATAAATATTAATTAATGTTATACCATAATATATATTCATTAACTTATATATATGATCTTGATGAAGGGAGATAAATAACACCTTATAGTGTTTCATCAAATGTAGAGACCATCATCATGAAATATAATTCCATGACTTTATATATGACATGGAAAATTTCATACTAGGAACACATTCAATTTAGTGACAATGTTGTGAATGGATCATATTACACACTTCAAATGATATGTAGAAAATTATTACGAATAATGTTATTCAAAAAAATGAGGGGATGTATCCCATGAAAATAAAAAATAAAACACTAATATGATTAACATATAGAGTGTATAAATATTCCATGAACTAATGAATTATTAGATATGAATGATACATCATGATATATGAATTCAAAAATATATATGCAATGTCAAACCGTGATAAAGTATATAATATATAATATGTAATACATGTTATAAAACGAAAATACATTTTGTTATACGTTTATCAATATTTTAATCTATTTTTCAATGTTTTTTAAATGATTGTAAGTTAATAAACTAAAGGATCAATGAATACCATCTCAATGGATCCCATGTGATTTTTATGATTATGAGTTATATAAACACCCATTAATACATCAATGAATAATATCCTATACATAGTAGAGTATATCAATATAATAAGATATACAATGAACTGAGAAATGTTAAATATGAACTCATTAATTTAAAAATAATAAAAGAATATTATAATAGAATATATTGTCAAGAAAAAATAACAAGATACTTATTGTGATACTCTTGATCATTTATCAACTAGGTTACAACTCATTATATATTTCATAGAATAAATCGTAATGAAATATTAAAAATTATTTATGAAATCAAGATATCATCCAAGGATCATGATTTTAAATGTGACCCATACCAAATATAGACACATATTTTCTCGTACTAAATATCTAATATTTTAGATGATCACACTCTAAAATAGTGGAAAAATTATTATAACCTTTTACACTAGTTAAAATCATTATAAAATTATGGAATTACTCATTTTTAAATATATATTCCTAGTAATAGAACATGAAACTCTATTAGTGTAGCTGTAAAAGTGAAAATACCATCATCATGAAAAATAATTATGTAACTCCTTGTTCATTAGTAGAGGAAGGAACAACATCAAACATAAGGTCATGTGAAGGAATTATATAAATCCACTAAAAACCATTGGAGTTTCCCATTTTAAAAAAGAAAATTTTATTCCAGGATATGCATAAAATATATAAGTTATAAAATTTATTTCAATTTATAAGATATATATCATCCGAATGTTAGGGACTATTGACATTGAAATATAGGTGATGGAAATGAATATTGAAAAAATTGTAATTATAATAATGTTCCGATGATGACACATAAACTAAGTTTCAATATTATTTCAAAGAGATCAAGTCAAAATCATTATATCCGCTCAACTATATATATGAAATTATAGAACATTTAGCACATATTTTTTCTAATCAATGAAGTTTTTCATGAGTATCATGACATAAGTCACAAAATAGACTATCTTATCAACTCATCACCAGTGTTAGTACCTAAAAATTCCATACATAGTAGGTCATATGAAATTGAAAATATAATTGTTCTTTTGAACACCACACCAATAATCAATGATTATGAATTTTTTACCCTATCATATTATATAAGGGAACATTTAATACGTGACACATAACAAAAACCACACATCATGATTTAATAAAGTCCTATTGTAGATAAAATAAGGATTTCTGAGAATCACGTAATTTAATAATCATTTAATATCATAATATTAGTCATAAAATATTGAAAAATTAACTTTTAATCTCATAAAATATAATATTTTCAACTATCATATCAAACCCATAATACTTTTTTTCATTTATTTTTTTCATAGAAATTTATGAAGTCCTTTTTTTATAAATAAATGAATGATATAAATTTCTATAGTCATATTATAATCATTGGTTTGACAAGGAACTCATCATGTATCATAAATTCCATAGATTTATTTCAACTATTTTTCCACACAACCACATAAATTATTTTTATAAAATTAAAACCATAGGAGTTATAAAATATAAAAAAGATACACTTTTTTCATTCACATGATATAATAAAAAATTTAACATTAAATATTTTTCCAATTGTAGTGGTTAAAAAATATCATGTCCAAATATTTTAAATTCAAAAACACCATTTAAATGATAATAGATGGATAAAATTTTGTATCACTATGTTCAACAGTAGTATTTGGATAATACATAATGTTTGATTTGGGTAAAATCAATAGTATATAGGTTATGAAACATAGTTACTATAAATTATAGACTATGTAAGGTTTATGTTTGGGTTGATCAAAGGATATATGATCCTGATTTAGCAATCCATCAACACTCTTCCATCCATTATGCGATACACACCCACCTATAATTTAGTAACATATATATAAATATATATCCAATAATTATTTTTTTAATACTCAAATCATTAGAAACCAGATAAATAACTTGGCATGATTTACCCTTTTTTATTGAAAAATAGATTTTTAATTCCTCATGGATCCCATGAAAAAATTTCTCACTGGTTTGTTCAATAATTGATCCATAAACATTAATTAACACATTCAGTGATGGGGGGAACCCAAAATATTTGTTAACCATGCTAAAAAATTAACAACATAATCATATAATTATTATTTTATTAATTATTTAAGTTATTTTTTAGATATTTAACATTTAATTTTTCATAAATAATTTAAATGGATAATATTAAAAATAAATAAATTATAATAAATATTATTTAATTATAATAATAATTAATAAAAAGTTATCTTATTTTTATATTTAAATCAATAATGATTCAAATTACATAAAATAAATATCTTTATGTCTTAGGGAACCAACACCAATTGTTAACTTGTTGTCTATATTGACCTCCCAACTATCTCTACAATGAACTCCACTAATTATGTGAGAATAAAATTAATATAGGGGTATTTATTTATAATTATAGCATCACCATAACATGACAGAATCATGTTCATAAAATAAAACATCAAATGCCAATGTGGTTAAAATATTTCATTTATTTAATTAATATTGTTGTAAGTGTGACCTATTTGGTTAATATATATACTTTTTTTTATAAAATCTTGGGAAATGGATATAATAACATACTCTAAATTATTTTAGAAAAAGATGATGGTGATGTATATGTTATAGTTAATATTTCACTCAAATATTTGTAAAATGAATTTCTATGGAAACTAAACAGTGTATGCTCATCTCACATAATAGGTAATATAAATATATTTTTTGTGAGAGTTTCAAATTGGTTATATTTATATTTATTTATTGTGGTTCTCCAATGATTAATGGTATTGGAGCAAAGAATATCACAAATAGATAACTTAAATTAGAAAACCCATTTTATATTATATAAATGAAACAATCTATATTTTTCAATACTATATAATGAATGAAATGATATGTTATTTATTATTAATGAATTATTGGTGAAAATGCCTAATATTGGTCATGTACTGAGGAAGAGATATCAAATAATGAATTAATTATTTAAATTTATAATTTTTTGAAACTCTTTATAATTGTAGATGATAGAAGAGTATACCCTTTATCATTGAATACATAGTCTATTTTTTGAATTAAAATTGGATAAATTGACTCGTGAAGAGGATATGTGATACGAATATATGCTTAAGTGATCAGAAAAACTGTCGTACAAATCATACTATAATTTGATGATAGATAACTCTTAACATGAGAAAATGAAGATTTAAATAAATAAATATATACTGGTGATTGATTTTAATATATATGGACTAAAAACATAAAAGTCAAAACATGGTGGTAAATATATTATAATATTTATTGATTAATTATCTTATAATAAAAGTGTTATATTTGTGTATAACTCTTTTAAGAGGCATTGTAGTTTTAGAGAGGGTATGATGAGTGAGAAAGGCAGGATGAAGTTAGGAAACCATAGAGACTAGGCACCAAATCTAGTTGTGATTAAAAAGTTAACTTATATCTATATCCAGATTAATCATATTTCATTGGTAGTAATGAAATTTTTCATCATTATGTTCCAAAAATTTATCTTATGTTTACTGATGTTATGAGCCCGGGTAATCTGAAATAGTATGTTAGGGATGTTGTTGAATCCACCAGAATCTACTCATTATATATTATTATATCCCCAAATATAGAGTAGATTATCAAAAAGGGGTGTGTTTCCCATGTAGTATTGAATCATGATACAATTTATAAAGGGTTAAATTTATTCAAAATTTCCATCATTGTGAGTGTATTCATATTGAAATGGGAAGGAATTTTTAAATTTTATGACCTATTCAGATGAATAGTGTGGATCAGGGGTTTTAACAAGTAGATGATGATCACAATTAGTAGATAGTCCTACCACTTTGTATTCCACTAGGACGAGGCTAAGATAAAGGGATTAGAGTTTATGATATTTATCCTTTAAGGTAGTAATTAATTTAATTCATGAAACTAATTGACACATTGCTCCATTTAAAAAAATGGTAAATAATATCAAATATAGATTCATATTTAGTGGATGGACTTGTTGTATCGATACACCCAAATTCTATAGGAAAACACATCCTTGAATTATAACACCCCTAGTTTTGGTGAAACTTTTTTTAAATAAATTAATTTTATTTTTTATCATTCATAACATGCTACAATAATTCAAATTTTCATTATATGCTACACCACAATTATCTTTCACTACACACAACACCAACTTGTCTTGCGTTACACGCAACACTAAGTTTCTGCGAAACATAATTTTATTGTTATAATTATTTAAATGTGATAGTTATAACCTCTCCATTAAACTTATTAATACAAATAGTAATAAATAATTTTTAAATGTTATTTATAATGGTTTTATATAAATAAAGCGTATTGATAATAAAACATGTAATGTTGGTAAAGTCTTTATATGCTTAAAAATACTATTTTCTCAAATGAACTTCTTTTTATATCCTTATGTGAACAATAATAAAATAAAATTTTGAGAATTTTAGAAGTTGAATTTAAAAAAATATCATTTTTTTAATTTAGAATGTCTAAATTATATTGGGGTTAAATTTAAGTATTTTTCTAAAAAACATAATTTTTGGAAAAATAATGAAAAATAATGAATTTTAATTCTAAACTTATTTTTAGTATAATTTATTTATATAGTTAAATTATATTTTAATTTTTTTTTCAAGTTTAATTAGATAAAATATATATCATGTAATAAAATTTAGGTCATTATAGAAAATTTCACATTGATAATGGATATAAAGTCACTTAAAACTTATAAACATTTTTTCTTAAAAACCCACTATCATGGAACGTATCTGAGAATAATTTCAATTTAATTTATATAAATTCAATGATTATAATTTTAAAAAATGGATAACATATTTTAAATCATAATAATTTATAATATCTAAAATATTCAATATAGTTTTTGACCAAAAATATTAGTGAAAGTGATTAAAATTAATTACAATGATGAAGAGAAAAAATTAGCTTAACAAAATATTAAATATTAATATTAAATCCCAAAAAAAACATTTAAAATACTAAAAAACCATTTTATTTCAACATTTCTACCGTATAATTACTTTCTCAGATTTAAACCATTATTGGAGCCACCATTCATAAGAGAAACCTGGGTGGAATTCGCTTTTAAAAAATTTACAGGAATGCCACTCGTCCTCCACTATAAAAAGCACTCAAACCTCCCACTTCATAAAACATCTAAAACCACATTGAATCGACCAATATATACACAAATAAATACTAAAAATACCTCCCATAAATCTAAAATCCACACCTTGGGAGTAAATCCATCCAAGGAATCTCATTGGTGCAAACCAAAATGAGTTACCTGAGTAAGAGGTAACATCCTTCCTCAAGCTCCTTTCATTTATTTTATTTATCCAAAAACTAAATTATTATTATTAAATTAACATATAATAACCTTAATATCATAGATATTATTAAATTGTTTATTATAAGGGTTTTACCTACACCTACACACACTTCTATCTAATGGGTGACAAACTTACCATTCTTGTGTACGAAGAACTACCACCTCACGAAATGATGTTGTTCATTTTTTCCTTTACCACCTCTCATGGATGGGAATTGTGATGAAATATATATTTTATGTAAAATCATAAGTAAATGAATAATAATACATATTTCATATTTATTAATATTTTTTAGTTAAATATTAATTTAATTTAAATGGGTTGCTAGGTTCGATAGCATACCTGATACGCAACAACGAGTTTCTTTGAAATCCTATGTTGAACACTAATAATAAAATATTATTATTTTAAATGGTAGTTAACTCCTAGCCATTGTATTGGGGGGAATGAACAAAACTAACTACAATATTATTATACATGTTTGTTAAATATATTTACATTCATCCAATAACTGTTAGAGGCTTAAAATGTGAATAAATCTAATTTTAAGCATAATTTACAATAAAAGGTTGATTTACCGCATTTTAATGGAGAACCCTCTTTAAATATAGTTTTGGTCACTTTAATACACTCTAATGGACCAAATAAAACTATTCTTTAGATTTGGGACATCAAATTGTACTTTGGGTATTTTTTGTATTTTTCTCATAAAGTTCATTTTTAATGAACTGTGAAAATATTGTATTTTAATTCAAAAGTGCCTTTTAGTCTAATTTATTTATATGGATAGATTATATTTTTAATGGGTTTTAAATTTTAATTAGAATATATTTATACCATTAAATCCAATTTTGGTCATTGGAATTAATTTCACTTTGAAATTGGACATAAACAAGTATCAATCTTTTGATAGTTATTGTTTCTTAACAACACGCTATTTGTTTTAACAATAAGAATTAATTTTAAAATTAATTAATGACACTTTTATGTTTTGAATTTGGAAAAATAAACATAATTTTTGAATTTGGAATATCAAATAAATCTTAGGCTGAATTTTTGGTATTTTTCAGAAAAACTTCAATTTTTGATGAATAGTGAAACCACTTAGTAGTAGTTAAAAAATAGAATTTTTGATTTAAATGAGATTTTACAACTTCTGTGAATTGAATTTCAAAAATCAAACATACATTATTGATATCAAGAACTAAAATATGATTCAATAAGATGAAATTAAGTTGTTGTGAATAGTAACTTTTGACTTTTATTTACCATAGTTAAAGGTAAATAAGGTAATTCAAGGTTAAAAGAATATTCTAATAATTTTAAATTAGCTTAACACTTGTCCAAAACTTTTTGGATGACTCATGACCGACCATTGGCATCTTTGGGTCGATTTGGGGACCCCATTAAGCCACTTTGGAGTGATCATGACGATTTAGATTAATTAATTTAATGTAAAGACAAAATTGACATTAACAAAAATCTTTTAGTAATTATTTTTTATATGATATTGTATAATTTCTATTTAAGAATTTAAATATTAATTGGAAATATAAAAGGATTTTTTGCATGATATTATTTTGTTTAAAAATTTTAGACATCGAATAAATTAAATTTTTTATGACACAATAATGATGCACTATTTACCTCATTAATAAATGATTTAAATAAATAGGAATATAATGATTAAAATATTATTCAAAACCTGTCTAATTCCTATTGGATGATTTTATTTCGATCATGAGTCATCTTATATTCACCTGTAATGATTTTTTTACTATTAGAAACCGAATATCATTGTATAATAAAATAATATTATCACAATTTCCTAAAGAGCCCCTCCTCTCCCTCATAAAAGGAGACCACATCTAACCAATTCCTCACACCTCTAAAGCCATTTGGATCGTCCAACCTATTCCCAATTAATCTCCATAAATCCTTATCCTCCACCTAGAAGACTTACTTTATGTAGAAGGCACTTCAAGAAGTCCTTTTGGTTCAAACCAAAGGGAGTTACCCAAATTAAAGGTAACCGTTTCTCTTAATTTGTTTTCTTTTATTTTACTTCTACAAACCCAAAACTCTTTTTATTAATTTATTTTGTAACAAAAGAAATATCCTAAATATACTAGGATGTTTTTATGAGAAATATTCTAACTACACATACACACACCTCCATCTAATGGGTGATTAACATAATGTTTCTGTGGATGGAAAACTAATGCCTCGCGAAACGATGATTGTTCGATTTTCTCCTGCCGCCTCTCATGGTGGCCATTATGATGGAACTATATTTATATATTATATATATGATGTTTATTTTTTCTTTATGCTTCTATAATTTCCATTAATAGTACGCATTTATGGTTTCCATAGTGGGTAAATATGATAATCTCATTTGAGGAAGTGCGGACTACAGCCCCATCAAAGTGATGTGACTCGTTAATGCCTTGTGTTGGATGTGTAAAGGATGGATTTAATGATATTATATATGATATTATACTATAATTATAATATAAATATGTATCATTATGTTTTAATTCCATTAAAATAATAAATAAAAATGAAAGTAGCGTTCATGCGTACGTACGACTTACCGTCTCCATGAACGGTGCATTTAATTTCTTACCTCCAAATGTTATATACTATTATGAATACATGTATATAATGGATATATATGATATATATGATATCTAAATAATGAATATAATTCTGGATATAATGGACTATTGACCACATGGACAACTTTTAAATATAAGGTGTTCATTATTGACTCAAGTACTAAATATCGACAAAATGGACGTTATTTACATAAATGATTACATAGTGTTTATAACATGTTAATAATTGATATAAAATGAATAATAAACTTGAAAAATGTTCTTCAGAAAGTATAAATTAGCTTTAATTTATTATTAAGGAGATTAAAGAATGATAGAGTCAAGTCGGACACGAGGTAAGGGACTTCGTCTCAATCTCCTTTCATTGAGGTATTATTAGTTTTATACACGACTTTATTTTATACGGTGTATAAACAACTTTGAATTTTCATTTTATTCAATGGTAATCTTTTTATACAAAGAATTTTACTAAACTAAAAAAAGGAATGTTTCTTTTTTTACATAAGCGGTGACAACGACCTTTCCGCCGCCATGAGTATTATTTGTTCTTTGTCTTCCTTAACAAGACAGAATCTTTTTAAAAGGAAAAATAAATACCATATACTCATTTTATATATTTTGGTATTGAAAATGATTTTGATAAAGGATTTATTATCTAAGTATCTTGAAATTATATTTTATGTGGAAATGTTATCTTTCCTTTCTGCTTATGTTATGTGTTATGATTGTGTTATGGTTCTTGGACATTATTTACGTATACGGGTGGTTCCATGATAAAACTAAGGCGGGTGAGCCCGAGATAGCTCTCTAATGCATTGGGTAACGTGACTGAGGTAAACATGAATGTTTCTCCTAAGAGATTTAGGGAATATACTGTGATGGGTATTCCAAAGTAACTCCCTATGTAGCTGTGATAGATAAAATGTAAGTATGATATAGATACCACAAGTTACCTTTATGATTTATGATTTCTATGTGTTATTCAAAAATATTATGTTTTTATGAGGTAAGTAAAAGAGTTCATGTTTTTTATGTATTTATGAACAAATGTTTTCATTCTTTGTTTTATAACCCTTAATGATCCTTTTATGCTCATCCCATGTTTTGAAATGTTTTCACAGGACTTAAAGGTGAATACTGTCAAGGAGGTGATCAAGGAAAAGTCATGCTGTCTAAAAACTAGAACTAGAGCTGACTCTTTTTTTCAATAGTTTTTATTTTATAACAAAAATGGATACTGGGTAGAATTGTTTACATGTAATATTCATGTTGTTATGTAAATGTAATGACCTAATTATCTAAAACTCTAAACCTGAAAAGCTCCTCAATGTGAATTATTCATTTAATTCAATATAATGTAAGGTTTAAGGCCGGGTCCTTATAGTTTGTATCAGAGGTCGGTTTAGAAAACTTTAGGAGTTAGGGTATTGTTAAATTAATATCCATAAAGTAATTTATGTTAATATTGAAATCATTTAGCATTTACAGATTACCTTGTTGTTTCCCCTAAGATATTTCTGTGTTCAGAATGGGTTTCCATAGAGGAAACAAGGCAGCTATGTTGGGAAGACATCATGAGGAAGACAACCTTCCAAATCAGCAACCTGAGATGGTCAGAATCAGATTTGAACAGTTTGTTGTAGTGATGGATCAGTTGACTCCGATGAAAAATGATGGTTGTTTTTATTGATGATATTTTAGTAAAGAGGAGCATGAATGTAATTTAAGGGTCATCTTGAAAACCTTAAAAGAAAAGAAACTTTAAAGGAAATCCAGCAAGTGTGAGTTTTGGTTACAACAAATTTCATTCCTTGGTCACATTGTTTAAAAAAATGGCATAAGTATTGATCCTTCTTAAACGAAAGTTATTGAAGAATGTCCAAGAACCAAAAATATAATTGAGATTCGTAGTTTTCTTGGTTTTTCAGGTTATTATAGGAGGTATGTTGAAAAATTTTCACGGTTATCTAGTCCAATGACTAAGTCAACTCTAAAAGGTGTTAAGTTCATTTGTAAAAAATAATGTGATGATTGTTTTCAGGAATTGAAAATAAGATTGGTGTATGCTCCAGTTTTGGCACTGCAATCCAGAAATGGTGAGTCCGTTATCTACAGAGATGCTTCGTTGAAAGGACTGGGTTGTGTCCTAATGCAGAATGATCAGGTAATTTCTTATGATTCACGTCAGATGAAACCTCATGAGTTAAATTACCCTACACATTATTTGGAATTAGATGTTGTTGTTTTTGTTTTAAAAATTTAGAGGCATCTTTTGTATGGAGTAAAATGTTAAATATACACTGACCAGAAAAGTTTAAATTATATATTCACTCAAAAATAATTGAACATGAGATAGAGGAGATGGTTGGAATTAATCAAGGATTACGATTGCATGATCCATTACCATTCGAGAAAAGCAAATAAAGTGGATTATGCTTTGTGTCGAAAAAGTAATGCTTCATTAACCATGTTACGTTTGGAACGAGATCCTTTGGTTTTTGATTTGATAAAATTTGGCATAGAAGTTGTTGGTGTAGGAAATTATTCTGTTTTCTATTAGGTGTCAATGAGATCATCTCTATCAGACAGAATAAAGCAAGCACAAAAAGAAGACAGCGAGTTACAGAAAAAGGTAGAGTTGGTTCAGAAGGGTAAGTTTCCTGATTTTAATCTTGATAATGATTGTGTATTGAGGTTTGAAAAGAGATTATGTGTACCTTGTGATTCAATGTTGAAGAATGAGTTGTTATGTGAAGCTCATAGGTCTCTGTTTTCAATTCATCCTCATAGTACTAAGATGTACAGAGATCTCCGTGAGTATTACTGGTGGGATGGAATGAAAAGAGATATTGCTGATTTTACTGTGAAGTGTTTGACTTGTCAGCAGGTTAAAGTAGAGAAACAGTTAACGAAATGGATTCTTCAGCCTCTACCGGTGCTAGAGTGGAAATGAGAAAATATATCCATGGACTTCATTGTGGGATTACCAAAGAAATATTGAGGTAATAATGCAATCTGGGTTATAGTTGATCGATTGACTAAATCTTCTCATTTCCTTCCTATTCGAGAGTCTTTGTCTCTAGATCAACTTACTCAGTTGTATGTTAAAGAGATATTCAGGTTGCATGGTGTTCCCCTCTCCATTGTATCTGATCGTGATCCTAGGTTTACTTCTAACTTTTGGAAAGGCCTTTAGAAGTCGTTGGGTACTGAGTTAAATTTTAGTACAGCTTTTCATCCTCAATCAGATAGGCAGTCTGAACGAATAATTCAGACCTTGGAGGATATGCTACGTGCTTTTTCACTGGATTAACATAGAAGTTGGGACCAACATATTTCTTTGGTTTAATTTTCATATAATAACAATTTTCATTCCAGTATATAGATGGGTCCATTTGAGGAATTATATGGAAAACGGTGTCTAACTCTAGATTTTTGGGATGAAGTAGGTGAAAGAAAGCTAACAGGACCGGAATTTGTAGAAGAGATGGTAGAAAAAGTTCAGTTGATTCAGAAGCACATGAGAAAATCTCAGAGCAGACAGAAAAGTTATGCATATAACCGGAGAAAAGATCTTTCTTTTGAGGTAGGTGATCATGTCTTTCTCAAAGTTTCTCCATGGAAAAGTGTGATGTGTTTTGGTAAGAAGAGAAAGTTGACTTAGAGGTTCATTGGACCTTATAAAATTCTAGAGAAAGTTGGATTAGTTGCGTAAAGAGTGGATTTACCTCCACGTTTATCCTAGGTACACAATATTTTCATGTTTCGATGTTGAGAAAGTATATGCCAGATCCATCTCAAGTTTTGAGCCTAGAGGTAGTTCAGTTGGAAGAGAATCTCTCTTATGAAGAACAACAAGTCCAGATTCTTGACCGTAGAGAGAAAGTGTTGTGAAATAAGGTAATTCACCAGGTAAAGGTTTTTTGTAAAAACCATATGGTTGAAGAGGCAATGTGGAAATCTGAAAATTCTATGAGGGATAAATACCCCCACTTATTTTGATAAGTGAATAAAAATTGTGAGGATGCAATTTCCAAAAGGGGCGAAGGATGTAAAATCCCAAGTAAAAAAATAATAAGACATATTTCATATTTATTAATATTTGTGAATTAAATAATAATTTTACTTTAAAGGGGCTTCTATGTTCGATAGAGTACCCGATACGCAACAACGAGTTTCTTTGAAATCTTACGTTGCACACTAATAATAAAATATTATTATTTTAAATGGTTGTTAACTCCTAGCCATTGTATTGGCAGGAATTAACAAAACTAACTACAATACTATTATACATGTTTGTTAAATATATTTACATTCATCAAATAAATGTTAGAGGCTTAAAATGTGAATAAATCCAATTTTAAGCATAATTTACATTAAAAGGCCGATTTACTGCCTTTTAATGGAGAACCCTCTTTAAATATAGTTTTGTTCACTTTAATACATTCTAATTGAACAAATAATATTTTTCATTATATTTGGGACATCAAATTTTACTTTGGGTATTTTTTGTATTTTTCTGATAAAGTTCATTTTTTCAATGAATAGTGAAAATATTGTATTTTAATTCAAAAGTTCCTTTTAATATAATTTATTTATATGGTTATATTATCTTTTTAATTTGTTTTAAAGTATAATTAGAATATATTTTTACCATTTAATCCAATGTTGGTAATTGGAATTAATTTCACTTTGAAATTGGACATAAACAAGAATCAATCTTTTGATAGTTATTGTTTCTTAAAAACACGCTATTTGTTTTAACAACGGGAATTAATTTTTAAATTAATTAATGACACTTTTAAGTTTTGAGTTTTGAAAAATAAACATCATTTTTTAATTTGAAATTTCAAATAAATCTTAGTCTGAATTTTTGATATTTTTATGAAAAACATCAATTTTGATGAATAGTGAAACCACATTGTATAGTTAAAAAACTGAATTATTGATGTAAATGAAATTTTATAGCTTCTGTGAATTAAATTTTGAAAATCCAACATACATGGTTGTTATCAAGAACTAAAATGTGGTTCAATAAGATGAAAATAATTTTTGGTGAATAGTAACTTTTGACTTTTATTTACCACAGTTAAAGGTAAATAAGGAAATTCAAGGTTAAAAGAATATTATAATAATTCTAAATTACCTTAACACTTGTCAAAACCTTATTGGATGAGTGATGGCCAACCATGGGAATATTTGGGTCGATTTTGGGACCCCATTGAGCCACTTGGGAGTGATCATGACAATTTAGATTAATTAATTTAATGTAAAGAGAAAATTGACATTAACAAAAATATTTTAGTAATTAATTTTTATATGGTGTTATATAAGTCCTATTTTCGACTATAAATATTAATCAGAAATATATAAAGATTTACTACATGATAGTATTTTTTTTAAAAATTTTAGACATACAATATATTAAATTATTTATGGCATAATAATGATGTAGTATTTACCTCATTATTAAATGATTTAAATAAATAAGAATTTAATGATTACAATATTATCAAAAACCTGTCCAATTCTTATTGGATGATTTTATTTAGACCATGAGTCATATTATATTCATCTTTAATGATTTTTGGACTATTAAAAACCGAATATCATTGTATAATAAAATAATAATATCACACTTTCTTAAAGAGCCCCTCCACTCCCTTATAAAATGAGACAACTTCTAACCAATTTCTCACACCTCTCAAGCCATTTTGATCATCCGACCTCTGCCCAATTAAGCTCCCTACATCCCTCTCCTCCCCATAGAAGCCTTAACTTTTTTATAAGGCACTTTAATAAGTCCTTTTGGTTCAAACCAAAGGGAGTTACCCAAATTAAAGGTAACGATTTCTCTTAATTTGTTTTCTTTTATTTTACTTCTCCAACCCCTAAAGTCTTTTTATTCCTTTCTTTTGTAACAAAAACAGTATCCTCAATATACTATGATGTTGTTATGAGACGTATTCCAACTACACATACACACACCTCCATCTAATGGGTGAAGAACATAATGTTTCTGTGGATGGAAAACTAACGCCTCACGAAAAGATGATTGTTCAATTATCTCCTACCGCCTCTCATGGTGGCCATTATGATGGAACTGTATTTATATATTATATATCGTATTTTTATGTTTTCTTTATTCTTCTATAATTTCCATTTATATCATGCATTTATGGTTTCCATAGTGGGTAAATACGATAATATCATTTGAGGTAGTGCGGACTACCGCCCCCTCAAAGTGATGTGACTCGTTAATGCCTTATGTGGGATGTATAAAGGATGGAGTTAATGATATTATATATGATATTATACTATAATTATAATATAAATATTTATCATTATGTTTTAATTCCATTAAAATAATAAATAGAAATGAAAGTAGCGTTCATGCATACGTACGACTTACCGTCTCCCTGAACGGTGCATTTTATTTCTCACCTCCAAATGTTATATACTATTATGAATACATGTATATAATGGATATATATGATATATATGATATCTAAATAATGAATATCATTCTGGATATAATGGACTATTGACCACATGGACAACTTGTAAATATAAGGTGTTTATTATTGACTCCAGTACCAAATATCGACAAAATGGACGTTATTAACTTAAATGATTATATAATGTTTATAACATTGTAATAATTGATATAAAAGGATTAATAAACTTGAAAAATGTTCTTAAGCAAGTAGAAATTAACTTTAGTTTATTATTCAAAAGATTAAATAATGATCGAGTCAAGTCAGACACGAGGCAAGGGACTTCGTCCCAATCTCCTTTCATTGAAGCATTTTTAGTTTTATACACGACTTTATTTTTTACGGTGTATAAACCCCTTTGACTTTTCATTTTATTCAAAGGGAATATTTTTATACTAAGCGTTTTACTAAATGACAAAAAGGAATGTTTCTTTTTTTACGTAAGCGGTGATAACGACCTTTCGGCCGCCGTGAGTATTATTTGATCTTTGGCTTCCTTAACAAGCCGAAATGTTTTTAAAAGGAAAAATAAATACCATATAGTCTTTTTATGTATTTTGGTATTGAAAATGATTCTGAAAATGGATTTATTATTTCAATATCTTGAAATGATATTTTATGTGGAAATTTTATCTTTCCTTTATGCTTATGTTATGTGTTATGATTGTGTTATGGTTCTTGGGAATTATTTACATATACGGGTGGTTACGTGATAAACCTAGGGTGGGTGAGCTCAAGATAGCTCTCCAATGCATTGGGTAACGTGACAGAGGTAAACATTAATATTTCTCCTAAGAGATTTAGGGAATATACTGTGATGGGTATTCCAAAGTAACTCCCTATGTAGCTATGATAGCTACAATGTAAGTATGATATGGTTGCCACAAGTTACCTTTATGATTTATGATTTCTATGTGTTGTTCATAAATATTATGTTATTATGTGGGTAGTAAAATAGTTCATGTTTTGTATGTATTTATGAACAAATGTTTTCATTCTTTGTTTTATAACCCTTACTAATCCTTTTATGCTCATCCCAAGTTTTGAAATGTTTTCACAGGACTTAAAGATGAATAGGGTCAAGGATGGGATCTAGGAAAAGTCATGCTGTCTAAAACCTGGAACTAAACATTACTCTTTTTTTCAAGTGTTTTTATTTTATGAAAAAATGGATAATGGGTATATTCGTATACATGTAATATTCATGTTGTTATGTAAATGTAATGACCTAATTCTCTAAAACTCTAAACCTAAGAAGATCCTCACTGTGAATTATTCATTGAATTCAATATTATGTAAGGTTTAAGTCTGTATCCTTATATTTTACATGATATAAATGATATATATGATGTATTTATGATTTTATAATTATTATATAACACATAAAATTATGCATTAAATTTTGTATAAATATGATAATTCCATTTGTGAAGTGTGGAATACCACCTCCTCAAAGCGATGTGATCATTTAAAAATCTACATAGATTGTATTATTGATGGATTAAGTAAAAATATATAATATATATGAAATAATAATTATATTCGAATTAATATATGTACATATATACATATATTTCATTTACTTTCATTCATTCAATATGATTGTTAAATGGAAAAGACATTCATGCGTACGTACGACCTACCATCTCCATGAACACTGTATTCCATTTCATATTTATGACATTAATATATTATTATAAATACATATAGGCTGAATATACATGATATTTATATAATGTTTTACATTTTCGTAATCATGATTTATGTATGAGGACAAAAAATATAACAAATAAGTAACATTGTGAAAAACAAAGCAGATATTACCTGAAATATAGCCTCAACATAAAAGTGCTAATAAGAGGGTTATATAAAGACTTATATGGTATTAGATATAAGAATATGGTTATATAAAATATTTATAATAAAATAATATTTATTATAAAGTATTTTTTATGAGTATGATGAGATTCCAGACATAAGGTAAGGAGATTTCTTGTCTCACATTTATTTTTGTGAGATTTATGCCTTATTCACCACTCGTTCCTTTTGTGTGGTGTATATAAATACCATGAATATATTCTATGATTATTATACTTAAATACATCAGTATTTAGATATCCATTTTATCATCTCTCTTTCATGGGGTTGATGTTTCAAAAGTTACCAAATTGCTAAAGTATTTTTGTCTCAATTTTTCTTCTTGAAGACACATACCATGAATTTAAAAAACTTTATTTTTTAAAATGATTTCAAAGATGATATTTTCATCTCATATTCAAGGAAAATGTATTTTAATTTTTTTTTTGGTTTTCAAAGAATCCATTATATGTTTGAAAATTGTTTTCAAGGAAATTGGTTTCCAAACATTTTCAATATTTGTTTATATTTTTTCAAAGCATTTTCAAGGAAATGGTTTTCAAAAAATTTTCAAGATTTAGTTATAAGTCTTAAAAGTTTTTTCAAGAAAATAGTTTTCAAAACATTTTCAATATTTATTTATATGTTTTCAAAGTGTTTTCAAATATTTGGTCTACAATAATTTTTATTATTTCATTATAATTTTTCAAATCATTTTCAAAGAAAATGGTTTTCAAAGGGTTTTATGTTTTAAAACTACATTTTCAAAGAAAAATGGATATTATCATCAAGAAATGTTTTTAAAATATATATCAATTTTTTTCCATATATGATGACATCTGTTGAATTTAATCATTCCTTTGTGTAAAATTATCCCAAGGTTACATTCATATTCTTTCTCTGAATGGTTATTGTTTTGGTATCATGATGTTTATAAAAACCCATTTCTTTTTTAGGGGTTATATATTTATGAAACCTATTTCTCTTTCATGGGATATATGATCCTAAAACCCACTTATTTTCATGGGTTATTCTTTGATGGAATGTTTATAAAACCAAATTTTTTTTATAGGTTATGTTATGATTACATGTTTATGATACCCATTTCATTTTATGAGTTATAATATGATGGTTTATAATGTTGTGGAACATGTATGTATGATTTCATTATGAGATGGGTGGGACCTATATCCCCATCCAATGATCTGGGTAAAGATTTATATATTATGAGATAATTATGTGAATCAAGTCGACATGCTTGATATGCTATAGAAATATGGGGAAATGTGATCCCTCATAAAGAAAGGACTACGATTGGGGATGGTGGTGTGTCCCGACCAGTAGGTGTAGTCCCCATCAATACACGAAGAATGTGAAACCCGATACACTATAAGAATATGTAGAAACCCTATCCACTATGGGAATAGGGGTAAAAAACATCCCTTATAAGGAAATGAAAATTACAGGGGATTATGATGTGTCCCTAATTGTAGTTGTTGTCCCCTTGAATTTCCCTAAAATGTTTTGAAATGTGTTTTGACTTATAGGTAATAATATTACACATTCATGTGTTTGGAACAATTTATGTCTTCTTCATATGTTAATATTACATGTCTTATGCTCTTGATTCCTTTATGATTCAGTTCTTATGAACTACCAATCTTTATGCCATGATTTATGTTTATGATCTTTGATATGTAGAGTATAATCATTAAATGTTAAGATCATGTTCTGATATGATTATTCTCATGTTTATGCTTTCATATCTCCCATGTTCAAACTTACTGATCCTCTTATCTAACCCTTTTTTATGTATCCCTATCTTCTTTATGGAGATATTTATTAAGTATGATGTGTCTAATAAGGGTTCCATTCATCAAAAACCTAGTGAGAGATAATGTTTCTCAATTATGTACTAGTTTTTATGTTTAAATCTTTCCAAAGGAACTAGGCTAATGTAGTCTTTGGGAATCTATTTGTGTAATGTATTAAGTATTCCACAAAAGTGATGAAATTTTATTATATTAAAAGTTAGGGTCACAATATTTGGTATCATAAAAAAATATTTGTTAAGATTTGTAAAATCGGATGAGAAAACCTTAGTGAGAACTTTAAGAACATTTCTATGGGTAATTAAAATTGTAAGAAAATGTCTTGTAATTTTGGTAAAGGATAGATAGAGTGGTTTCCTAGAAATAAATCCCTGACTGGATACTAAAAGTGCACATGGTTCTAGAATAGATGTACCTAGGGGTAACAACTCCAACAAGGTGAATTAGGCCTAACTCAATAATAACCTAGTACAAAATAATGGGCATTACTGTGCACTTGGTTTGGCACTCCCAAGGGATATGATTTGGGAATTAATAAAATATTTATGAACTATAATGAAGGATTTAAAAATAACTTGGATTTTAATAACCTAGGATAAACCTAGGGTGTTATATATTAAGGAAGGTTTCATAATTTTTAAATCCTATTAGTGTATTTTCATTATTTTTTGGTTCCTCACTATGAAAGAAATTTCTTACTCTATGATTTTTGGTTTTAGTCAATGGATGGAACCAGATGGAACCATGTTAATGGGGAATATGATGGAAAATGAAATGATTGTTATCCTGATAATCTGAATTATTTAGGATATGGAATAAAAAACCTCACTTTTATTCTCACACATCCTTGTCAAGTGATGAATCTTGCTGAGATTCCATACGAGCAAAGAAGGGAATACATTTCTATTGAGTCCATCATGAGGTAATGTATACCTTCATTTAGTTGGAATTCTAATGTAGTTGTTGATAAACACTGGATCAATACCACTGAAACGATATTATCCATTCTCCAGTGTTCAGATCATGAGAAAGTCATTATGGCTATTTATCGATTAGAAGGTGAAGTCGACCAGGGGTGGAATCTAATCAAGAATACTAGGAAGAAAGATGAAATTGATTCCATAGATTTGAATGATTTCAAGAACTTAATATTCAATAAGTACTTTCCTCATGTTCTTCGTATGAATATGGATATGGAGATTCATGAGTCGAAGAAAAATAATAATGAATCGATCCATACCTATGAGGATAATTTCACAAGACCTGTGTGGTATGCATATAGAATTATCATCCAACCCAAAATTAAAGTTTACAGGTTCTTCAGGGGATTAAATTCAAGTATTATAATTTTGTAGGCCATAAGTGACTTTATTAGTTATGAAGAGATTGAGCATTGCACAATCAAAGTTGAAATAGAGGTTGGAGTTTTGTATCCATCTAATTGTTTTAACATGAAAATAAATATAGGCTTTAAATAAAAATATAAAAACCAGGAAGAGAAGAATACACGACTTCCTTTATGCTCCAAGTGTTGAAAGAAACATTGAGAAAATTTTCTTATGGGTTATAATAAGTGTTTTAAGTGTAAAAGGGAAGGCCATCAGGCAATTGATGACCATGAAGCAAAGGTGAAATGACCATTCATTCATAACCCCCAGAATAATGAAGAAAAATCATAGAAAATAGGGGATATAATTTAATGTGGAACAAACTTTAGGAATAAACCATAACCAATGTTCATTCCATCCTTGATCTATTCCAATAATAATGATCAAAAATCAAAATCAATATAAAAAATCAACCCCGTAAATACCTCAATTAAAACCCATCCTATAAGAATGATCAAACCACAGATCAACCTATTCATTGGTTGGTCCACATTCATCATTGAATCTAATAACTAGAAAAAGAATATCAAAATAACATGACCTACCTAGGAATTGGATTGTTTTCTGTTGAAGACCAATTTCCATTGGTGAATCCCATCAAGAACAATATCCGATCCAAGTATCTTCCATCACCTCTGGGAGAATTCTCTAGGTTTCTCTCCCAATCCTCCAAGGAATTTATAGGGTTACGAGACTAACCGTGGATCCCTGATTAAAAGATTTATTAAAAAAATCATCATTGAGTTGAGGAAATGGATAAATAAAATAACTTCACACTTTATTTTATTCATTAAAAATTCATGGAACAAATTTTCAGAAATGAACCACGATGGTTGTTGATAAGCCTTTACTAGGGTATAGTTGCTTCAATAAATGAAATGGTGCCCTTATATTTCGAATCTAGCACCCATTTTGAAGTTATTTTACTTTTTCATGAAAACTGCTCATGCGTACTAATTAATATTTTAATATATTTAAAATATTTATTCTGGAAACACTGAGCCTCATAATTTCACATTTTCTCAGAACCTAGTATTGAAATTGATTCATATAAAATTTAAAAATAATATACAGAAAATTTGGGGCATTACATTCCCTCAACCTTGGGGATTTATGTCCCCAAATAACCAAAAAATGGCTACTAAAAAAGATGTGGGTATTGAATAAATATCTGAGCCTCCTACTCCCAAGTGATCTCCTAAATATTATATTTCTTTCACCAGACATGAAATATAGGAATCACTCACCCATGAAGGATCCTCTCTTCCCAATCCTTGATCTACCCTGGGTACTCAAAAAAAGTCTCTATATCCTTGATGTGTAAATCTCCCCAGTCGATGACCTGTTATGGGTCATGAACATACTTCTTCATCTGTGTCACATAGAAGATGTCATGTACCCGATCTAAATATGAGGGTAGAGATAATAGAAAATCCACCTCTCCAAATCTACATAGTATTTGAAAAGGGTAAATAAACCTCAGAGATAACTTGTCGCCCTGGCTAAATATCTGTAATCCTCATCGAGGTGAAACCCAAAGGAATAAAAGGTCTCCTTTTTTGAAATTAAAGGCTTCTGTCTTCTATCAGCATAAGACTTATGATAGATATGTGAAGTCTTCATCTACACTTAGATGATTTTAACCTTTTCTGTAGTAGCTCACACAAATTTTGGGTTCATGAGTGCTGACTCTCTTGGGGCAGTCCAGCAAAGTGGTGACCTATAAGGTTTCCCCTAAAAGGCCTCGAATGTTTCCATACCAATATTGGAATGGTAGATGTTGTTTCACATGAACTCCATCAGGGGTAGGTGGTCCTCCAAAATACAGATAAAGTCCAACATACAAGCTCACAACAAATCCTTCAGAACATGAATGGTCCACTCTGGCTGGTCATCTATCTATGGGTGAAAAGCTATGATCAAGCGTAACTGGGTTCAATGTGCCTCCTAAAATCCCTTACACGACTGGGATAAAAAACATGCATCACAATCTAAAACAATCATCAATGTAACTCCATGTATTTTAACTATCACTTAAATGTAGAGGCATCCCAAGATCTCTACTGAACTCTTCTCTCGGATATATAGGAAGTGGACTGACTTGTTGAGTCAATCAAAAATCTCCTAGATGGAATCATGTACCATGGAAGTACGTGGTAAAATCATCATGAATTTCATTGATACCCCATCCCACTTCCATTCTTAAACCTCATGGGTTTGAGCTAAACCTGCTGGAACTTAGTGCTCAACCTTCACATACTGAAAAGTAAGGAACTGAGAAACAAACTCTACCACTCCTTTATTCATTTTTATCCTCCAAAACTAATGTTGGGGGTTTTTGTACATATTCCCCACACCTCGATGTACCACTAAATGGTATGTATGAAACTCTCTCACAACCTCCTCCCATAATACAACTGGTACTATTTTGCGTCCTATGAAAATAACGATGTGCTCACAACATTTTGAATATCTATTAGAAGCATGCTCTGTGGATATCTAATAAAGTAGAGTCTTGCAGTCTGTATCCCCAAGTTGTGCCTCCCTGACTCACTATAAGAGTGGAAAGGTAGCAACCATTAACTAGAGTTAAGCTACTCTATCTCCATCCACTAAGGATAACTATAATGAGGCCAACTCCTCTGATGCTTCATTCAGAAACTGTGAACTAGATCTCTTGTTGAGAGAATCTTCCACCACACTCCCCTTCCAAGGAGTATAGACAATATCAATGTCATAACCTTATAGGAACTCTATAAATCCCCACAATATCAAGTTTAGATCCTTTTTAGAGAAGATATACTTTATACTCTTATGATCATAGTAGACGATAAAAGTCTCATCCATCAGGTAGTGTCCCCACATCTTCAACATGAAGACTATCACTTCTAATTCAAGATCATAGGTCATGTAGTTTGCCTCATGTGGTCTCAAATAACCCGAAACACAGGAAATAACCACTTAAATTTTCATCATGACACAACCATACCTGTTTCTTAATGCATCCCAGAGCACTACATACTCGACACCCTCCTTTGGCAATCTCAAGATCGGAATGCTCATCGAATTCTACCTCAAATACTGAAAATCCTACGGGTACTTCTTTTTCCACATAAAATGATACCCCATTTGAGTCAAAGATATCATAGAGGATGGTGTCATGGAGAAATCAAGTATTAATCTTTGATAATAATCTACTATACCGATGAAGCTATGAACCTATGTAATGTTCTTAGGTGGATCCCAGGCCTACAATGCCTCAACCGTGGCTGGGTCCAAAACCACTCTGTCCACTGAGATAACATTAACCAGAAATTGGACAACCTGAATCCAGAACTGGCACTATGAGAGTTTTCCATAAATATGGTTCTCTCAGAGTACTTCTAGAGCTATCCTTAAGTGTATCACATGCTCCTATGCAGAAACCAAGTAGATAAGGATGTCATCTATGAAGACTACCACAAACTGGTCTATGTAAGGTAGAAAGATTCAGTTCATGAGTCCCATGAACACTGTTAGGGCACTCATCATGCCAACGGGCATCACCAAATACTCATATGATCTTAGATAGATCTTAAGGATGTCTTTGGTATATCCTCATCCCATATATACAGCTGGTTATATCATGATCGAAGGTCAACCTTCGAGAACCATCGTCCCCCTATCCACTGACCGAAGAGGTCATCGATCCACGGTATTGGATACTTGTTCTTCACAGTCACTTGGTTCAAGTGAAGATATTCTATATATAGCCTTAATCTCTCTTATACCATTTTAGAAAACAAAACTAGGGATGACCAGGGTGAAACACTAGGTCTCATGAATCTATTATTCTACAAGTCCTTTAATTGCACCCTCAGCTCACAAATATCTATGGGATTCATCTCATACGATGGTGATGATATCAGTTCCATCCTAGGGTTAAAATCAATGCTGAAGTCTATCTCCTAGTGGGGAGGTAATCCAAGAACATCTTCAAGGAATACTTCTTCATACTCCACCACCACTACCGTATACTAGTAACTCATAATATCCACTACACCAAGGGTCGGGCTAGCCAACTCATGAGTAATCATCTGCACCCTCCTATGTATGTTTCCATCATGTGCTGTATGAGTTTCCTTTTCACTGAAAAAGGAAATCCTCATTCCATCACTATAGACACACCACACCTTTCACCTAAAATAGTAAATATAAGCATGGACTATAGATAACCAATCCATACCAAGAATGACGTCGTAAGGACTCAACACTTTTATGAAGAGGTTCCAAATGAAAACCTCACCTATAAGTGTCAGGTCGCATTGTTGGCATAGATATGTGATTAATAATTCTTCTCTAGTAGGTGTATCTAAGTGTAAGGGTGAAGTCAATGGTTCAACCGGAATCTCTAGGTCTCGAACAAGATATGCGCTAAGAATGGAATGAGTAGAACCTGCGTCTATCAGCACTTAAGATAAAGTAGAAAAGAAAAAGATCATACATTAAATCATTCATAGAGCCCCTGGGTCATATGCCTCAACCACATGCAGCTGTCACCTCTACTTTCCTCCATCTCCCTGAGCCTGTTGTGGACCACTTGGTGGTGGTGGTAACAATTCTAAATATCAACCACCTCATGCTGCTCTCCTAGCTCCTCTACCACATCTTCCACCTAGAGGATATACCTAATACCATTGTTGTCTCTACCTAATTGGTCCATCCATTATCTCTCTATGGGTAGTATAAAAGGGTGGATAATCTTGAGTGAGATGTCCCATACCATCGTATGAATAAAAATGTTTATCCCTAGGATGGATGGACCCACCCTCTAAGCCCTAAACTATATATCTTTTACCTTGGGACCTCCACCTGAAACTTTTCCAACATTTAGATCCCCGAGACTGATGTCAAATCTCTACTCTCGAGGTCTCTTCACCTGCTTGTTCGCATATAACTATCACTGGCTATATCTCTTTAGTCAAGAAGATTTAAACAACCAAAGATCTCTTCAGCACCCTAAAATAATTAGGAATGCATAGAGGGATAACACTAGCTCATATGTCTCTACGATGACCTTTCTAAAAGGTCCAAGACCTAATGTAATGATCTCTAACCATATCCATAAAGTACCTAGAAAGGTTGGTGAACGTCTATGAATAATCATCCATGATCATGAAACCCTGCTGGAGCTGAATAAGCTTCTGAATATGCACATATCTTAGTGTAACTGGTGAGAACTCCTATATTAATAGATGCTAAAACTATTTCCATAAAATAATTTGATCTTTGTGAGTCTGGATATCCAAACCCCACCACCATCTTGCAGAAATCTATAGAAGGCTCTCCACCAGGACCACCATCTAATCCACCGATGTCCTAACTGGACATAAAAGTTGGGTCCCCACCTCAAGTGAGTCCTCAGCCGCCTGAGGGTCAGGCCCACCTCAGAACGTGAGGGTTCTATTTCTTTGCAACTCATGAAGCACTCTAAACCTTTGATCCTCATCTGTTGGTACTATGGGTACCACATGATACTCCATAGGTGGTGGTATGTATGGTTCAACACCTGGAGGTAACATCTAGAGAACTAGTCCCTGTATCAAAGCCTTATCATTGAGGGGGTCATCTTCATTATTGAGCTACTGAATCCTAGCTGGTATGTATCTCAGGGACATCATGTAATAAAAAAAGATGTACACTGATCAATGAATATATCTGGATAACTGACTCCAGAAGGACATGGAGCCTAAAATCATTCCTATATGATTCATGTACCATTATTTTCTCTACAACCAATGTTCTCATGTACCGTGTTGAAAATCAGGTTATCAGAGTCCTATTTTATGGATACGTTGGCCTCCACACCAACACTAGAGTCCCTGACCTAGAAGCCAAAATCAAAACAATTAACAGTGTTTCTGAAAACCAATCTCATAGACTCCCAATCCTAAAGTAGAACTGACCACCTATGATACCACTCTGTCATGACCCATCCTAGTGGGGCTTATGATGTGACTCCCCAAGACCACCTCAAATAGGTTAGGGGATGGTTACTAGCACCCAGTATGTGTATCACTAACATGGGAGGAATTGCATATATACCTTTATGAAAAAACACATCTCCAATAGAACAAAATAATGAAATGTAAAAACCCCTAAGATCCAAATTCAATCTTACCACTATATCCCAACCAGAGTACCAAAGGAAAGTAAAATGTAGTAATGTTAACTGGGTAAGAAAAAAATCCCACAAAAAAGAAGTCTATAACCAAAAGTCCAACCTATAGGAAGTGGTATTAATACTACTTTCTATAGTCGTAGGAACACCTCATCCTACCTAATCTCAAAAGGCATTGTTTGGTCCGAGTCCTCCTAGGATTTAATAAAAAGGTCACTCATCTGCACAATACATGACACATTTGGGCATAGCCTATGCAGTGGTGAGTATAAAAATACTCAGTAGGACACCCCAAAACCATAAAGCAATACAAAAAGGAAAGCTATAGTCATATCTACATAGTATATGTGTATATAAAATATAAAAATCATATCTAGATATACTAAAACTAATAAATGTAGTCTAGAGGTAAGTCACAACTACCGTATACCAACACTAGGGATCCAGCTTAAAGATTCCATGATAAACTCATCTGGGAGAACACAATTTTGAGTCCAATTGAACTGATGACACCTGTTAGAGAAGTAATATTCATATAGAACCATCATGAGGGAGATAAACTGATAGTTTTGAAGAGAAAGATATGATACATAGATGAGGATCACAACCATGTCCATGTGGTGATAGAAACAACTATATCTAGATTAACCTGCTAAGTAGAGGATCAATTCTTTATAAATCTGGTCACATCAATACTGAAGACTCATCCTTGGGAATGAAGAATGAATAAGAGATATATTCCTTTCCTCTTGGTGAATTCCAACAAATCTATCTAGAAAGTATTTTAGATGGGATCATAATCCTATAAGTAGGAAACAATATGCACTAACATTCATAGAAATGATCAAGTGAACAAAACCTAATGAAAATTTTCCACGACATGGTGGAAAATAGATTAAATCTATGTATAAAGGGAGACATGGTGTGTAGTAGAGTCTCATTAAATATCCTTTGACCCCGAGTACTGCTTGTGTACTATAACCCATGTCATCAGAATATGTCGTATTGGAGATGGGTACATGAAGTTTTGAAGAATTCACACACATGTCCTTCCATCCAGGGTTCACACATGTACTCTGGCCATATGCCCGTAAAAGGTGTCAACCCATGTTTCTCTTCCTGTGTACCAGTACATGGGGTAGTCTATGCACTTGGACCAGGCCAAGTCATCTAGTGGGGTACACGCTGTGTAGGCAACCCATTTACTCCACCCCATGTCTGTGTATCTACCAAGATACAAACTAAGTCTCTGGTAATGGAATACGTACCATGTGATACTGTCACACTCTGTGTTATATTTAACTATCTACAAAAACCCTAGTCTCCACTCAGTGGGTCCCCATTCCCTATAGCCCTAGGTGACATGACATGTTCCTCAAGTTTTTCTAGAAACTTGCATTCATCCAGTGTGTGCCTCAGCCGATGATCTAGATATTGTTCTTGTTGTTCGTAAACCATTAAAATCTAGATTCAACATCATTAAATCACCCTAACACTGAATCAATGTGTTTTGGGCCTTCTATTATCTCGAAAAATAACTTTAAATCCCACTGACATAAATCACTTAAAGAATGCTATCTGCTGAATTACTTTGATTTGTCTGTCACTATCACTATCACACCTATGATAGGCCATCCTAATGATGGATATTTAATTTCATATCATTTCACCAAGAAAGAGAGGTGAAACAATCATTCATTTATAACCCCATGACGAACAAAGTACACACTTAGAAAATGTGGGAGACAATTTCTCGTGGAGAAAACCTAAGGAATGAACCTTGACTTTTGTTTATTCCATCCTCGATCCATTACTATTAAAACTAGAAATTATTAAAATCAATATAAAAAATAAACCCCATAAATCATGCAATTAAAAGTCATCCCTCAAGAATGATCGAACCATGGATCAACATGTTCATTGGTTGGTCCACCTTTGTTGTAGAATCTATGAATGAAGAAAATAATTTCAAAACAACATGACCTACCTAGGAATTGGATAATTTTATGTTGAAATCCAATTTCAGTTGGTTAATCCCATCAAGAATGATCTCTGATCCATGTATCTTTCATCACCATTGAGATAATTCTACAGGGTTTCTCTGCAGAGCCTCTATGGAATTTCTAGGGTTATAAGCCTAACCTTGGATCCCCACCTAAAGGCATTATTAAAAATAAAAATCATCTCTTCATTTATGAAAAGGTAAAATAAAATAAATTCACCATTTATTTTATTCATAATAATTCCCAAAACTACTTTTCATAGCTGACGAGAACGAACTGATGTTAAGTCGTACCCAGGGTAAACTACCAGCTCTAAATGCAATAGTGCCCTCAGATTTATGATCAAGTAACCCATTTAGAAATTATTACAATTTTTCATGAAAATTGTTCATGAATGATAATTAATATATTAATATTCTTCAAACATTTATTTTGGGGACAATGGGCCTCATAATTTCACGGCGTCTCAGTGCTTCATCTTGAAATTGATCCATATAATATTTAAAAATAATACATAAAAGATACAGAAAATTTTAATCTCATTTTTATGTCTTTGACTATAGAAAGTGTATGAGGCCTTATATAGAGTTGTGAGACCCCTCACGGACCCCGTTAGGTTCATTGGTGATACGAGACCAAACCTAGGGCTACCCTTGGGGTATTTCAGACCCTTTAAAATGGTTAAATGAGTTAGTAAATGTTTATATATGGTAATTATGGAAATTAATGGGTAGTGAATTATATTTGGGGTATGCAGGATAGGTTAAGGGGATAAATAGGATATTTAAAAGTTAGTTTGGTAAGTGCCGAATGGGGTTTAAATGGTTTAAATGATGTGTTTTGGGTTTTACCGAGCCAAGGTTTTCATTTAAATAAATTAATGACTTTAAAGTGAGTAATATTTTGAAAGGAGGTGTTGACCTTGAAATGATTTTAAAATGGGTTCCTCTTAATGGATTTCAAATAATGATTTGAAATGGAGATTAGGTCCCTTTATTTTGAAAAATTATTAATGATTGTTTGATAATGGGAATGAAATCCTTGGGGCATATTTTCATTTAATTAAAAGAGAAATACCCATGTTTTATAGGGGTTGATTCAAGAGGATTTTAATTGGGTAAATTTATTTTCATGATATCACTAAACTGTGAAATGAAGTTTATGTTAATGGTTGTATAGTGGATAATATTTCATACCAGGGTGTCTTAAAAATAATGTATGTGTTATTCTGTTAATCCTTGTAAGTTGGATATGTATAATGAGATATGATTATACATGATAAAGGAGTTTAATGTTATGGGTTGGGTTTGATAAAAGTGTTATGGTTAAAGAATTTTATACACATGGTTCAGTGGTATGGGGGGGATGGACATGAGGTTTTACACCCAGAGGTAGGGTTAGAATGAGGCACTAAACCCCACCCCTATAATGCAAGGGGTAGGGAGTCTGGCTGAGACTCTATAACCCTAATGATTTCATTTTATGAGACTACATGTACTGAGGCTCCATGGTAAGTGTTATATAATGTATGGTTGTGATGTTATATTGAGGACCTATTCTTCCCAACATGTGGACATGTTATGGTTTTGGATGTCGAACTCAGGCTCTATGCTTCTGAAACACATAGACATAACTTGTTTCGCAGACTGAGGCTCCAGGTTCAGTTGATTATCTATTATTAGTTAATTACCTTTTTATTAAAAGTGTATAACACCCCTTTATACATTTTCTTATGTATCTAATGTGATTTAATATGGTTTAGATAGTTGGTTACCCCTTGAGAATATATAGAATAAAATGGTTACTTGTTAGTTTCTTAAACCTGAGACACATTTATATTTATTTAGTTTCATTGTTTATTTCTAAACATTTATTACCTACATACACTATGATATAGATTAGACATTTCTTTATACACTGAACTGGTGGCTTACTAAGTTTCACTCACACCCTGCTCAGGCTGCGATGGCACTTGGGTACCCTAATAAAAAAGTACTTGTTTCTGATAAAGGTTTAGGACATGAACCTGGTGTTTGGCTTATGCATGGGTGTTGGTTTAGAGTATTGGATTTCAAGAATGTATTGGTAATGTGACCGTGTTCAGGATATTTTATCATTTTGCTACTATATATTTTATTTTTATGAATTCCTGATATGTACAATATCTATATCATTGATATATCATGTCTTCCTTTGTTATAGTTGTCATTTTTCGCATGATTTCCACTTATCTATTCATTATTGTCATTATATTTATTCATATTTTTAATTCTATTGAATTAATATGATAAGTGGGTATATTATCTGAAATATTTCTCTATAGACCCATATTTCTAGTTAACATCCTTTGGTATATGAGGAAGTGTACCTGAGGTCATGTGATGACCCGACACAGAGCACCATATATTGTGTCCATCGGGCCAGGGACAAAAGAAAGTGGTTTCAAAGAATTTTATTTGGTCTTAATATTTGGGACATGGTAGAATAAAGTCTTGAATATTGTGAAGGCTTGGTAATGAGCTCATGCATATGTTACTGCTTCCCCATCTATAAGAGAAAACCCAAGTTTATAAGAGTGGTAATTGATGTATTGTTTTTTACAGCTGGTTGATACTTCCATCTCAAATGGTACACTTGGGTGTGATGTTATTCATTTATGAGGTTTTATATCTTGGGTCTATATGGAAAGAGAGAGTGTGTAAGTTCATACATCATGCTAGGCACATAAGAGTGACAGTTCATCTGTATATTTCCTATGATTGGTAGTTCTTTTGGATTCCTATACTATTAGTGTATTTTTCTATATGTTGTTATGACTATTAATCCAACTTTAAAAGGTTTTTAATTAAATATATTTTAAAAAATGTATTTGGATAAATATTTAATTGGTGAAATATTGGTAAAAAGGGTTTTACAGTGAAAATTGTTGGGCTTTGAAAATGGAATGTTCTAAAATATTGATCCTCAGGTTTAAATGGTAACATTTAGTAAAAATGGGAAATTGTAAATGATGGAACTTTTTGGGACACCAGTGGTGTGTATCCCTTGTGTTGGTTTTTGACCCTGTGTATGGGTGGTTTGGGTAGAGAGAATACCTTATTTTTGAGACTTTGGGTTATGGTGTGCGAGACCTTGATTTGTTTGTGTATTCTGATTAACATAATATTTCTTATTGTGTATTGGGTTAGGTTGTGACCATGGAGTTATGAAATGATTCCTTTTAATGTGTATGTAGTGACTCTTATTGGTTTGGACCTTTTGAGTTATGTTTTTCACCATAGATTGAGTGTTTTACTCATGGTTCTAAAAAATGTGTGAGTATCTTAATTTTAGGACCTAGATTAAATGGTTTCTTGGTGTGTTAGACATTGTTTGGTAGGAACAAGTGTAGTATTACTACCTGTGAACAATGAATTGTTTGAGGTTTGATGTGTTGATTATAGGGAGAGCCATTAGCCATTTTTAGTCATGACTCTTGTTTAGGGTGGGGGTATGGTTTGAATTTCTTAGTGAATTGGGAGAAGGTTCATATGAGATTTATAGTGATTCTAGGTTTTTATGACACATGTGGAAGTTTTTAACTTTGGATGTGGAACATAGAGAGTGTTTCCTAGTGAAATTTTGTCTTAAAATGCTATATAAGAAGGTTTATGGTTTTTTGAGAATACTTGAGTTGTGGTTACGAGTTGAAAGTCTTGGGAAATCAAGGGTAGATTTGAGGTAAGATAGCCTAATTTTACAAATTCATTAGAATGTGAATCACACTTGGTTACTTCAGATGTGGAATTTATGCATGGTCGGTTTTGTCAAATTTGGACAAAGATCATGGTTATGCCCTGGTTTCTTTCTCAGGGAGATATATGAGTTCTTGTGGTTGGTTGTAAGGTCGGTTGTAGAAAAAGAGAGGTTGTTATGATCCTTTTCTTATGGGTTTCCTAGTATTTTATGTAGGAATCGATATTGATTTTGGGAGAACAAGACAAGGGTGTCCATACCATGGATGGATTCTTCTGGTATGGATGTGAGACCCAGGATGGTATTGGTCACATGGTTTTTATTTCTTGCATGAATAGTTAGTTTTTTGATTGATAACATTTATAATTCATCAAGTATAATGAGGATGATGTAATTTGAGGCACGATTAGTAGTGTTAGAGGGTTGGGCCTAGATTTTATGATGTACGACCTCTACGATCTAGAGTCGGGTTTAGTGTGTGGTCGAAGGAAATTGTGGGATCTCGAGGGCTATACTGAGGTCCAAATGTTTTCATATGCTGGGAAATCATGATACCATTTTGGATGGGTGAATAGGCGAATCGGGATACGAACCCGTTTTTTCCGTGACACCAAAGGGGGAATCATGGTGGTGCAATAGAACATTGGATTTTCTGGGGTGGTGGATCATTGTGTCTCTATTGTGAGTCTCCAGGGTTGTTCTAGAAGTAATTGAGATGTGTGGTGGTGATAAAACTAAAGGAAAATTTGGCTCATGATCTGTTGTTGGAGAGTCATAAAATGGTGGTGAGTTTAGTTGGAAATCCCCTTTGAGAGATTATGTATGGGTTTCAATGAGATGTGGAGGGAAGGGAAGCATGATAGTTTTAGAAAGTAAAGTTGTTCCCATAGTGGTATGTGATGACAGTGATGGGATGTTTGTGGTGGAATTCATCGTATACTTCTTAACATACTTATATCTAGTGACAATTATTCCCAATATCTTAACATCATCCGCGGTATGGTGAGAGGTCCTTAGATTTACACCTAGCTACCTAAATATTATTTGGATGGGAAAAAAACCTATTAGAGGATAGTCTCTTAGAGCAATGTTTGTGGACCTAGATGGTGGGATGTTCACCATAGAATAGTTACATGAGAAGTCTTCCGGATGGACCATATGTTGATGAATTCCATGGGTTTAGTTCTCAAAATCTATAAATGGGAAGTAGTTGATGATGGTTTTTTGTTATGTGAAAAAATATACGAACACATCCATGTTTTGGGGTTCAGATCTTGATTGAATCATTAGTTGTGGCGGTCTAAATTTCTTGAGGAAAATAGTGACAATGACACTCCTAATTTGGGGAGAGGTATGTTAGTCATAGATGTGCATAAAATCCATGGATTGGATATGGTGGAAACCATATTCTAATAAGAAACCTTCAAGGTATATGTTTTGGTTCATTTGGGAAGGCCAGGTGGCCCTTTTATGTGGTTGTCGATCGTGCCAAGTGGTGGCTTTAGTGTTAGGTTTATTATAAGAGAAAATTCTAGTGGCTGCATTAGAGCTTTGTTGGTGGGTGATATAGAGCCCGACAATGGTTTTTAGAGTAGAAAATGATATGATGGTGAAGATTCACTGGAGGTAAAGAATAATCTTTGGTGGGTGAATAAAGATTATGGAGGTTTTCCTTAGGTTTGAAGGAATAATTTCTAGGAGGAAGGGATGATGTAACAATAGTGGAATTTGGGAACCAATGGAGTGAGTCGGCCAGAATAGACCAAATCAGTTGGGTGAAACTGAAAGGATGTGGTGGGTTGTAAGACACCTAATGATAATATTTGAATGATAAGTGTACCCTAGTAATGGGAATGGGGTTTTAGGAAGAACCATGTTTTCCTTAGTATATATATGAATGAAGAAGTTGTGACCAATCTAGATAGTTTTGATGACAAGGATGAATTACAAATTTAGGTAGAGTTTGAGATGAATTTTGTGTTTGGGGAGTTTGGAAATAAATCTAGTATGTTTTGATGGTTGAGTTGGGATTTTTGAGTCTATTTTTTGATGATGGATATAACTTCCCTAGCCCTTGTGCCACTAGATCGATGCCTAGTGTTGATTTGTCACAAGACCTCAAGCGTGCCTCTTTGTACATTTGTGGTTTTTGACTAATAGTGAGGTTCTAGATTAGTCATATGGGGATTCTATACACTTATTACCAGAGTAATACACAAAATATCACAATATAAATTGAATAAACAATAAGAAACAACCAATAACATGCATTTCCAAGCATCTCCCAAATTGGGTACAAACCACAAGCAATAGTAAATATGTTTTGTCATGCTATAATTCCATATGAACAAAAACCAAAATTAATACAATAACAGAATCCCAAAAATAGTCTGGACTGCCAGTCGAAACATCATCCATACATGTCCCACATCCAACTCAACTCCCTATCATAGGCCCTTGACCTTATCCTGACCTGCAAGCATGAAATCTACTCGGGTTCCCAAAAGAGGCCTGAGCAGGGTGTGAGTACAACTCTGTAGGCTACCACCAATGGTGTCTAAAAAATATTCAGTCTAACAGATAGTGCATGAATGTATAAATAAATGGAAAGTAAAGGAAAGATAGTTCAAGAGCCACTTGTTAACCTTTATCTACTTTTATATTACAATTAGGATTATTGTGCTAGGTTCATTATATACATCATCTCATCATTTAGTTCCTCATTAACATATAATCCATGAGTTATACATTTACCTTATTTACAGAATGTTATTGGTATTTATCATTACACATAAGTAAATGTGTTAAGTCACTATATCACTATGTATGAGCATATCAAGTAATCCACACACTTACCTCGGAGCCTCAATCTAAGAATTTTTCATTTAATACAACCATTAGGGAGATAGAGCATCAGTCCCACTCCCTAACTTGTGCATTCCTTTGTAGGTTAGAGCATCATTTTATCCCTACCCGTGGGAGGAGCATCAGTATTGAATCCCACCACCAATCCATTTGAACATTCTAATATATCTATTCACCACACACAAACCATATCACAACAATTACAACCAATTAATATAACAATCACGATTCCCAAAAATAAACACGAGATTCAATGTCATGCCACATCCCGTTCAAAATGTCATTTTACACTACACAACCCATTATCCCAATTATATTTCCCAAGTCTCACCCCATTAACCATATTCATCAATTCACAATCCATTACTAATCCCATGTGTCAACATTACTCATATACCCACCCTCTTAGAGTTTTCAACATAATTCATTAGCCACAAGGACCAATCCCCATTTAACTAATTTAACCAATTTTTATTACCATGCCAAATAATCCCTTAAGCCACTACTAAACATAGAAACATACCAATAATTCATTACCAATCCAATTAAACATTTCAACATGATTATTAAGGTATTTAAATTTTCACAAGGCAAACTTCCTCAAATATAGCTAGCTTTTAAGCCCAAAAAGTACCGGTGCACCCCATGGGTGGCCCTACAAAGGTCAAGTAATCCTCCATGTTTCCCACAGGGACCATGAGGGTTTCCATTCATCATATACACATCCATTACACCAAACTCATTAAACTATCAAAAGAACAACAAGGGTTAAGCAAGAAATAAACCCAATAATGCAAAAATATCAAATGAAACTATGGGATATGACTTGTAAACCACCTACCTTGGATCCATTGGTGAACGTATCCCTAATTGAGTCCTTAGATCCCAATTCATCACCCCTTTGAAATATCAACCTAGATCTCATTCGCAAAGAAGGGTTTTAGATATTTATAAGGATATAAGGAATAAATGTGAAGCCTAAAACAAAAAGATAAGAAATATGGGGATTAGACTTAACCGGATCATTGATTTTCAATCAACAACACTCTAAATGACCTAGAGATGTGGGGGAATCACCCTTGGGAGCTCTTTGGAGCTTTAGTTCATCACTAGGGTTTAAAGGGGGAAGAAAGGAGGAAATCACGATTTGGGGTTTAATATCCCGTAATGGAATTTTTGTAAATTTCTCATCTTTACTGGGTTTCATGGTTTACCCACACAGTTTTCCAAACCATGTGAAAATTATGTGAGAGATACTATACCAAAATCCCCCTTTTGCAGGGTTTCCTGGGAATTTCACATGGTTATCTTAGACATGCGATAATCATGTGAAAGCCTTAATTTATGGCAGCATGATTATCTGGGATGATCCTCATGGTTTGTACTAATAATGCACAATCCATGAAACATGCCCAGAAACTCCATTTTCTTCCATTTTGTGACCTGAACCCCCGAAACACCCCGGATCCTTCTCATGAACTTTTGGAAATAATTATTTTACAAAAACAAAGTACTTAAATTGAAACATAAACAAAAAAACACCTTAATAAAGATCCCAGATTTTACAACCACCCCACCTTAGGACGACTTGTCCTCGAGCCGCTCTTCCAAAGAATCATTGATTTTACAATGCAATGAGATCGGGACACTATGCCTGCATATCTAAATATAACTCCTACGATTCTTCATGGATGTTTCCATGTTTTCATAAAACATGAACCAAAGGTACAAAATTACCCCATAAAACATTCTCACTATGATCCACAATACAATCTGGATTCTCCTCAAAGGACGCATCAGGATCAAGATCGATATCATCAATGTTTATCACTTGAGATGGATTCATATGATACTGCCACAGTTTTGAAACATGAAAAACATAATGAATCCCACTAAATATCTGTGGGAGAACCAATTGGCAATCCATTGGTTTAAGCCTCTCTATAATCTCAAATTCCATCACATACCTGAGCACCAACTTTCCCTATATCTGAAATCGACAGTGACCCAAACATGGAAACACCTGAAGAAACTCAGTATCCCCCCCAAAAAAACTCAATAGGTCTATGACGTCGATCAACATATAAATTATTCCTTTTATTAGCTGTCATCATGTGATTCAAAATCAAAAAACCTTTATTCAACATATGTTTCCTAAGAATAAGTCCTAATAACTTAAATTTCCTGACCTCTAACCAACATGATGGAGATCTACACAATCTCCCATATAGTGCCTCAAAAATATCCATCTAAATCGTAGCATGGAAATTATTATTGTAAGAAAACTCATTGAGTGATAAATTATTTTCTCATAAACCCACAAAATCCATGACAAAATATCTCAACATGTTCTCTAATACCTAAATCTTACACTCAGACTTCCCATCTATGTGTGGGTGATAAGACGTACTCAAAAACAATTGGGTACTATGTGCCTTCTATAATCCCTAGCAGAAGCACAATGTGGACCATGGATCACAATTCAAAACTATTGTTCTTAGCACTCCATGCAATCACAATATCTCTTGAACATTTATCTCACACAAATGATAAATTTTATAAGTCTCTTAGATCAGAAATAAATGATCCACTTTAGTCAACTAATCCATAATGAACTAGATTGCATCATTCTTCTGAGGCATCCTTAGAATCCCCACTACAAATTCCATCATTACATCATTACACTTTTATTATATAATATAAAATGACTATAACAAACCATCTAGATGCTGATGCTCAGCCTTCACCTATTGACAGGTAAGGCATCACGCCCTGAAATCCGCAACATCATTATTCATCCCCAGTCACCAATACTACCTAAGAAGATCATGATACATCTTAGTCAATCCAAGATGCACTACCCACACCGATTCATAGAACTCACACATCAAATATTCACACAAACTCACAGGTACTACCATGTGGCCACTAAAATATATGATTCCATCACCATCCAAGGCCCAACTAGAAGATGACTCTCTACCTTTAAGACATTCCTTCATGCCCAAACACTGTAGATCCTCCATCTGGATCACTTTGACCCAACTAAAAAGCAGGTACTCAATCGATAAAGATGCATGAGCCATTTTTTGATGCCCATCCTACATCTCCAGGTGAATCTCTGCAAAGAAAGACAACATTTTCCATTCAGAGTTGGATTCCTAAACCACATAATTCTGAGTCTTCTAGGTTAGAGCACATGTGACACTCTTCACTTTTCTTGATGTGTATACCAAATCAAAATCAAAGTATTGTAGGTACTCATCGCACCTTCCCAATAAAAGATTCAAATACCTATAAGAGAATATATACTATAAACTAATATCGTCAAAAAACACCGTGAATTATTATCCCAACAAGTAGTGCCTCCAACACTTTTAGAAATAAACTAAAACAACTAGCTCAAGATCATGAGTAGGGTAGTTTCTTTTATTTGTTATCAATGGTATTGAATCATAAGCTACAAATTGATCATCCTACATCAACAATTCCCCATGTAAAACAGTGAATGCATCACAGAACAAAGTGTACTTCTTAATAGGTTCAGGTAAGATTACAATTGGTGCGGTAGTCAACCGTTTCTACAATTATTGAAAAGAAAATTTTCATGCCTCCAAAAACACAAAAATAACACCTTTCTTGGTTAAGATTGAGATTGGTGCTGCTAAATGGTAGAAACCCCTAATGAACCTCTGATAATATCCTTAAAACCCTAGAAGACTCAAATCATCGAAAACACTCTTGGGCTGCTCCCAAGACACAACAACCTACACCTTCTCTAGATCCACTGACTCACCTAACTCTGAAATGATGTGTCCCAATAAATTAACTTTCTTAATCCAGAACTAGCAATTTGATATCTTGGAAGAAAGACTATGATCTCTTAGTGTACTCAAGACGATGTCAAGATGTTGGACATGATTGTCAATAGTTCATGAGAACATCAAGATGTAATCAATAAAGACAACCATGGACTGATTCATATGAGGGTGACATATCTCATATATTAGTTCAAGAAACATACCTGGAACATTTTTCAACCTGAATGATAGTAAAAAAAAATCATACAACCCATACCTACTCCAAAAACTTATCCAAGATATGTCAAAAGGTCTCACCATCACCTGATGATATCCTAATCTCAAATAGATATTGGAAAACACTGATTCACCTCTCAGTGGGTCAAATAAGTCATAAATTCTAGGAAGAGGTTATTAGTTCTTTACCATCATCTAATTCAACTTCTTGTAGTTGAAACATAACCTCAACAACCTGTCAGCCTTATTAGAAAACAACATGGGTGATCCCCATGGTGACGTACTAGGTCTAATGAATCCCTTACACTCCAACTCTTATAGCTATTCCTTAAGGTCATGGAGTTCTCCTGACAGCATTTGATATGGTGGAATGGAAATGGGTTCTGCCCCTTCTAGAAACTTGATCGTTAACTCAATGTCTCAATTAGGTGGTATCCCTGAGAAGTCCTCAATAAACACATCAAAGAACCGATCCACCACAAGATGAAAGACATGTTTCTCTAATTATCCATCATCAAGAACAAGGCATTCAATTTTAGGTTGTGATCTCTCCAAACCAATGAAAAAATGTCTCGGTATAGCCTGCTTGAACATTCCACTCACCACAAAGGAAATAAGTGTCTCTATTGGGAGATGTAAACATTACCCTACATCAATAACAATCGATATGGTCTAGATACCACACTATACAATCCATACCCAAGATCAAGTCAAAACCTAAAATATCTAGAACAAATAGATCCCATAATAAATTTTATCCCCCATCCTCTAAGGCACAAACTTTATAGTGCCTTATATTCTCAAATCGTACCCCCAATGGAGTATCAAGTGACATAAATCCACATGCACTTTCCACAATTAGGCCTAGAACAACTATAAATTATGCCAAAATAAAATGTGTGCAAGTAATTTCAAATATAGAATTTAAAATTTTGGAATCTATAAGAATCGTACCTTGAATAGTAGAAGGTACAACCTTATCTCCTCCAAGTGTAGACTAAAATGTGTACTGATGTCCAGTCCCTCTACCCTGGGACCCAGCTTGAGTACCTTGTGCTGCACTAGGCTGCTGGTACTAATAATCTCCCCCCAGAGTTCCATGTCCACCACCCCTACCAGTACAGCCTATAGAGCTCCAAATTTCTACTTGATATGGGGTAATCCTTCCCCCACCCATGCTCTACACTAATCTCTGTCCTGCAACACTTTCCGTCAATCATGGGTTCCTCTAGAACCTCTGCACATTGCCTATATTTCCACATGATTTGCAATCAATAGTTGGTCAGGAAAATTGACTTCTCACATTTCTCATCCTTCCTCATTAGTATCAGCAAACTTGATCACTAACCTAAGGTATTGGTTCCTTTTTATAGTCGTGCTATCCACTATTTCCCTGGTGGGAATTCTCGAAATGGTGCTTCCTAATATCAGAATTCGCTCCACTAGTTCACCCCATTAGAACCACATGTCTTCTTATGGAAGCCTCTTTGAGGTTTACATCTGATATGAGGGCCTAATACATCACCTCAACAAACTTCTTCAGCCAAAATATATTTACTTGGGATCTGATATCATCCTGATGTCCATCCTGAAAGTGTCTTTCCGTAGCTTCCTTATTTCCCACTAATGAAAGAACAAAATGTTTCAAGTACATTAACCGACATTCATACTCCATTATTGACATCATCCCTTGCATCAAACCCACAATCTCTGCTGCCTTATCCCGCCTTAAGATTTCCAGGTCATAATTCACCATAAAGTTTTCTTGAAAACTCGTCCACATCATTCCGTTGACTTGTTTAGTCTGAGCTATGATATCCCACCAACGCTTTTCCTGGTCCCACAACAAATAGGCATCCAAATTAACTTTCTTATCATAATAAGTCTTCAGATGTTCAAGAATTTTATGGATATACCCTATCCAGAAGTCATATGCCTCTATCCCACACAATTTGGTAAAGATTAAAGGGTTTTGCAACTGGAAATCCCTGGTCAACTCAAACATGAACAATGCAACCCTCCCTAGGTCCATGATATTATTAATATTTTCATGACTTATTATATACCCCCTTTACTGAGTTTATAAGAAATGTGCATAATTTTTGTGAAATATTAATGCTTTAATACTAAGTATAATTTTTGAGCATTTTTAGAAGTAGTGAAATTGAGTTAGTTTACTATTTTATTTATAACTCTCAACATAATGATACAAATTGTGTTGTTAGTGTTTTGTAGGATTCCTAATTCAATATAAAACAATTCATTAGAAGGGATCATGGGACAATTCTGCCATTTGAAGGATCACATGGACCACACAAAATGACCCAAAGAATTTGTGAAGAAACTGGACCGTCCAAGATGATTGAGTTACTGGTCTAAATATATAAGACCAAATTTTATGTAACTCTACCATATGTTCTTGATTATAGAACTAATAATGCATAAAAATTTCATGTCCCAACTCCAACAACAAGGGGTACAAATGATGCTTTTAAATATGGCCCACCATTTTGGTCGGAAACTAAAATCCAGACACTATTCATGATATATCTCATGATGTAATAATCAGATAGAGATGATATTTTTCAGTGTGAAATAGGAGATATATGTGGATGACTTTGTTGAAGAAATAATTCATCTTTGAAAGAATTTTCCCATTAAAAAATCCTTTCACATTTTGGACTTTAAAAATATTGTATTGAAATGGACAGATTAAATTTTTTTAATCAACCAGACATAAATTTGGATACATAGGTCCAAATGACTCAACATTTTGAGAGAGGTCTTCCAAATTTATTATCTACAACTTTTAAGAAAGAGATATCTTGAGATCCTACTATCTGAATAGCCAACTTGGAGATGCAAGTGGAGGGACAGATTGGGAATGAAAATAGTCCACTTCCTTGGGCTATAAATGCATCCCCCTCCTATCTTGCAAAGGGGTTGAAATTTCATAAGAGAGGAGAATCAATTGGCATGAATAAATACTTTCCAAAGGTTTTTTAGGACCTTCCATACTCAATTTTTCACTTGAGATACCCTTCCTCCTCTCTCTGTTTCCTTTCACTTTTGTGTTGTTCTTTGTTTGTAATCTTGTAAGTTTGTGTTTTGTAATTCTATTTTAATTCAAGTTTCTTCTTCAATATCTCTTATTATCATCCAACTTCTATAGATTAATATTAATGTTCTTAAAATAGTTGAAACACAGTTGAATTACCTTCCCTTTTTTTGCTTCCTCATTCAATCGAAAGCCTGTTTTTTTAATTCTCATCATTGTTCGTGTGTGTGTGTTCGACGCACCACTCTTTTCTTATAACTTTATTTTTCTTCTATTTGTTAATTTATAATCATAATAATTAAACTAGATTTTTAAAAACCCAAATGTATGAGTAAATATCTCATTGGGGTGAGTCAGAATTTTGGGATGTTAAGTGATTGAGAGTATTTGATCGATGAGTATTTGTTAATTTAACATTCTGTATGTTGGACTTAACATGTCATGGATTAATGAGATATTTTGTTTGACATGTTGTTTACATGGATTATTGGAATCATAAATACACTACCATAAACAATTAATGGTAATGATTAGAACCCTAAGTTATGTTAAGGCTTTAATTAAAGCCTTAACACTTAGGAATTCCAATCAATGTTATCTTGTGATGTGGGTGTTAATTTAAATGAAATATAAAGCAAATCTCAATGATATCACAAGATTAACTCCCTAATGATGAAATCACCCCAATATTTATCAATTTATTAAATCAATTATAGTCAATCAATCATTTTAATTAATCTCTACAAACAAAATCCCCTAATCAAAATACAATCAACTAAAAACAATTGACTATCAAAAAAGTATCATCGCCGAGGATTCGACCCGAGTGATGCTATACACATTAGCAGAGCACCGAAACCTTGACTGGTCGATAGGTGATAATAGTCCGTGCATTTAAAATGGCTCCATTTCTGGGGATGGTGCTTTAAGTAGTCATTATTTTTTGGTTATTGTAAAAAAACAAAATTTTAAAAAAAATTGAAAAAAAGAAAAACCTGTCTTCTCATAAAAATTGTAAAATGAAAAAAAACAAAGAAAAACCCGTCTTCTTTTTCCTTCCAACATATCTCTAAATGTCCCATAGCCTCCCAAGAAATCCATTGGATTTGTTTGACCCTGAAATTTAGCGAACACTTCACCAACTTAGGAGGAACATAAGAGATAATCAACTCATTCAAGAACCAGTCCTTGGCCAACCAATTGAATTAGATATGGCCAATCATAGGCAAGAAAAATGAACCTGCTTCCCCTGATATGAATTACCAAAATTTTATTATTCAATATCCAAACATAGAAGCTGTCTTCAAACTCAAATCAGTTTTGATTCATCTTCTTCCTCATTTCCACGGGCTAGCCGATGAGGATCCACATATTCACCTTAAAGAGTTCCAAGTGGTGTGCTCTACCCTGAAGCCTCAAGGGGTTTCTGAGGAACAAGTCAAACTTTGAGCATTCCCTTTCTCCCTAGATGAAACTGCTAAGTCATGGATCTACTACCTTCCTCCCAGTTCCATAACCACATGGAATGACATGAAGGGACTCTTCTTAGAGAAATTAATTCGTGCTTCTCGTACTGCTTCAATCTAAAAGGAAATAAGTGGTATCTGTTAGTTCCCAAGTGAATCACTCCATGAATACTAGGAGAGGTTCAAAAACCTTTTTGTAACCTGCCCACACGACCGAATCCCTAATCAACTCTTGATCTAATAATTCTATGATGGGTTATTGGCTGTGGAGAGAACTCTCATTGATGCTGCAAGTGGTGGTGCTCTTGTTGATAAAACTCCTGCAACTGCAAGAGATATCATAAGTAACATGGATGAAAACACACAACAATTCCATACTCGAGCATATGGTCAAGTCAAACAATCCCAATATAATCAATCAATTGTGCTGAACAAGATGACCGGGTGGGTGAGTGAACTTACAGGTCTTGTACGATAACTAGATGTGGATACCAAATCCCCAACCTCATCTTCTCCATAATCAATGTTACCTAGACCTGTCAAAAACTATGGAATCTGAAACTCTTCATCTTATCCAATAGAAACATGTCCACAACTTCAAGAGGATCAATCTGATTCATCTGGACCAATGGAGCTCAATGCATCATATGCTCAGCAGAACACCAATCCTAAACTATCATGTCAGTTTGTTAGAAACTTCAACCAACCTCACTCTGAGAACTTCTCTTCCTACTATAACCAAGGACATAGGTATGGTAATCCCATATCTCATCCTCCTCAATTCCCTCCTCAAAACCCAAACCAATTCCAATATGGTCAAGGTGTTGGTAACTTCAAACAACCTTATCCTTTTCTTCCTCAACCTCAAAGGAACAATCCTCCTATTGAATTCCATTATCCTAGTGAGCCTTCCCAATTCTAAAACCAAAAAAATCACTTTACCAAGAACCAAAATCAAGGTAATCTCAATTCGGGACAAGCCTCTTCTTCTATGCAACCATGGGAAAGTTAAGTGGAAGATCCTGCCTCTTTCATCAATTCTAGCCTCAAGAACATTGAAACCCAAATTGGTCAACTTGCATCCCACCTTAGTCAGCAGTAACCATCCAATTCTTCCCAAATTCTAGCTCAACCCTTACCCAACCCCAAGGGTAATGTAAGTGCAATTGCACTTAGATCAGGAAAGAAAATTGATATGCCTCAAGATAATTCCTCCAACCCTCCTTTGAATGTTGACCTAGAAAATGAAAAGAAAAAGAATCTTGAAAAGGAACCGGAATCCATTCCCTAACCAATCCATGTGCACATTCTTATTTATCTATTCACCACGCACAAAACATATCACAACCAATACAACCAATAAATATAACAATCATGATTCACAACAATCAACATGATATTCAATTTCATGCTCTTGCTCGTTCACAATGCCATTTTGCACTACACATCCCATTAGCCCAATTATATTTCCCATGTCTCACCCCATTAACCAAATTCATAAATTCACAAGCCATTACCAATCCCGTGCGTCAACATTACTCACACACCCACCCTCTTAGTGTTTTCAATATAATTCATTATCCATTAGGCACAATCCTTATTTGATTAATTTGACCCATTTTTATTACCATTATATGAAATACCATAAGACAATACTAATTATAGTTACTTTCCAATAATTCAATTCCACTACCATTCAACATGTCAACATTATTATCAAGGAATCTATATTTTCACAAGTAAACCTTGCTCATGCTTAGCTAACTTTTATGTCAGGAAAGTATCGACACACCCCATGGGCGGCCCTAAAATGTTCATGTCATCTTCCATATATCCTATGGGGGTTTCCATTCATCATCTAGACATCCATTACACCAAACTGATCAAATTATCAAAATAAAAACAAGGGGTAACCATGAAATAAACCCAATCATGAAAAATATCAAACGAAACTATAAGATATAACTTGTAGACCACCTACCTTGAATTCGTTGGAAAACACACCCCTAATTGAGACTTTGGATCCCAATTGAAAACCCATTTGATGTATTTACCTTATCTCATTGAAAATTAATGATTTTAAATCTTAAAAATGATATAAGAAATAAATTTTAACCCTAAAACAATAAGTGATGAAAGAGATGGATTAACCTTACTAAGATCTTCGATTTACAACTAAATCAACTCCAAACAACCTAGAGATAAGGGACAATCACCCTTGGGATATCTTGGGAGATTTTATTCATCACTAGGGTTTCAAGGAGGTATAAAGGAGGAAATCCTGAGTTTGGGTTTAAAATATTATAATGGAATTATTGTAAATCTCTCAACTTTACTAGTCTTCACAGTTTACCTGGATGGTTTTATAAACTGTGCACAAAACATGTGAGAGTTGTTGTCCCAAAATCCCCCTTTTTCATGGCTTCCTTAGAATTCCACGTGGTTAGCTTAACCATCTGATAACCATGTGAAAGTCTTCATCCATGGATGTATGGTTATCTAGGATGATTCACACAGTTTGAACTAACCATGTACAAACCATTCGACTTGCCTAGAAGCTCCTTTTCTTCCATTTTCATTTCCAGAACCTCCATAACATCCCATAATTTATCATGATTTTTGGGAAGCAATAATTTAACTAATATAAAGGAAATAAAATAAAATATAAACAAAAAAATATATTAATAAAGATCCCCAATCTTACAATGAAAGTGCTCAAAACCAGAAAATGATGGTGGTGAACTAAGGTTTATGGTGGGGAGTACCATAATAAGAAATTAGTAGGTTAATGATGTGACTAGGGTTTTGAGTGGTATGGACTTGGGTACAATACATCTTGTAATATCGGTTTTGGTGATGGGAATTGGCTTAGATTTTGATCAGTTGAGTGCGTTGATATGATGGTCATGCTTGGGTTGGGCATTGGATGTTTGAAAATGGAATGAGGTAGTTAGACTTGAGCCCCAAAAAAATGGAGGTTGGCAAATGTGGTTGTAATATACATATCCCATCGGTGACAATGGGCTTGGGTATGTATCATAATTTTGGAAACTAGGTGAGTTGGCCCCAAGAGATTTGGGCTATGAGTTTTGGAGAGGATCAAACCAAAGGTGTTTTGATTGTCTCTCCTAGGGTAGTGTAGTGCTTGGTCAGTATCCTCTTGTGCAGTGGTTCAGTGATGTTACCTAGAATTTTATCTAGTTTTAAATGTTTGTAACCATAAGTTTAGGTTGATGTGTCCTCAAGGAGCATCTGGTTTTTGATTGTGTATCATGGTGGGAGAAATTCTTTTGTGGTAGGATTGTTTTATTTTGTCAAAGTGTTTCTATGACCTGATAGTGATTAGGGAGAAACATGGATGTTGGGAGTTTATATGTGGACTTGTCGACCAAACATTGGCATTGGAGGCTTAGTGATTCTTGGTTATTTCAGATTGGGGATGAGCTGTTATAAGGAGGGGAGGTTGTAAGATCCCGACCATGCTTGGAGTTATGTCCCTATTTAAATTTTGGTTAAACTTCCTTTTTTATTTCTATTGAAGTGGTTTTTGTGTGTATGGGGTGTTTTGGGGGTTTTTAGATGGTGTGACACATGAATGAAGGAGAAAAGGTGTCAAATAGTGGTCAACACACAGTTGGCGCATGGTTAGTGCAAACAGTGAACCTGGTCAGGGAAACCGTGTGGCCAAAACTCCTTTCAAACAGTGGATGGATCATAGTCAACACATGGTTTTCCAAACCATGGTGGTTCTCCTAGGAGACTATGAATATTAGACCCTCTTGGAATGTGGGAGCTGTATAGTTAGCGCACGGTTTGGATATCCATCCATCCAAACCATGAGTCCCTTAAAAATTGGGAAATTCCCATTTTTCATTTTGATCATATTTCCTTTTCCCACAATGTTTTCCCACATTTGAAACCCTGCACTAAGGGTGATTAACCATTATCCAACTTCTCCTCCATGGGTAATTATCCTTTGATTCCTAGTCATTTTAAGTGTCTTGGCGTGCAAATTGAATCTTCAGTTAAGTCTTCCACTCATTTTCCTTCCATTTTCTAGAAGAGTGTCGATGTTTGGTTTTCTCTCCATATTAAACCCTGAAACCCTCATTTTTATAAAATATTCTAAGTTTGGTATTTTATGTTTGTTTCAATTTTAATCAAGTGATATGTTTACGAGATCAATTTTCTATGAACATGAGGTAGGAGGTCTTAAAGCCTTTTCCCATAGTCACATTGTTATATATGTGTATGTGGTTGTTTCAATCTACTAACATGTCTCGTTTTTATGTATTAGACTATGGAAAGTGTTTTGTACCTTATATTTAGGTGAGTTTCCCTTCACGAACCCCATTGGGATCATTGATGTTATGAGACTGAACCTAGGGAATCCTTTGAGGTATGCCAAACCCTTGAAAATAGTGAAACAAGTTGGTAAATATGGAGATTTGGTAATTATGGAAATGAATGGGATGTGAATTGTATTTGGGGTATGTATGCTTGGTTAAGGGAATAATAGGTATGTTTAAATGTTAGTTTTTTAAGTTCTAAAGCGGTTTTGAAATGGTTTATATGGGATTTTTTGGGTTTTGACCCAGCCAAGGTTTTCAATGAAGGAATTTGATGTTTTGGAAGTGTGTAATATTTTTAAAGGAGGTATTGAGCTCGAAATGATTTGAAAATGGGATCTTCTTAATTTATTTAAAATGATGATTGAAAATGGAGGTGTGTCCCCTTTCTTTTGAAAAAATCATAAAGATTAGTTGATAATGGGATTGAAAGCCTTGGCCTATGTTGTAGTTTTATTCAAAGAGGACGATCTATGTTTTAAAGGGGTGACTTAATGTTAAATTTAATTGAGTAAATTGATTTTTGTGATATCCTTGAATTGTAAAATTAAATTTATGTTAATGGTTATATAGTGGATAATATAACATACATGTGTGCTTTGGAAAAAAATTGTATGTGTTAATTGGATAATCCTTGTATGTGGGAAATGTGTAATGATTTTTAATTGTTTATGATAACGGTGTTTAATGTTATGATGTGTGTTTGTTAAATATGTTATGGTTAAATAATCTTTTTCACGTGGCTTGGTGGCATGTGGGTTATTGACTTAAAGATCTATGCCCATGGTTTGGGTTGTACCAAGTGTCTAAACCCCACCCCTATAATGCACGGGTTAGAGAGTCGAACTAAGGATCTATACCTCTAATAGTTTTATTTTATGAGACCACATGGACCGAGGCTCTAAGGTAATTGTTATGTAATTTATGGTTTGGATTTTAGACTGAGGATCTATGCTTCCTAACCTTTGGACATAGTATGGTCTGGGATGTCAGACTGAGGCTATATGCTTCCCAAACACATGGACATAGAATAATTACCAAACTGAGGCTTTGAGGTATGTTGATCAACAATGATTATTGAATTCCCTTTTGATTAAAAGTGTAAACCTACATTTATGAATTCGATTAGGTATCTGATCTGACCAGATCTATTTTAGTTAGTTGTTTACCCCTTGAGAACTTAACAAATAAAATGATTACTTGTTAGTTTCTTATATATGAGACACATTTATATTTCATTACTTTCCATATTTATTTGGGATATTTTCCTACTTATATAAACTATGGTATAGACTGAATATTTCCATAGACACCATTGGTGGTGGCCTACTTAGTTTTACTCACACCCTGCTTGAGCCTCTATGGCACTTGGGTACCTAAGTAGAAGCTACCTGTTTCTATTATTGGTTCAGGACAAGGACCATGTATTTAGTATATGCATGGGATGTTGGGTTGGAGCATGGGGTGTCAATACATGTTTGGGACTCAAAAAAGTGTTTAGGATATTTTATTATTTTGGTACTAGAATTTTTTTGGTATAACTACCTAACCTGTTGAGTATATATATCATTGTAGTATCAAGTCTTCATTTGTTATAGTTGGCATTTTTTGCATGATGCCTATTTATTTTTTCTTGCTAGTTATTATTTCTATTGATATTATTAATATTGTGTCATTACTCTGATAATTGGGGTATAGTCTATCCAAAATTTCCCCATCGACCTAGACTGGTAGCCATTAGACTCTTGTACAGGGAGACACACACTTGAGGTCATGTGATGACCAGAATCAGGGGATCAGATATAGTGTCCATCAAGCCAAGGATATTACAATGAACCACTTAATTGGGGTTAATAAAAAACTACATGGTTACAAGTTGACATAAGAAAATATAAAGGTAATTTCTTGAATAACTAATATTGATCAAAATACATGATCCATTACATAGTCTAAGATATTAGAAAGGAATATCCATTAGTGTTGTGATGATAGGGATTTCAATCTAGTATCTTCATATAAGGATACAAAAAGAAGACTCAATAGGGACCTAAAAATAGGGTGGGTTCGTATATAAAATAAAGTCTTTTAAATGAAATTTTTTGAGCTAATGAGTTTTAAAATGAAGACATGTCACAAATACATGACCCCCATGAAATATTATAAATGAAAGAAGAAGACAATAATTTTGAGAAAATGGTCAACAAAGGTGGAGATACCACCTCTAGTAAGAGAGGAATGAAGGTAAAAGGGAGAAACAAAAATCATCATTTGAGACAGTAAATAAGGATCAATCCTACAAAAGGGTCATAAAATCTACACTTCCTTAATTATGATATTATTATGGAATTTTATAGGACATGGTAATGAGATGAATAGCATGGATATTGGAAAATTTCATATCTCTAACAAGACTATCCTTGTTGGAATTACTAAAAATAAGATGATATTTTAGAATTGGAACTCCTTTAACTATGGATTCTTGGATACTCACCTATTTCCCATAATAAACATTGAGGTACCTTGGAAATCCTATGGGCCCTAAAAAATGTTTCTGTGCAGTTTGTTTAATATGTAAAGAGCTTCTATCACATCTTACTCTCAGTTGATGTATATGGATCTATCATAACAAACTACTACATTTATTAAAGAACCTCTTACACTATAAAAAGGGATATTTTGAGAATGCATAAACCAATTCCTAATCACTATCAGAATTAAATTATAATTAGAGATTTAAACTATGTTATATGAATTGAAGGGACAGTTGGATCTAATTTCACAAGGAACACCTCTTTTAAATTTTTCTCTTGGATTGATATATGTTACCTCATTGAAGTCTCAATTATTTGGGTTTACATTACATGAAGAAGATACACTTTTAATGGGTTTCATTCTCAAATGATTCACAAGTGATTCCATTATTTTGTGGATAACAACACCACAATCTATATTTATGGATACAATTTTACATTATTTAACTTGAAAACACTCCTATTATAGTTTCTATCAAACAAAATATAATGATGTCATCTCAATCTACCTTTAATTTTCAATGTTATTGTATTACTACCCCTGGTTAAAGGGAAATTATGAAAGAAAGTTGGGAAGTTAATTGTTATGGGAGCCCACTGCAAACATTAGCTGCAATGATAAAAAGGTTAAATCTCTTCTTAAGATTGAAGAATGAAATAATTCTCTAAATGAGATGATAAAATCAATGATTTTTAGGATTCTAATATTAGTTTTCAACTAATCCATCAAACCAGTGATCTTTCCTCCCATAAGGAGGGTAAAATCCAATCAATATATAATTATATTTTCTTCACTATGGAAAAGATTATGACAGACCAATACAATGTAAAATGGTTAATAGATGGTGAAACAAACTCAAAAAACGTCATCTATTTACATATGAATAAAAAGGTTAAGATGTTTCTTAGTGGCTTTAAAATTAATTGAATCCTCCACAACTATGAAGATGAGATTTTTGATGCAGTTATTAGGTTTTTCTTGGTATTTAATGTTTTTATTAGAATGATTGTCTTACACATTTCATTTATAATTTGTGATTATACATTGAATACCACCACAAATAATAATTATCTACCACAAATCTCAAAGTAGAAATATTGGATTATCTATTCCACCTATATCTTGATTATACAGATGGGCATGATTAATTTACTAAAAAAAATTCATGTTCTATTATAGAATTTTGTAGGCTGAAATAACTAATGTTTTTATGGAATTATTCACCGATTCCTCAATTCCTCATGGTTTTAATTATCTTTCTATTTATTTTCATCTTAGGATGTATAATGTCATTGAAATGTAATACATCAAGGTAATTTCTACTGGGAACATAATACCAAAGATTATTAGTAGAATTATGGCATTAATACATGGTAATATTGTTAGAAATCTAGATTTCCCCAATCAGTTTGGTTTTCTCAATGAAAAAAATTCATAATTTTTTGTTCATCACGTTATATTTGTTTAATACCCACTAAAAAAACCAAGGATAAAAAAATTGATAAAAATATTAACATTTCCATGGCCATTAACACTCTCAAATGGGACATTTTCATTATTTTCATTGAGTTATATGGCTTTTAAAGTTGGTTTTTTAGTTTATAAACCCAAATTTGAATAATTATTATTTATCTATTGTTATAAATGTTTTTCCAAGAGGTTTTTGTTTGTAATATATAGTGGTGAGAGAAAAGGGGACTCCCTTTCAGGCATATTCTCCACCCTGGTAAAAGAATACACGACCATGTTCATTTTTGATCTTTTGAAAATTATTTTATACAATAAGATAAATGTGGGAAGGGTCTTATTTTACCTCACACACATATTGTAAAATAATGATATTCACCTATTAGTGATGTATCCAAGAAGAAAATCAAGGCTATAAATGTGTTATTTAACCACTATAAAAAATTTATAGGATAATATATCACATGTAAAAAATCCTCAACCTTCATTAGAAGATGAATTTTAACTTCTAGATAGAATAAAATTATTGGTTTGATTAGTGTCATGAGAGTATGATTAAAATTTTATTAGTTGGTAATTTCTATATTTTGGGAAAAATCAAGAGTCTCCAATTATAGAACATCTATTTTAGAATAATTTCACTGTTAGAATGTTGGAAAGGGAAGAGTAAGTCACACATAGGGATAATATGTCATGTTAAATCCGTCATTACTTTTTTGTTTGTTTATGATTTCTCAATGTATAAATTTCCACGTTCATTTATTAAAAGGATAAAAAGAATTATCAAAAAATTTAGAAGGGCCATTTTTATTTACGAGTATAAATTATTTAATTTCTCATGGAAAAACATTATTAAACTAATAAATATGGGTGGTCATGGCATGAAATATCCTAGAAATTATAATAAGGCGTTGCTTACTAAATTTTCATGGAATCTACTTACTACAAATGATGATTCATTGGTGTTTCATAGGGGGGAAATCATTATTAAATTATAGAATCGAGAACACCAAAATCATCATTAATATTTTGGTATGTGTATCATATCCTCCAAATATAATATGATTAATTATTCGAAAGGGTTAGTGTAAAGACACTTAGAGTTGAATTTCTATATTATTTCCATACTATACATGGAACCTATTTATATTATTCAAAAATTATAGAAAACCCCCATTAATGATGTTTTCTACAATGATACTCATCTGCACATTACATATTGAAATGATGTTGATACTTTAGAACAATATATACATTGATAATAAAACTATATTCTGAACCTTAAATACATCTAAGTGATTTAGTTTTATTGATTCTTACACATTTAAATACAGTCAAGATTTAAGGATTCCTTGGTGTCCAATCCCTTATGATGTTCCATCATTAGCCCATCCCAATTCAAACTCTTCTGATGTATTTGTAGGAACTAGAAACCCTTTGTTTAGAAAATATAAAAAACTTGAATTTTAATGGTTTCATCATGTTTGGTTTGTCTATAGGTTCCTAAAAATTTCCAACATCTCATCACTGATGTTCTATTTACTTATATGATATGATATTTTCTATAGGGTATTTTATGTACCAATTTATACATGGAAAAAATTCATATTTAATAATATCCATAAATAAATTAGTTCTTAGCGAACAACTCCTCAACTACCTCATTATAGCATTAGTGAACCTTGTGGCTTTCACATGGAGGGTGAGAAATGGAGAGCTCTTTGAAATCATGATGAACTCCTTGTATACATGAATTGTACTAATTCATATAGAAATATAGGTTACTGAACAAATTAAAATGGGTACAATGAACAATTATATATATCACCTAAAAACATTGTTCTTTCTTAACATTACAAGAATTTCAAAGAAACCTCATGTCAATAAAAGCATTCATTAGATTACACCACTTCAATTTTGGATCAATGGGAACATAAATAGTGTGATATTTTGTTATCGAATCCCATAATGAAGTATAGGTGAGGATTTTAAAAGGATATTGTTGATATTACATTTTTAGTGGGATTGTGCATGATGTAAAGTATTGTTCATTGATTTATCCCATCAAATGTTCCACTTTTTTTGACTAGACCCCCCTTTTGCTTGAATATGAATCAACCCTTTCTATGGATTCTTTTATGTAATGGAAAAGAAATTTCCCACAAAAACTACATCTAGAGTGGAATAAGTTGTTACATGATGATGAACATATCCAACTTCCTGTGACACTTTATTATAGGTAGTCTAATTATGCAGGGGATCCATTATTTGAGAAGGATATTATGAAAGAATTCTCAATGCGGTATTATCTAATTCCATGTGAATGTTATAAATTTATATATTTCGATGGTCTATGTGATACACATAAAATAATATTTAACCCCCATATTATTACTTGAATGTTACCTTATGTTCAATAATAGTTTTAGGACCAGGTGATCCTAAGTCCTAATTCTTTCATATAATAGTTTTTGATGTAGTGTATTGAAGTAATGTTTATCCAATGATGGTGTTGAAAAATAAAAGGGTCTATTTTTATATGAGTGGTATATATGTAGAATATTAGTAAAATGAAGGAAATAAAAATGAGTAGAGAAAAAATGTACTACCCATAAGAAAATAGGTTTTACAAATGAAAAAAATAAAAGTTTTATAGAGATGTTTCATAGTATGATGGTTGAAATAAGAACATATCATTTATTTTCATGGTAGCTAATTAAAGTAATATTTGAAATTAAAAATTTAAAAAAAAATTATTTAATATAAATTCAAACATATATCTATAATACATATATTATATAAAAAATGGTTTTAATGAATTTCAATATATTTGGATGTTACTGTGAAATTAGGGATAATGATTTAGACATAAGGAAATTTTAGTGTCATATTGTAGATGATTTTTTATAATATTTATCAAATTAAAGAGAATATAATTTCTATAAAAATGTATAGGAGATTGTTTTTAATAAACATGAAAATATTATTTAATGATATTTTATTAATTTATAACGACGATGAAGTCATTTCAGTAGGAATAAAAAGTTGATGATTTGGTTAACAAGAAATCCATAAAATAAAAAATTGTTTAAATTTCAAATAATGAAGAGTATGAATAAGATGAAAAATATGTTTCAAGTGAATATGGTTTATAGGTTTCAATTAATAATAGGTTTTAAAAATAACTAATCATTATAAACTCAGTGATGTTTAAAATGTAATGGTTTGAAAATATAGATCCTTAAAGAAAACATATAAAATTGTTATTATTTGTTATATGAATCTAAAACATATGAATGAACCATTGAATAATAATGATTATATATTAGTTATCATTTTACAATTGGATCATTTTTAAAAAACTAAATATCATTATTTGGTTTCGAGGCCATGAGATAATAATATTATTTTAAAAGTGCAGTTATTTTAAAACATGTTATGTTATTTTGGTGAAGTAGAAATTAACTTTGGTAGATTAGTTGATAAGTTTTATTCACATATAAAATGACATAATATTTAAAATATATTTTCATGCACAGTAAGGAATGAAATTATATGATAAATTTTCATCATCAATAATCAAAGGAGATACATTATATTTTAAATGGAATTTAGGTCTTCATTTTTAAATATAAATCTTCATAAAGAACATTATATTAAAAAAATGTAATTTCTATATATATAGATATTATGTTAAAAAATAGTTAAGGTTTAAGAAACAAATTTATGGATTGAAAAATTACACAAAAACCGATTACACTATGATAGATTATTTTTATTTTTATGTTCATAAAATTCTAGAAAATAATATTATACAATGACCTTTGCATAATTGATACCCAGTTTAATTTTCAACCATTATGTTTTCTATTGATGGTATAATTTTTTCAAAATAATATGTAAAAATTTTCATGATTTTCTTACTTATATGAATAATATGTCTTAGTAGTTAATTCATTGTTTGATAATATAATTATTGGGAGATAAATGTACTAAAATAATAGAAATTATTTTTCATTCACATGAGAAATAAGCATGGGAATTATTGAATAAATTTAGAATGAGTGATTTTAATGTAATTAATATTCCAATGGTATTGGTGAAAACATTAAATATATAGTTAATTTAATAATATTAATAAAATATACTTTTAAATAAATATTATAATATTTCCCTATTTGATTGATTATAAACTCTACATCTTCTATTTCATTTCATTGTGGGTTGAATAACAACATAAATCAGGGTAATATCATATTATTATAATGAGAATAATCCAAAGTAATTTCATGGCCAATAATGATTTTTTGTCGATATATTACTATAAAAAGAATCTTATTCATTTCATATTTAGTTATTTTGAATGAGATGTAGTTATTTATGACTGATAACAAGTGGAGTTTTATTCTTAATTGAAATGTGTGTTCTCTATTAAATGATAAATAAAATATATAGATACACTATTTATAGTGTATATCCATAAAAAATTTATGACTCAAGATATAATTATATTGATATATATGAGAACTCAGTTAGAAGAGATCTTGGTGGATTTAATGTTTTTCTTACTGGGAGGATATAAAAATCAAAAGGATAATTATCCCACCAATGTATCATGTTCACTAATATCAATTAACTCATTGAAATCAATAACTAAATTACAAGTAAAATAAGAAGAATTTCATATTTATGTTTTAGTTTTTTTCAAAAAAATGGAAGAATGTGACATATGTGTCTATATAACCTTTTAATAAAGATGAAATAAAAAAATTATGGTTGATGATGATAATTTATTCTCTTGTCACAAAATTTTGATTTATGTCCTTTGTTACTTTATTATTTTCAAAAGTTTTATTTTATTTAGAGGTGGAGATAATTATTTAAATCATATTTAGTGTGGTTTTTTATAAAACTGGGATAATAAATTTTTGGGTAAATCATTAATGGGGACCATATGAGTTTAATGTGAAGTTTGAATTCAAAATTCACAATATGTTTGTGTGTGGTAATGTAATTTTAAGATTAGTATGTTTGTATTGATAATGAGGAATTGATTTGATTTACTTATTTTTTATTTATTTCATAAATAATTTTATCATTTTTAATGGTAGATTCCAAAAAAAACATTAAAGAATACATTTTAGAGAGATTAGTTTTGTATCTGGATTTTTGGTAGATAATAAATTTTCATATAGATTTATTTAGTTATGTAAATATTTGTTTAATTCATTTAATGGATATTAGTGTAGGTAATGGGACTTTTTGTTTATAGAAAATTTATGGATTTTCCATATATCATTCATCATCCCCACCTAGAGTTCACTCATGTATGTATATAATTAAAAAATAAAAATTTCATTACTGTGAATGAGATAATATATATATATATAGAATCCCTATTTTATTAATGATTATGTTTTTTGAATTGATTTTTAGAGATTATTCTATGATATATTATTTTTTAATGAATTTTGGATTTATTTAGTATTTTTTCTTGAGGTATATAAAAATTTGTATAGATTTATAATTATGAGTCATGTGTGATTTATCAGTTACTATCTAAAGGTTTAGATTGTTGGGGACATGTATCTTCATGTTTAAATATGTTTAATTATGTCAAAAGAAAAGTGATTTCAATTATGAAAATGTTATTTATGTAATTCTTAAAAATTTTAGGTCTAAAAGGATGATAAATTTAATGTTATAAAATATAAATAAACACATGTAATTTAAGTATTTTACCATATCATGTCTTATGTTTATTTTCAAAATTTTATTTTAGTCCTCATGTAAATGTTTTAAAAAAAATCCATGTCTTTATTTATAGAACCTTTCATGATTCCTTTAGTATAAATAAGAATTACATCAAGTTCTTTTTACACATATATGTTTTTGATCAACCCCAAAATCAAATATTTTATGTATTGTAATTATACTTATTTGGTCAAAATGCTTTATGGAAAATATCATAGTTTTATAGTCTTCTAAATAAGAGATATTAAATATTATTAATTATTCAACAATCATGTTATTTTTTGATTTGAATAGTTTTTAAATTTTTTAACATAATTTACCATGCCTTATACATTTCCAGTCAGTATAGAACTTTTTATAAAGGTAGGATGTTATTGGGAAATTCCAATGAAACAATATGTGATACAGTGTATGACTGAAGTAGTGGTTAAATCATCTAATAATGGGTCTTATTGAATAGAACTTGAATATATTTTATATTTATGTTTTTTTAAATACATTCCATTAATAATAGTAATTTTTGTTACCATCATGAAATTGATCAATAAAAATATATGAATCAGTGTCATATTCTATATATTTCAATGGTTTTCCTTTTTTCTTTTTATACTAATTTATCATGTTGTGGTTTAATACAACAATAATGTAATATCATAATTTTAGCACTATCTATGATGTTGTTAGGTGTTTTGATATTGGTATTGGGACCATGATATTGGCTTGAAACATATCCCAATGAAGGAAATTATAGACAATTTAGTTCAGTAATGCTTTACAAGACAAAACATAGCTTTTTCAGTCATCTAACAGGGGACATTTTTTGTGAATTTTAAGAAATAGATCCATGACCAAAATAAATTATTTTTCTTTTTGTAAGACTATTATTTATACTATGTAGTTTAACGGTATGTGAAATTGATTATATGTTATTTAATTTAGATTCCTTCTTCTAAGACTATTAGGAGAAGGTTATCTATTAATAGATGTTGTGGGACATTTGATTGTGTAGAACTTCCTGGATCAACCTATATATTGGTAACTTAATAAGAGAAGGCAGGTCTGGGTCTTACACTTAATATGAAGACCATAATATAAATGTACACCAAATATATATTGGAAACTATATAATGAAGAATGACTTGACTAATAATGAATATGGACCTATAATGATGGGTTAGAACTTACACTAGATCAAAGGCCCATTGGGTGGTGAATGGATCATTGGTTAGAATAAGGGGAGAAATTGTATTCTTGTGTAGCTAAGTGGGAATCATGAAACATGGGAGGTTTAATATATATCCTAATTATTTAGGCCTTCACTATTAATAAATAAAAGAATTACAAATATGATTAGTGTCCTATTGGTTTGAGAGGATTTTTTATATAATTACTTTCATTAGATGTTTGAACCTCATTTTTAGATGAATATATGAGTTACATATAATAACTTTTATTCAAGAATTTTAGAATGTGTTGCCGGATGTTGTATAGGTGGTCTAGGATGGTTGGTTCCCTTGATAGTTACTTGGATGAATGGGGTTTCCTGTTAAGTATTCTAGGTGAATAGAAGCCCAACTTGGTAATATCAGGGAATGCATTCCCAACCAAGGGACTTAAGGGAAGATACACCATAGGGTTGGAGGTTTGGGGGACTATGGAACCTTATAAAAAAGGTTAGTTTGACTATAGAACCCTTTTATGGAGGTTTGGTCCTATATAGTTTCCTAATATGTAGATATGAGAGAATATGGTTCTCTAGTAAAGAGGTCATAGAAAATATGACACCAAAATTTAGAAGCCTTTGAAAATATGGATCCCTAATATAGATTTTTATGGTAATATATAAATTTAATATGGTGTCCTAGGAAAATAAGGTCCCATATTAAAACTATCATGGTGTAGCTCTTATGAGATTACCTGGGAACTCAACAGTGGATGCTGAACATGAAACCTAAATTTCATGATATAATAACATTACAATCCCTCTCTAGTAGAATGTTTCACACTAGTATAATAGAATACATTGTTTAAATGATCATTCACTTATTATCATTATAAAAATAAATAACTTCCATCCATTCTACCCACTATCACTTTGTTTTGAGTTGAAACTCACACTAAATGGAAGATGGAGGGGTTGGGGATAGATTTATTATGGTCAATTGTTTCTAGGGATACTTTTTTCCAATAGAACACACTCATTTTTTACCCTATAAATTCATATTTAAATTATGTAATTAGTGATTATTATATTTGATTGAGGAGATATAGGATGACTTAATTTTCAATAATTTTCTCATTATTGCTAACTCATTTAATTTGGGAACCCACAAAACACATATAGAGAGGGATATGTACATGATTAAATGTGGAAATAAGTAGTCAATGAAAAAAACACATCATGGATATGGAATGTAGTTATTTTAAAATTTTGGTGTGAGGTGTGCTGGGGACCTGGGGACCTGGGGTTTTATCCTCGCTATGAAAATTTTTCATTATTTGAATGACCTAAAACTCATATTTATTTTCATTTTTGAAAATATAATTTATGGTTTAGTGTAAATCATACATTCGACCACCACCTAGATGATTTCAAAATTAATGTTCAAAATTCAAATAATAATCAACCAATGGACATGAATTTGAAAAGAAACATAACTGGCACTCTTGAGCCCAGAACCTCCACATTCCCACTGGAAGATGAGACTACATCCAAAAGCAGCCCATGAGAAATGACACCAAATATCAATCCATGAAAAATAATCACTGTTCCTATTTTCACTACTGATCATATGAGAACAATGCTGATTGTTGATGGGAAACCAAACTAGCAGAAATTAGAAAAACTTTTATCGTCGACATGTGAGAAAGTCCATACCAACACAAGCATAAATCACCCATTTTTAGAACCACTTCCAATAGAATGTCAATTGTTTCCATCATTTTCAGTGATGAATTTCATGACCCCGTCCATCCAAATATTCCCTTCCTAGGATAGCAATGAAGAATGAGAGATAATTTCTCCTAGTCCTACATCCAGTAGGCCCCAGGTTGGTGACTAATAGCAAGGGTATACAAATATCTCAATATGGAAGGAATTAACCCCTTGTTTTTGAAAAAAGATAAGGAGATATGTGGTATCATCCAAAAAAAAAACAACTCAAATACATATGTATAAGAAATTAAAAAAGTCATCCCACATGAATGAATAAAGTAGAACTATTACAAGTTCAAAAGTATCCGAAGTAAATACAAAAAATAATGCTAAAAAGTGACATAAAAACTGTCATGATCCGAGCTAGTAGGATCTAGTACGGTTTTTATAATCCTACTGGAAACCTGAAAGCATATTTATATACATAGGGTGAGGATACTAGTATACTCATTAGGAAAACCAAAGTCTCTCATGCACATGAAAAGGAAGAATACTAATGTACCCTTGAGAAATCAACATAACCAAATGACACATGAGTAGGTATACTAACCGTCCCTATTTTACGAAGGAACACTCACTAAATAATGCAATTCAGGTAGTATATAACAAATCACATTGATGATAGGGTTCTCTATGCCACTTTACCTCTAATTATCCACTCTCACACCCTAATGGAAAATATCCTGGTTCTCCCACCTCTTCAAAACACACCACATCACAACCCTCCCACACACACCTGGGCTTGACAACCACATCCCTCCCATAGACACTTGAGCCACATACCACATCACATCCCACCCATAGACACTTGGGCCATATAAAAGCTAAAGTCCCATCCTGAAGACACCTGGGAAAACACAACTCATATCATCATGAAGACACGTGGGAAATAACAACTCATTTCATCTAAAAGACACCTAAGAAATAATAACTCACTCGTAGACACTTAGGCCTCACAAAACACAACCTACCTAAAGAATCTTGGGCTACCACTGCCTAAAAGAGGGAGCATGAAAGAGTTGGTGTCCATCCATCCATCATCCCAACATGATGTTTGGGAAAGACACCACCCCCCATGACAATGGGGTTGTTCAACACATATTTCTCAACTGGGTGGGTTGCATATAAGAATCACAAGAACATACAGTGTATGTATATATAGTACCATCAAATGAAGCCCAAATTATGGGATTCAGAACAAGAACAAGACAACTCACAAATAAAAAACATTACTACTACCTCTATATGCATTTATTAATATCAACAACAGTCACATAATAAATTGATCAATTTAAGTGGATTCACAAATCTTTTTCTCTTATTAACCATTCATTTAATTACTTAGATTTAACCATTATTAGCCCTAGAACCCATCAATTAAATTTTCATTAACAACTCCATCCCATTATCCAAATAATCTCAAGTCACCACAAAATTATTAAGAATTCATTTATTCCATCACTACCCAAGAAAAGACTAATCACAAAGAACAACAATAATCACATCGAAAGTTACACAGAGGAAGAAGAACCAGGGTAAATTAACACACTTAATATTTACTCTCCATTTAACACTCATTCATGACATAACATATACTAATCCTGAGACATGGGGTGAAGCCTTATGAATGTTATTAATGGAGATTAAACCATAACAACTACTACCATAACCATTATTCAAATTAATCATGCCCAATCATTCCACTTAATAGAGAAAACCCCCAACTCACAACCACACCCAGCAACACATCACATTACAACCATTTTCAGCAGCCCTGCAACACAGCCACACCACACCCATCACAACCCCACTGTAAAAACACATCCATCCACTTCCCCACACACAAAAACCATAGAAAACCACACATTACAACTGTAACACAAATTATTTAATTTTTTAAAAGGGTACATTATTCAAATTTCACTTCTTAAATTGAGGGGTTGATCATAGAAGCAATATGATCCGGGGGAATCTATTTAATTAACCGAATATACATGGTTAATAGATTTCATATAAATATTTTTTCAATATAAAACCAACAACAAGAATTTACAAGACATAAAATCTCAACACATAAAGACCCCCAAAAACAATGATTTCTAGTGGGTAGTAAGCCCATACAAATTAAAATATCAAAATGGAATGGCGAACAACAAGGACATGCACCACCTTTCCCAATCCCCTCATATATTAATCATTATAAGATTAAATTATCTTTATTAATTGGTATTCAACCATATTTGCATTGTAAAAACACCTATATCCCCACCCAACATGACACAAAATTGAGAGAGATGAAGTAAGAATTTCTACGAAGAATAGGTGATCTACATTCCACGATTGCACGAAGAAACAGGCGCACATATGCACTAGGAAAACACCATTGGGAAATGATTCTGAACCCAAAGCCAGATCACACAACTCCTAGAGGAAGAAAAACTCTGGGTGTCTTGTACCAAGGGAAAATAAGAAAGAAGAACAAGGGATACAAGTATCTCAAACTCAAAAAAAATCTAAATAGAGTATCGATTTAGATATGTTTTTGATTTTCTTTTAAAGGTGGATCTTGTCAAGATAACATATTTTGACCAAGTAAAAATCCCCCAGACACTTAGGAATTTAAGATAAGATTTATGGGCTTTTAATTGGGATCAAAGCCTTTCAAATTTGGAATTAAAGTCATTTTATGTCAAAGGAGTGGTCAAAAAGGGAGAAATTGGAAGTAGAAACATTGTTCATGAGACATAGATAGGTAGGTCATTGTTGGATGAGGCACCGATAGGGGAGACACTATTGGATGAGGTACCACTGGATGAGAGACTTTCATGGAGAGACACATCTAGGGAGCGACCTACAGGGTGAGATAACACCAGTGAGCAACTGCTAGTGTTACATCGACAGGGTGACACTACCAGGGTGACACCACCGCTAGGTGACACCCTTAGGGGGAAACCACCCTTAGGTGACACTACTAAGGTGACACCACTGCTAGTTGATTCCATTGGTGGGGCACCGTTAGAAAATGGGGGAAATCAAGAATTTTTTGGAAAGTGTTGGAAAAGCCACCTTAATCTCCCATAACACCTCAAAAACCATATTCTCACAAAGAAATGGACCATAGTGGTCCAGAACATTACATAAAATACCTTTAAAACAATTACATCCATATAATAAAAAACCAAGACAAGATAAAAGAGGGGTCCAAACAACCCCCCAACGAGATACCTCTCAAGGGTCTCATTACACTTGAATCAACGTTAACAACCAGACACATCAATGTACAATGATAAATAACCCTATATTGTTCAAAATATGGAGTGGAAAACTCCACATCCAAGAACACATCCCCTGGAATATTTTAACCCAAATGACCACATGAATCACCACACAAGCACACAAACCGCACTACCTGGACACATGGACCACGGAATTCCATCCTCCATGTCAGGATATGATCCGCTCTAGGCAGAACTGACTCACCTATATGGGTTTAAGCACATCACAATTAATGCGTCTTGATCATGAATCATTTACTCTCCTTTACACATGTTAATAATTTATCACACAATGCACCACACATAACACTACCAATGGAAAACAACCCATCTCATATAAAATAAGGTTTAAAATTTACATTAAAAAAACAAAGTAAAACTGAAATAAAATCTGGGTATTGGGAACACATATACATCTCTTTCTTTGAAGTATTTTACTCCTAGACACCATGCCTCTACAAATCAAAAACCAAATTAATATTTCTTCCATGAAACACCTTATCTTGATGTTCCTGGATATCCACTAGATGATACACAAATTCCGCTTCATCCTTGATATCCAAATCTCCCCATTAAAAAAAATGGGAGTCATCGTGCATGTAATGATTATTCTAAAAGACGTGGTAAAATTCATGGATCCTCTGTAACTGCAATGGAAACACCAACTGGTATGCCACCTCACTAACTTTCCCAACACTTCAAAGGGCCCAACGGACCTGGGAGAAATTTTACTCCCTCTACTAAATCTCTGCTCCCCACATCGAGGGGAGACCTTCAAGAACATATAGTCCCCAACATTGAACTTCAAGGGCCTCCTTCTATAGTCGGAATAAGACTTCCACCAGTCCTGCGCTAATTTAATAATTTCTATAACAATTTAGAATTTATAGGTTGTTCCCTACACCACATATAGACCAAGAACATCTGACTCCCCAACTCTTATCTAGCACACTGGATAATGGCACGACCTCTCGTACTACACCTCAAATAGGGACATGTTAATGGAAGAGTGATAATTATTATTATAAGTGAACTTCACAATTGGTAGGTGTTTTAATCAAGGACAAAAAATGTCCAAGATGCAAACCCACAATATATCCTCTAGTGTCTAGATAGTTCACTCCATCTTACCATATTCCTGAGGGTGGAAGGAAGTGTTGCAGTGTAATTGGGCACCAAAAGAATACTATAGTACCCTACAGGGTAGTAAGGTAAATTGTGTGTCTTGATATAAGAAAATGGTCCTCAAAACACCGTGAAACCACACCACCTTGTCCATATAAATTTTTTCAAATTCTTTCTATATGCCTGACTCCTTGATCACTATGAAGGGGGCCAATTTCAGTAACTGATCTACTATCACCCAGATATCATCGTATCCTCCCTAATCCCTCAGAAACCCTATGACAAAATCCATTGATATTTCATCCCATTTACTCATGGGAACATCCAAGGGGTGTAACTACTGACCAGGGACATAGTGTTCATCCTTCACCTTCTAGAAAACCAAGAACTTCAACACAAACTCCGTCACTATTAGTTTCATCTAAGGAAACCAAAATTGCATCTTTAAGCCATGATTCATCTTAGAAACTATTGGATTAACCAAAAAGGGTGATCTATGAAACTCATGAGGGACTCCCTAGTGTACTTCTACTAGAACAAAAAACTTCCCACAGAACAAAATCTGATTCTGGTCATCTTCCGACCATCCCTTCATGTCATCACCATGGAAAACATGATTACAAGTCACCACTACCTCTAAGTCTCCCCACTGAAACTCCTCCACCCACTACATTATAGAATATTTCACTATAATCTATAATAAGAAACCTCAATCACAATCCATTCATTCATCTAAATGAAAGGCTTCCGACTCCTCTATTTCTCTCTAAGGTTAAAAAGACTGATGGACAATCTCCATTTTCAACTTCTTTCTGAAAGCATCTACCACCAAATTTCCCTTTCCTAGAGTATAGGAGATCTCAAAATCATAATCCTAAAGAAACTCCATTCAACTTTGTTGTTTCATGTTTAAATATCATTTGGAAAATATATACCTCAAACTATTGTGATCTATGAAGGCCACACAGCACTATCCATTGAGATAATGTTGCCACAACTTCAGTGAAAACATGAACTATGCTAGTTCCAGATCATGGGTGTCATAGTTAAACTTATGGGGTCGTAACTTATTAGATACATAAGATATAAATCCCAATACATTATCAAGAAACATCCCAATCATAGATGTGAAGCATCAAAAAACACTTCAAACATCACTCCTTCCTCATGCACCCTGAGTACTAGAGCACTAACCATCTTCCCCTTAATGTAACTGAGCACTTCTTGGAATTTATCACTACACACAAAATCTTGATCCTCCATTGTTAAATCATTTAAATGAGTTGTAACATGAGAGACATAGGGAACAAACCTTCAATAATAACTTCAAAGTCCAAGTAAATTGCGATATTCGGCCACATTCTTAGGTGCTAACCAAGAAAATAATTCTTTAGTTTTAAAATGGTATACTACCACACCCTAATGAGAAACCACGTTCCTAAGTAAATGCACCTCTCATGTCAAGAATTTACACATGGATGATATTTCCTAGAGCTGGTGGCGTCGAAGGACTTGTAGGGAAGTCCTAAGATGATCAGTATGCTCCTCCTCTAAATTCGAGTAGATTAACATATCATCGATTAATATAAGGAAAAATCAATCCGTGAACTCATGAAATATAGAGTTCATAATCCCCATCAGCACGGTTGGTGTGTTCGTAACATCAAACGACATGAATATAAACTCGAAGTGCCTATACCTGTATCTGAAATCAATCATCAGGATATCTCCCTCCTTCACCCTCAACTAGTGATACCCATATCATATATCGACATGAAGAACCGACTTTAACCTATTAGCTAGTCTAAAAGATCATTTCTCCTTAGAAGAGGGTAATCATTCTTGACTGTCTCCTGATTCGGCCTCTTCTAGTCTATGCACAACCACATAACTCTATGCACCTTCTTTATAAACAACAATGGAGAACACCACGACGACATAATGGGGTGGATAAAACCATACCACATCAGATCATCTATCTAAGTCCTCAACTCTCACAATACAAAAGGTTTCATCTAATAGGGATCCATCAAAATTGGAGATGCATCAGGCTGTATGTATATCTTGAACTCAACATCATGTCGAGGGGATGACGTCAAAACAACTTCGGGGAAAACATACAGGAACTACACAATGACTATTGGAAACTATTCCATCTTAGCATCCACTAATTATATTGATAGATTATCCAACAAGAATATAATAGGATCTATACACCGACTAACCACTTGACAACCCCTCTCACCAAAAAAAAACCATACACTAGCTATTCACAACTAAAAAAACAAATATCTTCCAGAAGTAGTCGATAATGGCATGCTTGGAATACATAAAGTCGATGATCAGGATGAAATCATATGGATTAATCTATAATAAGAAGATATCTCCCTAAGACTGATGTAGTCTCATCATCACCGGCACACATCAAACAATCTGGTTCGACCTCCGACTAATGTACTCAACACCAAGGGCATGGGAAGCCTCTCTATCTATAATCCCAGAACAAGGACTAGAGAATGTGAAATAAAGGAGTGTGAATCTCCTAAATAAAAAAAACACTATCAAGGGTACTGAATAAACTGATCATACACCTGATGATATTTGTCCCTGCTAGAACTACTACCTATGTGGAGTGAAACTTACCACACCCAGCTCCTCTGCCTCTAGGATGATGACCACCTCCATGGCCACACGTTGTTTTTTTGTCCCTAATCATGAGATAAATCCTAAATTTTTCTTCTAATATAGAAATAAAAACCTTTTATATATAACATTACATTATTTTGAGCATAATTATACATCAATGTACATGTCAAGGATCATTACGTCTTGTGTCTTGGAAGACTAGGTACATAAAAAACAAAACATGGGTCTAAAAAACACTTATTTATCTAATATCCGTAAATATATTCAAACTTCCTTTGAGACCTTACATTTTCATAGGGTAACTATGGGAACATGGGAACAATGGGATGAGCTAAAAATCCCAGTAAGGGAAAGAACATAAGAATGTAGCTTAAGAACATGAGTTAAGAGGCATGACATAATGATATCAAAAGAATAAAAAATATGAAATCATATCATAAGTATGAGATAATATAAATATGGAATCATATAAATGTTCCATTATCATAAAACATGTCTTTAGTATGGGTCAAGTCTAACTGCCAATCTCGTTTCCCATTTTAGTACGGGTTAAGGCTAATTGCCAAGCCCATTTCACATTGCATTTCATGAGACTTAACTTTAACCAATGTATTGGAGCTCTATCTGGGAACACCCATCTCAAAATTTTCATGAATATTCATGACACATAAATAATCATACATTATCAACTATATATAAACATAAGGGTACCCATGGAAAGAATTGGTTACCACAATCATGACATAAAACATAAAAAATTGGTGTATCATGAAAGTGTCCATGAAAGAAATGTATTAGAACATACATGGAAGTTATTAAGGTAAAATAATAATATAAAATTATAAGTGATGTCAAACATAAGTTACAACATATAAGAAATGTATTTGAGAAACATTAGCTTTAAAACATTTTTGTGCAGTTTTAAAGAAAATACTATAGTGCCTTTAAAATAAAAAAAAGAAAAACATTTTATATAGAACCAGAATTGAACAAAGAAGGTTTTAATAATAAAAAGACTGTTTTTATAAAGGCAATGGTGGATTAAAATATGGGATAGAGTACAATTGATATTGGGTAAAATTTTGAGAAGTTCCCTTAAAACAGGTTTTCTTATCATAAATTTATAGGGTGGGAATCTATTCAAGAAATGTATATCCTTAAAAGAGAGTGATTAAAGGGTCTTCATAAATGATTTTTTTTTTAAAAATAGAATTTATAATATTCATATTAATAGATAAGATAACACCATTTTTATATAATGAAAGATAAAGCAACCCGAAAGAACAAAGGAGGTTCCGGTAGAATTCATTACGGTTTATCAGCATGGTGTCGGGTGTACCTAAGAAGGATTGATGAGAGAGAAAAGGGGTTTCTAATCACTTATACATCATGAAAGAAGTATGCGGGATGTGAGAAATCATACCCCATCATTATAGATTACACATAAAATTTCATTTCATAGAGGACATCTTGATTAAGAGTGAAATGGAAAGGATCCCTTATTTTATGTTCGGTGGTGTTATATACTTGTTATTAATGATCTGAATAAAAAAAATATTTTTATTAATTAATAATTACCAAAAAATTATATGATTAATTTAATTATTTTAAAACAATTTATTTCATTAAATACCTTTTTCATTGGTTATAAGGTTCAATTTCATTGTTTAGTTCTATTTGCTTCCTTGGTTTTAATGATCAGTTCATGGTTAGTTAAACACATAGGATGAAAGTGATTGTCCATAATTGAATTCATATGTTATTAGTGAAAAAACATAATATTACATGGTTTTAAAAATCCATTCGATTATTGAGAGTGGATATGTATTATTATATAAAACCTTAGTGATAACCGTTTTGGTTAATCGGTGGGTTTGATTACAATGAACATGTTTTTATTTATAACATAATACCATTTTTACAAAAGGATTAAAGAACATTTACTAGGATATATTAAATATATAATAATATGGTTCAACAATAACACAAATTTTTTCATGAAAAGAATTAAATATGACAAAAATAAATTGACAAACTGTTGTCCTTGAATGTGTTAAATTTAGACAACTCAAATAATGTTTTCTTTTCTTTCAAATAAAATATGGGGAAATGAGAGATGATAATGAAATATCCCGTCAGCATAAAAAATATTATAGTACATGTATTTTATTGGAGTTATCATACTATTTGGTTGAAGGGAGGTGTGAAAAAACAATAAAAGAAAAGAACTTAAAAGAAATAAAAGAATTTGAAAGAGGAATTTACCTCTTCAGTTTATCTCCTTTGAGAACCTCTTAATGGGAGAGGTTTTGGTATTTTGAAGAGTCTAGGGGATTTTTCACATGGGGTGGAAATTGGGAAGAGATTTGGGTAGAATATTGGAAAGGAAAAAGTATTGAGAGTAGTGAAGAGAAGAGGGAGTGAGGGGGAGGGGTTATAGTGGAAGAGAAGAGAGTTTTCATAATATTATAATCATTAATTTATTATTTCTTCACAAGACAAAAAATAGTAAGTATTCCATGACCAAAAATAGTAATAAATTCATGTTATTTATAATGAATTGGTCTTACATCAGTAGATCATCATGACTTAATAAATCCATTATTTAGCATTTATAATTTTTTTTCTTCGTATTTTACTATTCACTAAAAATTCAAGTATTTCAGGAAAATCCCAAAAAATCACCCTAATCATTTTTCGACCTGTAGAATCCAAAAATAAAATCCATTTTCCAAAAATAATTTTCTAAATATGATTATTTTAATATTTAATTAAATTCATAATTTATTATTAAAAACCCAGTTTTAAAACATTTATTTACTTATTCTAAAATATTGGTACATCATAATTTCGCATGAATATTATTTTTATATTATCATAATCAAGGTTACAATTCATTAGGATATATCACGAATCATAAGGGTAGGTTACTATTCACCCGAAAATTAAGTTTTTCTTATCGGACTCCAAATAACTAACTGATCGCAACTGTGTATGTATGATTTTCGAGATTCTAAATAAAAAAGTGAAAAAATTATGTTTAAAGGTCACATAGAATTTTTTAGTTCATTATGTAGTGAATTCATGTGGTTATGACATAAGAAAGGAATTTTCATTGATAAAACATTGGGTTGTTACATTCTCCCCCCATATGAAATTTCGCCCTTGAAATTTTGTTTTACATTATAAGCCATAAATAGGTGTGGGTAATTTTCCTTCATTGCCTCCTCCAGTTTCCATGTTTCCTATTTGCACTTATGGTTCCACCATAGAATGTTGACCAGGTGACTATTCAATTTATGTAGAAATTTTTCTCTACAATCCAGGATCTTTAATGACTACTCCTTATAGAAAATATCATCCTCCAACTATACCACCTCTGAAGAGAGTACATGTTATGGGTCTGGTATGTACTTCTTTAAGAGGGATACATGACAAAATAATGTACTTTCGACATGGTAGGTGGAAATTCCATTCGATAGGCCACAACTCCGAATCGATCAAGGATATTGAAGTGGCCGATATACCTGGGACATATCTTTCTTTTATTACCAAGTCTCATGACCTTATTCCATAGAGAAATGCATATAAATACCAATCCTCGAACTTTGAACTCAAGGTCTCATTAACGGTTATCTTCATAACTCTTCTATCAACTTTGGGTTTCCTTTATATGCTACTAAATGGTTTTCACCTTCTCCACCATTTCTTCGACCATTTCAGGTCCTAAAAGCTTATGCTCATCAAATTCATCCCAACACGGCAGTGTTCTACACCTTTCCTCATAAATGTATTCATAGGGTTCCATTCAAATTCTCAAGTAGAAACATTTTTTTAGGATAATTCAACTAGTGGAAGATGTTGGTACCATCTTCCTTTGAATTCCATAGAACACACTCTCATCATGTCTTCCATTTTCTGAATAGTTTGCTCAGATTTTCTATCATTTTGAGGATGATAGGCCGTACTAAAGTTTATTTCAGTTATTAGAGTATATTGGAGTCTTTTCTCGAACATCATAGTGAATCTTTGATCATGATTGGATACAATATATAGTGTTACTCCATGTAGCCTTACCACTTCTTTTATGTAAATCCGGGAAAGTTTATCCAATGAGGAGTCCTCTTGAATTATGATAAAGTGAGATGTCTTTGTAAGATGGTCCATAGTGACCCATAGAGCAGTGATTCCTATATATTTCCTTGGAAGTACAGTGAGAAATACTATGGTAATGTTCTCCCACTTTCAGGTTGGTTTAAGTAGTGGTTGTATCATACCCTTCGATTTTTTCTTCTCAGCCTTCACTTGCTGACATACCGGGCACTTTGATGTATATTCAACAATCTCCCTTTTCATATTGTCCCACCAAAAGTTTTCTCGATGATCTCGATACATCTTTTTGCTCCCTAGGTGGATATAAGAGGTTTAGCGTTGTCTGTCATTCAGAATATCCTTCTTTATCTCTGGATCAGATGGTACACATAATCGTGACCCAAATCTTACAACTTATTCCTCATGAATTTTGAAATTAGAGGATTTCCCATTTCTGATAGCTTCCATCCTTTTTTAAATTTCCAAATCTTTTCTTTGAGCATCATTTATTCTCTCCATGAGGGACGGTTGAGAAATAATTTGAGAAAATATTTATGTTGTTCCTACCTTAATGATTCCAATGTCTATCCTCTACAAATCCAATAAGATCAGATCCTTTTCAATTCTCATCATTGATAAAGATGTAGGATCCTTTCTACTTAGAGCATCTACCACATTATTTTCCTTACGAGGATGGTAGTGGATTGAGCAGTCATAATCCATGATTATCTCTATCCATATTTGATGGTGCATATTAAGATATTTCTGTGTGAATATATATATTTGAGACTATTTTGATTAGTATATATCTCACACTTCTCCCCCATAGAGATAACAATGCTAGATTTTCAATGCAAATATCACCGCCACCAACTCCAGATCATGTGTGGGATAGTGTATCACATGGATTTTCAGCTTCTTTGAGGAATAGGCTATAAATTTATCATTTTGTATCAGCACAAAGCCTAAGATATTCTTTGAAGCATCACTGTACACCAAAAATAGTTCTCCACTTGTTGGGAGTGTGAGTACTAGAGTATTTATAAGCCTCTTTTTCAACTTTGTGAAATAGTCTTTACATTACTAAGTCCATAAAAACATTACACACTTCCTTGTAATCTTAGTAATTGGGTTTCAAAATCATGTAAAGTTCTTAACAAATTATCAACAATACCCAGTTAGTCCCAAAAAGCTACAGATCTCCATTACCGAAGTTGGCCTAGGACACTCTTCAATTGCCTTTGTCTTGGAAGGGTCTATTGATATACCTTTTTGGGTGATAACATTCCCCATGAATGAAACTTCCTCCATCCATAACTCACATTTACTATACTTTTCATTCAACTTCTCCCTTTGTAAATTCTTTAACACAATATTCAAATACTCCCCATGTTCCTCCCTACTCTTAAGGTATATCAGAATATCATCAATAAAGACTACCACAATTTTTTCAAGGTAATATCTAAAGACTCTATTCATTAAATCTATGAAACTTTCTATAGTATTAATGAGTCCTAAGGTAATCACTATGAAATCATATTGTTCATACCTTGTTCAAAAGGTGATCTTGAGAATATATTCCTTCCTCATCTTTAGTTGGTGATATTCGGACCAAAGGTCCACCTAAGAGAAATAAATGGCCCCACAAAGCTGATACAAAAAGTCATATATCTTTGGAAATGGATACTTGTTCTTTATCATGATTTTATTGAGCTCATGATAATAAATTCAAAGGCTCATTGATCCATCCTTCTTCTCGATGAAGAGGACTGGCACACCCCATGGTAAAGGACTAGGGAATATAAAACCTTTCTCTATATTCTTCTGCAACTTATTCTTTATATCGTCCAGCTCTATGGGGACAATTCTATAAGGTGTCTTTGAGATAGGAAGAGATTCAGGGGTAAGATCAATTAAGAACTCAACCTATCATCCATGAGGAGGACCATGAAACTATTCGTAGAATACATCAGTGTAATCGCTCATGATGGGAATGTATTCAATCATGATTCTCTCCTTTTACTAATCATTTGAGCTAGATATAATTTATTATAAGGAATCAATATCCACACTTGAGACAATGATTCTAAAATAGATTCATCTTCCCCCTTACACTTGTAAATAATCGTAGATTGCTTTGGAATTTGAAGAGTGATCTTCCTTTCCCGAAAGTGGATCTCGGATTTATATAATGATATCAAATCCATGGCCAAGATAGTGTCAAATTCCACTGAAGGAAGTGTGATGTGATCTTATGGGTGATTATGTCCACAAAAATTAACCGAGGAGGAGTTATAAACCATGGACATATTCATTTTCTCATTCGCTGTTCTCAAAGATAACTTTTCCTCCAATTTTTGAGGTGGGCTTTGAGTAGTTCTACTAAACATAAAAGATATGAAAGAATGCATACAACTAGAATCGAATAGTATATTTTCTATTCTTGAATGAATAAATAGCATAACTGTCACCACATCATTGTCCAAATCCACCTCAGTAGTTGTGATAGAAAAATCCCTTCCTTGATTCCTTGGAGGTTGTTGCGGGTTTCCTCTAATAACCCTCAGCTTAGGGAAATTACTTTCATAACTCCCATGCTCCTTAAAGTTGTAACAATTCACTATAGGCTGAGTGTTGATATGAACCTTCTATTCTTCTTTTGTATTAGTGAGACTCTTCATATCCCATCGGCAGTTTTTAGCTAGATGGCCAAACTTTCATAATTTGAATCAATTTATGGTTCAATTTAGATAGTTCCCAGGATGCTTCATCCCACAACTCTTACAAGGGGAAAAGTAAGGATTCGTTCCATCATGGGACTTGTTTGTTGAAACACCCATTTTGTTTTCCATTTTTTTCTTCCTGTCACTGGGACCACGAGACCACTGAGAGTCTCTAATATCTATTTCAATCTTGAGGTAACAACAAAAAATCTCTTCATAACATTTAAAGTCTCAAATTGTCAAATTTTTTTGTAGACTCGAAATTAATCTGCTAAAGAAGCTATCCACCTTGCTTTCAATGTTCAATATGAAGCCAGAGGCATACCTTGAAATCCTTGTAAATTTTCCTTCATACCCCCCGATGGAATCATCTTCCTTCTACTTGAGTCAGAGGAACTCTCTTTTTATCTTGAGATGGAGGGTTTGAGGAAAATATTTATTGAAAAACATCTTCTTAAATTCCTCCCAATTCATGGAATCAATTTTCTATTTCGAATTTGTATTATTGATCAGTTTCCACCACTGATCAGCTTCCCCATCAAAATGATAGACCAACAGTACAACTTTTTCTTCTTTTGAGTACTGGAGGACATATAATATTTTTTCAATGGAGTTAATCCATTGTTCCTCAAGGAGGGGATCCGAAGATCTGCTAAACATGGGAGGCCTTTACTGCATAAAGGATTCAACAGTCACATGATATTTCCTTGGAGGAGTAGGGTGTTATGCATGATTCATGTTATTATTCATAACTCGAGCCAGCTAAGAAAGTACTATCATGAAGTTTGAGTACCCGTTCCCATCATATCATAAATATCATTAAGGAAATCATCACATTTCATAAAAAATTTATTTTTGGAACCCGTTCTTCTATTTCCCTCCATTAACATTGAAAAATAACATATAATTACGGGGCTTGAATACTTAAATATTGATCATATAAAGGAAACTCTAAACATAAAAGGATAAACTTGTAAATGATAAGTATATCCTAACTTGTGATTCCTTAGGTTTAAATATAGCTTATCCTCGATATATTTATTAACTTATATTCTACGGGATTTTTTCCCTTAATAATGGTTTTTACTATTCTCATGAATTTACCAAAGCATATCCACCTAGAGTGTCATAACCAATAGTGCAACAAGACCTGTTGTCATGCACCAGTTTCCATTCGAGTGTAGATCAAATCAGTGTTTTGGGTTTTACCCCAACACACATATGTTACAAAGTTTCCTCTACCTCCTCATATTTATACAGGGATATATTTTCTTGATAAACCACTTAGTCAATACTCACCAAAATTTATGAATGATTTCTTATACCTCGTATCATCCTTAAGGTTATCACTAAGGTGCTCTATTCCTAATCACCCAAAATAAATATACAATAATAAGATACCAACTATAATTACCCTAACAATTTACATATAACATTACATGATTTTAATCATAATTATACATCAATGTATAATCCAAGGATTGTTATGTCTAGTGTCTTAGAAGACTAGGTACATAAAACATAATACATGGGGATAAAAAATACTTCATTATTAAATCTCTATAAAGAGATCCTAACATTATTTGAGACCTTGAATCTACATAGGGTATCGTGGGGATCACAAGAACAATGTGATGAGATAAAAATACCACTAAGGGAGAGAACATAATAATACATCTTAAGCACATAAGTTAGGAGGCATGACATAATGATATCCAAAGCATGGAACATATGAAATCATATCATATAAGCATGAGATCATATAAACATGGAATCATATAAATGTGTAAGAATAATAAAACATGTCTTTAGTACGATTCAAGGCTAACCACCAATCTTGTTTCCCATTTTATTATGCGTAAAGGATAACCAACAATCTCGATTCCCATTTTAGTATGGATCAAGGCTAAAAACCAATCCCGTTTCACATCGCATCTCAAGAGACACAACTTTAACCAATTTTTTTAGAGTGATATCTGGGTGAACCCATCTCAAAATTTTAATGACCATTATTTCCACATAAATAATCACGCATAATCAACCATTCATAAATAGAAGGTTACCCATGGAAAGAATTGGGTACCACAATCAAGACATAGAGCATAACCAATGGGTGTATCATGAAAGTATCCATGAGAGGAAGGGATTAAAACATACATGGACGTTCATAAGGTAAAATAAGAAAATAACATGGTATGTTATGTCAAACTGAAGTGAAAACATATAATAAATGTATTTGAGAAACATTATCATTAAAAAAAATATTAATACCATAGAGACTTTAAAATAGAAAAAAGGAAAATCATTTTTATAAAACCAGAATTGAACCAAGAACGATTTCATAATAAAAATATTAATTTTATAAAGACAATGGTGGATTAAAAAAGAGTATATGGTGCACCTAAAATTGGGGAAAAAATTTAGGAAGTTCCCTTAAAACATGTTTGCTTATCAGAATATTCTAAAGATGGAATCTTTTGAAACCATGTATATACTGAAAAGAGCGTGATGAAAGGGTATTCGTAAATGAATTTTTCAAAACTAAACATAATTTATAATTTTAACATAAATAGATAATATAACACTATTTTAATATTAAAAAATATAAGGCAACCCAAAAGAACAAAGGAGGTTCAGGTAGAATTCGTTACTGTTTATTAGCATGGTGTCGAGTGTACCTAAGAGGGATTGGTGACAGAGAAAAGAGGTTTATCATCACTTATAAATCATTAGGGTTGTATGGTTGAGGTTAAAAATTATACCCCATACTTAGGGATTACACATAAAATGTCACATCATTGAGTACATCTTGATTAAGAGTGAAATGGAGAGGATCCCTTACCTTAAGTCCGGCGGTGTTATCCACATGTTATTAATGACCTGAATAAACAAATTAGGTTTATTAATTAATAATTACATAATTTTTTTTATAATTAATTGATTTAGTGTAACCTTTTTTAGACCATTAAAGACCTTTTTATTGGTTATAAGGTTCAATTTCATTGTTTAGTTCAGTTTGGTTCCTTGGTTTTAATGATAGGTTCATGTTCAGTTAAACATGTAGAATGAAAGTTATCGTCCACAATTGAATTCATAGGTTATTAGTAAAACTAAATAATATTAAATGGTTTTAAAAATCCATTTTATTATTGGGAGTTGAGATAAATTATTATATAAAACCTTAGTGATAACCGTTTTGGTTAATAGGTGGGTTTGATTACAATGAACCAGTTTTTCTTTATAACATAATACCATTTGTACAGAAGGATTACATAAAATTAACAAGGATATATTGCATATATAATAATCTAGTTCATCCATAACACAAATGGTTTCATGACCAGAATTAAAGATGATAAAAGAAATTGATAAACCGTTGTCCTTTAATGTGTTAAATTTACTCATCTCAAACTGTGTTTTCATTTCTTTCAAACAAAATATTGGGAAATGAGGGATGATAATGAAATATACCATTATCATAAAAATTTACAGTACATGTATTTTACTGGAGTTACCATTATATTTGGGTGAAGGGAGGTGGGGAAATAAAAAAGAAAAAAATGAACTTAAAATAAATAAAAGAATTTGAAAGTGGAATTTACCTCTTGAGTTTATCTCCTTTGAGAACCTCTAAAATGGAGAGGTTTTGGTATTTTGAAAAGGATAGGGACTTTTGGACATGGGGGAGGATCTTGAAGAGAGATTTGGGTAGAATATTGGCAAAGCACAAGGCTTGAGAGTAGTGAAGAGAATAGAGAGTGATGGGGGGTTTCATAATGGAGGAGAGGAGGGTTTTCATAATATTATAATCATTAATTTATTATTTCTTCACATGATAAGAAATAGTGACTATTCGATGACCAAGAATAGTAATAAATTCATGTTATTTTAAACCAATTGGGATTACATCGTAATATGATAATCAATGACTCAATAAATCTACTATTTTCCATTTATCGAAAATTATCATATTTTAATATTCACCAAAACATCAAGTATTTCATAAAAATCCAAAAAAATCACCCTAACCATTTTTAGATGTGTATAATCCAAAAATCAAATCCATTTTTCAAAAATAATTTTCTAAATATGACTATTTTAATATTTAATTAAACTCATAATTTATTATTAATAATAAGTTTTAAAACAATCATTTAATTATTCTAAAATATAGGTACATCATACTTTCACTTGAATATTTTTTATACTATCATAGGTAAGGTTACTATTCATTAGGGTATATCACTATTCATAATGTTATGATACTATTCACAAGGGTAGGTTTCTATTCACCTAAAAAAATTATGTTTTTCTTATTAGACTCCAAATAACTAACTGATCGCAACCGTGTATGTCAAATTTTCAAAATTGCAAACACAGAAGTGACAAACTTATGTTTAAAGGACACATAACACTTAGTAATTCATTATATTGTGATTTCATGTGATTATGAAATGGTAAAGGAATTTTCATTGATAAAAAATTGTGTCGTTACATCAAACTGATCTATCTCCCCTTGGTAGAGAAAAAGACCGTTATTCCTACTACTGAAACTATCTCACCAGCAACTATTGTGGAGGATAACGTTGAGCCTACCCACCTCCAAAAAACATGGAATTTAGAGCCACTAAGAAATGACTCTAATTATGGTCCTAAACCCAATATAAGAAAAACATTGACCCCAAGCCCACGAGAATGGAACATATACCACCAGCACCAAAAGGATGGAGAGGAAGATACTGAGGTTGTCTCGTTAGCATTTGAAACCTCGAAGGCCTAGGTACATGAGACATTCTTCTAACAACCCTACCTATCAAAGAACTCTGATGCATCCCCTATTGTAGTAGACCTACTCATGAGTGCATCAACTTGGTGACCTCTATCATCTTCTGAACCTCCAGATATGTTGGCACCGTAAATGGAGTAACAACATACTGAATTGAATGATGGAGTGCCTCCTCAAGATTCCTTTCATGAGACTCCTCATTTGGAGAGAGATCTGGTAAAAAATGAAGGAGGTCCTTGAACTTGATCCTATGATCCTATACTGACATACTCCTCTACTAGAGGGAGTGTATATCTTGCCTCTTCTCAGCCTTCATAGTTGACTAAAGGAACTTGGCACGAAATTACTTCTCAATATCAACCCACAAAATATATACTTCCTTACTCTCCCCCAGATAAAGCATCCACCACTAACTCACAACACCCCATAGTTGGCTGACCTCAAAGAGAACCTGGTACTCTGTCGGGGCTTGTATCAAACTGCAGGTGATCTCAAGAACTGTGAACGAGCTTTCTATATCCTTGTTTGAAATACTACCCTTATACTTTCCCAAATACTATAGATAGAAAGAACTCAACGTATTTTGCTAGTAGTTGTCCTCCTCAACTGGACCAACCCTACGATGATTGACCAGATCAGCTTGTTGATCCTCCATTTCCTGATCTACATGAATACAAAATCCATGATCTATAGCTAAAAAGTAAGAAAAGAGTTCCTAAGCCCAAGTAGTATGTATTTTTTACTTATGATTCATTTTTAACTAATTTTTTATTTCAGTTCAACTTTCCCAAAATAACCCAATTCATTTTTTATTTCATTTCAACTTTCCCAAAATAACCCAATTCAAAAATGAACAATGGTCATTATGATGCATGTTCTTCTCCATGGTCTCTACCCTACAAATGGTGTAGCCTCATTTATTCATTTAGTAGGATCAGATTTCATACATGGAATCATGTGGGGCCCTAAAATCTCATGTCATAACTGGTCTTCCTTGGCATAAGTCACACACCATGGTTACCTGACACTGTTTCCCTACCAACCCATGAAACCATCAGTATGCCTAACCCCAAGATCTATCCTATCACTCAACCACCAGCCTATGATATTATTCTATCATGACCCCTCCCTCCAAAGATGCCCCTCTTGGGATTGAAATGAAAAAAGGGAGAGAATGACCCTTGAGTCCTGCCTTTAATAGGCCCGAATTTGGTGTCTCCCACCATGGGTATACAAATCTCACAATATGGGAGGCATTACCCCTTTTTAAAGAAAGATCGAGAGATATGATGAATCATCCAAAAAATGAATCTAAGACATATATATAAGAAATCCAAAAACATTATCCCGCATGCATATATAAAGTAGAATTGTTTCAATTAAAAAAATATCCCATGTAAAAAACCAAAAGTAAATCTAAGAAGAGATAGAAAAACTATCAATATATGAGAAAGTGGGGTCCAATACGGTCCATGTACGCCTCATGGAAACCTGAAATCATTTATATATATGTAGGGTAAGAAAATAGTTATACTCATTTGGAAAACCAATGTATCTCCTACACATGTGATGGAAGCATACTAATGCACTAATGAGAAAATAGTAGAACCAAAATGAACCTAAGTAGGTACAGTAACTATCTCAACCTTACCAAGGAACACTCACCAAATAATGAAAGTTAGGTAGTATAATATAAATAAAATCGATGATAGGGTACCCCCACACTACTTTCTCACTAATTAGACACTCTCACACCCAAATAGAAATTGTATTGTAACTCCTACCTCCTCCGAACATACCACATCAAAACCCACCCACCCACACATGGGCCTCACAACCATATCTCTTCCATAGAAACTTGTTCCAAATACCACATCAAATCTGGCGTATAGACAACTGGGACAAATACCACATCACATCCCATCCCTAATACACCTAGGAAATCACAAATAATATCATTCTAAAGATACCTATGAAATCATGACTTATCTCACCCTGAAGACACCTTGGAAATCACAAATCGCTCACACACTCCATGGCCTTATAAACCAAAACCTTCCGGAAGAATCTTGGGCTACCACTTCATTGAATAGGGAGAAGGGAAGAGCATGTTTCCATCCATCCATCCTCACACCAGGATGTTTGGGGAAGACACACTCCCCCATGAAAATGGGGGCATTCAGCACATAGTGTTAAACTAGTGTGGGGTGCGTATAGAAATAACAAGAACATATATTGTATTTGTATATAGTTCCATGCACTCAAGCCCAACCTATTGGATTCATATTAAGAACTATCCAACTCACAAAAAAATAACTTTTATACTACCTCTATATGAAATTATTAGTATCAGAAATAACTACCTAGGAAGTTGATAATTTTAAGTAGCTTTTCAAAGATTAGTTTCTTATTACCCATCTATGCCATTATTTATCATAAAATATAGTTAACCACACAACCCATCATTTAACATTCCATTAAAAACTCCATCCCATTAACCAAACCAGCTAATGTCATCTCAAAATTATTAATAATTCATTTATTCCATCATTTCCTAGAAAACTAGTAATCAAAAATTCCAATAAGAAGGACATAAAAAGTAATAGAGAGGAAGAATAACTAGGTTAAATTTACCCACTTCATATTTCTGATCTATTTAACACCCATTCAGGACATAACATATACTGATATCGAGACACGGAGTGAAGCCTTATGAAATTTATTAATGGAGAAGAACCAATATCAAGAACCACCATCATCATACTTCAAATACATCCTACCCAATCCTTCCTCTCAATAGATAAAACCCCCAACTCATATTCAGACCCAACAACTCATCTCATTACAACCATTTTCAGCTGCCCTGTTGCACAATCACACCACAACCATCACAACCCCACTATACAACCACATCCATCCACTTCCCCACACATATAACCCATGGAAACCCACACATAACAACCATAACAAAACTTATTTAGTTTTAACAAAGGGGCATTTATTCAAATTATAAATCCAAAATTGAGGGTGTAATCACATAATCCATAAGATCCTAGGGAATCCATTTAATTAACAAAATATACATGGTTAATATATTTCATATAAATAGTCATTCAACATAAAAACCAACAATAATAATTCACAAAACATCACAAGTTCAGGCACAAATACCCCCAATGACCATGATTTTCAGTGGATAGTTAGCCCATATAGATCAAAATATCAAAAGGTAACGATGAAAAACAAGAACATGCATCAATTCCCCCAACCCTTAATATATTAGTCCTATGTTGATTCAATTATCTTCATTAATTGGAATAAAAACATCTTCCCAAGGGAAAAACATGCATAAAACCACCCTACATGGTACATAATTGAGAGACATGAAGGAAAACCTACTTGGAAGAAGATGTGATATGAACTTCCTAATTACACCATGATAGGGGCACACATATGCAGTAGGAAAACACCATGAGAACATGATCCAGAAGCCACAACTTGATCACATGACACATATGAGAATAAGAACTCTGGGTGTACCATACCTAAGGAAAACAAGAAGGATGAATAGGATAAAGGATATCTTTTCCTGGTAAAGATCTAAATAGATCATCAGTTTAGGTATGTTTTTTATTTTCCATTAAAGGAGGATATGTTCAAGATACTACATTTTGACTGACTAAAAATCCAGCAGAAAATTATGAATTTAAGATATGATTTATGGGATTTGAATTGGGGTCAAACCCTGTCAAATATGACATTAAATCCAATTTACATCAAAACTGATGCCCAAAAGTGGAAAACATGGAACTGGAAACACTTTTCACGAGACATCATCGGGTGACGCAGCAGTGGGAAAAGAACTGCTGGAAAAGACACTATTGGATGAGGATACTATAGAAGAGTGGTTTATAGAGTGATACACCACCAGAAAGTGAGTTCTAGGGTGAGCTACCGCCAGGGTAACATCACTACCAGGTGACTTCTCCAAGGTGACACCACCACTAGGTGTCACTACTTGGGTGAGATAGCCACCAGATGACACCACTATAATTACACCACCTCTAGGTGATGTTGTTGGAGAGGAACCATTAAGAAACATGGAAAATTGGTAATTTTTTTCAAAGTGTTAGAAAGAGCCACCTTGACCACCCAAAACACCTCAAACACCGGATTATCATAAAGGAATGGACCAAATAGTTATTGTACACTAAAATGAAAGAAAAATTTCCTTCACCGAGGTAAACGATGACCATATCTAGACCATCACCTAAACCAAAACCTCTGAATGTCACTATTATCATTGAGGCTAAAAACTAGTATCCATCATTATAGATCCTGCCACAACCTGAAACAACTAAAGCCTTCCAAACCTTGATCCCACCTCAAAAACCAAATGGATGATAACCACCATGAAACAAATATGTACACCATAAAATAATCATGAAAAACCTGAAGCAACAAAAAAGGATAAAAAAAAATTCCCAAGAAGGCAAGAGGAAAATATGAATGTGAGAGCTACCACCATGCACATCTATCATCACCATCCCAATCATCCCACTCCACCACTGTGCCTAACTAGAATTTAGTATGACATGATGGTTTAGGAAATAAAGTTAAGATAAAGAGAGCACGGGGACAAGTTCTTCATAAAGATGGAATGACTGTATGACCCTGAGTTTTTATGGACATTTTTTCGAATAAAATAAATTTTCATTTATTAATTACAATGAACTAAGTAAAAATTACTTTCACATGGAGCAAAATTGGAATAAGGAATGCATTACTAACTCAATGTATGATACATGCAACGTTGAATCTCTGTATGTTACATGCATCACTGACTTGGTGTATGTTACACGCAACACCAATGTTTCTGTGAAACATGATTTTATTATTATAATTATTTAATGAGATATTTTAACTTAGTAGTTAAACTTAGTAATATGAATTTTAATAACAAAATTTAAAATATTTTTATAATTTTTATATATAATGAAAACATATTAATAATGAAAGATATAATTTTTGGTAAAGTCTTTATATGTTTTAAAATACTATTTTTATCGAATAATTTTATTTTAATATCCTTATGTAAAAAATAATATAATTAATATTAGACATAATTATAAATATAATTTGATAAAATAAACTTCATTTTTGAATTTTTATTGTCAAATTCATTGAGGGTTATTTTTTTATTTTTATAAGAAACATCATTTTTGGACGAATAGTGAAAAATAATGGATTTTAATTCAAAAATACTTTTAAATATAATTATATAAAAAATTACCCCCATTCCTCCTTGAATCCTAACTTTGGTCATAAAGTATCCCAAGGAATCCTTTTGGCATAGAACAAAAGGAGTTACCCAATTAAGAGGTAATGTCTTCCCTCAAGTCCATTATTTTATTTTCCTTCTCCACCCTCCACTATCTTTATTAAATTCTTGTATAAAAAACCTTTATCCTCAATATACTAATATTTATATGCTAATATTTTGACCTACACTTACAAAAACATCCATATAATGGGAAATGGACACACTACTTACTATTACGGTGAACTACAACTTCACTAAATGATGATTGTTCAATTTTCCTCACCACCTCTCATGGTGGAAATTATGAAGGAAACTTTGTTTATATATATTATATATATTATATATATTATTTATTTAATCTTATTTATTCATTTTACAACACATATCTTTTTTTACATTCTATTTGGGTTTAATACGATAATTTTGTTTTAGGAAGTGTGGACTATCACCCCCTCAAAGCGATTTGATTAATTCACACACTACATGGAATGTATTAAGGATGTGATTAGTGAACTTATATGATATATATGATATGATAATTATAATCTAATAATTATATGTATATATATACATATATATATATATACATATTTCATTTACCTTCTTTCTTTCAATATGACAATAAAAATGGAAACAACGTTCATGCATATGTATGGCATACCGTCTCCATGAATGGAGAACTACGTTCCATATTCCTATATTTTATAGATTATTATAATAAAAATATAATATATATAGATGATATTTATATCATGGTTTATATTCTGGAATCATTGTATAAGTATAAGGACTGATAATATTACAAATTAAGACACATATTAAGAAAAACTGAATATTTCCCAAATTGAAACCTTAACATGTTATGGTTAATAATTGGGTAATATAAGTTCATAATAAAAACATATATGGTGTTAGATATAAGAATACAATTATGTAAAAGATGTATAATATATTTATATTTATTTTACATGTGATTTTAACGAGTACGAAGAGAGTCAAGACACAAGGTAAGGGGATTTTATCGTAGTTTTTATTTACATGAGATAAATACTATGTATAAGGGGATTTCATTTAAATTTTCATATCACTTTTTATTTTCTTCTCACTTTTTCATACTATGTTTTCATCTCACTTTTTATTAAATTCCATACTATGTTTTCACTATTTCATTTTTTGTGGTGTATGTAATAACCATTATTGTTTTATATGTATTTTATAATTAAATTTATGGGTATTAAAATATTTATTTTATGATATTTATTTCAGGGGTTTATGTTTTAAAAGTTGCCAAATCTATAAAATAGTTTTGTCTCAATTTTTCATCATTGAGACTCATGTTTTATATTTCACCTAAATTCTCTTTAGAGGATTATATAATTATATTTCACATTATATTTCATGAATTTTATTTATTTCATGATATTTTAAGCTTTATTAAAGTTAATTTTCTTAGATTTAGAGTATGATCCTAAGTTACCAAGTTATAAGAGTTTATTGGGACAATCTCATCATTTTTTGAGATTGTTTATGTTTTGTGATTCCTTTGATAATATATTATGATCAATCTCTCAATTACACTCATTTTTTATCCTCTATTTTTTCAAGATATATCCATGTATTAGTACCATTTTTACACTCCTTGGTACTTAATATGATGTTTTATGTAAAATTAACCATCTCTCTCTTCGGATGGAAATCCATTTAATTCAAAAACCATATTTTCAAAAATGTTTCCAAAGATGTTTTCAAAAGCATTTTAAAAATATATCTGAATCCCATTTTCCAGGAAAAACTATTTCAAAAATGTTTTATGTTTTTCAATGCTACTATTATATGTTTTCAAAGCTATTTTCCACAAAATAGGTTTTCAAAAGGGTTTTATGTTTTAAAAAAATTAATGCAGAAAGGATATTTTCCTCAAGAAACATTTTTAAATGATATTTAGAAATTATTTCCCATATAAGATAACATCCTTTGGAGTTACTCATTCAATTAGGGGAAATTATTCAATGTTTCCATTCATATTCTGTCTCTGAATGGATTATGTTTTGATGAAATGATGTTTATTAAACCTTTTTCTCTTTCACAGGTAATATAATTTTCAAACCCACATCTTTTCATGGGTTATATTCATGATGAAATGATTCTAAAACCTGTATCTTTCTAGAGGTTATTACATGACAACATGTTTACAATACCCATTTAATTTCATTGGTTATGATATGATTATTTATGATCTTTTATCACATATATGTATGATTTAATTATGAGATGGGTGAGACATATATATCCCTTCAATGCATTGGTTAATGATTTATGTCTCATGAGATATACTAAGATGGTCTTGGAAATAATCCTCGACTACTATGTTGGCTATTGGACTGACCCATGACTAGCAAGAAGGTATGATGAGTCAACTCATTCTACTACGATGGAAATGGGAGTAAAGAATGACTACCAAGATGGTATAGGGAGTGAAACCATACTAATAAGATGGTCTTGGAAGTGATTCCATGGCTACTATGTAAATCATATTGTATGATTATGTGTCTTCCACAATTCCATGTTTCATTACTATGGTAAGCTTTCATGGCTTACATTGTTTATTTCTTAATGATTCATGTCCTAATAAATAAGAATCTTTATTCCATGATTCATGTTTATTAGGAATTCCTATGGCTTAGGGGATTTTAAAAAATTCCCTTATGTTTCTTCTGAGCCTAAGAGACATCTTGCATTCATTTTTGTGATTTTATAACAAAAGAAGGAGGTAGAATAGTAATATTTTTTTTCCAAGAGACTGGATTTTTACTCTCACTTTCATGCTGATCAGTGTAGAAAACACATTTGGGGTTTCTAGATTAGAGGGGTTGAAGTCGAACTTCTAGAAACATCAATGTAGAGTATCACTACCAAATTTAATTTGGGGGTTTTTGAATTATTTTTATCCTTTTTTTCAGTTGCGATGTTTAGGAGAGGACTGATCTCTAGAATCATATGAGCATGTTTAATATGGGTAATTATTCTAGTTTATGGGGGGATTTTAACACCATTGCAGATATTTCTGAAAATAAAGGAGGGGTTGGGGGCTTCACTAATGAAATTATGAAATTCAAATCATTCATGTCTAATTCAGGTTTTATGGATATGTGTTTCACTGGAAACAAGTTAACTTGGTGCAATAATCGTAAAGGAAACAACCAGATATGGAGTCATATGGACCACTAAGTCTCTAACCATTTAGGTATCGATTATTTTGGTGTGGATTCAGTTTATCATTTCCCTAGTAATTTGGTGTGCCATTTGGCACTGTTAGTGTCTTTTATGAAAGGGGATACCAAGCACCAATGGCTCTTCTACTCTTGTTTTTATCATTAAAGGGAGAAGTTATTATAAATGCTGAAAACTTACTGGGAGAGTGTAGATTCTAGAAATTCATGGGGGGGGGGGGTTAAACCATCTCTGACACCTTAAGAGAGATGTCTAGGTTTTTCTCTTAGAGAACATAGAAAGGGATGTTGTTATAGAAGGCCTTAGGGATTACATTTAGAAATTAGAGGAGGGTGTACCAAAAACTTGTGATGACGGTCACTTTTCTATTTTAATAGATAAAAAGAACCTGTTGGTTGATTTTTATTGAGATAGGGTATATTTATAGATAGAAATCAATGGATTTATGGCTCTAGTAGGGGGACTTAAACTCATCCTTCTTCCAAGATTTTCTGAAATAGAAGAACCACAATATGAGAATCAATATGAAACTCAAAAAATGATCTTTTACCTCCGATATTAACATTGTTCGAGGTGTGGATCTTGATCACTTTCAAAACCTATAGGATGGTACCATTACTAATAGTGGTTGGTTTGGATAGATCTAATGAGGAGGTAAAATTCCTTAATTGCCTATATATAAGGTTGGATTCACCGAATAAGGTATTTATTTTTTGGGATTCCTGGTGAATTTGAAATCAAGGAACCCATGTCTTATCTTAAGCAGGATAGTGAACCTAGGTCGAATGGTTTTCCAAGAGTGATATTTGTTGTGGATTGGGATCTGGTTAAGTATTGTCTTTTTGGTGCTGTTAAAGACTTATTTAAAGGTGGCCATATCCCAAGTGGAGTTTTCACATCAAGGGTAGTCTTGATCCCTAAAATCAAGGACCCCATGACTATTAATTAGTTCCAGCCTATTTGACTTTATAACTTATCCTATAAAATCTTCCCCAGCCTTATTTCTAGGCAGTTAAGTGGAATCATTCCAAGATTAATATCATAAGAGCATCTTGGTTTTGTCAAAGGACATGGAATCCAAAACGCTATTTGTAATTCCAAAGAAATGGTGGGGAACCTAAAAAAAAGTGATTGGGTCCAATGTGATTATCCAAATGGACATGGATAAGGCTTATGAAAACTTGAGTGGAACTTAATCATTCATGTTTTGAGGAAACATGGTATTTAGGAGTGTATTTGTGACATGTTTTTAGGATGATACTTATATCCATGTATTTATATCTCTATCATTGGAAAAGGTTTTGGATTCTTCAAAAGTGTTTGAGGATTCGGAAAGGGGGCCCCTCTATCTCCATACCTCTTAATTATTGCACAAGAAGATCTCTTAGGGAACATCCATTCTAACTTAGAGGATAGGAGGATGTTTCCCTTGTTGAAAAAATATGGGAGGAATCTTGCTTCACACCTTATGTTTTCTGATGGTATTTTTATTTTCATCAATGGAAGTCATAGATCTGTTTATTTCTTCATGAGAACCACGTTAGAATATGGAATATTAAGTGTCCACTGCATCAGTATGTGGAAAATTAAAGTTTTCATATAAAATAAATTCCCTATAAGATAGAGTGGATATATTCAAGATATATTATGAATATAAAGAAAAAAAATTCCTATGAATTACCATGGTGCCCCCATTTATAATGGGAAAATGAAGAAGGATCTCTTTGAGGATATCATCCACAAAATCATGGGTAAAATCAAAAACTGGAAGAGTAAGTATTTACACTAAGGTGGCAGGGTCACTCTGATCAACAACATGTTAATATCAATCCCGATGCAGGTCATATCCATTATCATCACTCATAAAAAGACTATCCCCAAGATATAGAACACCATATATGCATTAGTGTGAGATTCTAACCAAACAGGGTGATTCCACCGGGCCTCCTAAAGTCGTATGGATAAATAAATTGAGTAGGGTGGTGTTGGCCTCTACAATATCTATGAAACCATGCAATCTATGCAGAAATGGTTGTCATGGAAAATTATTGAAGGTAAATCCATATAGGTGAGGTTTTTTTCAAGACATGAATGATGATTGTTGGGAATATCAGTCTCAACACATCAGTCTTTTGTATAGTCTGTCTAGATACATGTTTGGACATATTGAAGACCTATAGAATCACACATGTTGATTGGTTGAAAATGGTGAAATCAACCTATGGAGGGAACAATAGGCTGGGAAGTCATTGTTTTTTTCAGGGTTCCATTTCCCAAAACATTTCATTTAGATAGGTTGCTAGCCACCCATGATTGATGGAGGCCATTCTCATGGAGGAGCAAAAATGGTTCAAGATTCTATCGATCTTTTTGATTAACTATAAAGTTTCTACTTTACTGCTTCATCTTTGGGAATATTTATAATTCATGATTAAGAATATTTTTTCCATGTCTGGGGGACTACAGATGAGCGGGATAAAAAGTTATGGTGCAAAGATATTTTTACAAAGCTAAATTTTATTGTCTAGAATATATGGAATCCTAAAATACCTATAGATGCGAATATCCAATGCAAAGGGTCACCACCCTCTCCAGGTGTTTTTGTTGCATCAGCCCTCAAAAAGAATATATTATCCATCTTTCTATCCATAATAATTGTTCTAGAAGACTGTGGGCGCTATTGGGGATTGATTCCTTCAACCATAGAAATTCCTACTCTTAGAAAGATATTTTATCTACCTAGTTATAGGTAATGAGGACCAATGAGATTGAAAGAAAGAGCTTATGCATAATTTTTGTGGTTATATTTTGGAATGTATGGGAGGTAAGGAACCTGGCGCATGAAGGTCAGAAGAAGTAATAAGTTTTTCATTAGGTGCATATATGAGAGATGGATGTGAAACTGGAGTCAGTTATCAAAGGCAGGGGGATTTATGGTTTTCTTTCCATGTTTCTCACAAGGCCTCAAGAGAATTTTATCTGACGTACAGCTAACCATGGAAGGTGGTTCAGTTTGGTTCCTCCATTCGGGGGGCTAAACCGAAATTTTTATGGGTCATTTTATGTCGTCAATATGAGGGGAGTAATCTTAGTTAGGGACAACATAGGTTTGATCATTTTTGTCTTTAGTTCTTTCTATGACCTGGGTAATTATCTTTTAGTAGAGATCAGAGCCATGCACACAGGTATTTCCTTATGCGATAGGTTCAGTGTATCAGTTGAGATCATTGAATCAAATTGTGAAATGTTGGTGCGTATCCTTCACAGAAAGATTAATCCTCCATGGGAATTTGCCCATAATTCTAGGAGATTTAGAATAAGTATCAATCAGGACATGATTGTTGCACATGTTTGGAGGTAACAAAATTTTGTGGGTGATGCGTTAGCTCAGGAAGGGAAAGCTGGGAATTTTATTTGGGTTTATGATATTATAGGTTCCATGACTACAATCTACAACCACATTACTCAAGGAGATTATCTAGGGATTAACCACTTGATGCCACCTGGATTTTTTGTTCTTGTTTTTCTCTTTCGGTTGTACTATTTCTTTTATTTTAATAAAAAATTGGATTTTTAGTCAGGAAAAGTATATGAAATGTCCAAAAATTTGGTAAAGGACATAGTGATTTGTTTCCTAGAAATAAAACCATGTATGTATACTGCAGGTGGATGTAACTTTAGAAAATATGTACCTAGGGGTAACAAATCCAAAAATATGTTCCATGCCTATCTTAAGGTAATCTGGTACACAACAACGAGCCTTGCTGCAAACCTGGTACGACACTCCCGGGGGATATGATTTGGAAATTCAAAAAATCTACAAGAACCATCATTATGGATTTAAAAATAAGTTGGCTATGAATAACCTAGGATAATATTAATGTGTCATAGATTAATTAAGATGTGATAGCTTAGACAAATTATAAGTGACTCTTCATGATTATCTGATTGTTCATTATGATAACTATTTCTTACTCTATAATTTTGGTTTTAGTCAATGGATGGAACCCAAAGGAACCATGTTAATGGTGATTGTGATGGAGAATGTAGTTATTTTACTCCTAAGCAACAAAATTCTATGGGAGATGGAAGTAAAACCCATGTTACATTTCTCATACAGCTTTATCAAAATTTTATTTACAGTGTAATTAACAATGAGAAAAGTAGAGAACAATATTCTATTGAGTCATTCATGAGGGAATGTCAACCTTATTTTAGAGTCCCTTCTGATCCACTTGTTACTGAATAATGGATTAGTACTACTAAAAAGATATTCTCCATTCACCAATGTTCATATCATGATAAAATCATTCTGGCTATCTATCAGTTAGAAGGAGAAGCAGAACATTGGTGGACTCTAATCATGAATACGAGGCAGCAAGGGGATATTGAATCCATGAATTGGGATGAGTTCAAGAACTTATTTTTCAAAAGGTAAATTCCTCATATTCTTCGTAACAGGATAAATAAAGAGTTCCTTGAGTTGACACAAAGGGATGGTGAATTTATGGGTACATACAAGGCTAATTTTATGAGACTTGTGAGGTATTCTTCAAGAATTATCATCCAAACCAAAAGTAGAGTTTATAGGTTGTTTAGTGGTTAAATCCATGTATCAGAAGGGATTTGTCCATAAGATACATTATTATCTATGAAGAGATTATGAATTGTGAAATCAAGATTGAATATAGGTCGGATTCATGTTTTAATCTCATGGCTTTGAAGAGAAGAGGAAGAAGGGGTTTAAAGGAAAAAAACTAAAAACTAAGAAGCGAAGAAGATGGGATTCCCTTTATGCTCTATGTGTGGGATGAATGATGGAGGAAATTTTCATAAGGGGTCTAATAAAATGTGGAAGGGAAGGAAATTAGAAATTTTCTTTCCAATGTGATGAGAATAATTTGGATATCTTGGTGAAGGGAAAAAAGTGGCATATAATGCAGCTCCCATGATTAAGTGATATAAGTGAAAAGAGAATTAGAATTCTAATAACCACTGCCCAAACACAAGTTCCAGTGATGATGATTGATGTCAGCAACCAATTAATCATAGGGGAAAGTGGAAATCTCAGGAAATTGCTATTTATGATGAGGGGTGTAATAAAGATGTGATGAAAGGTACAATTACCATTCACTCTAGAAATGCTAATATCATATTTGATTATGAATATACCCACTATTTCATATCTAAATAATTTTATAATGGTGTTAAGATTCCTACAAAACATTTAGATATGAAATTAAAAGTGAAATCCCCTTATGGTATGATGAATTTATCTCAAGTATATGATTCCCCTCTGATTGATGTGTTTGGGAATGTGATTGATGTGAATATTTTCATTCAAACTTTGGTTGAATTTGCTGTCATATTAGGCATATATTGGATTTCTCAACCTATGTATCACATCAATTGTTTAGTAAGGGATGTTACTTTTGATTTTTAAAACCCTTTTATGATCATCTATTCACATGACGATATGTATGAACTTCCTGTGGAGATTACATCTAGTTTATGGGTCTAAATTCCCATTCAATTTTTTTTATCTCAAATGGTTGGGGAGAGAATCGACATCGATGATATGACAACTGTCCATGATTTTTTTTAATTTTTTCCAGAATAGTTGCATAGTCTTACACCAAAATGCGATGTTGAGTTATCAATAGAACTCATCCCTAGATCCACACCAATTTGAATGACTCGTTATAGAATGGATTCAATTGAGTTGCCCAAATTGAAGAATAAAATCCAAGAAAACATTGATGAGTTATTCATTCAGCCAATTGTGTCACCTTTGGTTGAACAAGGTCCATTTGTGAAAAATAAAGATGGATCAATGGGACTCTTCATTTATTATCAAGAGTTGATCAAGATCAGAATCAAGAAGAAGTATCCTCTTCCCTGTATTGATGAATTGTTTGATCAACTATGCAGAGCTCAATAATTTTCCAATATTGACCTTCATTCTGTATATCATAAATTGAGGGTCAAGAAAGATCATGTACACAAGAATAAATATTGTACAAGGTATGGACACTATTTTTGGTCGGAGTAGATCACTCAAGAGGGGGATGAATTGAGTATGTATAAAAATTTATGTTAAAATTGGTTATTTGAAAAAATATCCCCCAATTAAAATATAAACAAATTTAGTTTGTAGTGAATTTATAAAAGCCTTGAATGTTCAAATAATTTCTGAAAATATTGATTAGTTCTCAGTTTTACCAATATAAATATTAGTCAAACTTTTTAAACTAATCTACTGATTCAAAATAGATATAAACACTTGCTAAACTAACTATCAAAGTTTAATTTAGTTTTATTTGAAATGAAATAAACACATATCTGATTAAACTAAAAGATAAATACATAGTAGATAAACATAAGAGGTTCAGTCTCAAGTGGAGACTTAGTCTTCTCCACTTGGTGATCACTAACCACTAAGCAGTTTATATTAATAAAATTTTGATACACACCCTAGATCGGGGTTCACAACAGCACACAAGGCTGTCCAGGCCACACTTGACCTCTACCACAATTATTCATGGAAAAAACAACAAACATATCACACTTCATATCTTCCACTATTCTATGAGGGATAAAAGAGTAAAAAGAGGGTGAGTGTGAGGATATTAAGTATCCCCCAGTCATGCATAGGAGACAGTGTGTGTGAAACAGAAAGATGCACACACACTGGTCGAAAAATTAAACACAAGATCACTACATAGTTATAAACAAAGAATAGTTTTTAGAAGTCCATGTGTGTTATGAAGTGAAGCTTTGGACTAGATTAAAGGATAGAAAAAGATATATGAGTCCTATTCTGAATGATGGCTTCAGAATAGAGTATCATAGCCTCTATATTATAGATTCCAAGTGTAAAAATCTCTTCAATATTTGGATGTTTAGAGAAGTTCATCATGTTCTTGCTTGTCTTATTGAACTCCTTGTGTACTCAGCTTTGATTTCTTGAACTGATTTTTGAGTTCTATTATTTACACTATTCTTCACATTCACTCAGTCTATCTCATATGCATAATCTGCATGTTTTATCTTGTAATCCTTTTATAGTTCAAGGTCTAATAGGCATGAAGATTTACCCATGTTCATTTACCTCATACTATCTATGGATAGTTCTACAGATAACATTAAATAATGTTAAAAACAATACTTTTTATAAATATGACCGTTATAAATAAATTTGAATTAATAAATTTGAAATAGTATTTATGACTATCGGTGAGTCATAAGTATCGATGAATCATTTTCATCAGTCTATTATCATCAGTCTATCATTACCGGTCTGTCAGCATTGGTCTATAAGCATCGGTCTATTAGCATCAGTGACTCCGAGTATCAGTGAGTTATTTCCATTGGTATCGGTGACTCGGTGTATTAGTGAGTCATTTTTGCTATCAGTTTATCACCTGTCGGTGACTCATCCATCAGTGAGTCAACCATCGGTGTGTCGTCCATCGGTGAGTCTATCATCGGTGTGTCATCCATCGGTGTGTCGATCATCGGTGTGTCGTCCATCAGTGTGTTGATCATCGGTGTGACTTCCATCTGTGTGTCGATCATTGGTGTGTCGTCCATCGGTGAATCGATCATCAATGTGTTGTCCATCAGTGAGTTGATCCTCGGTGTGTCTTCCATCGGTGTCTCGATTGAACTAATGGTGCCAATGACTCTGAGAAACTTATGAAGTGTCTATCCCACACAGAACACTACTAAATTATGTAACATCCATAAATACATGCAATATAAACTTGTAAGTATATTTAAGCATAAATATAGTTTATTAAGTTATTGAAATATGTTGTTCAGTAGGAAATAATTGATTTACATATAGATATTATATGTCATGAAATAATAGAATCTATAGATAAACATAATTTTCGATTATGAAAACCATTATATCATAAAGGGTACAACAATATCCCCCTTTTTGATAATCACAAATTATGGCATAGTTGATTTAGTTAGAGATATTAAATAACTAAGGATTTACCTTGTTTGTGTCTTTAAAACAAATCTCACCAACAATTATTAGATCAAAGGGAATATATGTGTATATATTATGGTGAGTACATGTCATGTGACCTATTCCATAGTTTCTCCCCCTGAAATGAATAATGTATGCCTATAACTTTAATTAATAATGTCTTCCTATACCTTTATCCCCATTTTTTGATTAGAAAAAATTGTTAAGAGAAGGATAATTAAGAAAGATAAAAAACATAAAGAAGATGAGAAACATAGTAAAGACAAAAAAGATTTCCCTTATGGGTCGAAAGGGTACAATCAATAAAATAAAGATACCCATCCCTATAAAATACACAATCCACCACTAAGGGTTTAGATTATGAGGTGCTTTGATTTTATCTAAAAGATATGGAGCAGGATCAAATGGTTTTGGTTTGGTAGTAGGAATAGGTGGTATAAAGATTACAACAGGAAAGGCCACACCTATAGGGACATTTTCTGCAAGGCTAGGTCTTCTTTCTGAAAATACACGACACTAAGGTTACTCGGTAATGGTAGGGAGAATCTGATAAAGGGCATGAGAGACAATCATTGGAGCAGGAGACTGAGAGGTAGTTCCAATGGAAACAATAGGAGGAACCAAAATTGTTTCAACATGAACATGCAGATATGGATTTATGATTATGATGAAATCATTAATGATTTTACCACCATATTACATGGACTTCTCGAAATCATCCTTATTCTCCAAGAATTTCTCTATTATAGGCATAAACCCCTTCAACTGTGCCACCTATGTCTTGAAGGCTGCTATAACTGGAGGAATTATAAGATTTTCGGCTAAAAACTTGAATTTATTGATGAGATCATCTTGGTATAGATCTTAGTAATTCACTTATCCACTTTCTATCTAATATCCTTCTGATCAATAGGGGATTTATTTGTGCACTCCCTTACCATGTTGAAAATAAGATATATATTTCTATATACCTTTGAAAGAGTTTCTTTATTTGAATCTCTCTGAAGATTCTTGGTTTCTTCTCTTATTACAGCCTTAAGAGACTCTAAATCAGCAACAATACCTCTCCCACCTCTAAAAGTGGATGGAACAGTGATAATTTTTCCAAGATCCTATTTCAATTTCATCAAATCTACACTTAGTAGATGTTTTACTAAGTTCCTAAGAACTTCCATAACATCACTAAAAGAAGTCTTGAAATCAGTTGTTAGAGTGTTCAACTCATTGTTCTTCCTCCTTACTTATTCTCTCCGAAAAGTATTATTTCTAATGATGGTTTTGGGTATGTTAATGAGAATTGGTTGAAGATCTTGGATCATCATCCTTGAATTTTTTCCAGCATCAACATCCAAAATACTCATTGAAGTACAATATTCACTTATGGACCCAACTGAGGCTCTTACAGACTCAAATTTTTCATTTTTGAATTTCTCTAATTTAGCCTTAGTGACATAGTAACTAGGAACTGGGTGTGATACTGTTTCATCTGCTGTAAGTGCACCTGGTGAAGTAGGTGTAACCGGTTCTATTTTAGCTTGAACTTGAGGAGAAGGAGGAGGTTCTTTTATCTCCTCATCAGAGTTACATTCCAAAACAAATATAATATAACCTGGATCATTATTCCACTCTTGAGTATAGGTACAATCTATTGGATCAACAGTGTCAATCCTGACTCTTCTTCCCTGAGGCTCAGGTATAACTTCTTCTTCTTCTTCTTCTTCATCCTATCCTCTAGCCAAAAAAAATTTCTAGGCACATGTACCAACTGATCTTGAGGTTCTGCATGTGCTCCAGCTACTTCAACTTCTCCAGGAACATCCTCAATCTGAGGCACCTTATCCTCGACCTCTTCCTCATGGAAATGAGCCATGATTTCATTAAACTCCTGAAGAAGTTCTTGATTTTCGACAAAAAGATGATGAGTTTTGTCTTCATTACCAACATCTCCATGATTAACAGCCTTCTTTCCAACAGGATCAAAACCATCTACAACTCCTTGTACATACTCCTCACTAGATCTGTCAACTGCCTGTTGTCCCACTTTTAAAGAATCACTGACATGCTCATCATCTCCCTCATCATCATCATCATCATCATCATCATCATCATCATAATAATAATAATAATAATAATAATAATAATAATAATAATAATAATAATAATAATAATCATCATCACCATCATCATCAGACTCCTCATCTGACTTTCTTACATATCCTTCCACACTTGTGACTTATGTCTCTTCCTCATCATCATCACCTAATAATGGTTCCCTTGAGGGTAAGTCCAAAGGTGTACTATCTAGTCCATAAGACATGTCTTTTGGGATTTCATAAATATCAGGATCACTCCTTTCATCAATAAGAGATCCTTCTTCCCTTGGAAACTCATCCTTGGCTTCCTCATTAGAATAAACAGCTTCCTCTCCTAGTTTGAGGCCCGAATCAACATGATCCTTTGGTCTAGTAGGATGATCAATCAGATTGAATTTATCATACAGTCTTTCCTTATCTCCTACCCAACATCTCTTACATGGGTTCCAAAAAATCATCATTCTTTTACAAATGTATTTCTGAAGGAAGAAACCACTACCGAAACTTATCATTTCATCTCCATCTTCCACATAGCCCAATTTCTTTAGTATGGCAAATATCGTCATAGGATAGTACAATCATGTTTATTTCTTATAAGGTTTTACCATATTATAAATATGAACCATTAGATACCTATAAATATTCACCTTTATCTCATTTTTCAAGAGTTAGATCATGAATACATCTTGATACTTCACAGCAGAGAAATATCCCTTCCTTGGGAACATTTGATGTTGAATAAACTTAAAAAGTAATCTTGTCGCTCCATTGAATGAACTGGAAGTATCCCTCATCAATTCTTCACTGATAGTCAGGTCCTTCAGAGCATCTTCATACGAAAAAAAATCAGAGGAAGGTGGAATATTACCCTGATAATCAGCATATACATCTTCATGAGGCATTTACAAGCATTCAACCCATTCCTTAGAAGAAAAAGATATCTCTTTTCCCATCACCACTGACTTCATTCTTGCTTTCTTAGATCCATCCAGGTATATCTTCAAGTGTAGATAAAACTCATGTACTAGATGGGGATAATAAGGCCTTTCATTATTTGAGAACCTTCTTAGCCACCTTTGAGATTCCAGTACTCTCGACAAAAATGACTTTCTTGATGGAATCCACTCAATAGACATTTCCTTCTCATCTGTAACCACTCGGCTTTCCAAAATTGGTTTTGCAGTACCAATGGACTCACCCTTTTTATGCTTATATGATGGAGATTTAATTTTCTCTTCTATCGCACAATTTATTCTTTCTATTTTGTGGATTCAGATTCAAAAAGTGGTTGTGGGTAGAGAGATAGATTTTCAAAGAGAATAATGTCCCAGATAGAGAGAAAGGTGAAAGGTCGGGATGGATTGAATTTATTATATCATTTAGGGATTGTAAATCACGAAGCACAAAAATTGAAAAGTGGTAAAAAGAACATAAAACTGAATTGCTTTATTTAAAATAGATAGAATTAAAAAATGGTCATTGAAGAAATCATTTTCAAACAATTGGTTTCAAGGGATCAGTTTCATGAGATCAGTTTCACGAGATCAGTTTCACGAGATTAGTTTCACGAGATCAGTTTCACTGGAAAGGTTTCACGAGATCAGTTTCAAGGGATTAGTTCCACTGATCAGTTTCACTAATTGGTTTCACTGATCGGTTTCACTGATCACAGAGGTTTGACAAGAATTTAGAGATTTAACATTCTTAGTTCATGTCTAATTTAGTTTATTCTCTGAAAGTTTAAGGTTTTAGGAAAACATTCAACAAGTTGATGCTCAGTCCTGATAAACTCAAGTGTTATATCACATTTTTGATAGTTATCTCTCAAAAAGTGATATCTTACATCAATATTATTTGTTATAGAATGAGAAATTGGATTCTTAGAAATTTTAATAGAATTTTTTTGTAACAGTTTATGGGGATATGTCTGAATTAAAATCCATAGTCTAATAATGTGTGTTTCATCCACAAAATTCATGTACATAAACTACCAGCAACAATGTAATCTACTTCAGCAGTTGATAATGCAACTGGATTTTTCTTTTTACTACACCATGATATTAGAGACTTTACCAAAAAGTGACATGTTCTAGAGGTACTCTTTCTATAAAACTTACATCCACCAAAGTTATCATCTAAATAACTAACTAAATCAAAAGGGTTTCTTTTAGGATAAAATAATCCTAGATTAGATGTATACATGAGGTATTTGAAAACACTTTTAAAAACATTTAAATGTGACTCTTTTGGGTTTTCTTCAAATCTTTCACATATACACACACTAAACATAATATCCATCCTGTCATCAGTTAAGTATAGAAAACTCCGAATCATTCCTATGTATGCAGTTTGATCAATAGATTTTTTATTTTCATCAAGATCTAACTTACATGTAGAACTTATAATTGTTTCACTATAATTAATACTATCAAGACATATCTTTTAAAAATATATTTATTTTACTTACTTGGATTTATAATAATACCCTATTTATTTTGAAATATTTAAAATCCTAGAAAATATTTAAGTTCACCCATAAAACTCATTTCAAACTAACTTTTCATTATATTTGAAAAAACATTACATAAAAAATTTTTAGATGGTCCACAGATAATATCATCAGCCTATATTTGAGCTATTAAAACTTCTTTTGTAATTTTTTTTATAAACATTGTAGGATCTTCAAGTCATTTTGTAAAGCCTTTAGAAATAAAAAAATTACATAATCTTTCATACCAATATCTTGGAGCTTGTTCGAAACTGTATAAAGATTTAGATAATTTGAACACTTGATTTGAAAAATTTGGATTTGTAAAACCTATGGGTTGTTTAACAAAAAAAATCCTCAACTATATAACCATTTAATAATTCACTCTTGAAATCCATTTGGTAATGTTTAAAATCCAAGTGTGCTACATAGGCAAGTAATATTCTAATGGCTTCAAGCCTAGCTACCAGTGCAAAGGTTTTTTCATAGTAAATTCCTTCTTCTTGATTATATCCTTGTGCAGCCAACCTAACTTTGTTTCTAAATATATTTCCATCCTCATCCACTTTATTTCTAAACCCCCATTTGGTTCTTATGGTCAGAATATACTTTGGTCTATCTACATGTTTCCAAAATTTAATTCATTCAAACTGGTTATGTTCTTCTTGCATGGACATTACCCAAAATTCATCATTGATTACATGATTAATATTTTTAGGTTCTAGTTGTGATAATAATGCTTGATGTTCAACCTGTTTTCTCAAGGAAGCTCTATTTTGTGTTCCTCTATCTAAATCTCTAATAACAGCATCTAAAGGATTATTTTTAAGTGTCTTAGTTTGTGTAGAAAAGGTAGGTCTAGTTTTTTCAGGTTGGACATTTTAATCTGGTTCAGTATGGCTCGGATCCGGAGAATTTCTAGAACTGGGAGTTTTCATAGATTCCTTCATATGATGATTTTAGGTTTTATCATTAATATCTAGATTGGTCATATCCTCTTCAATATTTTGTAGTGAGTTTTTAAGATCATGTGGATATGTTTCATCAAACTTGACATGTACATATTCTTCCACACTCTTTGTTTTCTTTTTAAAGTCTCTATAGGATTTTATTTATGTATAATATCCATGAAATATTTCTTTATCACTTTTGGGGAAAAATTAATCTAAATTGTCTTTTGTGTTTAGAATATAAACTTTACATCCAAACACTTTAAAATAACATAATTTGGGTTTCCTATTATTCCAAAAATCATAAGGATTTTTCTTAAGGATGGGTCTGATTAAGAATCTATTTATTATGTAACAAGATGTATTAATAGCTTCAGACCAGAAATAAATCGGTAGGCCATATTCATTAAGTATTGTTCAAGAAATTTCATGTTGGGTTCTATATCTTCTTTCTACCACAATGTTTTTTGGAGGTGTCCTGGGAGTAGAGAAGTTTTGATTATAGCCATTTTGTGAGAAAAAAACATCAAAATCATGATTCTCAAACTTATGGCCATGATCACATCTTAAGTATTTAATATTAATTCCACTAAGACTTTCTACAGTCCTGGCATACTTGGTGAAGTGAGAAAAAGCTTCACTGTTGTGAGCTAGGAAAAAGGTCTAGATATACCTAGAGAAATCATCTACAAGAACATAAAAATAGTGCTTCACATTGAGACTTGATACTCTAGATGGTCTAAACAAATCCATGTGAACAAACTCAAGAGGTTGATAAGTAGTTGCTTCTTTCTTTAGTTTGAAATAGGCTTTATGTTGCTTTCCTTTTTGACAAGTATTTCACAACTTATTATTTGGAAACTATAATTTGGGTAGGTATTTAACTAATCCTTTTCTAGTTATCTTATTAAGAGAGTGTATATTGAAATATCCTAGTCTTCTATGACAAATAAAAGACACTTTGTGAAAGGAATTTAGACAAGAAACATTTTGTGAGGCTAGTGTGTCTAAATTTATAGAATATACATTATCATTTCTAAGAGCAGTAAATACTAAGATATTAATTGCATCAAAAACACGGGATGAATAATTTTTTCATTTAACATTAAATAAATCATCACATAATTGTGATATGATAAGAAGGTTATACTTTAATCCATTAACATAGAGTACTTTAGAAATTGGAATAGAGTTATGGTTACCAATCTGGCCTTGGCCGATGATTTTTCCGTTACCATTGTCACCAAATGTGACATTTTCTACATCAATCTTTATAAGAATTTTAAAGCTTGAAGAGTCCCCTATGATATTTCTTGAACACCCACTATCCAAGTACCACATATTTCCACAGGATCTCTTTAGGGAGTTTACCTACAAAACAATTCATCCATGAAACAACTTTGGTACCCATATTTTTCTGGTTCCACATACATTAGTAATATTAGCTTTAGTGACCCACAATTATCATATGGGATTACTATATGCAGAATATATATTTTTTGAAAAATAAACTCTATTTGTTCATGAATAATTGGACTTAATAAAATAATTCTTGGAACTGGAACTTATAGTAAAAGTATTGTTTTTGAAAAAAGTAGAAGATTTTCTAGATTTGGTTAAAAAATGTGGTTTGGATAAATTTCGTTGACCTGGTTGATATCCTATCCCTGAAGTATACTTATGAGCTAGTTGTTTACCAAGAATTTGAGTAAGGTTATGTTTCATATTGGTAAACTTTTCCAAGTCCTTTTCAATTTCTCATTTGACATTTTTTACTCATTATTTTCCTTGAGAAGTTGAGCATTTTTCTCTTTTTCAGTTGTAAGTTAAGATTTAATAGTCACAGAAAGAGCAAGTTGTTTCTTAAAAAATTTATAATTATCATTTAACTCATTTCATTTTTCTTCTAGAATGTTTCAATATTCAAATAATTTATTCATTTTTCATATTCTTAGACTCACTTTCATTTTCCAAATAATAAGAATTATTTATAGGAGAGTCTAAGTTTACCTCTGTTGTGTTTTTCATAAAACACATATTAGCCATATCATCTTTCTCATTATGAGAAGAATGAGATTCCCTGGAGATATCCTCAAAGGAACTCTATGCAGCCTTCATTTCTTTCTTATAATTTTTATCCTCATTTTCATAGTTCTTCTTATATTTCATCTTTGGATAGTCATCCTTGACAAGTCCTTTCCTTTTACATTTGTAGAAAATTATGTCTTCTAAATTATAATTTCTCTTACAATCCTTTTTCTAGTTTACCTTATTATCATACTTTCCTTTGTAACTTGGATTTCTTAAAAATGATTTTTCCTATAAAATTTCTTGAATCTTCAGGCTAGTTGTGCCATTTCAAAATCACTATCTGAAGCTGACTCTTCACTACTGGAGCTTTCAACAGTAGCTTGAACTTTATCTTTGTCCTTACTTTTAAAGGCAGTAATCTATAAGGATACAAACTTTCATTTTGGCTCATCCTATTCTTGATTTACCTTCAATTACTCTTCATACATCATTAATTTTCCAATAAATTCTTTTACTGGTATTTTATCAATGTAGCACGATTCTCTAATGGATACAGATGTCCCTCTCCATCTCTTTGGTAAGTATTGCGAAATCCTCATAATATGCTCTTTAGCTATAACTTCTATTCCTAAAAAAATCATGGTATTCACAATTTCATTGATCTTGAGATACATATCATAAATAGATTCATCAGGATTTATTATGAAGTTGTCATATTTAATAGTAAAAGTATTTAATATCATTTCTTTAACACTAGATGTTCCCTCAGGAGAAACAAACCGAGTGTCCCAAATCTCATGTGTAGTTTTAAAAGAAGAAGTATGATTAAACTCTTCATGTCTTAGTGAAAAGTATAGAGAATTAATTTATTTACAATTATTATTATAGTCAATATTGGTAGTTTAATCCCAAGTGTTTCTAGAAGTTTTAGGAATTGCATATTTACTTTCAATAGTGGTTCATATTTCAAACCACATGGTTTCTAGATGTATTTTCATTTTAAGCTTCCATTGAGCATAGTTAGTTCCATTAAAGAAAGGTGGTATATTTGTAGAATCACCTTCTAATCTATTATCCATGATATAAATTGTAACATAATTTCAATGAGATAAAAATTTAGTAATAACATAAATTTTATGATCTTTGAAAAACAACTACAATCACAGTTGAAAAGATTTGAAAACTGAAAATAATTATTATTTTATCCTTTGATACCAAATGTGGGTTAGAGTAGATCATTAAAGAGAGGGGTGAATTGAGTATCTATAAAAATTTCTGTTAATATTGGTTCTTTGAAAAAATATCCCCCAATTAAAATATAAACAATGTCTGTTTGTAGTGAATTTATTAATGTCCTGAATGTTCAATTAATTTCTCATAAGATTGATTAGTTCTTAGATTTACCAATATAAAGATTAGTCAAATTTTTGAAACTAATATAATGATTCAAAATAGATATAAACACTTGTTAAAATAACTATCAAAGTTCAATTTAATTTTATTTGAAATAAAATAAACACAGCTCATATTAAACTAAAAGATAAATATATAGTGGATAAACAAAAGAGGTTCAGTCTCATGTTGAGACATAGTCTTGTCCACTTGGTGACCATCTTCCACTAAGAAGTTTATATTAATAAACTTTTGATCTACACCATGGATTGGGGTTCAGAACATCACACAAGGCTATCCAGGTCACACTTGACCTCTACCACAATTATTTGTGTGAAAAACAACAAACAAATCACACTTGATCTCTTACACTATCCTATGTGGGATACAAGAGTAAAAAGAGGGTGCGTGTGAGGATGTTATGTATCCTCTAGTTATGCATATGATAAAGTCTGTATGAAATAGATAGATGCACACACACTACTCGAAAAAGTAAACACAAGATCACAACAGAGTTATAAACAAATAATAGAGTTTATAAGTATCTATCTGTTATGTAGTGAATCTATGAACTAGATTGAAGGAGAGAAGAAGATATTCAAGTCCTCTTCTGGAAGATGTATTTAGAGTATCACAACCTCTATATTCTAGCTTCTAGGTGTAAAAATATCTTCTATTTTTGGATGTTCAGAGAAGTTCAGAACGTTTTTTTTGTCTTATTAAACTCCTTGTGTACTCAGCTTTGAGTTCTTGCAGTGCTTTTTAAGTTCTTCTGTTTACACTATTCTGCACATTCACTCAGTCTGTCTCACATGCATTCTCTACACAGTTTTTCTTGTAATCCTTTAATACTTTAAGGTCCATCAGGCATGAAGATCTCCCCACATTCATATACCTCGTACTGTATGTTGATAGTCCTACAAACAACATTAAATAATGCCAGAAACATTAATTTTCTTAAATATGACCATTAGAAATAAATTTTAATTAATAAATTTGAAATAGTATTTATGACTATCGATGAGTCATAAGTATTAGTGACTCATTTGCATCATCCTATCATCATCAGTCTGTCAGTATTGGTCTGTCAGCATCGGTCTGTAATCATCGATCTGTCAGCATCGGTTACTACGAGTATCAATGAGTTATTTCCATCGGTATTGGTGGCTCAGTGTATCAGTGAGTCGTTTGTGCTATCGATATATCTCCCTTCGGTGACTCATCCATCAGTGAGTCGACCATTGGTGTGTCATCCATCGGTGATTCAATCATCAGTGTGTCTTCCATCGGTGTGTCAATCATTTTTGTGTTGTCCATCGGTGTGTAGATCATCGGTGTGTCATCCATCAGTGAGTTGAGCATCAGTGTGCTGTCCATCAGTTAGTCGATCATCAGTGTGTTGTCCATCGGTGTATCGATTGAACTGATAGTGCCAGGGACTTTGAGAAACTTATGAAGTGTCTGTCTTACGAAAAACACTACTAAATTAAGTGAAATCCATAAAATACATGGAAATATACATTTTTAAGTATATTGAAGCATAAATATAGTTTATTGAGTTATTAAAATATATTGTTTAGTATGACATAATTGATTTACTTAAAGATATTAAATGAAATAAATAATATAATCTGTAGATTGACATTATTTGTGATTATGAAAACCATTATATCATAGAGGGTCCAACAACTATGAATATATAGTGATTCCTTTTGGTCTCATTAATTCCCCTTCTATCTTCATGGATTTAATGAACTGAGTATTTATAGATTACCTTGATCAGTTTGTGGTATTATTTATAGATGATATTATTATCTATTCAAAGAGATATAAAGAGAAAGAAGATCACTTGATAATTTTACTAAAGACCCTAAGGAAGGAGAAGATATATGTGAAATTTAAAAAGTTTGAATTTTGGATGAAAAAAGGTTTCATTTTTGGGACACATAATCTCAAGAGATGGTATAGAATTAGATCCATCAAAGATGAAGGATATTGAATACTGGACTAGACCAACCATGCTGACTGAGATCTGTATATTTCTTGGTTTAGCTAAATATTATCAATTATTTACAAATAATTTTTCATGTATATCTAATCCTATGACCAATTAAACTTATAAGGGAGTAAAGTTTCACTGGATAGATGAATATGAGGAAAATTCCAAGAAACTGAAGAGAAGGTTAGCCAGTGCACATGTGCTTACATTACCTTGCAGTGTATAAGTGTTTGATATATTTAGTGATGCATATAATAAAATATTGGGATGTTTTCTTATGAAGAATAACTTTTTTTATCACTTAGTTCTCATGGTAGTTGAAGATTTCAGAGAAAAATTACCTAACTAATGATTTGGAGTTAGTAATGGTAAATTTTTCATTAAATATATTGAGGCATTATATTTGTTGAGAAAATTGTGATATATATACTAATAATAAAAGTATAAAATATATATTCACACAGAAGGATTTGAACATGATTCAAATAAGATGGTTGGAACTAATAAAGGATTATGACTGATCAATACATTACCACCCTGGGAAGGAGAACATGGTGGCTGATGATTTGGGCCGAAATTAACATGCTAGCTTAACCATAATGAGGTTTACAAAATATCCAATATTTTTGGGTTATAAAAGGATAGAGATATAAATAATAAAGGAATTTGAAAAATCATATATTTCATAAAAGAATATTCATCCCTCTTTCCAAGTGAAGATTAAGGAGGCACAAAAGGAAGACGTAGAGATGAAGAAGAAATTCATGAATATTCCTGAGTTTAACCATGATTAGGATGGAATGATAAGAATTATGAACCATGTATATATTCCTTATGTACTAGATTTGAAGAAGGACTTGTTAGAGGAATATCACAATTATTCATTCTATATTCATCTTGGAAGTATGAAGATGTATCAGAACTTGAAAAAATACTTATAGTGGGATGGAATGAATATATATATTTCAATGTTTTTATCTCGATGAATGGTATGCTAAAAAGGTAAAGCTCAAAGAAAAATTTTAAATCGATGTTGCAACAATTACCCAACTATAATGGAAATGGTAGAAAATCACTACAGATTTTTTTATTGGACAACGTAAAACCTATAAATGGTTTAATGAAATATCGGTAGTAGTCGATCACCTTATTAAGTTAGAACACTTAATTACTATCAGATAAGACTTTTCTCTAGATCATCTTTCCAGGTTATACATTAAGAAAGTGTTAAGGTTGCATGGAGTACCAAATTCCATTGTATCAGATTGGGATCTGCGGTTTACCTCAATTTACTAGAGAATTCATAAGTAATTATTTGATAGATAATTGAGTTTCATTACTTCTTATTATTCTCAAAATTATGGTCAGTCTGAAAGAACAATTCAAAACCTAGAGGATATATTGAGATCTTTTTCTATGGATTTCAGTGGTAGTTGGGATCAAAACCTTCCACTATTTTATTTTTCATACAAAAATATATTTCAATCAACCAATCAAATGTAACTGTATAAATCCCCATATTAGAAGAAATGTGGAGCTCCAACATTCTAGTATGATGTTTGAGAAATAAATATATTGGGGTTTGATATTTATGATGAAATGGGAGAGAAGGTTTGAATCATTCAGTATTATACCAAAAATGATCAATGTTAGAATAAAAGTTATGCTGATAACCATCAGCACAATATCGAATTTGATGTTGGTGAAAAGATGTTCCTAAGAATCACACCATGGAAGAAGATTATGACATTAATGAAGAAAGGGAAATTAAGCCCTATGTATGTTAGTCCCTTTGATATTCTTGATCGTATCAAGATGGTAACCTATCATTTGGAACTTCCTACAAATCTCTCTCAAGTATTCGACATGTTCCATGTATCACTCCTAAGGAATTACATACCAAACCCTTCACATATAATGAACTTATATGTCATATCGTTGCAGCAAGATGAGTCTAAAGAAGAACAACCAATTGAAATTCTGGACGAGTTAGAGAAAGTTCTATGAAAAAAGTCTACTCACCTGACCAATGTTTTGTCGATAAATCACCAGTTAGAGGAAGATATGTGCGAACTTTAGGATATGACGAAGTAAAATAATCCTCATTTTTTACCTGATTGTTGAATTTTGAGGGTGAAATTCATTTTAATGGGTGTAGAATGTAACACCACGAGTTTTTAAGGACCTTTTTATTGAATAAATTAAATTTTTGTTTATTTATTACAATTCACTATGTCAAACAATAATTTAAAAAGGAACCGAATTGGTGTATGTTACGCAGAACCAACTCAGCATACAATATAGGTTACATATACTAGAAATATCATACATGTAGCACTGACTTGGTATATTTTACACACCACACTGATGTTTCTACGAAACATCATTTTAGTGTTATAATTATTTAAATGAGATAATTATAACCGAGCCATTAAACATAGTAATATGAATTGTAATAACTAATTTTCAAATATTTTTTATAATTTTTCTATATAAGTAAAACATATTGAAAATGAAAGATATAATTTTTTGTAATGTGCTTATATGTTTAAAAATAAAGTTTTCCCGAATAAACTACTTTTAATGCCCTTCTATATAAAAATAATAAAATTAATTTTAAAAAAAATTAGAAATTAAATTTGATAAAATAAACTTTTCTTAAGAATTTATAATTTCTAAATTAGTTTACGGTGAATTTTTGGGATTTTTCTGAGAAACATCATTATTTGAATGAATATTGAAAATACCAGATTTTAATTCAAAACTGCTTTTTATTTAAAATGGTTAATTATATTTTAAATTGGTTTTAAAGTTTAATTATATAATATTTGTTATATATTAATCCAATTAGTTAATTATAACAAATTTCACATTGATTTTGGATATAAAAATGCAGCAAACATTTGATCATTTTTACTTTAAAAGACCGTATTGTCGACCTGACTATAAGATAAATTTTAAATTAATTTCTGCCACTTATGTGTTTTAAATTTAGAAAAATGGATTAAATATTTGTAATCAGAATAATTTATAATTTAAAATAATTTCAACTTAGTTTATGGCCAAAACAATTAGTGAATGTAATTAAAATTAATTATATCGATTAAGGTAAAATTAAGCTTAACTAAGGACTAAACCCTAAATTTAAGACCCAACACAACATAGAAACAATCCAAAACCAATATGTTAGACATATTTAGACCCTATAATCACTTTAATATAATATGGAACATTATTTTATCAACTTCATGAAAAATGTGTGTGGAATTCTATCTTAAAAAATTTACAAGAGTTCCACTCATCCTCCACTATAAAAAGAGACCATTTCCTCCAAATTCATCACACCTATAAAGACCCTTGGATCAACAAAAATATTCTAAAATAAGCACCCAAATTATCTCCCTTATTACTTGAATCCTCACTTTGGGCATAAATTCTATCAAGGAACCCTTTTGGCACAAACCAAAAGGAGTTACCCGATTAAGAGCTAACATCTTCACTCAAGTCCTTCCTTCTATTTTCCTTCTCTACTCTTTACACTCTATTTATTCCATTATTGTATAGAAAAAATATTATCCCAAATAGACTAGTATTTTTTATCTTAATGTTTTAGCCTACAATTAAAAACATCTCCATCTAATGGGTAAAGAATATACTATTTATTTGTACGATGACCTACCTCTTCAGTAAACGATGATTGTTCAATTTTACTTACCGCCTATCATGGTTGAAATTATGATGAAAAATTTATTTATATATATCATATTTATTTTTTATTTTTTATTTTTATTCCTTTTACAACACATATCTATTATACTTTCAATTAGTGTTTATACGATAATTTTGTTAGAGGAAGTGTTGACTACTTCCCCTTAAAGCGATGTGATTCGTTCACACACTACATGAAATGTATTAAGGATAGAGTTAGTGACATTATATGATATATATGTTATAATAATTATATTCTTAGAATAATAAATATATATATGTATATATACATACATATTTCATTTACCTTCTTTCTTTCAATATGAGAATAAAAACAGAAACAACGTTAATGTGTACGTACGACTTACCATCTTCATGAACGAAGTATTCCATTTCATACTTATATATTATATAGATTATAAAAATAAAAATAAAATGAATATAGATGATATTAATATTATTGTTTACATTATGGAATCATTATATAAGTATAAGGACCAATAATATAACAAATTAAGATACATACGAAGATCAAAGTGAATATTACCCGAAGTGAAACCTTAACAAGGTATAGTTAAAAAGTGGGTAATATAAGGTCGTAATAAAACTATATATGGTATTAGATATATTAATATTTTTATTTAAAAGATTTATAATAAATTTATTTTAATTATATAGGTGTTTTGAATGAGTACTATGAGATTCCAGACACAAGGTGAAGGGATTTCATCTCACTTTTTATTCCTGTGAGATACATGCTATGTTCGCCACTCTTTTCTTTTGTGTGGTGTATGTAATACCCATGATTTTATTATTATTATGTTATAATTAAATTTAGGGGTATTTACATATCCATATTATTATCTTAATTTCATGAGTTTTATGTTTCAAAAGTTACCAAATCGGTAAAATAGTTTTTTCTCAAATTGCCTTCATTGATATTTATATTTTTTTATGCCACTATATTATCTTTTAGGGTGTATATAATTCCATTTTCGATGATATATAATTAATATAAATTATTTCATGATATTTTATGCTTCATGTTATTTAACTTTCTTACATGGAGAGTATGATCCAAGGTTACCAAGTTATAAGAGTTTATTAAGACAATCTTATCATTTTTCGAGATTGTTTATGTCTATGCTTCCTTTAATGAAATATTATGATCCATATATAAAGAAAACTCATGAGTTTACTTATCCTATGTTTATTTAATATATATCCATGTATTAGTACCATTTTTACACTTTTTTGTACCTAATATGATGTTTTGAAGTAAAATCAAACTATCTCTCTTTTTGGTCATAAATCTATTGTTTTTAAAAACCATGTTTTCAAAAATGTTTCAAAAAGATATTTGATGCCCATTTTCAAGGAAAAATGATTTTAAAAACGTTTTGTAGGTTTTAATGCTTCCTTTATATGTTTTAGAACCTATTTTAAAATTAAAACTATTTCAAACTTGTTTTATTTTTTAGAAATCATTTTCAATGAATAAAGGATATTTTAATCAAGAAAAACTTTTTAAATAAATTTAAAAATTATTTCCCATATAAGATAACAGCTGTTAATTTTATTCATTCCTTTTTGGGGAAATTATTCAAGGTTTTCAATCATATTCCTTCTCTAATTGTATTTTGTTTTGATGAAATTATGTTTATGAAACCTATTTCTATTTCATGGGTTATATGATTTTGAAACCCTCTTCTTTTCATGGGTTATGTTCATGATGAAATGATTATGAAACCTATATCTTTCCATAGGTTATGGTATTATTAAATTTTTATAATACCCATTTAATTTCATCGGGTATTATATGATTTTTTATGATCTTGTAGAACATATATGTACTAATTAATTATGATATGGTTGGGACCTATATCTCCCTATACTGTAATGGGTAAGGATTTATATCTCATGAGATAGACTAATATGGTATTGGGAATGTAACTTGACTACTAAGATGGAAATGACAGTGAATCATGACTACCAAGATGGTATGAGGAGTGAACTCATGCTACTAAGATGTCCATAGAAGTAAACCATGACTAGCAATATGGTGTTGGGAGTGAGCCTATACTACCAATATGTTCATGGAAGCAATAACATGGCTAAAATGGAAATAATATTATATGCTTATGTGTCCACCACAATTCCATGTTTTATTACTATGTTATGTTTTCATGGCATATGTTCTTTATTTTATTTTGATTTATGTCTTATGAACTTAAAATATTTATGACATGACTCATGTTTATGATATTTGATATGAATTGTATGACCTTCTATTTTCTTAATCACGTTCTTATACCCTTATAATCATGATTATGCTTACATGTCTCCATTTTTTTACCCTTAATATGAATATGAGATCAACCATTTTAATTTTTTCTTTCCCCCAATTTATGAAGATAGGTATTGGGTTTGATGTGTCTAATAGGGGTTCTAGTCATGGAGAACCTTATGAGAGATAATGTAGCTTGCTTATATATATCAGAGTTTATGTTTCTATGTTTCTAAAGGCACTAAACTAGTACAATATTTGAGCATCTTTTTGTATAATGTTTTAAGTATTCTATAAAAGATATGTAATGTTAATTTATGTCAAGATTGAGTATCTATAACTACACTTCACGAATTATCCTTTAATCCCTCACCAAAATCCTATTTCCACCATCTACACCATCATGTTGACCATAGATGGGGACAAACATGCTGGGTTAGGCCGATGGGGTAGGGAGGAAATGTTGAAAAATCCATACACAACCTAAAAAACAACATCGAGCCAAAAACAAGGTGTGAGGGGTCACAGAGAGGAACTCAGAAAAAGATATGAACAAATGGAAGCCATACAAGGAAGAAAAGAAGGCAAGATGGAGAAATCATAAAGGAAAAAAATTCTAGTGAGAAATAACGACGTCAATGGGGAATATTTTATTAAGAAATCCTAGAAACTGCTCACATCAAGAGAGAGAGAGGGAGAGAGATAAAGAGATAAGGGAGGACCAGAGGAATGAGGATCCATGAATTCTTTAAATTGGTTGAATAATTGTATTTTCAAAATTTGAGTGACATTAATTTTCACCAAAATTTTTATCTAATTGGAAAGGGTATGACCAATATTTTAGGTATAAATTATATTTTTGTGAGATAGAATAGGATTTTACACTAAAATGGAAATACTAGTCAGAAGCTCAAGAGGAGTGTGAAACATGCTTTATTTGGAACATTGAGTCCCCATATTATTCTATGTGACATGTTTAATATCCATATTAATTTTTATCAATGTTCATACAAGACATGTTGAAATACTATAGGTAATTATCTCCATTTCTTCTCATGTCACATGATATGATTTCTGTATGTCCTGAGTGCCAACCACTTTAAGGTGTTGGGAATGAGGCAAATAGAACAATAATAGGGTGTATTATTATAGAAAATGGTTCTAAAAGAATATTCCTTCTTTTCAAGTGATTAAAGAAATAAATACATCTTGGATATCAAGAGAGGGTTTGTTTATGAATGAGTAATTAGAAATTTCTATCTAGGGACCATGAGGTAGGCTCAATGAGATAAAAATATTCAGATATAGTCAATATTTTACCAGCTCACCTTTTGTGACACGTCTCAAATTCCATTTCCTATATTTATTTATTATGATTTTATTTCGTTGTGAATCGGCCCATTATTGAAATCACATGTACTAAATGTCTATATCATATAAAACTATTTATGATGTAAAATATATGGCCTGCATTGTCTACTTAAAAAATGACAATTATTATGAAAAAGTTAAAAAAACATAGTGCACATATGCTAACCCTATCATAGGTCATTTGATTACATCATCATATGTTTTTGTAATTAAAATACCTTCCTGTATATGTTAATTTTTTTAATGTATTTTTACATCTCGATGAAAGATTAATGTCTGGCGGAATTTGGTTTCACCCATTATGCATATTTGTAGTTGAAAAAATATCACCAAGAGGTAACACATTAATGAGGGCATGCAAAACTTAAATTAACTCATATAAATTTTTTGTTACTGCATAAAAACCTCCAATATGATTTGGTAGAAAAAACATACTACTAAAACTCTATCTAAAAATAGAAAATCATCAATCAACTCCACAGATGGAATGATGACTAGAATCTTTTCATAGGAAGAGGGTTAAATCCGGAATTCATGTGGGCATATTTATTTTTTAAATAAACAAATAAAAAATAAATAAATGAGGGAATTATCCAACTAAAAATATTCATTGATTTCATAGATGTATTTGTAAAAAAACATACATCTTATCCCTAAGAAACTGAGTTACAAGAATATAAAAACCAATCACTTCCACCTATCAGATGGGAAATCTGGAATAAGCTAGTGAGAGTTATACTAGATTCTAGTTTCATCAATATTTGTTTCTGTGTACTATGAAATACTCAATCCAATGGCTAATTATTAATACACTTAGTCGATTCACCAAATAGACCATGAATTTTTGAGGAAATCCATCAATGATACGGGGATGAGGACCAGTAATTGAAGAAACTATTGGTTGGAGTAGGACAATCAAGGGTTTGGGGTGAATTGAGTTCCAATAAAAATTTATATTAAAAAATTTATCCAAAAACTCCAAATTTAAATATAAAATAGTCAAGTTAATAAAAGTATTAACTTTATAATTGTCTGAATGTTCAATTAATTTCTCAAGAGATTGATTACTTCTAAGTTATATCAACCATAAATATTGATATAACTTTTGAAAATAATTTACTAAAACAAAATTGTTATGAACACTATCAAATAATAACTATCAAAGTGAAACTTAGTTTTATGAAATACGAGTTAAAAATAAGGTAAACTAAATTTAAAAACACAACAGATTAAAACAAGTTGTTCGTACTGATTATGAGACCTAATCCACTCCACTTGGTGATCACCTTCCACCAATAAATATATATACAACTTTGATCCACACCCTGCATCAGGGTTTAAACAACTGTACAAAAGACTGTATAAGACAAAATACCTCTACCATAGTTCTACATTGGAAGAAAATAGTCAGGTCACACATGACCTCTTTCATATTTATATGTGGGAGAAATAGGGTGTAAAATTATTTTTGTGTAATGACATCTTGTATCCCTCAGTTTAGAGTAGGAGACAATGTTTGTTTTATAGATAGACACAAAAACTACTCAAAATGTAATAAAAATGAACACAATATAGTAGAAAATAAAGAGATAGATTTTATAAGGATCTGAGTGTTATGAAATGTAGTTTTGGACTCTTTGGATGTAACATATGTGAAGTTTGAGTCCTCTTATGGAAATCGAAACTGATAATAGAGTGTCATGAAGATTTGTGTTATAGTTTTCTATGAAGATGGGATTTTCCTCATTTTTATTTATTTTCTACACAGATAATTGAATCCTTGTTGCACAACATGTCCTCCTTTGTGCTCAGTCAGTAAGAAAATGATAATTCATCATGTGTTCTTCTTCCTTTTGTTCATAGGTTAAGTATAGGTTCTCGTACAAGTCCTCTACTGTATGTTTATATCTCTATATCTCTATCAGCTTGAATGATTTTCTCTTTTATATTCTATAGCCCAACAATAAGTATGTTGAGGTAATTCATACAATTCACTGACACGATCATTAATGTTGTTGGAAAAAAATCATTGTTTTAATCAATAGCATTAAAACACTCAAATATGTCTGTTAGAGATAATTTGAAATAAAAGTAAACATAAACAGTCATTCTGTAATGACCCAATGTTTTAAAAATAGAAACTACACTCTTATAAAATATAATCACATAAAAGCACAACATAACAAACTACTAAGTGCTATGTGACCTTTAAACATACATTTGTCACTTTTGTGATTTGAATTTTGAAAATCTAACATACACGGTTGTAATCAGTTAGTTATTTGGAGTCCAATAAAGAAAACTTAATTTTTGGTGAATAGTAACATACCCTTATGAATAGTAACATACCCTTATGAATAGTAATATACCCTAATGAATAGTACCCTTGCCTTTGATAGTATAAAAATAATATTCAGACGAATTTATGATGTACCTATATTATAGAATAAGTAAATGAATGTTTTAAAATTGGTTTTTTAATAAATTATGAGTTTAATTAAATATTAAAATAATCATATTTAGAAAATTATTTTTAAAAATTGGATTTAATATTTTGATTCTAAACATCGAAAAATGGTTAGGGTGAATTTTTGGGATTTTTCTAAAATACAGGATTTTTTTGGACAATAAATACGACAATTTACAATAAATGCTAAATAATGGATTTATTGAGTAATTGATGATGATCTGATGATGTAATCCCAATTGGTTCGAAGTAACATGCATTTATTACTATTCTTTGTCATGTAATCATCACTATTTCTTGTCTTGTGGTAAATTAATAAACTAATGATTAAATAATTTTGAAAACCATCCTCTCCTCCACTATAACCCCCCCTCACTCCCTCTTCCCTTCACTACTCTAAAGCCTTGTGTCTTGCCAATATTCGGCCCAAATCTCTCCCAAAGCTCCTCCCCAACTTCCAAAATCCCCTAGCCTCTTAAAAATACCAAAACCTCTTCCTTTAATTGGTTCTCAAATGAGATCAACTCAAGAGGTAAATTATTCTTTCAAACTTTTTTATTTCTTTTAAGTTCTTTTCTTTTCTTATTTATTTCCTCCAATCCCTTCACCCAAATAGTATGATAACTCCAGTAACATACATGTACTAGAATTTTGTTATTCTAATTGGATATTTCATTATCACTTCTCTTTTCCCCATCTTTTATTTAGAAATCAAAACACCGTTTGAGATGTGTTTATTTAGCACATTCAAGGATGATGATTTATCAATTTCTATTATCATCCTTGATTCTGGTCATGAAACCATTTTTGTTATGATTGAAACATATTGTTATATATAGTATATATCGTATTTATGGTTCTTTAATACTTTTGTACAAATGGTATTATGATATATATCAAAACATGTTCATTGTAATCAAACCCACCGATTATCCAAAACGGTTATCACTAAGGTTTTATATAATAATTCAACTTCACTCTAAGTAACCAAATTAAATTTGAAACCATTTAATCTCATTAATTTTAACTAATAGAATATAAATTCAATTATGTACAACCACATTCATCTTTCATGTGTATCCAAACATGAATATAAGCGAACTAGTCATTAAAAACCAAGTAAGAAAACGAGCCCGAACAATGAAATTGAACCTTATAACCAATAAAAAAGGTATTGAATAAACCAAAAAGGGTTATAATAAATAAATTAAAAATATAAGAGGTTATAAAATTTTTAATTAATAAAACTAATTTTTTTATTCAGGTCATTAATAACAAGTGAAGAATACCACCATATTTAAGGAAAGGGATCCCCTCCATTATTATTAAAAAAAAGATCCCCTCCATTTCTCTCTTAATCAAGATTGTCCTCTATACTATGCCTTTTTATGTGTAATACCAAATGATGTGGTATTATTTTTTATCTCTCCCATACTTCCCTCATCATGTATAAATGATGATAACCCCCTTTTCTCTCTCATCAAGCCCTCTTAGGTACACCCGACACCATGCTGATAAACCGCAACGAATTTTACCCAAACCTTCTTTGTTCATTCAGGTAGCCTTGTATTTCTTTATATCAAAAAGAAGTTATCTTATATGTTTATGTAAATATTATAAATTTTATTTAGTTTTAAAAAATTCATTTTCTAAGACCCTTTAATCACTCTATTTTCGGGATATACATGTTTTTGAAAAGATTCCATCCTTCGAACTTTCTGATAAGAAAACATGTTTTAAGGGAACTTCCCAAAGTTTTATCCAATTTCAAGTGAACTATATCCTATTTTTTAAACCAAAATTTTCTTTAAAGAATCTTCCTTTTATTATAAAAAACTTATTGTTTCAATTAAGGTTTTATATACAAAATTGTCCTCATATTTATTTTAAAATCTCTATAGTATTTTCTTTAAAACCGCAAAAATATGATTTAATGATAATGTTTCTTAAATACATTTTTTATATGTTGTCACTTATGTTTGAAAACACTTACCATGTTATATTCCTATTTAACATTATGAACGTTCATATATGTTCTAAATCCTTTCTTCGTGGACACTTTCATGATATACTCATTGGTTATGCTTTATGTCCTGATTGTGGTACCCAATTCTTTCCTTCGGTACCCTTATGTTTATGTATGGTTGATTATGTATGATTATTTATGTGGAAAGAATATTCCAGAAAATTTTGATATGGGTGTGCCCAGATAGCACTCTAATGCATTGGGTAGAGTTATGTCTCATGAGATGCGATGTGAAATGGGATGGGCAGTTTGCCTTGACCCGTACTAAAATGGGAATCAGGATTGGAGGTTATCATTGACTCATAATTAAATGGGAAACAAGATCGGAGGTTATCCTTGACCCATACTAAAGACTTGTTTTATGATTCTTCCACATTTATATGAATCCATGTTTATATGAACCCATGCTTATATGATATGATTTCATATATTTCATGTGTTGGATATCATTATGCTATTCCTCCTAACTCATGTGCTTAAGTTGTATTCTTATGTTCTTTCCCTTACTAGGATTTTTAGCTCATCCCTTTGTTAATGTGTTCCTCAGGGCACCCTATGCAGATGTAAGGGATAAAAGGAAGTTAGGACCTCTCTATGGAGATTAAATAATGAATTTTTTTGTAGCCCTAGGTTTTATGTTCTATGTACCCAGTCTTCCAAGAAACTTGACTTAAAGATCCCTGGATTATACTCTGATGTATAATTAAGCTTAAAATCATATATTGTTATGTGAAAAGGGGTATGGTTTCAATAGCTGGTTACATAGGATGGTCTAGTTATTTTTTTATACTATGAATAAAGAACCTTAGAGATAACCTTAAGGATAAGAATAAGTATAATAAAACATTCCTAAATTTGAGTGAGTATTGAGTAAGTGGTTTATCAAGTAACTATATCCCGGTCTGGATACGAGCAGGTAGAGGAAGCTCTAGAACGGATGTATCTAGGGGTAAAACCCAAAAACATTGATTTGAGCTAGAATCGAATGGGAACTGGTGCACAACAATGGCTCTTGCTACACTCTTAGTTATGACACTCCCGAAGGATATGTTTTGGTATATTCATGAGCTTAGTACAAACCATTATTATGTGAAAAAATCATATAAGAATATAAGTTAAGAAATAGATCGAGGTAAAACTATATTTGAAACTATGTAATCACAAGTTAGGATATACTTATCCTTTAAAATTTTATCCTTTTATGCCCAATGTTTCCTTTTTATAATCAAAATATAAGTATTCAAGACCTCTAATTATATGTTTTCTTCATAGCTAATGGCGGGAAATAGAATAACTCATTCCAACAATCAATGTGATAGGCAATGTAAATATTTCCATAATGATATGAGTAATATGATGGGAGCGCGAGCTCAAAACTTCATGATAGTACTTTCTCAGCTGGCTTAAGTTATGACTAATAACATGAATCATGTTGAACACCCTCCTCCTCTAAGGAAAGAGAATGTTTTCGTAGAATCTTTCATGGGGAAAGGCCTCCCATGTTTAGAGGATCTTCTGGTCTCCTCCTCGCAGAACAATGGATTAAATCCATTGAAAAGATATTCTCCATCCTCCAGTGCTCAGAAAAAGAGAATGTTGTTTTGGCAGTCTATCACTTTGATGGGGAAGATGATCAGTGGTGGACACTGATCAAGAATACAAATTCCCAAGAGGAAATAGATTCCATGGATTGGGAGGAATTCAAGAGGATGTTTTTCAACAAATATTTTCTTCGAACCCTCCATCTCAAGATGTAATGAGAGTTACTTGGACTCAAGCATAAGGAAGATGAGTCCATTGTGGAATATGAATCAAAATTTACAAGGATTGCAGGGTATGCCTTTGGATTTTTCATGAACATCGAAATCATGGTGGATCACTTATTTAGCGGACTAAAGCCAAGTCTACCAAAAGCGTTGGAAATTCAAGACTTCGACAGTTATAAGGATATTGTCTGTTGTGCCTTGAAGGTTGAAATGGATATTGGAGACTCTCTGTGGTCTCGTGGGCTTAGTGATAAGAAGCAGAAAATGGAGAACAACATGGGTGGTTCATCACACAAATCCCATGATGGAAATAAGCCTAACCTTTCCCCCTATAAAAGTTGTGGGAAGAAGCACCCTGTGAACTATCTGAAGGGAACCAAGAATTGCTTAAAATGTGGAAATTTTGGTCATCAGGATAAAAAATTCAAATGAGATATGAAGAATCTCGCTAATGCAGAATAAGAAAGGAAGGTTCAGATCAAAACTTAGCCTACAATGTAGTGTTACAACTATAAGAAGCATGGGTATTATGAAATAAATTTCCCTAAGTCTAGGGTTGTCGGAGGCAATCAACAACAACCTCTAAGGCAATAATGAAGGGCTTACATTATCACTATGACTGAGGTGGAGGTAGAAAATGATGTGGTGATAGGTACGCCAGTTATTCATTCAACAATAGAAGACATACTATTTGATTCTGATTCTACACATTCTTTCATATCTTCCAAGTTTTGTAGAACTATTCAAACACCACCTCAAAATTTGGAGGAAAAATTATCTGTGAGAACCTAAAATGGGGAAATAGTGGTGTCCATGGTTTATAACTCTTCCCCTGTTAAATTTTGTGGACTGAACCTCCCAGCAAATCTCATCACACTTCCTTTAGTGGAGTTCGACGCTATCTTGGGAATGGATTGGATATCTTTATACAAAGTCGACATCAACTGTCAGGAAAGGGAGATCACTCTTCACATCTCGAATCATTCTCTGATTCTTTACAATTGTAAGGAGAAAGATGAATATCCTTTAGAATAATCATCTAAAGTGTAGATATTATTACCTTATAATAAACAATATCTAGCTCAAATTATTGGTACAAAGGAGATAATCATGATTGAATACATTCCCATCATGAGGGATTACACCGATGTATTATTTAAAGAGATGTCTTGTCTTTCTCTTGACTGAGTGGATGAGTTTTCAACTGAAATAATCTATGGATCTCTTCTTATATCAAATAAACCAGAGATAATGGACACCATAGAGCTGGAAGTGCTGAAGAAGTAGTTACATGAGAATTTGGAGAAGGGTTTTTTATGCCCGAGTGCTTCACATTGGGGTGAACCAGTCCTCTTAGTCAAGAATATGGATAGATCCATGCACCTTTTCATTGATTATCATGAGCTCAATTAAATAATGATAAAGAACATATATCCCCTTCCAATTATAGATGAGTTGTTTGATCTGCTTCATGGGACTAGTTATTTCTCAAAGGTGGACCTTCGGTCGGGATATCACTAATTAAAGGTGAGGAAGGAAGATATTCTCAATAATGCCTTTTGGATGAGGTATGGACACTATGAGTTCATATTGACGCCCTTCGGACTCACCAATGCTCCAACAATTTTCAAGGATTTAATGAATAGAGTATTTAGATATTACCTTGACAAATTTTTGGTAGTTTTTATTGATGATATTCTAATATACTCCAAGAGCAAGGAGGAACACGAGGAGCATTTGACAAATATGTTAAAAACTTTGTTAAGGGAAAAGTTTTATGAAAAGTACAGTAAATGTGAGTTTTTCATAGAGGAATTATCATTCTTAGGGAATGTTATCTCCATCAAAGGGATATCTTTGGACCCTTCCAAGATAAAGGAAATTTAAGAGTTCCCCATGCCAACTTTTGTAACGGAGATCCGCTTCTTTTTGGGTCTATCTAGGTATTATAAAAGATTCATGAATAAATTTTCACAACATTCAAACCCAATGACCAAGCATACATGGAAGGGGGTAAAGTTTATTTGGACATAGAAATGTGAAGGCTATTTCAAGGAGTTAAAAAAAGTCTTACCACTACACAAGTACTCACACTCTCAACAAGTGTAGAACTCTTTGTGGTGTATAGTTATGCTTCAAATAAGGGATTAGGATATTTGCTGATGAAAAATGATAAAGAGATATCCTATGCCTCAAGGTTGCTGAAAGTACTTGGGTAAAACTATCCCATGCATGATCTAGAGTTGGAGGTTGTGATCTTTGCATTGAAAATCTAGAAGTATTATCTCTATGGGGAGAAGTGTGAGATATATACTGACCACAAGAGTCTCAAATATATATTCACATAGAAAGAACTTAATATGCACCAATGAATATGGATATATCTCATCAAGTCTTGTGACTGGTCAATCCACTACCATACCGATAAGGAAAATAAGGTGTTTAAAGCTCTATGTAAAAAGAATTACGCATCTTTATCAATGGTGAGAATTGAATAGGATCCAATATTCTTAGATTTTCAAAGGATGGAAATGGGATCATTAAGGGAGGAACATCATCAATTCTTTCTCAAATGATTTCTCAACCATCTCTCTTAGAGAAAATAATGGATGCTCAAATAAAGGATGTGGAAATTTTGAAAATGGTAGAAGTTGTTAAAATAGGGAATCCTCCAATTTAAAAATTAACGAGGAAGGAGTCGTAAGATTTGGGTCACGATTATGTGTACCATATGATCCATAGATAAATAAGGATATTTTGAATGATGCACATAGCTAAACCATCTCTATCCACCCAGGGAGCACAAAGATGTATCGAGATCTCCAAGAAAATTTTTGGTAGCACAATATGAAATGGGAGATTTCTGAATATACATCAAAGTGCCCAGTATTTCAACAAGTGAAGGCTGAGAGGCATAAATATAAGGGGATGATACAACCACTACCCATACCAAAATGGAAGTGGGAAAACATTACGATGTAATTTTTAACTGGACTTCCAAGGACATCCATAAGAAATAATGCTATATGGGTTATTGTAGATAATCTTATAAAGACAGCTCACTTTATCGCAATTCAAGAGGACTTTTCATTGGATCAAATTTCATAGATTTACATCAAATAAGTGGTAAGACTTCATGGAGTACCACAATATATTATATCCGACTGTGATCCAAGATTCACCTCGATGTTCTAGAAAAGTCTCCAACATGATCTAAGAATTGAACTGAACTTTAATATGGTCTATCATCCTCAAATTGATGCCCAATATGAGTGAAATATTCATACATTAGAAGACATGTTGTGAGCATGTTCTATGGGCTTTAAAGGAGGATAATACCATCATCTTCCACTGATTGAATTCTCTTACCACAACAGTTTCCACTTGAGCATCTGAATGACACCATATGAAACCCTATATAGGAAAAGGTGTAGAATGCCGACAAGTTAGGATGAAGTTAGTGAGAATAAGCCGTTAGGACCTAAAATGGTCGAATAAATGGTGGATAAGGTGAAAACCATTCAGCATCATATCAAGGCATCCCAAATTCGCAAAAAAATTTATACATGCAATTGTTGATGAGGCCTTGAGTTTAAAGTTGGATACATGTTATTTCTACGCATATCTTAGTCGAATATGGTCATGGGGTTTGGGAAGAAAGGAAAGTAAAGTCCTATGTATATCGTCCTCTTAGATATCCTTGATCGATTTAGAGTTGTGGACTATTGATTGGAACTTCCACCTACCATGTTGAAATTACATGATGTATTTCATGTATCCCTCTTAAAGAAGTACATACTAGACCCTTCAAATGTACTCTCTTTAGGGGTGGTACTGTTGGAGTATGATCTTTACTATGTGGAGAAGCCAGTGAATATCTTGGATCATAGAGATAAAGTTCTACGTAATAAGACTACAGACCTGCTCAAAGTACAATGGAGGTACCACAAGTACAAAGAGGAAGCATGGGAACTAGAGGAGGCAATGAAGGAAATGTACCCACACCTGTTTATGGCTTAGAATGTAAAATGAAACTTTGAGGTCGAAATTTCATCAGGTGGGAAGAATGTAATGAACTAATGTTTTATAAATAGAAATTCCTATCTTATAAAATATAATCACATGAAAGCACAACATAATAAAATACTAAGTTTTATGTGACCTTTAAACACAATTTTTTCACTTCTTTGATTTGAATTTCAAAAATCTAACATACATGGTTTCGATCAGTTAGTTATTTGGAGTCTAATAAGAAAAACTTAATTGCTGGTGAATAGTAACCTACTCTTATGAATAGTAACATACCCTTATGAATAGTGATATACCCTAAAAAATATTAAACTTACCTATGATAGTATAAGAATAATATTTAAGTGAAATTATGATGTTTATATATTATATAATAAGTAAATGAATGTTTTAAAACTAGTTTTTTAATAAATTATGAGTATAATTATATATTAAAATAATCATATTTAGAAAATTATTTTTGAAAAATTGATTTCATTTTTGGATTCTACACATTTAAAAATGGTTAGGGTGAATTTTTGGGATTTTTCTAAAATAATTGAATTTTTTATGAATAGTAAAATACTACAATTTATAATAAATACTAAATAATGGATTTATAGAGTCATTTATGATGATCTATTGATGTAAGACCAATTAATTATATGTAACATGCATTTATTACTATTCTTGGTCATGGAATCATCACTATTTTTGGTCATGAGGTAAATTAACAAACTAATGATTAAAAAATTATGAAAACCCTCTTCTCCTCCACTATACCCCCCACTCCCTCTTATCTACACTACTCTCAAGCCTTGTGACTTGCCAATATTCTTCACAAATCACTTCCCAAGCTCCTAACCCACGTCCAATAGCCTCTATAATCTTCAAAATACCCAAACCATTATTTTTAAGTGGTTCTCAAAGGAGATAAACTCAGGAGGTTAATTCCTCTTTCAAATTCTTTTATTTCTTTTAGTATCTTTTCTTTTCTTATTTCTTTCCTCACCTCCCTTCACCCAAATTTTATGATAACTCTATTAAAATAAATTTAATGGAATGTTTTTAGTCTAATGGGATATTTCATTTTCATCTCTTCTTTCCCCCACTTTTATTTGGAAATGAAAACCCTGTTTGAGATGTGCTAATTTAACACATTCAAGGAAAATAGTTTATCTATTTCTATTATCAACTTTGATTTTGGTCATGAAAACATTTGTTTTATGGTTGAACCAGATTATTATATATATAATATATCCTATTTATTTCTATGTAATCCTTTTTTACAAATGTTATTATATTATCAATGAAAACATGTTCGTAGTAATCAAACCCACCGATTAACCAAAATGGTTATCACTAAGGTTTTATATAATAATTCAACTTCACTATAAGTAACAAAATTAAATTTGAAACCATTTAATCTCCTGGATGTTCATTAATATCATATAACTTCAATTCTGGACATCCAATTTCATCTTCCATGTGTATCCAAACATGAATATAAGCGAACCAATCATTAAAAACCAAGTAAGCAAACGAGCCCGAACAATGAAATTGAACCTTATAACCAATCAAAAAAGTCTGGAATGAACCAAAAAGGGTTATAATAAATCAAATAAATATAAAATTGGTTATGGAATTTTCAATTAATAAACCTAATTTTTTTTTCAGGTCATTAATAACAAGTGGATAACACAACCAGATTTAAGGTAAGGGATCCTCTCCATTTTTCTCTTAATCAAGACTTTCCTCTATGGTATTCCTTTTTATGTGTAACAAAAAATGACGGGGAATGATTTCTCACCTTCCCATACTTCCCTAAAGATTTATAAATTATGATAAACCCATTTCCTCTCTCATCAATCCCTTCTAGGTACACCCGACACCATGCCGATAAACCATAACAAATTCTACCTGAACCTTCTTTGTTCTTCAGGTAGTCGTATCTTTCTTTATATCAAAAATGATTTATCTTATCTATTTATGTACATATTATAATTTTTTTAGTTTAAAAAATTAGTTTATGAATACCCTGTCATCAATCTGTTTTGGTTATATACATGTTTATTTAAAAGATTCCCTCCTTAGAACTTTCTGATAAGCAAACCTGTTTTAAGGGAACTTCCCAAATTTTTACCCAATTTTAAGCGCACAATATCCTATTTTTAAGCCACCATTCTATTTATAAAATTTTTATTTTATTATTAAAACCTTTTTGGTTCAATTATGGTTTTATATAAAATATTTTCATCATTTCTATTTTAAACGCTCTATAGTATTTTCCTTAAAACCACCCAAAAATGTTTTAATGTTAATGTTTCTAAAATACATTTCTTATATGTTTTCACTTCTATTTGACACCAATTATAAAGTTATATTCCTATTTTAAATTATTAACATCCATGTATGTTCTAAATCCTTTATTTCATGGATAATTTCATGATATTCTCATTGGATATGCTTTATGTCATGAATGTGGTACACAATTCTTTCTTTGGGCACCCTTATGTTTATGTATGGTAGATTGTGCATGATTATTTATGCGGTAATAATATTCATGAAAATTTTGAGAAGTTTTCACCCAGATAGTTCTCCAATGAATTGGGTAAATTTAAGTCTCATGAGATGCGAGTGAATCAAGATTGACAGTGAGCCTTGACTTGTACTAAAATGGGAATCGAGATTGGCGGTCAGCCTTGACCCATAATAAAATGAGAAATGGGATTGGAGGTTAGACTTGACCCATACTAAAGACTTGTTTTATGATTCTGACACATTTATATGATTCCATGAATGTATGATCCCATGCTTATATGATATGATTTCATATGTTCCATGCTTTAGATATCAATATGGCATGCCTCCTAACTCCTGTGCTTAAGATGAATTATTATGTTCTTTCCCTTACTGAGCTTTTTAGCTGATCACTTTGTTCATGTGTTCCCCAGTGTACCCTTTGCAGATGTAAGGTCTCAAAGTATGTTAGGTTCTATTTATGGAGATTAAATAATGAAGTGTTTTTTGTAGCCCTGTGTTTTATGTTATATGTACTGAGTCTTCCATGGCACTAGACTTAACGATCCTTGGCTTGTACTCTAATGTATAATTATGCTTAAAATCATGTAATGTTTTAGGTAAAAGGGTAGAGTTACTACACATTCAATGACTCCTGTATTAGTGAGTCATTATTTCAGTGACTCCTTCTATTAGTGATTCCATCTGTTGGTATCAGTGACTCATTCTATCGGTGAGTAATTATGTCAGTTTCTCCATGTGTTAGTGACTCAATGCATCATTGACTCATTTTTTTGATGATTCATTAATTCATTCAGTGTATCATTTTTACTGTTGGTGAGTTGTGTATTGGTGAGTCGGTTTTTACTATTGGTGGGTCGTATATCATTGTGTCAGTTTGTACTATCAGTGAGATATTCTTTTTGTCTGTGTGACATTTCTTCTGTCATTGTGACATTTGAATTTTCGGTGAGACATTTACTGTGTCGGTGTCTCAGTTGAACTCTTAGTGTCACAATTACTCATTCAGTGATAAATTTTAACTACTGGTGTCTCAGTTTAACTATCAGTGTCACTATTACTCTATTGGTGAGACATTTTCACTGTCGGTGAGTCATTTTGTCTGTCAGTGTTAGTGAATCATATTTATCCAATTTTCTATTTTAACAGTCTTACAACATGAATATACACAGAATGTGTTAAATACATATTTTACCATATATAATCATAATCAAACATTTTTAAACTTAAATAAACATTATTGAAATTATTGGACATGATTTGACATGATTTGACAATATTTGTGACCATTAAAACATTAAAACTAGAGAAGGGACAACAATTTCCTATGGCCAAAAAAATATATCTTTTATAAGAATATGGAAATTTACTTGGTCAAGAATTATATAGGAACATCCTCACAACACCATATATCATTCCTCATGTTGTATAATAGAGAAACTATAGACACATACTAGCCAAGATTTGAATAAATCCACAATAAAAGATATGGATGTTAAGTAAATGTGGTAAAAAACTGATGAAAAAACCTTTACAAATTCCTAATATGTTGGATTAAATGATATTTACTAGAATCTAATAACTAACATACTATATGAAGGAAAATTTTTTCTGATGGTGAGAATACTAGTATTTCAAAGGTCTATTTTTTTGTAGCGTATATAGGAACACGAGCTTAACACACATGGATATTACCACATTTTAGATGAATATTCACCACATTATAGATGTACATGCCTTAGGACCATAATAGGTTTGTATTTATGTAGAAATAGAAACATAATATTATAACTTGGTGAATTATCATCAACATCTCCAATAAAGATATTCCCCTTTAGTAGTCCTACTTAAAACCTTTCTTCATGACATTGGAAATGGAATCATAAAAAATTCATGATCCCAGATGCTCAGTAAGGGTAAACAAGGGAGATATGTAAGAATAAAATGAGAATAAGGGTATGAGAACATGATCATAACATTATAATATTATACCCTATATATCAAAGATCATAATCAATTGTAATGGTAAAATGATTGATAGTTCATAAGACATGAATCATAATGAAATCAAGATCCTAATCCATGAGAGCATAATAGAGAAAAAATACATGGAATTTTGGATTATACATAAGCATAGAAAATCATTTGTTAAGGATACCTACAAAGACCATCATATCATGTTATGCTTGGGATAATCACCCATGTACCATTTTTGGGCTTGGGATGATCTCTATTTCACCCTCTTGATTTACGATTTCATGCCCTCCCATATACTCTATTGTTTCAGGATTAGGATGTCATTCTATGTACCCTATTTTTTAAGGATTGGTATTCCCTCCCATGTACACTCTTGTTTTGTTCTTGGTATTCCCTTCTATATACCCTATTTTTATGGGCTTGGGATTCCCTCCTGCACACCCTATTGTTTTAGGATTGGGATGCCTTCCTGTGTACCCTCTTGTTTTGAGCTTGGGATGCCCTCCTCTATACCAACTTGTTTTGGCCTTTTGATTACTTCCATTGTAACCTTTGATCTCATAAACAATGATAATTATCCAATGAATTAGAGGGAGATATAGGTCCCACTAGTCACATAATAAAATTCCACATTCATGTTCCATAAGATAAAAAAACCTTCATCATATCATGTCCCATAAAAAGATATGGGTATTATAAAAAGAGATGAGTTTCATAAAAATCATATCATAACCTATGAAATGAAATTGGTATTATACAAATTTTACCATATAATAAAATGTGAAAAAGATACAGGTTTTATAATCATTTCATTATTGAATAACCCAGGAATGGAAGTGGGTTTCATAATCATTTTGTCCTGGTAAAACCCATAGAAGTGAAATGAGATTCATACAAAACTTTTCATATTAAACATAAAACATTAAAAGAAATAATAATAATGGTTTCTTATGATCATATCAATAGTAAATAATAAACTACATCCAAAAATTTCAACTTAGATGGTGAAGTATTTTGAAAGATCACATGAAGCATTTCTTAACAATGATAACCTTTCATTTAACATCACTTTTTAAAATAGAAATCATTTTCAAAATAATTTTATTTTAAAAAATAGAATTAAAACATATAAATTAATTATATAAAAACATATAAAACATTTATTATGTAAAATATCATTTTCTCATTGAAAAAATATTTATAAATTATATAACATTTTAAAAACCTTTTTCCTTAAAAATACATTAGAACTTATAAAGTAATCCTGGAAAATCATTTTAAAAAAAATTAAAACATAAATTTTTTTAATATAAATTTTCGTGAAAATGATATTAAAATATCATTAAAAAAATTTAGAAATCATTTTTAGAAAACGTAGTTTTTGAATAAAACTTATTTCTGATCGAAGATAGAATTAAAGATTAATTTTATTAAAAAACATTTTCTTATTTTTCTTAAGTACCAAAGAGTATAAATTTTTTAAAATTACATTAAAATATCATGAATAACCATATTATGATAAAATTTATGAGATTTATTGGGATATGTATTATAATATTTCATCAATGGAAGAATAATTATAAAATATCCCGATATGTGATGAGATTATAGCAATGAAATGTTAACACTTCAGTTACATTAAATCCTAATACCCATGAGATAATAACATTACATGAATATTATAATATCATGAAAATGTATATTCAGGATATAAAATGTCAATGGTTAGTATATAAACATCATAAAATAATATAGTTTCATACTATAATATGTGTCTCAAAGAGGACAATTTGAGATAAAACTACCTTATCGATTTGGTAAATTTTGTACTGTAAACCCCTTGAAAAAGTGTTAATAAAATTGATATGTAAATAACCATAAATTAAATTATTGTAATAATATAATACCTTAATGTGATGTATATACACCATGTAAAATAAATAAGTGGTGAATATGGTGTGCATCTCACAAATATAAAAAGTGAGATGAAATTCCATTAACTTAAGTGTTAAATTTCTTCATAAACATTAAAACCTATAATATAATATATATGAGATTATTGTAAATATATAATATTAATTTATTAATATATATAATACCGTATAATATTTACTTATGACTTTATATTACCCATTTATTAACAATTTCATGTTAATGTTACGTTTTTGGTAATAACCGCTTTATTTTTTTTGTATATTTTTCCACTTGTTATTCTTGATCATATTAATTAGATCATGATTTAATTATTTAAATAATGTAAAAAATCATTTGAACATCCTATATATTAATTATATATATATTTATAATAACCTATATAAGAAAAAAAAATATGAAATGGAAAACACCATTCATGGAGACGACACGTTGTACGTATACGTAAACACTACTTATGTTTTCTTATCGTATTGAACAAAGAAATTAAATGACATATATATATATATATAATCATTATAGTACTATTATTATGTCATAAATATAATATTATATTACTAAATCCATCCTTAATACATTCCATGTAGAGTGTGAATGAATCACATCACTTTGAGGAGGCAGTAGTGCACACATTCATAAATGAAGTTATCATATTTCCAAAAAATAGAATGAATGAAGGTATGGATTATATAATAATTAAATATGGATGAATAAATCAGAAATATAATATATATCATATAAAAATAGTATTTCTATCATTATTCACAACCTTGAAAGGTAGTAATAGATAAACAAATGACATCAGTTCGTGAGGCTATAGTTCTCCATACATAAGAATGATGATTGCATATCTCAGTTTATAGAAGTGTGTGTGGGTGTAGTAAGTACAATTAAAATTAAAAAATTTCAGTATTTTTAGGATACTGAGGTTATTATATAATCAGGGAATAAAAATAATTTAAGTGGAGGAGAAAGAAATAAAACGAATGTGCTTGTTGAAGGATGTTACCTATTCTTTGGGTAACTTATTGTGGTTTTCACCAAAGGGATTTCTTGGTAAGGTTTCTTCCAAAAGTGAGGATTATAGGTTGATAGGAGGGCATTTTGGAGCTTATTTGGGATTTTTTTACTATGAAAAGTGTTTTAGTTGTGTCGGTGGGGGGGGGGGGGTGAGTTCTCTTTTATAGTGGAGGAAGACTCGCATTCTTATAAATATAAAAATATAAACACTATTGAGATGCATTATATAAATAATGTCACTCAAATAATGAAAAAAATTTGATAAAATGGAGGATATGGTCTAAATAAATTCATAAAATGTATTTTGGAAATTTTTATTGGTTATTTGTCTAGTTATGTTAATGTTTAACCACTTTGTAAATTCTTTTTTTACCTTAACCATTTTAATTACTTGTAATTACATTCACTAATATTTTTGGTAAAAACAAAGTTGAACTCTTTTGACCCTATGAATTATGATGATTCCAAAAATAGAATCAATTTTTACAAATTCCAATCAAATAATTGGATGAAATTAATTTAAAATTAATCCAATAGACGTGACGAGAAAGTGGGTTTATAAAGTAAAAGGATAAAAGATTTGAAATGTTTTTGTATCCAATTTCAATATGAAATTGATTCCAATGACCTATTATAGATTTATTTTGGTAAAATTGAACTAATTATTATTTAAAATAATTTAAATTATAATATTATTATATAAATAAATTAGGTGAAAAAATAGTTTTGTATTTAAATATATTGTTTTTTACTATTCATAAAAAATAAAACTTCTTAGATTAATTATATAAATTCACCGAAAGTAAATTTTGAATATATTATTCCAAAAAGGATGTTTTTTTGTAAAATAATTATTATTAAAGTGTCCAAAATTATATTTAAATTAGGTTCAAAATTAAAATTTGTAAAATTACCTTCTTGAAAAATACATCTTTTATTCATACAATTGGAATAATTCCTATATTATTCCAATAAAATCTATTAGATGAGTTTAAAAAACTTTTATTGAATATATAATATATAAATTTTATTAAAAAAATTCTTTAAAAGTTGTTTATTTAATTTATAGAGATAAAATGGTTTTTTACAAAGAAAAATAGTTTACCTGTCAAAGGAATTTCTTTATTTTAAGATAGTTTTTACTTTCATTTCAAAATAATTGACAACAAAGGATTCATTTTATATACATGTGTAAATAATATTTTAAAATTCTAGTTAATATTATTCATAACATCTATTCAAATAGATTAATGGTCACTATAATAATAATTATTTAGCAACAATATTAGTAGTATATTTTATTTTGGTATAACTTGGTCTTACAACTAACACAAGCAATCGATGGAACTCGGCATTGCGTTTAACATAATGAATACACAGTGTTGCATGTACCAAAAAATAATTTAACTGTTTTATGTAGAATAATATAAATATGTATTTTCATTTTAAATGATTACAAATTTCTATAGCGTGCAATGAAAGTCATCAAAAAAAGTTAATTTATCTGAAAAAAATTAATCCATAAAAACTCAAGGTGTTACATTCTCACCACCATAAAAATTAATTTCCACATAAAAAATTCTTCTGGGTCATAAAATGTTAAATACTTGAAAGTTCCTTTCATATAAACACACATCAAAAAAATTAATCTTAAACTTCCTTTAAAAATATATGTTGGAAACAGAACAGTTACCCAATGTGATGCATAACTAGGTTTCCACATAGGAGAACATAGGTGAATAATTGGAAATGAAAAAAGCATAATAAATTATAGAGAGTATTAAATATTACTGATAAAAATAATGTTGGTGATCCAATTGAATTTAACAATCATAAAACCAAAACCAATGAATCTTGAAAAAGGTCATTAATATCATAAAAAATGATGATAACCGGATGCTATTTTATTTCTTGACCACCTTTTTCTTAAAGTCGAATAATTTTTCATAATAAGATATTCTCACTTGATTTAATTTAATTTCATAAGAACAATATAAACCTATAGTTATGACTTGATCAATTTCCACTTCAACTATTACTCTTAAAAAGAAAGATTAATTTTCCATCCTTGATGCACTAATAGATCATAAGATCCATAAAAAGAATGATAAGTCATTCCATCTGTCTTTAGTTAACATCATAAAAAATGGATAGCACAGGTTATCCAATATGAAAAAAATCCCCATACGGTAAGGTAATAATTAATATCTAAAACCCATCCCAATTTTATCTTATAACATTCCATAATTGGTTAACCTTATAACCCCTTTTGAGAGATTAAAGTCCAAAAATTAAAAAATATGGTCACTAAAGTTCTACCACAACAGCTTAGAAGTGATCCCACATATATCATAGTGTACCTCTTAGTTGTAACATACCGAACATGTGAATACCTACATTGCATTTTCTCTTTAATCATGGAAATAACATTAATTTCCATTAAACCTTATTGAAAAATTACATGATTTCTTATTCAAAAGATTTTTAAAATATTAATTAAATCCAAAAAAGTTGTAAACTTCATCGATGATAACATAGACCACTTTTTCAACAACTAAATAATTAGTTACATTGTAATTATTACCATCCAATTTACATTATCCATACTTATCTCCTTATCCAAGATAAACATAATTATCTCAACATCAAGAACACATTATTGGTTACTTTTCGTTAATCAAAAGACAACCTTTCTGTTAAACAATTTTTCTATGTCATCATCACTATATAATATATATTTTTTAAAAAACTAAATGTAAAACTTATACTTTATGATCGATATAACATAATTATTTATTTAAAATAATTATACACTTAAATCATATAACTTTATTGTTAAACCATTACTCAGGATTCATAATCTTATTCTTTAACACCCCTTTCTTAGAAGATAAATAATGGATACTATATTATGGTTCATCAAAATAAATCTAATCATGATTTTTAATTCTAATATAAAAATATATTTAGAAAATATAATACCATTTAAATTTATGAGTGGTCTCTATATCTTTTGAAGTATAACTAATAATTGTGCCACCTTCCTGATTCTATTCCTGAGATTTTTAATTAGGACTTCAATTTGTATAATTACCATACTTTACACATATAAATCATTCAATGTTAACTGAGTTACTTGTAGTTAATCCTATGGAATAATACTATAATACATAGTGTGAGAAACATTTATCATAGAATAAAGTCAAGTAATTATGAAAAATTACTTATATAATGTTTAAATAATAACAACCAATACTTTAATCTATGACACCTTAGTTTTATTCTTATATAAATAAATAGAAATATCATTTGAAACATCCCTAGTGATCTCACTAGATCTTTCTAAAACCTGTTCCCAAAGGTTGACTAAAAATTTTATTTGATACCATCCATAGTGACCAAGGATCACAATACATGTATATTACATCATTTTAGATGAATGTTCAACAAATTTTGAAAGTAAATAGCCAAGTACCATAATAGTTTAATATCTTTGATAACATAGAAGCATAATATTCTAAGTTGGTAAAAGATATACTACATATCCCTTAAATATCATCCCATTTAGTAAAACTATTGAAAAACATTGTTCATAAACCGAGGAAAGGAAACATAAGAAAGGGATGAGCTCTGATGCTAAATAAGGTAAAATAAAATAGTTATGTATATATAAGATGAGAATAAGTCATTTATAAGATGATAAAAACTTTATAAGATCATAACCTATATATATAAGATCATAATAGAGAGTTATAGAATAAAAATTGGTAGTTCATAAAACATGAACCATAGGGGAATCCAGAGTAAAATTCATAAAATAATAAAAGAGGAATAAGACATGGAATTGTGTCATACATATAAACATAGAAAATTACATGTCAAGTATACTTACCAAGACCTTAATAATAAGTTAGGATTGTGATAATAAATAATTTACTTACTTTGGACTTGATATTACCTCTTGTGTACCGTCTTGTTTCGGGCTTGGGATGACCTTCTGTGTACCCTCTGGTTTTAGGATTGGGATTCCATCCCTTATACCCTCTTCTTTCAGGCTTGGTATGCCCTCCCATGTACCCTCTGGTTTTGGGCTTGAGATTCCCTCTTGTGTACACTCTTATTTAAGGCTTTGGATTCCTTCACATGTACCTTATTTTTTGGTCTTTGGATTCCATATCATGTACCCTATTGTTTTGGGATTGAAATTCCCTCATGTTTACCCTCTTGTTTCAGGCATAGGATTCCCTCCCTTATACCCTATTGTTTTGGGGTTCGAATTACCTCATGTTTACCCTCATGTTTTTTCCATGGGATTCCCTCCATTTTACCCTTTGATATAAAAAACATTTATCATTACCCAATTCATTGTAGGGAGATATAGGTCTCACTGGTCACATAATTACTTCCTACATGCATGTTCTACAAGATAAGAAAACATTCATCATGTCGTGACCCATAAAAAGAGACTGGTTTCAAAAATATCATATCCTAACCTATGAAATGAAAAGGGTAATATAAAAATTTCATCATATCATAACTTGTAAAATAATATATAGGTTTTATAATCATTTCAACATATTATAACTCGTGAACGGAAGAAGGTTTCATAAGAGTTTTATCATGGTATAACTCGTGGAAGAGAAATGTGTTTCACAATCAACTTTTCATCATAAACATAAAACATTAAAATAATTAACATGTATGGTGTACTATTATCATATATCTAGTAAATAATGAACTATATCAAAGTTTTTAAACTTATATTTGGAAGGATTTATAAAGATCACATGAATCATTTCTTAAGGAAAATAACCATTCTTTGAAAATAACTTTTTAAAACAGAAATCTTTTTCAAAATAATTTTATTTGAAAAACCACATGAAAAACTATGATGTAATACTTTTTAAATCATTTAAAACATATCCCGAAGAAAATATATTTTCTTCATTGAAAAATTATTTTTAAATCATAGAACATTTTGAAAAAAAATTCCTTTAAAATTCCTTGAAAATCATTAAAGGAAGCCTCGAAAATAATTTTTTTTTTAAAAAAATAAAAAATTTATAAAATAATTTTTCCATGAAATTTATCTTAATATATAATATAATTTTTTTGGAAAACATTTTTATAAATCATGGTTTTTGAATAAAAAATATTTCTGATTGAAGAGAAAATTCAAGTCAGATTTCATTAATTTTTTTATTATTTTTTATCATAAGTTCCAAAGAGTGAAAAAATGGTACCATTACATGAATATATCATGAATAAACATAGGATAATAATATAACTGAGCGTTACTCAGATATGGATCATAATATTTCATCAATGGAAGCATAATCATAAACAATCTTGATAAGTGAAGAGATTATAGAAATGAACTGTTACCACTTTGGTAAGATCGAATCATAATGTCCATGAAAGAATAAAAATGAATGATACTTAAAATATAATGAAAATAATTATATTTTAGAAATAACATGTCAAAGGGTAGTTTGTACACACCATAAAAGAATATAGGTTCATAAAATAAAATGTGTCTCAATGAAGACAACCAGAGATAAACCTACCTTACCGATTTAGTAATTTTTAAAATATAAAACCCAAGAAAGATAGATCATCAAATAGATATGTAAATAAACATAAATATTTGGAAAATAATCATATAATAAATTCATGATAATTATATACTCTATATAAAATAAACTATTAGTGAATATGGCATGTATCCTACGGATATACAAAGTGAGATGAAATTCCCTTACCTTATGTATTGACTTTCTTCGTACATGTTAAAACCTACTGTATAATAAATATAATTTTATTATAAACATAACATAGAAAAATATTCATATATATAATATCTTATATTGTTTACTTATGAATTTATAGTACCTATTTAGTAACAATTTCATGTTTACATTACATTTTGGGTGTTAATGGATTTGTTTTTTTATATATGTTTTGAGTTGTTATTATTGATCATCTTACTTATATCGTGATTGAATTATTTAAGAAATCTAAAATATGATGTAAATATAATATATTTATTCAGTATATATATATATATTTATAATATTATACAAAATATATAAATAGTTAATGGAATACACCATTTATGTAGATGGTAGGCCATACATATATGTGAACGTTGTTTCTGTTGTCTTGTTGTATTTAAAGAATGAAAAATATGAATATATATATATTATCATTATAGTATAATCATTATGTAATATATATCATATAATTTTAAAAAACACATCCTTAATACATTCCATGTAAAGTGTGAATGAATCACACAGCTTTGAGGAGGAAATAGTCCACACGGCCACAAATGAAGTTATCATATTACCAAAAAATGGAAATAATGATGTTATAAATTATATATTAATCACTGAATCGTAAATAAATCATAAAAATCATATATATATATTATTAAAATATTGAGTCAATATTTTTTACCAACATTTTAATGTGGTAATGGAAGAACGAACAACAACGGTTCACAAGACAGTAGTCCACCGTACACACGAATGATGATCATGTATTTGATTTGATAGAAGTGTGTGTGAGTGTAGTTTCTACCCTTAACATGACAAAATATAACTATATTTAGGATACTGAGGTTATTATATAATCATGTAATAAAAAAAATTGAATGGGTAGAGAAAAAACATAAATAAAAGTGCTTGTCGAAGGATGTTAACTCTTCTTTGGGTAACTCCTTTTGGTTTGCAACAAAGGGCTTCCCTAGTGGTATTTTTTCTAAAAGTTAGAATTCTAGGTTAAGGGGTAGAAAATTCAGATCTTTTTTCACTAGGTTTTGGATAAGTTAATGTTCTTGATTGGTGTGGAGAAGTTGGGGGGGGGGGGTGAGTTCCCTTTTATAGTGGAGGAGTGGGATTCTTATAAATATAAAAGTGTAAAAACCATTTAGAGGTATTCCTTACAAGATGTTCCTAAAATAATGAAACCAATTATATAAAATGGAGGATATGGTATAAATAAGTTCTTGAAATGGATTTTGGACATGTTTTTAGAAAATTTGGCCACTTAAGTTAATGGTTAACCACTAAGTAAACTCAATTTTAACTTAATTAGTACAAATAATTTTAATTACATTAACTAATATTTTTGGTCATCAAAGAAATTGAAGTTATTAGAAATTATAAATTATGATGATTCCAAATATGGAATCTATTTATTCAAATTCGAATAAAAAAAGTGGTTGAAATTAATTTTAAATTAATCCTGCAGACATGAAATTTTGACAGGTTTTTAAAGCAAAGAGTTCAGAAGTTTTAAATGTTTTTATATTAGACATCAATGTGAAATTTACTACAACGACCTATGTTGTATTTATTTTTGTAAAATAGAACTAATTATTCTTTAAATCTAATTTAAAATTTAATTTTGCTATATAAATAAATTATATGAAAACCATTTTCAATTAAAATTTAGTGTTTTTTCATTGTTCATTAAAAAATGAAATGTCTCAAAAAAAATACCAAATATTCCCAAAATTTAATTTTTTATATTCCAATTTTAAAAAATGACTTTTATATTTTCAACTAAAAAATTATAAAATTTTCAAAAAATATATTTAAAATAGGTTTCATATAAAAAGAGTTAAAATGAGCTTTTAGAATAATACATCTTTTTTATTCATAAAATTGGAATTATTCTTGTCATATGCCTATAAAATATATTGCATGAATATATTAAATTTTTATTGAATATATAATATATAAATTTTATTAAAATCAATGTGAAAATGTAATTTTTTTAATTTATTTAGATAAAATGGTGTTTGAACAAGGAAAAATAGTTGTCTTAGAAAAAGAACTTTTATTATTTTTAGATAGTTCGTACATTCATTTATATAAAATTGATAAACAAAGGATTGATTTTATATACACGAGTAAATTGTATTTTCACAATTTAGTAAATCTTATTTGTAACTTCCATTCTAACAGATTGGTGGTAACTTTAAAAATATATTAGTAAAAATATTATAATATATTGTATTTTAGTTATACTCGGCCTTATGTGTAGCACAAATTGTTGAAGGAACATGACATTGTGTGTAACAAAAGACATAAATTGTGTTTCATGTACCGCAAGTAAATATAAGTGTTTGATGTAGTGAATTATTAACTTTTTGTTGTGTACAAGGAATGCATAACATTGTGCAGTGTGCAGTGAAAGTCATCAAAGAAATTTAGTTTATTTGAAAGAAATTAAATCACAAAACTTAGGGTGTTACTATATATATATTGGATATAATATACTAGTTCCAATTTCTTATATATCGAGGTTAGTAACTATTCCACATATCATGTACATTCCTTTTTTATGGCTAGGTAGTAACATAAATCAATACATCTGAATATCACATATTTACTCATGGATTGCTCGCATCCTTTTGAGAACGCGCCGCACGCGCCTCCCCCTTTTCAAATTTTTTTGACCATTGTGGCTTCCTATGCCAACTCGGCACCATCTGTCTCGGATCCGCCCGCCATGGATCCCGGCCCCTGCAGCCCCTCGACGTCTGATCATCCCTCTGATCCGGGGCCAGTGGATCTATGGTCGTAACCCCAGATTTCCTTTCACGATGCTCTCCATGGGCCTCCTTCATCCGATGTCCATCCTTGCTTTCTGTTGGCCTCTATAGGGATGTCTCAGTCGCTGCGCGATGGTGCTTAGATCTCTCTGGAAGTCCCCTCTTCGGTGTTTTCAGAAGCTTCGACATGCATGAATATTACCCTATTTGATTGCTTCGGCACCGTAAAGCCTTTGCTCACATCCTTTCAAAGCTTCGTGGCCTCTTGGGGCCTTCGTCTTCCGGTGCAGATCTCTACTCTACATCGCCATTCCTTCTGCATTGTTCCAGAGGTGGCCTCCGAGGCTGTCCTGACTTAGGGATTGGTTCTGGCGTCTCTGCCAGTCGAAAAGGACCCTTAGACTCTTCTTGGATCAGTTTCACAGGTAGTCCAAGAGGGTTGTTGGAATTTAGTGACCTTTGTTCTGCAGAGGTTGCCCCAGGTTCATGTTGGTGCTCACATTTCTTCTATTGCTCTCGCTATGGGCTTATCACCCATGCCCCCTTGGATTTTTCTCATGATTGCCATGTCTCTGGAATGTTTGAGCGGTCTCTCGTGATAGTCCCCCTAGATTACTCCATCCAAGGATCCAAACCACTCTCTACAATGAGTTTCTTCCCAGGTCACAACCCGGATGTCCCTCAGGGGGGCTGATGGCCTGGAGAGGGAGGCACACTCTGTCTCTCGAGATAGAGGGAATCCTCGAGGCCCTGTACAACGGTTCAGTTCTCCAACTACCCCCTATCTATCCAGTTTTTTTTAAAATAAATTTTTTAATATTTTTCGTTTTAAAAATAGGCCAGGTAAATTTTTTTTTGAAAATACGCCACAAAGGCGGTATCCATGATGCTGCCTTTGGACTCGGGTGAAAGGCGGCATCCTAGATGCCGCCTTTCCCCTAAAACATAAAAAAAATATTTTTTCTAGAATTTTTTTTATTTTTATTTTTGTTTTGTTTTGTTTTGTTTATATATATATATATATATATATAGAAACAAAACAAAACAAAACAAAAAAAAATTCAGCAGAATTTATCCGCTATTTAAAATCCAGCAGTACTGCCATTACAACAATCTGGATTCTGACAAAAGCTCTCACCCAAGGATTCTTTTTATAAGAGATCTTACCCTAGAAATCATTCTGCATTTCCGATGTGGGATTCTGGTTCTCCATTTTTTGTACAGAACATTCTGCATTTCCGATGTGGGATTCTGTTTCAAGTACATGACTTTGAAAGACTATAAAATATATACTATAAGCCCAATATAAATGAAACTTAAAACATGTATTAAACATATAGAAAATAGTTTAAAACAAAAAAAATCATAAAAAACGATGATAAAAAATAATTTATAAGCTTTCAAAACCACTTACTTGAAACATAAGAAGTTTCAAGTATGTGATTTTGAAAGCTTATAAAATATAAATTATATGACCAATATAAATGAAACTTAATACATGAATTAAACATAAAACAAATATTTGAAAATAAAAATAATTTCGTAAAAAATATCGATGAAATATAATTTATAAGCTTTCAAAACAACAAACATGAAGCTTAAAAATGTTTCAAGCACGTGACATTGAAAGCCAATAAAATATAAACTATAAGACCGATATAAATGAAACATAAAACACGGATTAAACATATAACAAATTGTCGAAAATAAAAATAATTTCATAAAAAATGTTCATGAAAAATAATTTATAAGCTTTCAAAACCACCTACATGAAATTTAAAATGATTAAAGTATGCGGTTTTGAAAGACTAAAATATAAACTATAATACCGATATAATTTAAAGTTAAAACATGGATTAAACATATAATAATTTATTTAATTATTAAATTAATATTATTAATAATGAATTATATAATAGTTAATTAGTAATATAATTATTCATTATAATTATTCATTAGTAATTATAAAAAATTATTATATAATAAATAAGTAGTTAATTAGTAATATAATTATTCATTATAATTTTTCATTATAACTATTAATTATTAATTATTATTTATATAATACTTAATTAGTAAAATAATGATTAATTATATAATTATTAACTATATAATAAATAATTATTTAATTAGTAATATCATTATTAATTATATAATAAATAATTAGTTAATTATAAATATGATAATTTATTATAATAAGTAATTATAATTATTAATTATTAATTATTAATAAATAATTATGTAAAAATTAATTTAGTAATTATTAATAATATTATTAATTATATAATATTTAATTAGTAAATTTGTAATATGATTTTTAATTATAATTATTCATTATAATAATTAATTAGTAAATTTGTAATATGATTTTTAATTATAATTATTCATTATAATTATTAATTTTTAATTAGTAATTAGTACTTAGTACTTAGTAATTATTAATTATTAATTAGTTAATTAGTAATATAAATATTAATTATAATTAGTCATTATAATTATTAATTATTAATAATTAATTATATAATAATTAATTATATAATAATTAGTTAGTTCATTAGTTATATAATTATTAATTATATAACAATTAATTAGTAAATTAGTAATATAATTTTTAATTACATTTATTAATTATAATTTTTAATTATTAATTAGTAATTAGTAATTATTAATTATTAATTAGTAATATAAATATTAATTATAAATATTAATTATAAATATTAATTATTAATTATTAATTATTACTTATTAATTATTACTTATACAGTTATTATTTAGATAATTATTAATAGAACTATTAATTATATAATAGTAAATTAGTTAATTAGTAATATAGTTATTAATTATATAATAGTTAATTAGTTAATTAGTAATATTATTATTAAATATAATTATTATAATTTTTAATTAGTAATTATTAATAATTAAATATGTCATAATTAATTAGTTAATTAGTAATATTATCATTAATTATATAATATTTAATTAGTAAAATAATTATTACATATATAATAAATATTTAGTTAATAAGAAATAAAATTAATAATTATAACTAATTAATTAGTAATTATTAATTAGTTAATTAGTAATAAAAATATTTATTATAATTATTCATTATAATTAATAATTAGTAATTAATAATTATTTTATATGTAATTAATAATTATTAATTAGTTAATTAGTAATATAAATATTAATTATAACTATTCATTAAATTATTAATTTTTAATTATTACTCATTAATTATTACATATATAATAATTAATTAGTTAATTATTAATATAACTATCAATTATATAATAATTAATTAGTTAATTAGTAATATAATTATAATCTTTCAAAGTCACGTACTTGAAACATTTTTCAGTTTCAAGTAGGCGGTTTGGAAAGCTTATAAATTATTTTTCATTAACATTTTTTTGGAAATTTCTTTTTTTTTCAAATATTTACTTTATGTTTAATCAATGTTTAACGTTTCATTTATATTGGTCTTCTATTTTATTTTTTATGGTCTTTCCAATTCACTCACTTGAAAAATTTTAAGTTTCAAGTAGGTGGTTTTGAAATCTCATAAATTACTTTTCATCAACATTTTTTTGGAATTTTCTTTTGTTTTCAACTATTTATTATATGTATAATCAATTTTTAAAGTTTCAATTATATTCATTTTATAGTTTATATTTTACATTCTTTCAAATTCACGTACTTGAAACATTTTTAAGTTTCAAGTAGGCGGTTTTGAAAGGTTATAGATTATTTTTCATAAACATTTTTGAGGAAATTCCTTTTGTTTTCAACTATTTATTATATTTTTAATCAATGTTTAAAATTTCATTTATATTGGCCTTATATTTTATATTTTATTGTATTTCAAATTCACGTACTTGAAACAGAATCCCATATCGGAAATGCAGAATGTATTGCGCAGTAAAGGTAGAACCTGAATCCCACATCGAAAATGCAGAATGATTTTCCGGGCAAGCCCTCTTATAAAAGGGAGGCCTGGGTAAGAGTTTCTGTCAGAATCCAGACTGCTGTAATGGCTGTAGCGCTGGATCTTTAATAGCAGAGAAATTCTGCTGAAATTTTTTGTTATATATATATATATATAAACAAAACAAACCAAAAAAATAAAAATAAAAATTTGAAAAAAAATATTTTTTTAGAAGAAAGGCGGCATCGCGGATGCCACCTATCACCCGCAGTGCAAAGGCGACATCGTGGATGGCGCCTTGCCCCCGAAATGCAAAGGCAGCATCCAGGATGCCAACTTTGAGGTGCATATTTAATTTTTTTTCCCTAAGTGTTTTCTGGAATTTTTTTTTAAAAAACGTAAAACAAATCCCCTATCTGTCAAATGGTATTGGAGTTCACATAAGATCCCTGTCCAAGAAACAGCAGGGTCGGTTTTCCTCCCACTTCGAGCAGGCCATGCAGTCAGGGCCAGTCCCATATCCATCTGTTTCCATTGATTCATTTGCTCGTCAGGAATGATCGAGGCATCAGATCCCGTGTTAAAATAGATTTCTTGTCTTCGGAGACTTCCAAACATAAGGTCTCTATGGTGGCCATCCTAAGCACAAGCATCAACCAAGCAAGATTATTAAGTTCTCTGGGAAACTTAAACCGCACGGCTACATGCATGAGGTACTGACCAACAATCACATTAGGATATTCTAGCATCGAAGTTTCTTAGTGGCTCTTACCCAGGTGGGGGATCAATTCATCACTGTTAAGGCTTCCTAAGACTCCCATTCCTTCTTCGCCTCCTTTATTTGTGGATGTTTTGAATTTCATCAGCGGTAATCTCTGTGGAGGGATCTAAACTCCTTCGACCCCGATAATCTACCTTGGTTCGTTGTGTGGGGGGGATTTAAATGTTGTTATTGATCAGGAAACTCAGTCTCTACTTCTCCCATTTCATTGATGTTAAAGGTCTAATGGACCTCAGATTTTATGGTGACAGTTTCATGTGGTGTAACAACCAGCGAGACTCTCGTAGGTCATGGAGATGGCTGGATAGATGCCTGGCCAATATGCACGCGTTATCTACATATGAAAACACTCAGGTTATTCACTTGGCGCACAGTATTTCAGATCAGTCCCCGCTCTTTTTTTCATTATCTTCTGGACAAGATCACCCCTCTCTCTTTCGTTTTTATCAACATTGCACAAGCATATCAGGATATAGGGATCTGGTTCGTGACTCTTAGGAAGCCCCAACTCGAGGCCAGACATGGATTATTTTCTATAACAAACTAAGACGGCTCAATCAGAGGCTCCAGTTATGGTCAAAGGATTTTCTATCCTCTGAGAGAGACTTAGATGTAGTCATGAAAGAAGTTGATCGTCTAGAAAGGTGTCTGGAAGAGGATTGGAGTGAATGGTCCTTTGAGGAGCTTGCAATAAAAAAGGAGCTTCTCACGGACATGCTTTTGAGGCAAGAGCACCAGTCTTGGGAGGATGTTAGGATCATGTGGATTAAGGAAGGTGATAATAATATCAGTTTTTTATGCTTACATCAAGTAAATGAAAAGGTGATCTAACCCGAACATCAGGTTAGCGGACAACTCTTATTCAGACTACGTAGAGGTGGTAGGGGATCTGGTCAGCTCTCACTTCTACGATCTACTTGCTGGTCCGAGCATCATCATTCCAAATGGGTTTTCAGTGGTCAACATGGGGATCTTCGACATCCTTCATCATATCTTCTCTACTCGTGATAATGATTCCCTGAGTAGTATTCCCAAAGAGGATGAAATTCATGAAGCCGTGATGAATTTGGATCTAGACAGTGTGGCGGGCCCTGATGGTTTCCTAGGAGGCTTCTAGAGAAATTCTTCTGGAAATTTGAAAGTGCAGTTAATAGAGGCCATCCAAGAATTATTCAGGGAAGGGGGGGGTCCTCTGCTCGGAGTGGCCTGTGAAACCACTATGGTCCTCATTCCCAAATCCAAGTCTCCCTCTTCCATCGAGCATTTTCATCCGATAAGCATGTGAAATTTCTCTTACAAAATCCTTGCCAGTATTATCCATGCAAGGCTGTCCATTCACCTTACCAAGTGCATCTCCAGGGAACAACATGGATTTTTCAAAGGACGTTCTATCCAAGGGGCGAGGCATGGCTTAAGAAATGATCAGGGACCTCATCTTCAAAACTCGTGGCTCTAACATGGCTATTAAATTGGATATGAGAAAATCCTTAGATCATGTGGAGTGGATCTTCATCAAAAATTTCTTGCAGGTTTAGGTCTCTCTCCATGGAACATCGACACCATCTTTCAGTGCTTTAGTTCAGCTAGGATGGCAATCTCATTAATGGGGAAAACATTTAGTTTCTTCAATGAAACCAATTGGCTATGTTAAGGAGATCAAATCTCGCCAAATCATCTTCATTATCACTCAAAAAGTTCTCAACCAGATCCTTCACCACAACATTTCCAAAGGTGAGCTTCTTCTTTTCCCTAGAAGGATGTGATTTCCCTTTGTTTCTCACCTTATGTTTGCAGATGACTCCATCATTTTCATCAATGTGTATATTATTTCTATGCGTGGCCTAAATCGAGCGTTGGAGGCATATTTCCTTTGTAGTGGTCAGAGCATTAATAAAAGTAAGATCACTTTCTATATCTCTAATTCTTGATCGGATAGGCGTATCCAAATTGTGAGTCTTATTTTGGGCATGAAAAAATGCAATCTTCCTATGTTGTATTTGAGAGCCCTTATCTCATCAAATCCTCTAAGAATATGGGACTTTGATTCCATAATTTGTAGAATCACATAGAAAGTACTTAACTGGACGAATTGATACCTATTCTTTGGAGGCAGGATCGCCCTAGTGAATAGCGTTCTACTAGCTACCCCGTCCACCCACTCTCTTCTATTAAGGTCCCTAAATGGGTTATTTGTAACACAGACATGATCTTAACTGGTTTTATTTGGGACCACATGTTCGAGGGTAGAAGACATTGGGCTTCCTAGCACAGGATGGAGTAGCCCATTTGTGAAGGAGGTATCAACATCTGGAGTCTTTGTGATGCCCTTTCTTGCATAAATGAAACAATGGCCTCGGAAGAGCTCAAGAAGAGGAAATTATGGGGAATGACCATGCATGTATGCTTCATCGGTAACAAGGAAGTCAGGGATAGACATGTTTCTCCCTTTTGTCATGAGATTAGTCCCCATGTGAATTCAATCAGACCTCATGTTCGTCGGATCATCAGAACATGGTACATCTCCTTCTGGCATGACAACTAGTGTGTGGGGGCCATTGGCTACTCGGGATTCCCTACCACTAACATCTCTTTTAAAGGGGCCAACAACTACATGTATTTCATCAGTGTTGTTCTTAACAGAAACCAGAAAGATTTGTTACACCTCATCGAGCTTACCTCGAAACCCGATCATTGTGTGTTCACCCCGTCTTCTTCAGGCTGCTTCACGTCCAAAGATTATCAGTGTGTGATCGTCACTCTGGAAGTCATGTACATCTACAAAAAAGTTCTATAGGATACAACCATCCCTACAAAGTTTAATTTACTTACTTGGAGAATCCATAACAGAGCTATTCTTACTGATGAGAACATCAAGCGGTGCAGTGTGAGCATGGTCTCCCAATGAATTTGTTGCAAGAAACACTAGGAGGAAAACTCAGAAACATTTTTTTGAGAGTTATTGGGCAAACAAGTTTTGAAGGTTCTTTGGTGATTTCACTGTCCTTTACATTCCATCCATGGCGGATCAATCCTTTCATGTTCGCTGGTTCCGTGGCTCGGACACTGCGGGTCCGGAGAGAAAAGTGTGTTCTCTAGTTTCGCACGTAGTATGATGGTGCTTGTGGCGGGCATAGAATGGGTATCTGCATGATGAGATGGCTCTTTATAATGCATTATCATATTTAGAATTAAAAGTTTTCTCATTTATTTGGTTCGGGATCTCATTACCGAGAAGGAGGCTCCCATACTTTACACGCAAGATCCCCCTCCTGCCACCAGCTCTACTTCGGGTAAATGGGTTCAGTGGCATCCACCCCATCGCTATTTTAAACTCAACGCTGATGATTTAGGGGTCGTGGGAGTCATGTGAGGAGGGGGTCTTGTTCGTGACATCAATGGTTCTGTCATCCTGTCCTTTTCTTCTCAATTGGGCCCTGGCACCTCCCTTATTGTAGAGGAAAAGTCTATGCTTGCTGGTCATAGATTGTGGAGGAAAAGGGGATTAACTCTTGTAGAGGTGGAAACCGACTCCATGCTTGTATCTATTGCCCTCCAGGGTCTTGATATTGTTCCTTTGTCCATTGAGTATGTCATCCAAAAGTGTCATGATATCCTTGGAACCAACACTAAAGTGTCTCATACTTGTATGGAGGGAAATAAAGCTACATATTACCTTACCTCGATTGATATATTTGGATCGAAGGATCTCATTTTTCATAACCCTAAAAGTTTAAAACTAATGGGGATTAACATTATTATATGGGATGACCTAGCCTTCATTTTTGTCCCTTTTATGCTTCTATTAATCTATTTTAATAAATATTTTCATGGTGGTGATTAATATTACATCCCTATTGAAATTACACCATTCCATTGTTTTTTTTCATGTTATATCTTTCATTTTCCATTTGTTAATAATTGATGAGATTGACATATAGGTTCTGAAAATGCATTCAGATTTAAACATCATTACCTACTGGGATGTTTGGATGGGTACTATAGTAAATAATAATCACACTAGATATGAAAAAATGTCATAAATGATAGATTTTAGAGATGAAATCTTGTCCGTACAAGTGAACAACAAATCATTTGTGAGTTCTATGTGCTGTATAGTTTCATTAGAAAATTATGATGTTTGCAGTGAAGAATTTTAACATTGACCACATATAGAATAAGGGATAAACATTCTATAGTGGAATGGGAAATATTTTTTATTATAATTCAAGAAACCAATTGTTCTAAGATCATACTTCCTTATTCAAACACTGTTGTTTTTATAGATTCAAGATAAAAAAATTTGTAGATGTCCTTGGTTCCTTGTGAAATGTTGTCTCAAAATGTCCCTACAGTAAGTGGGGACCATTATTCAATGAAGGGGAAGTGATTATAACGACCCATACTTTACATACATTGTTAATAATTCAAAATTGAAGCACACTTATTACAACATATGACAAAACCACAAAGGACCGTATTGGTATAGTGTCTTTAGAAACTGGGAAACATAAACAACTGGTTCATAAATCTTCTACAGTGTCTCCCATTTATTTCATCATATATAGGGTCCCTTTTAGCATATTCTACTTAATATCCATATTCCTGACCTGGGGAAAAGAAAACATAAAAGGGTGAGCTCAAATGCTCAGCAAGGGCAAATAAAGGAAAAAAATCATATCATATCTTTTTGAAAATCATAACCTGCAAAAGAGATCATAATATCTTAACATGGAATAAATCATAGAAGTGAAAATGAGATCCCCATAATCATAACATAAAACTTGAAACTTTGTTTCATGCACACATAATCATGGAAAATCATTTCTTGTTAGTCATGACTCATTGCCAAGACTATCTTAGTGGACAAAGTCCCTTTCTGAACCGAGTCACCCCCGTTCCAGTCCTGTTTCACTGAACCGGTATAACTTACCGTTCCATCCCTGTCTATCTCATGAGATATAAAATCTTTACCCAATGCATTGGAGGGAGATATAGGTCCCACCCATCTTATAATGAATCCTTTCTTATGTGTGCCACATAATCATAAATCATACATCATCGCATAACACATGTAACAAAAATGGGATTCTTGAAACATCATGACATCATAAAACAAATCATATAAGGTAAATGACTTTATAAAAATAATCCCTCACAACATAATCAAATCAATATAATAATAGGGATAAAAACAGAACCCTATATTATCTTAGATGGAAAATAATTTTGATAAAACATTTGAACTCCATTCTTGAGGAAAATATCCTTTCTACTTCAAAAACACTTTTCTTTTCTTAACATGTAATAAAATTATAAACTAAAATAATTTGATTAAAAATAAAATTGAAAAATTATAAATGAAGATTCTTGTAAATAATGTTTTAAAAACCCATTCTTGCCGTATAAGTTAAAAAACATTCTTCGTACTTTTTTCGGAATAGTCAAAAAGTACCTCGTACGAAAAAAAACAAAAGATTCCTTTCATATCTTTTACTAAAAACTCACCAAAGGGTAAAATTGGACTTAAAAAATTGTAGGTGAATGGAAATAATATCACATATTGATGAATCATGGATGTGGATGATAAAATACACCCCAGTAAATTTCAAAGTATAAACAATCTCGGATAAAAATGAGATTGTGATATTTCCCTTACCTTAGGTCCGATTTGCTTTGTATGTGTCCGAAGCTTCTGTATAATGGTTTAAATAATTTTATTGACTTAGAATAATAAATATTGATATGATATCATATATGGTAATATTCTTAGCTTCTTGTTAGTAATATTTCATTGTTACTTGTTACTTGGGTCTTTATTGCCTTTTGTTCTTATGCGTGTTTTGCCGAATAAATTCTTATTCTTCTTTTAAGGTTATAGATACCTTATATCCAGAATGGTATTAGTGTAACATATATCATATTTATTCATTTAATTCATTTATATAATTACTATGTAATGATGATCATGTAGAACGAATCGCTTCACATCGTGGAGACGGTATTCCGTACGTACGCACGAGTGATGATATCGTTCCTATGATCGTGGAATTGTATTGGAGTATATATATATTATTTCAGTATCAATATTACTTTATAATAATCATAAATAGTTACTCATTACACCATTATACCCATCCTTGTAAGGTGATGGTGGAAAATAGATTACACCACGGCGTGGAGACAGTATTCCGTACGTACGCACGCGCGGTGATTTCATTTTTCCGTAGGATGGATAGAAGGTGAATTAGGGTTGTTTGATATTTATAATAACATATCAGAATGTAAGTAATATTTATGTTATTACTTTATCATGAAACAACTAAAGAAGAAGAAGTTGAAGAAGAAAGAAATTGAAAAGACCGGTAATGGATATTACCTCTTCTTTTAAACTCCTCTTTGAATCCTCCACTTAGGGAACTAAGATTTGTCTTTGAAGAATACCAGGACCTCTAGGATTATTCTAGGGAAGTGGAGAAGGGATTTTGGAAGGGTTTGGCCGAGCTTGAGTGATCAAATTGGTGTGAGGAGGAGGGGGAGGAGGTGCCCTTTTATAAGGGAGGAGAGGGGCACCTTAGGAATATCTCAAAATATTATTTTATATTAAAGTCAAAATCGGTTTATAATGGTTCCAAAGGGTCTTATATCGAAGCTAAAGTGGGGATGGGTCGAAAGACTATCAACCAATAGGATTTAGACAAGTTTAGGGTATTATTTTAACCTTATCAATTAGATTTAACTCTAAGTTAAATAATTTAGCTTTTACCATGTCTTTTTGCTTTCTTTCACTATATGGTTAATACACTTACTATAACATGCCAAAAGAACACCAAATTGTTTATTATTAATATATATATCCGTATCTAAGTCATTTGGCCGAACCATAGATTTTTAGGAATAAAATAACAATTAATAGTATAATAGTTTATTTAAAAACTATTTTGTGTCAATTTTGACACTATTTGATATATGATTTTTTTGAAAGTCATAACAGAATTATATGTTCGAACAAATTTGATTAAATAAACAATAATATATCATAGTAACCTAGAAAATTAGTGTAATTCAGAAAAAGTCTCAAATTACATTTATTTTGGTGTCTATAACATCAATTATGTCAATATTTCATAAATAAGATAATTACTGCATCATCGTTGTGTCATAATTAAATTAAATTATTTAGTGTCTAAAAATTATAAATAAAATACCATTATGTAGGAAATATTTTTAGCTTTCTAATGAATATTTATTGTCGAATTTATCTTATGTATAACCCCATATTAAAAATTATTTACTTATTAAACTTTGATTTTAACAATTTTAACCCTTCTTTAAATAAATTAATAATAAATGTCCTAATCTAACTCAAGTGGGCCTAAATGGTCACATTTTATTCATAAGGTTGTTTTTGGTCGAATTAAACTTATCCAATAGAATTAGGACATGTGTTAGGGTAATAGTAATATCATATTTACCCTTAGTTACCCTATTTACTATTAACCGCGGTAAAAAAAGTAAAAAGTTACTATTCACAAAAAAATTATTTTTATCTCATTGAACCACATTTTACTTACTGATATCAACCGTGTCTGTCGGATTTTCGAAATTTCACTCACAAAAGCGGTAAAATTAAGTTTTATGCAAAATTCAGTTTTTAATCTACCACTTAGTGGTTTCACTATTCATCAAAAATTGAAAGTTTTCAGAAAAATACCAAAATTTTACCCTAGGCTAATTTCGGTATTCCAAACCCAAAAATGAAGTCCATTTTGAAAAATAAAATTTATAAAATTTCAAAAAGTGGTTATTACTATTCATAACGGCTAGTTTTAATAATATTTTAATAGCATATCGTTGTTTAGTGAAACTCGGTATTGCGTACAACGCAAGCTATTGAGGAATGTCACAATTGCGTGTAAAGTAAGTCAAGCTAGTGTGTAGTGAAATATTCCTTTGATGATATGTATATAATATAAAAACAAAATATTACTCATAAAAATATCGGGTGTTACATTCTACCCCCCTTAAAAAGAATTTCGCCCTCGAAATTCGTCACTTTGTAACAAACAGATGAGGATACTTCTCCCTAATAATATCCTCAAGCTCCCATGTAGCTTCTTCAAGTTGGTGGTTCCTCCATAAAACTTTCACCAATCTAGTGGTCTTGTTTCGTAGAACTTTTTCGCTATGATCCATAATCTATATCGGTTGTTCTTCATAAGAAAGATCTTGCTCCAGCGGTACAACTTTTGAGATGAGTACATGTGATGGATCAGGTATGTACTTTCTCAGGAGAGATACATGGAACACATCGTGAACTTGAGAGAGATTCGGTGGAAGCGCTAATTGGCAAGCTACCTTCCCAACACGATCCAGTATTTCGAAAGGACCGATATATCTAGGGCTCAACTTCCCCTTCTTTCCAAATCTCAAAACCCTCTTCCAGGGATATATTCGTAAGAACACTTTATCACCCACTTCAAACTCTAGGTCTTTTCTTCGGTTGTCGGCATAACTTTTCTGTCGACTCTGAGCTGCTCTTATGTGTTGTTGAATAGATCTAACCTTTTCTGCCATTTCATCAACGAGATCAGGTCCTAATAGCTTTCCTTCCCCAACTTCATCCCAGCAAGTTGGAGTCCTGCATTTCTTTCCATAGAGAGCTTCATAAGGAGCCATCTGAATACTGGAGTGAAAGATATTATTATAAGAAAATTCCACCAAAGGTAGGTGTTGATCCCAACCTCCTTTGAAATCCATCGAGCAAGCTCTCAACATATCTTCTAGGGGTTGAATTGTTCTCTCAGACTGACCGTCTGTCTGAGGATGATAAGCAGTGCTGAAACTCAACTCTGTATCCAGAGTATGCTGAAGACTTCGCCAGAACTTCGAGGTAAATCTCGGATCCCGATCAGATATAATAGAAAGTGGTACTCCATGAAATCTTACCACTTCCTTTACATATATCCTGGCAAGCTGATCCAGAGAGAAATCCTCTCTAATAGCAATGAATTGTGCAGACTTTGTAAGACGATCAACTATGACCCAGATAGCATTATTTCCTTTGGATGTTTTAGGAAGTCCTGTGACAAAGTCCATAGTAATGTTTTCCCATTTCCATTCGGGTATGGGTAATGGTTGTAACATCCCCTTAGACTTCTGTCTCTCAGCTTTAACATGTTGACAAACCAAGCATCGAGAGACATATTCCGCAACATCTCTTTTTCATGCCATCCCACCAGAAGTACTCTTTCAGGTCCCTATACATCTTCGTGCTTCCAGGATGAATAGAGAATGAAGAACTATGAGCCTCATCCAGCAGCTCCTTTAATTCGAGGATGAGAGGAACACAAACCCAATTCCTGAACATTATTATCCCATCACAATTAAGGTTGAACTCAGGAACATTTCTCACCATCTTTTGTAACTCGACATCTTCTTTATGTGCCTCTTTAATCTTCACATGTATAGATGGTTGAACATTCATTTGAGAAAGATAAGATTTTCCCATTCCATTATAATTCCAAGATCCATCCTTTGTAAATCCATAAATATTGGATCCTTTGTGATCCTCATCATGGATAAACTGGCATGGTCTTTTCGACTTAATGCATCTGCCACCTTGTTTGCTTTCCCAGGGTGGTAATGGATTGAGCAGTCATAATCCTTAATCAGCTCCAACCATCTTCTTTGACGCATATTCAACTCCTTTTGTGTGAAAATATACTTTAAACTTTTATGATCAGTATAAATATCACACCTTTCACCATAAAGCTAATGCCTCCAAATCTTTAATGCAAAGATTACCGAAGCTAACTACAAATCATGTGTTGTGTAATTTTGTTCATGGATTTTCAACTGTCGTGAGGCATAAGCTATCACCATATCATTTTGCATAAGAACACACCCCAATCCCTTCTTGGATGCATCACTGTAGATCACAAACCTTTCTCCACTACAAGGCAGTGTGAGCACAGGTGCACTGGATAACCTTCTTTTCAACTCCTTGAAATTCTCTTCACATTCCTCTGTCCAAACAAACTTAACTCCTTTCCGAGTCAACTTGGTGAGTGGATTAGATAATCGTGAAAAATCTTTTACAAAATGTCGATAATATCCAGCCAAACCAAGAAAACTTCGGATCTCAGTTACTATTGTTGGTATCGACTATCTTTCGATAACCTCTGTTTTTACGAGATCCACAGATATCCCCTCTTTTGAGATTATGTGACCCAAAAATGCAAATTTTTGAAGCCAAAATTCACACTTGGTAAATTTGGCATAAAGATTCTCCTTTCTCAGGGTCTTCAATATAATTCTCAAGTGATCTTCATGCTCTTCCTTGCTCTTTGAATAGACAAGAATATCGTCTATAAAGACTACCACAAATTGATCAAGATAGTCTCTAAAGACTCTATTCATTAGATCCATGAAGATAGCAGGGGCATTAGTAAGACCAAATGACATCACTATAAATTCATAGTGTTCATACCTTGTACGGAAAGCCGTCTTTGGTATATCCTCCCTTTTGACCCTTAATTGATGATACCCTGAACGAAGATCAATCTTGGAAAAGTATTGAGCTCCGCGTAGTTGGTCAAATAAGTCATCAATGCGTGGGAGAGGATATTTGTTCTTGATAGTGATCTTGTTAAGTTCTCGATAATCAATACAGAGTCTCATTGATCCATCTTTCTTCTTAACAAATAGAACAGGTGCTCCCCAAGGTGATGCACTAGGGCGTATGAATCCCTTATCAAGATTCTCTTGGAGTTGCTTCTTCAATTCCTGCAACTCAATTGGGGCCATTCTATAAGGTGTCTTTGAAATAGGCAAAGCACCCGGTATGAGTTCTATTGAAAACTCAACTTCACGATTTGGTGGAAGACCCGGTAATTCCTCCGGAAAGACATCATCAAACTCTCGTATGATGGACATATTCTTAATCGTAAGTTTCTCACCAACCATTTGAGATAAATAACCTTCATTTAGTGGAATCAAGTCCCATAAGATGGAAGGAATTTCCACTGGAAGGTTATATTCATCCTTGCATCGATAGACGATCGTAGATTGATCTGGAATATAAAATGTGACTTCCCTTCATTGGAAATTGATATGAGCTCCATGTATAGAAAGCCAATACATGCCAAGAATCACATCAAATTCCACTAAAGGAAGGATCACAAGATTTGCAGGAAGCACTTTCCCACAAACTTCGATCGGAGAAGAATTATAAACTTTTGATGCGACTGTTGTGCCATTAGGTGTTGTCACAGCTAACTCAACATCTAATTGTTGAGGTAATACGGTGATACCCTTAGAAAATTCTTTAGAAATAAAAGAGTGGGTGGATCCAGAATCAAATAAAACTTTTGCTACTTTAGAGTGGATGGTAAGTGTACCTTTCACCACTTCGTTATCGTACCCCACATTGCTGATAGAAATTTCATGTGACTTTCCTTTGTCTTTAGCCTTAAGATTTTGTTGACGTCGACCATCATCATCAACCCTTGGATTTGGACATTGATTGGCATAATGCCCCATCTCCAAGCACTTGAAACATTGAAGTGTAGTAGGTTCATTCTGTGTATCCCTTCCTTTGTTTGCATCATTAGACATCTTCTTCCCATCATCGCAGCATTCAAATGCCCGATGACCTTCCTTTCCACATTTGAAACATTTACTTGTCCCTTTAAGACAACTCCCTCCATGTTTCTTTCCACACTTTGAGCATAAGGGAAAGCTCATCTTCTTTTCAGTGTGCTCTTTAGATCTTCCTTTGAATTCCATTTTCCTCTTCTTATCAAACCCATATGACTGATGGGTTACTCCAATATCCATATCGACTTTGAGAGCACATCGAACGATTTCCACGTAGCAATTGAAGTCCCTTATGGCTAACGCCCTTAGAAGACTTTGTTTTAAGCCACTAAAGAATCGATCGATCTTACTCTCAGGTTGGATAATAATACCAGAAGCGAACCTTGCATGTCTTGTAAAATTTTCTTCATAGGTACCAACAGATTCATCATCTCTTTGCTTCAGTTCAAGAAACTCTTTCTCCATCTTTGTTCGGAGAATATGAGGGAAGTACTTATTGAAAAATAAGTTTTTGAACTCGTCCCATTCCATGGACTCAATTTCATCCCTTTGCCTCGTATTATCAATAAAATTACACCATTGATCAGCATCTCCTTCCAAACGATACACTGCTAGGATGAATTTATCATGTTCAGAACATTGAAGAACTGAAAATATCTTTTCAGTATTACTAATCCATTGTTCAGCAACTAATGGATCAGTAGACCCGTTGAAAGAAGGTGGACGCTACCTCATGAAGGATTCAACAGAATGTTGCTCCTTCTTTTGCTCGTTTGGAAGTCCTGCATGATTCATAGCTTGAGAAAGTTGTGTGAGCATAGCTGTAATACTTTTCATTCTAGCTCCCATATCGTTTGGTTGCTCAGGGGGACAATCATTGCATTGCCCATCGCATTCCGCATTAACACGGTTCCTTCGGGTTCCAGCGATTAACTAAAACCAAGAAGAATAGTGTGAGCAACACTAATTATAATAGGAAAACCACATAATTCAAGAATAAAATTTTCACACTTAAGGTATTATCCTAGGTTATTTATGGCCATTTCTAAAACACTAAGATTGTGTTCTATGCTTAGACTTATCCTTAGGGTTCTTACTAAGGCTTTCACATTCTAGTTTCCAAAGTTTGACTATACCTTTCCTCTGATACCAACTATTACGGTCTGGAATTACTTCCAGTGGACTATAATTGATACCTATCAGGGCACTCCATGGGTGGCTACACCCCCTGGGCGGGACACACCACCATCCCCAGTGGCAGCCATTTCCTCATGAAGCCCTTGGGCGGAGAGCCATGCTTCGTCCAACGCTCACATGTGAGAGTTCCCAAGGATCGGAAACATTCCTACCTCCTTTGCCTCTGATACCAACTATAATGACCCATACTTTACATACATTGTTAATACTTCAAAATTTAAGCACACTTATTACAACATATGACAAAACCACAAAGGACCGTATAGGTATAGTGTCTTTAGAAAATGGGAAACATAAACAACTGGTTCATAAATCTTCTACAGTGTCTCCCATTTATTTCATCATATCTAGGGTCCCTTTTAGCATATTCTACTTAATATCCATCTTCCTGACCTGGGGAAAAGAAAACATAAAAGGTTGAGCTCAAGTGATCAGCAAGGGAAAATAAAGGAAATAAAAATCATATCATATCTTTTTGAAAATCATAACCTGCAAAAGAGATCATAATATCTTAACATGGAATAAATCATAGAAGTGAAAATGAGATCCCCATAATCATAACATAAAACTTGAAACTTTGTGGCATGCACACATAATCATGGAAAATCATTTCTTGTTAGTCATGACTCATTTCCAAGACTATCTTAGTGGACAAAGTCCCTTTCTGAACCGAGTCACCCCCGTTCCAGTCCTGTTTCACTGAACCGGTATAACCTACCGTTCCAGCCCTGTCTATCTCATGAGATATAAAATCTTTACCCAATGCATTGGAGAGAGATATAGGTCCCACCCATCTTATAATGAATCCTTTCTTAAGTGTGCCACATAATCATAAATCATACATCATCGCATAACACATGTAAAAAAAAACGGGATTCTTGAAACATCATGACATCATAAAACAAATAATATAAGGTAAATGACTTCATAAAAATAATTCCCTCACAACATAATCAAATAAATGTAATCATAGGGATAAAAACAGAAACCTATATTATCTTAGATGGAAAATAATTTTGATAAAACATTTGAACTCCATTCTTGAGGAAAATATCCTTTCTACTTCAAAAACACTTTTCTTTTCTTAACATGTCATACAATTATAAACTAAAATAAGTTGATTAAAAATAAACGTGAAAACTTATAAAGGAATATTCTTGGAAATAATGTTTTAAAAATCCATTCTTGCCGTATAAGTTAAAAAAACATTCTTCGTACTTTTGTCGGAAAAGTCAAAAAGTACCTCGTACGAAAAAAAACAAAAGATTCCTTTCATATCTTTTACTAAAAACTCACAAAAGGGTAAAATTGGACTTAAAAAATTTTAGGTGAATGGAAATAATATCCCATATTGATGAAACATGGATGTGGATGATAAAATACACCCCAGTAAATTTCAATGTATAAACAATCTCGGATAAAAATGAGATTGTAATATTTCCCTTACCTTAGGTCCAATTTGCTTTGTACGTGTCCGAAGCTCCTGTATAATGGTTTAAATAATGTTATTGACTTAGAATCATACATATTGATATGATATCATATATGGTCATATTCTTAGCTTCTTGTTAGTAATATTTCATTGTTACTTGTTACTCGGGTCTTTATTGCCTTTTGTTATTATGTGTGTTTTGCCGAATAAATTCTTATTCTTCTTTTAAGGTTATAGATAACTTATATCCAGAATGGTATTAGTGTAACATATATCATATTTATTCATTCAACTCATTTATATAATTACTATGTAATGGTGATCATGTAGAACGAGTCGCTTCACATCGTGGAGATGGTATTCCGTACGTACGCACAAGTGATGATATCGTTCCTATGATCGTGGAATTGTATTGGAGTATATATATATTATTTCAGTATCAATATTACTTTATAATAATCATAAATAGTTTCTCATTACACCATTATACCCATCCTTGTAAGGTGATGGTGGAAAATAGATTACACCACGGCGTGGAGACGGTATTCCGTACGTACGCACGCGCGGTGATTTCATTTTTCCGTAGGATGGATAGAAGGTGAATTAGGGTTGTTTCATATTTATAATAAAATATCAGTATGTAAGTAATACTGATGTTATTACTTTATCATGAAAAAACTAAAGAAGAATAAGATGAAGAAGAAAGAAATTGAAAAGATCGGTAATGGATATTACCTCTTCTTTTAAACGCCTCTTTGAGTCCTCCACTTAGGGAACGAAGATTGGTCTTTGAAGAATACCAGGACCTCTAGGATTATTATAGGGAAGCAGAGAAGGGATTTTGGCAGGGGTTGTCCGAGCTTGAGTTCTCAAATTGGTGTGAGGAGGAGGGGGAGGAGGTGCCCTTTTATAAGGGAGGAGAGGGGCACCTTAGGAATATCTAAAAATATTATTTTATATTAAAGTCAAAATCGGTTTATAATGGTTCCAAAGGGTCTTATTTCGAAGCTAAAGTGGTGATGGGTCGAAATAATATCAACCAATAGGATTTAGACAAGTTTAGGGTATTATTTTAACCTTATCAATTAGATTTAACTCTAAGCTAAATAATTTAACTTTTACCATGTCTTTTTGTTTTCTTTCACTATATGGTTAATACACTTACTATAACATGCCAAACGAACCCGAAATTGTTTATTATTAATATATATATCTTTATCTAAGTCATTTGGCCGAACCTTAGATTTTTAGGAATAAAATAAAAATTAATAGTATAATATTTTATTTAAAAACTATTTTGTGTCAATTTTGACACTATTTGATATATGATTTTTTTGAAAGTCATAACAGAATTATATGTTCGAAAAAAGTTGATTAAATCAACACTAATATATCATAGTAACCTATAAAATTAGTGTAATTCATAAAAAGTCTCAAATTACATTTATTTTGGTGTTTATAACATTAATTATGTCAATATTTCATAAATAAGATAATTACTCTATCATTGTTGTGTCATAATTAAATTAAATTATTTAATGTCTAAAATTTATAAATAAAATACCATTATGTAGAAAATATTTTTATCTTTCTAATGAATATTTATTGTCGAATTTATCTTATGTATAACCCCATATTAAAAATGATTTACTTATTAAACTTTGATTTTAACTATTTTAACCCTTCTTTAAATAAATTAATAATAAATGTCCTAATCTAACTCAAGTGGACCTAAATGGTAATATTTTATTCATAAGGTTGTTTTTGGTCGAATTACACTTATCCAATAGAATTAGTACATGTGTTAGGGTAATATTAATATCATATTTACCCTTAGTTACCCTATTTACTATTAACCGCGGTAAAAAAAGTAAAAAATTACTATTTACCAAAAAAATTATTTTTATCTCATTGAACCACATTTTACTTACTGATATCAACCTTGTCTGTCGGATTTTCGAAATTCCACTCACAGAAGCGGTAAAATTAAGTTTTATGCAAAATTCAGTTTTTAATCTACCACTTAGTGGTTTCACTATTCATCAAAAATTGAAAGTTTTCAGAAAAATACCAAAATTTTACCCTAGGCTAATTTCGGTATTCCGAACCCAAAAATGAAGTCCATTTTGAAAAATAAAATTTATAAAATTTCAAAAAGTGGTTATTACTATTCATAACGGCTAGTTTTAATAATATTTTAATAGCATATCATTGTTTAGTGAAACTCGGTATTGCGTACAACGCAAGCTATCGAGGAAGGTCGCGATTGCGTGTAAAGTAAGTCAAGCTAGTGTGTAGTGAAATATTCCTTTGATGATATGTATATAACATAAAAACAAAATATTACTCATATAAATATCGGGTGTTACAGTGAGGCACAAAGAATCACTAAAAAATAGAACATCATATCTGGCATCTGATTATCTATCACAAAGAAACACTTAGTATTCTGATAGATCTATACAAATTTTCTAATCCAACCGACATATATTGATAGGAAATTAATCCCAAAATATCAATATAGTTATTGGATGTAATGTCATAGGCTATTCATATCACTAATTATAAAAAGTTTGAAAAGGATCTTAGAAAAATGTAAATACAATGGGAATTCATTTTAGGAGTGGATAGGCCTCCATAGAGAACAGTGATAACCTTTGGGTGGCAATTTAGGGAAAACCTATAAGTAACATAAATAGGGAATGTGAATTCATTTAGTGGCATCAAGATTTATCAAAATATTTTTGAGTATTTCTTATACATCAATAAGGTAAAAATTAATGTGAAAGCTATCGAGAATAGAGTCCCAATCACCATACATGTGTATGAGATGATAGGTAATTTGAATATTGATGTGGCCATCAATGAATTCACTGATAAATAGTGGTATGAATCCATTAATGTTGAAAATACCAAATGATGATCCTCTATTAATGTTGAATTCAATTATACAATATCATCTAAAAAAATCAATTCTAACTGAATTGTTTCATAGGATGAATGAAGTAGAGATACAAGTGAATCCCTCTTCGTATATAGAGGGTGATATGTATATAGATAGTTTTTAGTGTTAGACATCCACAAATAAGAAGAACTATAACTTGGTTAATGGTTTATGATGGATCCATAATGATTGAATTAGTTCTCCATGATCTAAGATTCAGGTACATTTATCTCATAGGTGGGGTAAGATAGCCACCCATCATAAAAAAAGCACCATTGAAATGTAAAAATACCAGTGAATCATAATTTCACTAGTGAAAGTTGTTAGTATTTATGTCATTAACATATTCTTCATACTCAAATGATGATACCATTATATTTTAAATTATATATTATCATATATCATCTAGGGAACAATATATGGAAGGCTTGGATGGTGAGATAGAAGAATAGGTTTCCTTGAGAAATAAATCATTCCTCGATAAATTAAATCTCTATATTTGAATAGTTCCACCCACTATATTGATTATATGAATATTGGAATTTATTTACACCACAATAGATCTTTACACATCAATCTATGAGGATAATTAGTCCTAGGAGAACTGGTATTCTAAAAGGATTCTAAAAATCTAGACAGCTCAACTACAAATTGCTAAGTCTCAGTGTTCCAAGATGAATCCATCAAAATTGAAAATTAGGCATTGGCTCATTATTCTAATACAAGAGCTTATAAGATAGATGAATCTATAGTGTAGATTCTCAAGATCTGTAATAAACCTATGCCTAAAGTGGATGAGAAATAGAAGGAGGTTTTACTAAGCATACATTGTTATCAGGAAGGTACACCTGGTGGAAATGTGGATGAAGGTACACCTAGTGGAAATAGTCCAATCACACCAAATGATGAGTAGGAGATAATGAGGGAGAACATCTCCCATTCCCTACCTGATGTAGCTAAAGGGAGGTGCATATCAATAATAATGGGTTCTCTCTATATTTATCTTTACAATGAATCTACCCTTGGGGAAATTATAATTCCTATTACACGATGTAAATTATATTTTTATTTTTCTTTAATTTTTTAATATATTGACTTATATATATATTTATCATGTCACTAAAACAACACTAATATTAGTGCTGAAATTTTATATAGATTAGGATGATGGTATAGTTTCCTCATTATTTCATAGAAGTTATATAGAACTAAAAAGACAAATCTTATGTGAACATTATGATAGCTGATGAAACTATATATTTTTCTCTCCCCAATTGGATATAGCTCAAACACATAGATCATTGTGGTTTAGTGGTACCTAAGATAGATAGTGTGGTATTACAATTGGAAGATGATCCATCATATTCCCCTTAGTGAACTACACCATCAACTACCCATACATGAATACATGTTCAGTAGCTAAGGGTATGTCAAAATTGATTATAGTGAATGATATCATGTAGTTAAGGTAATCATTTATGACCCATAGTATGATGAGATAACGAAAATATAACATTCAATATCAAATTCCATTATTCAACATATATATCTCAACACCATATATATTTTTTTCGTTTCGATAACTTTTTCTAATGGTGGCCAATCAATGAAAATTTACTATATAAGGGGTACCATTAGTGAACCAAATTTATTAGTATCTAGCTTATGTAATTGAGAAAAAAATAGAACATGAATGGATTGATATGAAGAAAAAAATTAATAATATAATTCCACTATAAAATATTTTCATCATCTCTTAGAGGTTGAGGTGGACCCTGAAAACTTGGTCAAAATTCATTGGGCTTCTGATGAATAAGAAAGACCACTGATATGATCAAGAGATTCCATAGAAAGCCTATTTTAGTTTCTTATAGATATTATGTTTTGCTATAGTACTTTAATATATTAGGAAGAATATTTGTGCAACTATATGTCATTATCATATTCACTTAATAAATGACTATTTTTTTATCATAACCCATTATTTATCAATTTATATTATTTTTAAAAGATGAGCTCCATTGAAGAATAGTTATGGGCCTTGGTGTTTTAGGACCATTCCCTCTGGATAAAAACATTCATTTTGTTGGAATACTATATATGGTAGAAACAATATCCAATTTTAGATGTTATTTTAAGTCAGATACACAAATTAACAATATCATGAAAGGTTTATAGTGATTTAAACACCTAAGAATTTAAATATAATTTATGTAGAGAGGAATATTCAGGAATATGTACAGTATCCTAAAGGCCATATAACTATATTTATAACACAATATGAGGGTCAATAGATTTAATTAAAGGTAGAAAAAGTATAATACCTCCTTAATGGGAGAATTTAAATAATTTAAAGATATGTATTTTCATTAAACACCAATGTATATATAAAATAAGTTATGCTAGTGTATAATGGAAAAAAGATTTTATGTTACATTTTCATAGACCAGTTTTTCTAGTGAATATTGCATTACTTTTTCTAGGTCTATTTTTTTATCTACATGATTTTTTCATTTTTCTTTTTGTACTGCAACATTTTCTTAATGCATGATAGTAAATTTCATATCTTGTAAATACTTGATGTTATCATAGGACACCCTTTATGTGTTTTTAAGATGAAAAACCTTCACATATATTTTTTTTACTAAATATTTTTATAATGCGAACTGAAATTTATTAGTGATTGTAGACTCATGTTTTTCTCAGGACTCCCATGATGGGATTTCAATATGAAGAAACTCTTCAACCCATTCATTAATAATTTAAATTAATTTAAGTCATATAATGGTCAGATATAGTGTAACACTATATTGATTTTTCTAAAAGAGGATGAAGTTTATGACCACAAAATGATGATAAAATATGAGTTGAAATGTCACTCCATAAGGGATAATGTTTACCAATGTGAATGAAAACCACGATAATTGAAAAGGAACCTATTTAAGGGTTAATAAATATATTAATGTGAATGATATACCCCACTTCAATTTAGGAGACCCCAAAGGGGGGGACTACGTTTTTTTGGTAAGAAGAATCAATTCATACATAGTCCTTGGTATCAGGTAGTTTTATCCTAGTGGTGGGACATCTAAGAAAACTTGACATGAATTTAAAAATAAATACCTGAGGAAGGTGTAGAAAATTAAAGGAAAAATAATTTTTTTTAATCATAAAAATATTAGAGATACAAATAATAAAAAATATACTATGATAACATAAATAAATCAATAAATAGTTCTATGATATTGCCACGACCCGTCCCCTGGGGCCCGTTCTGTGACTACCCCAAGTCCTCCTTCCATAGGCCAGGGGCTGGCGACTAGCACCAAAGGCGTAAATCCCAAAATCAGGGAAGACATTGCCTTTATAACTGTAAACACACACAACAGTGAACAAGATGGAAGCAAAACACAAAGTAAAACTGTATACAAAGAGTGATAAAAAGTAAATGGGGCCGTAAATACAAGACCATCTGTAAAGTACAAGTACAACTGAAAGGTGAAAAATAGCTGAAAGGTGAAAGAATCTCCTGGAACGTCCACCACAGATCCTACCTGAATGGTAGGTACAAATATTCTCCACATCACTCCATGTCCATAAGTCTCCTTCGGGTACCAACTCGTCTTAAGGTCCACCTCTGGGTACTGTATCGTCATAAGGTCCACCTCTGGGTACCATCAAGTCCTGTTACTCTGATCCTTCATCAACATTGTCCGTCATCTACAACCAACACAACGAGGTGCGGGCATAGACCATGCAAGGGTGAGTATAACGATACTCAGTAGGGACCCTGAGACCGTCAAGATCTCTCTAAATCCACCAAGGATAAACCACAGAGTATGAAATAAATGGATAGCCATTACATAGGTATATGACCATACATATACCTAAGTTATCATGTAACCCATCTCAATCATGAGGAAAACACAAGAGTTTCTGACTCAACTCACACGGGTATAAAACATTTGTAGAGAGAGAGAGATGATCAGATGTAGCCACTGAATCATCACAACTGTCGGATCAACACATGATCCAGGAATAGTTTTCAAAGATGTCGGACCAACACAGGATCCAGGACCAACTATTCTGTCAGACCAACACATGATCCAGGAACAGAAGTTAGAACTATCGGACCAACACATGATCCAGGAATAGTCGTCAGAGTTGTCAGACCAACACATGATCCAGGACCAGCTATTCTGTCGGACCAACACATCATATAGGACTAGCTATTATGTCAGACCAACACATGATCTAGGAATAGAATTCAAAACTATCGAACCAATACATGATCCAGGAACATTTGTCAAAGTTGTCGGACCAACACATGATCCACGAAAATCTATCCTGTCGGACCAACACTTGATCCAAGAACAGAAGTTAGAATTTTCAGACCAACACATGATCTAGGAACCGTCATCAGAGCTATCGGACCAACACATGATCCCGAACCAGCTATTCTGTTGGACCAACACATGATCTTGGAACAGAAGTTAGAACTGTCGGACCAACACATGATCCAAGAACAATCGTCAGAGCAGTCGGACCAACACATGATCCAAGACTCGCTATTCTGTCGGACCAACACATGATCCAGGAACAGAAGTCAAATTTGTCAAGATCAACACATGATCTAGGAACAGTCGTCAGAGTACATCCAGCCACAAGGTTTCCAAAAAAAAATGCTTGATTCTGGGAGGGTACGTTCCTCAAGCCAAGTTTTGACATGTAAACTGCCACCATGTCCCATGAAGAAGTATCTCAGAGGTCTGTCTCATCATAGGGGTCGGAACGTAATAGACGGTGCATCAATCAGATGCCCGATCTGTGAGTTATTATCTTTTTTAGTCATAGGGGTCCGGTTGGACTCGGGTACGGTCCAACCTGACCGTATATCAATATTACCCCGAACTGCAGTGGGATTTACTCAAAGGGACCATCATGATACAAGGAAACCAACACCGCTGATGGTTTGTCAAATGGTTCTCCGGTGCCAAAGTTACAGCCAAAGGAAACAATAGGGTCGATAGTGGGCCTAGGCCTGGTCCGACCCGGTCGGGCCGACTCGCCCCAACCCAGACTAGGCCGACCCGGTCTGGGTCGACCCGAACAGACCCATTGGGTCTGACCTAGCCCGTTGGGTGGGTCAGCCAGCTATGTTTGTCCCGGTTTGCTGGGCCCGACCCAACAGACTGGAGGGGCGGTTCGGCCCGGGCTTGGGGCCAGTTTGGCCCGGAGCATTGTGAGGGCGTAGTTTGTCCTAGAGGGCACGGGGGTGCCGGGACGCCGGCTCGGCCGGGAGCATGCAGGTCATGCGGAGGCTGGATCAGGGGAGGCCAGTTCGAGGTGGCGCACGTGAAGTCCGACTTGGGGGCAGCCGGGCAAGCCATGGCACGGTGCCGAGGGGTCCACGGGAAGGCAACCAGGGTGCCGGGCAGTGCACCAGGAGGGCCGTGGGTAGGTGAACGAGGCACCGGGGAGTGCGCCGATAGTGTCTCGGGTAGGCAGCTGGGCACCGGGTGGCCACAAGCAGGGGGCCTGGGTGCCAGGAAGGACACCGGGGGGCTGCGGGTAGGCTGGTTCGACGGAGCTCGGGCTAGTGCGGGCCGACGGTGCGATTCGCGGAGGCCGCAGGTAGCGCAGCCTTTATCGTTTCCGCCTATATCGCCTCATCGTTGATATGTCGCCATGCCATAGAACGTCACAAGAATATACAGATCAACAGAAGATGTCGGGCCATGTTTGGTTGGCCTGCACTCTCCGCGTTTTGGGGTGTATCATTTGGCTCATCCTGAGAAGAAGATGATCAATAATACATCTGGAACAAACCCTTATTATCCTTTGAAAAAGGTAAGAAAAAGGTATAACTTCAACAAGTAATAAACCCACTACCTTTGATTCGCTGATCATTGTTCGTCGCGTCTGCCACATGTCTCAAATCCTAAGTTGCGTCGTCTCATTGATGACGTTGCGGAGGGTAGGTCGGTAGGTGTCTGAGGTAGAAGTCGAAGAAGATTCATTGCTGGAATTCTTCGTTGGAAGAGCGCGTTATTCGTTCTTCGATGGAAAAATGGTTCTTCATTGGGAGCTTTCTACAAAAATCCTTTAATCCTCCTATTCTAACAATATGAAATATGCCCATGAAATAATAGATTGTCTATTATTTTAAAGTTGGCATGTAATTCAAAAAGGAAGAATTAAATTAAAAAGGATCATCCTATTTAATTCAAGAGGTTGGTAAATTAATTAAAGGGGGTTGGATCAATTTAATTAAAGTGGAAGGTGGGGAGGCTCTCCCTCATTAATGAGGGAGAGTTGAGAGGTTAAACTCTCCTCCCATTAATAGGGGTCGGGTGGTCCCCACCCTTATTATTCAAATGGGAGGTTATGGTGTCGGGTGGTCCCCACATTATAACCTCTCATGGGAGGTTATGTTTGGGTGGGCCCCACCACTATAACCACTCATGGGAGGTTAGGGTGTGGCAGTCCCACCTCCAACTCCCAAGTGGAGGTTTTAACCAACAATCACCCACATGGCAGCATAAAATTAAATAAAGTGTTTCACACTTTATTTTATTATTTCTTCAAGAAAACCCAAAAACCTAATCTCTATCTCGATCATCTTATTTCAAGGTGAAAGTCTCCTTAAGCGAATAATGGAACTGTGAGTTCAACGGTGTCCTCAGATTTCAATTCCGAGCACCGGTTCAAAAGTTATAAAAACCTACTTGTATGTTTACTAAAAGTACCTAAATAAAACTTCAAAAAATGATTCTGGGCACACCGGGCCTCAAAATCATGCGCTGTAAATTTTCTTGGACTCGTAAAATTCCCACGTATTAAAAAAAATCCCACGAGATTTATGGGTGTTTACATTACTACCACCTCAGGACTTTACATCCCTATAAGCTACAACTAAAAATATGGAAACAAAAGGGGGTAGGTACTGAGGATGCATCTGAGCCCCCCACTCCCATGTGCTCTCCTGGAGGTTCCCGTGCTGCCAGCGAACATGCACCAAAGGTATCGACCATCCACATAGGACCTGCTCTTGTCAATCCTCAATCTCCACTGGAACCTCCATGAAAGTAACCCCGTCATCGATGTCCAGCTCTCCATGGTCGATGATGTGGGATGGGACGTGCACATATCTCCTCAGCTGAGATACGTGGAAGATGTCATGCACCCGGTGCAACTGTGGTGGAAGATCCAGGCAGTAAGCCACCTCGCCTACTTTGCTGAGGACCTGAAAAGTTCTGATGAATCTCGGAGATAACTTGTCCCCTCGACCAAATATCCATAGACCTCATCGAGGTGAGACCCATAGGAAGACATAGTAGCCATCATCGAACTTTAGAGGTCTCTGTATCCTGTCAACATACTACTTCTATCTACTCTATGCAGTCTTCATCCGCTCCCGGAGGATCTCCACCTTCTCTGTGGTAGCTCGTACCATCTATGGTCCAACTAGTGCTGACTCCCCTGGGTCGGTCCAACATAGTGGCATTCTGTACGGTTCACCATATAAGGCCTCAAAAGGTGTCGTCCTATTGGTGGAGTGATCGCTGTTGTTGTACGCAAACTCTACCAAAGGCAAGTGATCCTCCCAGCTGCGACTGAAGTCAAGGACACAGGTACGCATCATTTCCTCGAGGTTCTGAATGGTCCTCTCAGTTTGGCCATCTGTCTGAAGATGGATGGTGGTGCTCAGATGTAGTTGCATCCCAAAATCCTTCTGTAACCCCTTCCATATCTGTAAAGTAAACCATGCGTCACGGTCGGAGACAATAGAATAAGGTACTCCATGTAGACGCACAATCTCCTATACGTAGAGGCATCCCAAGATCTCCACTGAACCATGCTCTCTTATTGGTAGAAAGTGGGATGACTTGGTGAGTCGGTCGATGATCACCCAAATCGAGTTGTGTCCCCAGGATGTACGTGGAAGACCCATCACAAAGTCCATGGGTATCCCATCCCACTTCCACTATAGGACCTCTAAACACTGAACCAAGCCTACTGGTACCTGGAGCTCTGCCTTCACTTGCTGACAAGTGAGGCATCAAGAGGAAAACTCCAATACTGACTTCTTCATACCTATCCACCAATGTTTTCATCGAAGGTCTTGATACATCTTTGCCACATCTGGATGTACTGCTAGAGGAGATGTGGGGAACTCCCTCAACACTTCTTCCTGAAGTGCTGCTGGTACAAAGGTATGTCCTCTGAAAAAGATGACATGCTCCCCACCTTCAGAAAATCCATCAGGTGCCTGCCCTGTGGGTATCTGATCACGTTGTGTCTCGCAGTCAGAATCCCCATGATGTGCCTCCCTGACTTACTGAAGAAGTGGAGGAGTGATTGTAAGAGACTGATGAAAAGCTGCTCCATCTCGGTCCACATAGGATATCTATAAGGTAGAAAGCTGGTCTGTCGCCTCTCTTGGAAGATGTATACCACATCTTCTGCTGAGTGCATCTGCTACAACGTTCCCCTCACCAGGAGTGTAGACTATCTTGAAGTCATAGTCCTGGAGGAACATAAGCTATCACCGTTGTCTCAGATTTATGTCCTTCTGAGAGAATATATACCTGAGACTCTTGTAATCAGAGTACACGATAAAACATTCACCCATCATATAGTGTTGCCACATATTCAAGGTGAAGACCACTGCTGCTAACTCCAGGTCATGAGTAGAGTAGTTCTGCTCGTGCTGTCTCAGCTGTCGAGAAACATATGCTATCACTGCTTTCTCCTGCATCAGGACACATCTGAGTCCGATTACTGATGTGTCACAATAAACTACGTACCCTACGCCTTCGTTTGGCAGCCTCAAGATTGGTTCACTACTCCGCCTCTGCCTCATCTCCTGAAAGCTCTGCTAGCATCTCTCTGACTACACGAAGGTTTGAACCTTCTTCCCTAAGGATGAGAGTGGTGATATAACTCTGGAGAAGTCTGGCACAAAGGTATGTTTGGCCGACTCATGAGTGATCGGCAGTACCCTCTTATGGATGAGTCCATCCTGTGCTGCCTGAGTTTTCCTTTTCTCTGACCAAGGAAAACCCCTTCCCAATGTTGTAGATAAACCACAACCTTTTTCCTAATACAATCAATCTGAGTGTGAATTGTGGATGTCAAGTCCAAAACCAAACTAACGTCGTAGGGGCTCGACACTGCCACCAAGAGGTTCCAACTAAAAATCTCGCCTCAAGGGTCAGATCACACCATCGACGAAAGTTTGATTATCAAGCCTCCACCCAAAGGTATCTCTAGACGTGATGGTCAAGTAAACGGTTTAACCAGAAACTCTAGGTCTTGGAAAAGATTCATGGAAGGAAGGAATGATTGGTACCTATGTCTATTGTTACGATAGTTAGTAGTAGACACAGACCATACCTCGAATCATTCCCGGAGCCTTTGGGTCACACTTCTTTACTGCATGCAGCTACTCTTTTCCCCTATCCTTAAGCTCCCTGAGCCTGGTGGGTTCCACATAAGGGGCGTGGTTGTAACATGTCAAAATGCACACCAATTCATTCTGCTCTCCTAGCTCTCCTTCCACGTCTTCTGCCTTGCAGATTCATCTATCCTTAACACTTCCTATTCCTGAAACATTTTTACATGCTCAAGTCTCTGAGACTGGCGCTGGTTTCCTGCTTTCCCACTTCTAACATTCACTGGCTGTATCCGCTCATCCAAAGAAAATTCAACCACAAAGGTTCTCTCTAGCATCCTAACAAAAGTAGTAATGCGTAGAGGAATTGTTCTGGCTAGGATGTCCTTTAAACACACCTTGCTTAGAAGTTCGAGCCCTGAAGCACCGATCGTACCATATTCCTCGAGTATTTGGAAAAATCGGTATGCCTCGATGAATACTCCGCCACCGACATGTCGTCCTACTGAAGATGAAGAAGTTCTAGGGAACACTCATCCACCTCCTCAAGCCAGTCCTCGTCCGCCTATGAGTCGGGCTCGCCTCAGAACCTAAGGGGTATCTGATGCTGAAACACGTGTAAGGCACAAAGCCTACAAGTGTCCTCTACCGGTACCGCTGGTTGTAAATTCTGACCAAAAAGCAGTGATATAGTTGACACACTACCTAAGGTACTATCTCGGGTAATGGTCCATGTACCGATGACTCATCACTATTCGGGACCGATCCTCATGGCCACTCCTGAAAAAAAAATTCTAGTAGCTAAGATCACCATCTGCTCTGCTTGTGTCTCAACTAGGTGGAAAACTCTAGCAATCACCTCCAGCCATCCCTCAACTGTGTGGGAATCTGTTCTCGCCTCGAAAACATAGAGGCCTCAATATACCCAGGGAATTTTTTTGTGTTTTTTGTATTCATCTAGTTCTTGGCTCAATACATGGTTAGTGTTCACTTTTAGAGGGATTTAGTTGGAAGGCTGACTA